>JAPWTK010000001.1:5630000-6830000 GCA_029963805.1 Aromia moschata
CCCCCCCCCCCCCCCCCCCCCCCCCCCCCCCCCCCCCCCCCCCCCCCCCCCCCCCCCCCCCCCCCCCCCCCCCCCCCCCCCCCCCCCCCCCCCCCCCCCCCCCCCCCCCCCCCCCCCCCCCCCCCCCCCCCCCCCCCCCCCCCCCCCCCCCCCCCCCCCCCCCCCCCCCCCCCCCCCCCCCCCCCCCCCCCCCCCCCCCCCCCCCCCCCCCCCCCCCCCCCCCCCCCCCCCCCCCCCCCCCCCCCCCCCCCCCCCCCCCCCCCCCCCCCCCCCCCCCCCCCCCCCCCCCCCCCCCCCCCCCCCCCCCCCCCCCCCCCCCCCCCCCCCCCCCCCCCCCCCCCCCCCCCCCCCCCCCCCCCCCCCCCCCCAGTCGTATTGGTTAAAGGTTTTTACGAATACTAGTCTTCATTGGATCTTGAGATAGCTTTAGTTGGTGTTCACAGAGTCTCTCGTCTACATTTAGTTGAACATATAGCCATACTTTCGAAGTTTCACTATGAACTTTTTTAATTCTTAAGTCTGAATTACACCCATCTAAAAGCAGCTTGAGCAATTGTAAACGTTATGAAGAATGAAGAGTGAACGACGAAGATGGCCAAAATCCATCCGGATAAATATACGTTCCACATTTTTCAGACGGGTTGAGTCTCTAAATAAAGAGACCAGAAATTTTAAGGGGGTATTCTGGTCTAGAGGAATGAATTTCAGGTAATTTTTGAAGTGACGTAAAAAAAAGCGATCAATATTTTTACTATACATTTTTTTATCAGTTGTTTATTAATATTACGAGAATACAGAAAAAAAAAGTACAAAAAATTAAAAATTCAAAAAATTAGCAGCTGATGAAGTGGGGCGTCTCAAAAAATTGGCGCGTGGCCATACCCACGATTCCAACCCTTCTAGCAATCTGAAAAAAAAAAAGATTATTAATCTAGAGTAATGTCGCAATGTCCGGAACTACGGAAAAGTCAAAAAATTTTTTTTTACAAAATGGCGACTGATTGAAAAAAAAACAATTTTTTACCTCTTTTTTTTTTTAGTTTTCGAATTTTTTAAAAATACTAAAACTTCAAATTTGGGAATGAGCGTAGTTCAGGACATAGAGAAGACTATAAAGAAGACTCTCAAAAAAATTTCAAGTAAATCGGTCCAGTAGAACTTGAGAAATCGTGGGTATCGTTTTGAAAAAGACAGTTTCGAGAAAAACGCGTTTAAACTTTCGCGTCAAGTTTTTCATAGTCTAAGTCATGAAATGATATTTTAGACTTACATTTATTTAATCCGCCATTCCTGCTGCATACATCGGACCTTCCTCGACTTCAAAAACACCATTTTCCGCGTTTCTCTCTTCCAATCGAGCAGTTCTGGCCTCCTTTGATGCGTTGGATGCTCGTATCTCGGAGCGGTCAATCCGGGCGTTGTCTCGTTTCACGGCAAATGAATGAGCTTCTGGACCAATTGTAATTCCCATAAGTGTCATCATTTTTAAAATAGGAATGAAGCCTTCATTAAAAATACAGACAGCAATAAATGTTGCTATCTCAATTATCTGAGCTCCGGCATGAATATGTTTTGGCGCGAAAGTCCAAATCAAAGAGTTTAGAGACTCATTATTATTTTGAGTTTCTGAACCCAAGCATAATAGATAAAGGAACAAAAGGTTTTACTGAATAATATGGATTCAGGTAGACGGAGAATCCCTAATGTCTTTTGTTCCATTAGTTCCGGCCGAGCCGGTTTGGATGCCGCTTCAGCAAAATACCTGTATCTCCGAAAATAATTTTAATTTTGAAAAATCCTCTTAAAGACATATTCTTAAGTAGTTAAACTTTGAAAATATATAAAAAAAAAATCTTTTTTTTTATTTCTACACCAGAATACCCCCTTAATACACGACGAACGTAGGTTTTGGAAAGATCAGGTTTTAAAATTTACTTGGAACAACTTTTTTTTTACTTCCTGTGCAATATAGTCGGACGATGATAAGTTTGCAATAATAATTTGTACGTTATTGCCAATGATTTGTATGCGTCATGGTTTATTTTCGCGATATTTGTTATTTATTAATTAATACTTGATAACGGGACAGCGAATTAGTCCCCAATTTTGTAATCAGCTGGGGACCTAATGCTAGTTATTGCGTGATATCTTACTTGCGTACTATCTGTAGTGTTTGAGTAATGAAGTAGATATATATCAAAATATTTTCCAATAAGTGGCGGAGGAGCCGGGTTTTGAGGCGCCAAATTTGAAGAAGCTGTCCTAAGAAGCCTGAAAATGTAAACTTTAAAAATCATTTAGCATTTTGCATTAAAAAAAAGATAAATAACTTGTAGACAACCAGTAATACACGGGTAGTTTCTGTAAATAAGTTCAAATTATTGACAGCTTGAGTATAATAGGTCAGTCGGTGTAATAGTTAAGTGTTTGTATTTTAATCAGTTGACCTGGGTTCAAATTTCAGCAATTTTATTTAACTTTTTTTACCTTTAATATGGGTGAACTGAAAGACATAGTAAAAGAAAATAGGAGCTTTAATTGAAATAACGTTTCAGAGTAAATTTTGCTATAAAAAGTGTCGCAAATGGCCTAAATGTTGTGAACACTTTTGACACCCTTTTCGCAGAGAACCGAAAATATATTCTAGTGGATATAGTGGAAATATATTCTATATATCGTCCCCTTAGAGCAGAACTATTTTATGTCCAAAAATGTCGATTTTCGGTTTTTCCGTTCTATGTATAATTTAGGGGCCACTTTATTTGCTGCAGAAGTATACCATGTCCACGCCAACGGAAACGCCCGAAAATTTACGATTTAAAAATAAGCCCATGTGTTCGGATCGATTTCCTATACCTACGTATTTTTATTTTAGTGTTTATATTATATAGTATGTAAAATAATAAAATATTATTAAAAAGGAAAAGCTTTGCGTTAATAACAGAGAAAAAGCTTGTCCAAATAAAATAAATTCAAATTCTACCTTTGGACATGGGATATGTGGCAATCATCCAGGTTCTATGTCCACATTCTTTGAATAACGTGATATTTGCCAAATACTAATAGACTAGGGTAAAAGTAGACAAAAAATGTAATATATTTTGCTATTTTTGCAGGCAAAATAGTATTGAAATTTTTAAAAACTAAAAAAAACCTTCTCCTGTAAAATTTGCTTTTTGTGACTTAGTAGAATAGTTCTGCTCTAAGGGGACGATATATGAGGAGTAGTGTTATTCTCATTTATTTTTTCCAAAATTCTGTGTAGAATTTCAACAAGGTTATTAATAAGAACTTCCAATGTTCCATAAAATTATTCTCCTTCAATTGATAGCACACAAAACCCTTTTTTTTTGCCCATAAACAAGGGTTGCTACAAAAAAAATTGTCTGGTGTCTTGAAACTCCACATTTAAATGTTCTGTAAATGCAGATATACTTTGTACACAATAAAAACCGATGCTTAATGAATATACTCAATAAAAACCAATATTTAATGAGCGCTGTGATATCACCACTCTGTTACATTGAAATAAACGTTATAATAGAACGTTTTACTGAATTTTAAATTTCGCGCTTGATATTCGTTGTTATGCAGTTGGCTGCAGATCTGAAGTTATCGTGTTGTATTACTTGATATTTATTGACAGCTTGAAATTATTGGCTTTGATAGCGGTTTTTGTCGTTTTTGGGTTTCAAACCTTTATCTTGCATTGAAGAAATGTTATTTTCAGAACAATCAAAGTGTTAAGTTGTCAGACGTCCGTTTGCGAAATGATAATACAGTTAATCCATTGCTGCCAAGAGTTAGTAGTATCTTTTATACACTATTTTGAAAAAAAAAACGAGAGAATAATGGTCCATTGATATTTTTAACAGCTGTTAGAAAGGTAATTTAAATATCAAATTAAAATAGTAATTAAAACTATAGTGCAATAAATCGTTTTAGCGTGTAGCATCAGCTCTAAACTTAAATGTTTCTATGGTTAATTCTATTTCACGAAAAGCAAAAAACAATGAACTTTTAAAATCATCTAAAAAGTGTAATACTTACAACAAAAAAAGGGTTACAAATACTGTAGCATTTACTTTATAACTAATATCTATGAACAAAAAACTACACTGCACTGTTTGTAACCGAATGGCGTTTGTGAGAAAATCTGTATTTTTTAAAAATATTTTCTAAAAATATCAAAATTTCCGAGTGCCTTTTTCTCCCAATTTTTCCTCTCATTGAAAAAACATCTGTACTAACTTAAACTACCAATGTTTCCTGTCTTTTTCTTGTATGTTTTCAATAGTTACGCACCAACTAATGTCTTTTAAAATATATAAATTTTTAAAATTATTTCTCTTTTTAATGTTTAAAAAAATTATTTGACAATAAAAAAAAACAAGCCAGTCAAAATTATTTCTAAATACTTAATAAATAATTTGTAACCATCTGGCATTAGTTCGCCCTAAAACTTAAACACTTTTTTGATGACTATCAAAATTATTTAAAAACCACTGATAAAATTGGTGTACGAATAATCGACTACTCGCTGTGCCTGATAATAAGTTAAAGGGTAGTGAACAAGTTCATGTAAGTCTCGTGTAACGAGTTTACGGGTTAGCTATGACAAAACACGCACAGTTTAGAGAGCATCTTCCAAAACTCGATGCATTTTTTTTCAGCGTCTCCTCTGGTACTGACGGTCACTATATTTTTTTTCGTTAGACACTCTCTGTTTCCCTAAACAGTTGAATAATGTGGTCAACAGAACACTTAACCGTGTTGTAGTCGATAATCACAACCACATCACTGAAACTGTTCTCGAAACTCCAAGTATGTCTTCGAGAAAAAATAGAAGGGAGGAGAACCATTTGAGGTCAAATTTTGTTGAATCCAAGTAGTTGCCTCCATATCTTTTACGAACGTGAATTAATTTTACAAACATTTATGTGTTCTGATCAATTATCACATTTGAAATAATTAAAGGAGATTGGCTTGAATAAACTAAATATACACGAATAAGTAATTAAATTTATAGTTACTGACAGAATTGAGTATCCACTTTAGAGCCATAACTTTACGTATACAATTTCATTGTACAAAATTATAAGTCATCAATCATCATTAAAGAATATTTAGTAGGTAATGGTTTTACAGTAAACTAATCGGGCTTCCGTTTGAATGTGCCTACCCATACCTATACAAGGTGAAGTTTCTAATAAGAGGGTCTCGGCATTTCGACCTCATTTTCTAGACTTGTTTACTGAAATCAATATTACGTATTTTACTTGCCTTACTCCTTTCAAGGTGTGTAATTTAATTCGTCCACAACAAAAACACATGCAACTGCATTTTTCTTTTGGATCATTTATCAATATTAGTTTATCAACATATTTAATTTCGATTTGTTGAAGCAATTGTTGATTATACGGTGTTTTTAATATATGTGGTAATAATTAGTGAAGATGTAGAGCAAGGGAAGTGACAATGAGAACCTTAATAATATTTTTATTTTGGAAAATGTTTCCCAAAAAACCCCAAAAACTTTCTTAGAAAAAAAAAAAAAACAGAAGTGCTAAGAAAACTTTATGTTTCCTGTGAGATCTGGATCACCAATAGAAGGCCAGTAACTAATTGGAATGCATTTTAGAGTAATTGTAAGCTCAGTTGCTGGTGGTGGAATTTGAAAATCTTGTACAAGGAAGTATGGGACTCAGACGTGGAAGACTATATATCAAAAAAACTTCAAATGAAATTAGCAAACATTTTTTTACCCCGCGAGATAGTTCTTGGAAGTGGCTTCAAAAATATTTGCATTTTTTTTTCATAATAAATATATATCGATAATATTTCGAGTTTTTATTTTCGAAATTTTGAGGTCAGTAAAAGTTATGGTAAAGTACTGTTATTTCACATCCATTATTTCGTATTTGAGACTACAATTGCTGTGTCTTTAACGAAAATAAAAAGTTTGCAAGGATAAAAGCACAATAAAGTTTTTATATTTACTCGGTAATTGTAAAAAAAATATTTCGTAAATTAGCAAACCATTTCTAACGTCTTCTGACAGAGCAAGCATATTTTTAAAGTTTTCTAATTTAGTAATAACCCCTAAAAGCTGATGTAGTCCTATGCTTCCTTAACAAATATAAGTTTTAAAATTTAAAAATTTTTAAATCAAGTTTACTCACTGTGTCCTATCTAAATTCCAAAGGGAATATATACCTTGTCTGATATAGCAAAAAACATAAAAAATGAAATTATTAAAAGGTATATATAAACATTTCACTTCCTCAGTATTATAAGTTCGAGATAGTTGTAACTACAAATTGTTAAGTACCAACAGTTTAATCAAAATATTAAACATCTTGATTTTATGTCCAACATTGTTCAAGCTGGATATCTCTTTCATGGGGGTGTAGCTTTCATATTAAGCATATGACAAAATTACTTTGATTTTTTTAACTCTGAAGTTTTCGTCATTATTTCGTCAACTTACATGCTTTGTCTCTTTGAAATTTACTGTTCATTGACGCTATATTCTACTTAGTATTTCACCACTCAAGTTGCCATCATTTCCTTATTATTTGCAATACAATTAGATACGTGTCCAAATGTCAATCAAAAAATGAAATCAACAAAACATGAGTGGTGTAGGTATATATTTTATTTTCAATAACGAATTTCTTTTCTTTAACCGCTCGTTGTAACCGGTCTCGATTGAATTGGAACATCGCATTTATGTTTAGTTGAGCGCTATGAGTTGGATCTAAACTCATAGAAAACTAATAGAAACTTTCGCGGCAGCTTACAACAGAGTCACCGCACACTCTGATCGGTCGGATTAAAACTGGAATGTCTGAAATGTTCCTCGGGATTTCAGACTTAACGTTAAATGAATAGTGAGACGTAGTAGAAACTTCCTGTCGATTGATAGTGAACGTTACAGCACGATAACTTCGTGTGAATATTGAAATGTAAAATGCGCGTGAATTCATACGGTATGAATTTTTTCAAATTATGAATGAAAATTGTTTAGTTTTGGGTGTCAGCATGATAGATTGAAACTCGTTGGGTAATATGAAAATGGTCTGTTCACAGAGATTTTTCAAAAATTGAGTCTGAATACGAAAAAGACAGCAGAGAGTACATATTTTTAAAAGTAGTTAAAGATGTAGTGGATTCTTGAATCAGTTCATTCTTTACCTCCAATTTTTGTGACAGTTGCCTCACATCCAACTGTTTCCACTTCTGTATTGTGTCCTTCAGTGACTGAAACAACATTAACAATGTACACTTTTTTGATGCTTACTATAGATGCTGCACTATGCTCCTACCCCAAAGTGGTATTGCTCTTGAACTTTATTTATTTGGTGGGGGATTTCCCTAGTCCAATAGTGGATAATTTTTTTCTATTAGGGAATCGATTAGTTACAAAACTTATTACGCTCATTTAGTAATATCATTCTATGAGAGATAAGGGCCAAGATCAGTTTTTGGTGTGTGACTGGCAACGTAGCGTCCAATCTAGCAGATCTAGTGAGGAGACTTGGAAGGTAGGTTAACATGTAATGCACCTTCGGTACAAGTTTGAACTTGTTAGTCATTTGTTTGTTCTTTGTGACTATTTTCGTAAACCGGTTTTTTCTAGTGCGTTTTAAAAATGAGTGACATTAATTTTGAGCAACGGTGTGCTATAAGGTTTTGCTTCAGACTCGGATACTTTCAACTAAAATTTCAACACGCCTACGGAGACAGTGATTTCTCAAGAGCCCAGGTTTTTCGGTGATTTAAGGCATTCTCAGAAGGAAGAGAGCTGATAGAAGTTGAACCACATAGAGGAAGGCCCTCATTTACAAGAACCGATGAAAATGTCGAGAGAATACGAGATCTTGTGCGTTCAGATCGTCGGTTGACGACAATAATGATCGGGGAAGAGTTAAATTTGATCGCACCACTGTTCATCAGATTTTGACTAACGAATTGGGGATGAGAAATGAAAATATTGCCAAAAATCTTTCTCAGGTACAAGACGACATCATAAGAGAAAGGTGTCTTGACTTTTTGGAATCGATTGAAAATGATCCCCATTTTATGGAATGTATCATTACTGGTGATGAGACTTGGATGTCTGAGTAGGACCCGGAAACCAAGCGCCAAAACATGGAACCTCAAGTTCTTCAAGACCCAAAAAAACAAGAATGAGCAAGTTGACGTTCAAATGCATGCTGATTTGCTTTTTTAATAGCCAGAGAATTGTCCAAGAGCTTATGCCTCCAGTCCAAACAGTACATAAACACTGTTACATAGAGGTTCTTGAAAACCTTCGAAAAAGATCATGCGTGTGAGACTAAACATCAAGAACAACCGGATGTTGCATCACTATAATACGTCTTGTCATATAGCTATTCATATATATATATTCAGTAAACGAGTTTTTAGCCACTAAAACATTCCTGTGGCTCCTCAGTCTCTTTATTCTCCTGAATTGAGTCCTTGTGACTTTTTTATCTTCCTGAGATTGAAAAATCACCTCAAGGGATGTCATTTTGGGACCATATAAAACATTCAAACGGCTGTAACCGACCAGCTGAAGGCCATTCCAATATATGCGTTCCAACACTGCTATAAGGAATGGAAGAACCGTCTTCAGCGTTATGTGGCTTCCCAAGGAAGTTATTTTGAAGGAGGCAATACTGAATTGTAATTCTATCAGAATAAAAAAAAATTAAAAAAGCAATCTCATTATTTAATTGACACACCTCGCATGTCTTGACCACTTAAGCTTTCGAAATTCTTTGGACAATTTTTTCAGTTTAAGGGAAAGTAAAGAATTTTGGGAGGGGTAAGTTTTAGATTAATGAAATAAAATAATTATTATACTAAAGGTATTAAGTTACTTGATGAGTAATAAAAATTGGTCTTCATCTTCGGTTTTAGATATTTTTGTTCAATTAAAGACTTTAGCAATTCTTGATGGTTGTATTGATGGCAGACAAATAAATTTACAGCCCACTCAAAGCACAAAAGGAGGTAAAAAACTTTCGAGACGCAATAATGTTGATTTCTCAAGTTTATCGTTGAGTCCTGTCGAACTGCCACGACTCGGCAATTTAAAATTTAAATTCGTACTTCGTTGTGTTACTAAAAATAAATCTTACACGTTTTCCATTCTGAAACTCGTAAATGGAAGTGCTCGAAATTATTCTAATTGACTTCATTACGGCGGACACAATTAAAATTTATAACAATGATAAAAAAATGCGGTCTACGTCCCGTGCACATTTTAAAATACATTAATAATTTGACATAATGTGACCGGCGCGGCGACTCGTTGTAGCGGTCACTGTCTCATTCGGAGTAGTTGACGTTTTCGTGCTCTGACGGGGGGAAACCTTAATTATATCGGTGATTGGGTATTATATCGGTAAATATACACGGTGGAGACTTTAACTGGAATATATTCGCTAGCGGGGTGGTGAATGATTTTTCAAAAAATTCCCGAGACACGTCAACTTTTAAATGTATTTACCTACATTTTGCAAGTAATGTGAAAAATATAGCCCTTCAGGGGTGGCTGAAACCACCCTCGACATGATTTTTTCAAATGCAACCCTATGGCTTGTGACCCCTCATTGTAAAGCTGGTGGAAAGAGGAATCCAACGCACTGATCAAATTTTAATTTTTAGTATGTTTGTAGGGTTGCATACAATTAAAACAATTAAAAAATTACATTTATTTTCAACGTAACAATTGTTCAAAATGTGCACCATTCACTTGTTGGCAGCATCCCAGTCTGTGGTAGGTTTCGTCCCTTACATTATGCAACATTTGCGGTGTTATTTTTCCGATTTCCTCTCTTATCCTTTCTGCCTGCAGATCTTGGGTTTCTGAATGTAAACCCTACTTTTAAGATGTCCCCACAAAAAGAAATCCAGTGGTGTAAGATCTGGAGATCTTGCTGGCCACTCAATATTACCTCGCCTCCCAATCCACCTACCGGGAAAAATTCTGTCCAGATACTGACGAACAATGGCAGCATAGTGTGGTGGGGCCGCCCCATCTTGCTGAAACCATAACCTCTCGTCGGTCAAGTTAGGGTTTAAGGGGTTTGGAAATAAATGACATAGCACTGGCATTAGTTCGTGCTGGAGTAAACGCAAGTATCTTGCTCCATTAAGAGTGTCATCAAAGAAAAATGGTCCTACAATTATATCTTGTATTATTCCGGCCCACACATTAGTTTTCTGTGGGCGCTGAGTATGAAGTTCCCTCATCCAATGGGGGTTCTCTTCAGCTCAGTAACGACAATTTTGGCGATTTACGTGCCAATTTAATGTAAAAGTAGCCTCGTTAGAGAAAACTATCCACTCTAAAGTTAACTGGTTTTGATCAATACAAGGCATCAATAAATCGCAAAATTCCACTCGTCGATCTGGATCATCTTCAAGTAGCTCTTGAACAGCTTGCATTTTATATGGGCGTTTTTTCTCATATTTAAGTATTTTTAAAACCGTTTTGTGATTAAGATTACTATCACGGGCCAGTTGACGGGCTGGAGTGATTGGATTTTCTTCTAGAGCAAGCAACAAATTCAACTTCGTGTCGTCATCAACAACAGCCTGCCTCTTACTCGGTACTTTCCTGACATGACCCATCTCTCGATATTGTGCCTCCAGTTTACTAATGGTACCTTGATTTAGTGGTGGCAAGTCAGGATGCGTTTCTCGAAACAAGCGAACAACTTCGCACCATATCCAATCATCATCAAAATTTCGATTTTTAGTGATTCAGTTAAATAAGACATTTTCACCAATTTGAAATAACACTTCGTTTCAAACTCTGAATACAGCATAAATTACTCTTTGCGACCGTGTAAAAACACTAGCAAAAAATAACAAATATCAGTTGTGGCAAAAAATTGCTTGGAATCTTTGTGGGGACATATGAAAAGTAAGGTTTACATTCCAAAACTAAACAACACACATTTTGAGTACGAAATTGTTGCGTTAAAAATAAATTAAACTATAAAATTACGTTTTAATTATATGCAACCCTACAAACAAACTAAAAATTAAAATTTGATCAGTGCGTTGGATTCCTCTTTCCACCAGCTTTACAACGAGGGGTCACAAGTAATAGGGTTGCATTTGAAAAAATCATGTCGAGGGTGGTTTCAGCCACCCCTGAAGGGCTATATTTTTCACATTACTTGCAAAATGTAGGTAAATACATTTAAAAGTCGACGTGTCTCGGGAATTTTTTGAAAAATCATTCACCACCCCGCTAGCGAATATATTCCAGTTAAAGTCTCCACCGTGTATATCGGTCTCGCATACGACACGTGACCGCCTAAACGTCTCAGCCGACTACTCGAAAGACCGCCGACCCTGGTCTCCACTTTAACGGCGTCTCCACGTTTTCGTTAATTATTACGAGGGGGTATAGAAAAGTAAGGTCTCCAACGTTGCCATTTCCCAACGCGAATTGCTAGGTAAAATCTGACAACAGCGCTGCATTCCTTGGTTCTCCCCCCACAGTCTAGAACTGTCCGCACGACCTTGGGACGCTCAGTCGCTACGTAGTAGCCGTTAAGGATGGAGCTCCCCCTGCGCTCGCCCGGCAGGTGTGAACTGCGCTCAGTCATTCGTTTTTTTAATGCAAAAGAGGTTTCTCCGATAGAAATTCATCACCAGTTAGTGGAAGTATACGGTGAGAAGTGTATGGACGTTAAGAACGTGCGGAAGTGGTGTCGCCAGTTCTCTGAAGGCCGGGAACGTCCATGATGAGCAGCGGTCAGGACGGCCGAGTTTGCCGGACTCACTCAAAACTCAAATCGAGGAGATGGTGCGCAATAACCGGCGAATAACCCTTCATGATTGATTGTCAGGGTGACTATGTAGAAAAGTAGCTAATTGTTCAACCTTTCCAACGATGTAAGTAAAGTTGTGAATAAATTTAATTTTCTATGAAAAAAAAAAATTGGAGACCTTACTTTTCTATACCCCCTCGTAATTTACGGAAAGTTTTCGTTGCAAACTGAAGAGACAGTGCGCATTTACCCCAACCCCCGACGAATAAGTTATCGTATTAAATTCGTAGTTCGGAAGAAACAATTTGCCGGGACAATACATTACAATAATTCAATTTACATCTCGGGATAATCTTAATTGTCTTATTTGTCAACTTGATGTTACATAATTACTTCTAGTGGCGCGGAGAAATGAAGTCGTTTAAGTCTGAGGCGCCCCCCGCGTCGAGAAATGCGCGCGGCCGCGCCGCTCGGCAATTTTCGGGGTAAGAAAGCCGAAATTCCACGTCACCGCTGGAATTCTAGAGCGTCAGGTTCTCATTTAACTTCTAGATATGTCAACCAGCTCGAAATTCATCTATCGCGAATGACCACTCGGTCTCAGAACGGATCACGGGCCTAATTTTTAATTTTTGCTTGTTGTGCTCGCAGGTAGTTCTAGCCGTTCCACTCGAATATGTGTACGCGTTCGCCGGTGAAATATGTCATCAGCGCGTTTACTTCGACATGCACAAGTTATTTAAGTTTAATTTTTTTTGCATTACAATGTATAGGGGTTAGTTTTTATAATTTGACAAGTTGTTGCGAGTTTACTATTGAAATTATAAAATAGTTCTTCAGACAAAAGTTATAGAGTTTTGCATACATTATTTTAACACGATATGAGAAAAAACAATTGAACATCAGAAACCATAAAAATGGGCCAATTTTTTTTTTAATTTAACATCCTATGCAAATTCTGATCAAAAAGGGGGGATTCTTATAATATGCGATAATATACAGTATCGATAATATACAATATGCGATAATATACAATATATTAAAAAAACAACACCTTGATTCAGTTTTTTGATTTTTTGATATTCAATTGTTTTTTCTAATATCGTGTTATAAAAATATATACAAAACTCTATATTTTTTGTCTGTAGGATTATTTTCTAATTTAAATAATAAACCCACAATGAGGTGGCTTTTCAAATTATAAAAACTAACCGTGTAATAGTCATGCATCATTAATGATTTAAAAAATGTCACTGATAAGTCTTCGGTGCCACTAAAATAGAAACAATAGATTAGTCCATCTCCAAGCTAGGATTACAGAAGACATTGATTAAATAAATGATCATTGTTTGGACCAGATTTGTGGACATATTCAACAAATGCTTTAAATTGTTTTTATAACTAAAGTTTTAATGAAACCCTGTTTGTTTTTTTTGTTGATATATTAATAAAGATTTTCTAGTATTTGAGATTTTGATTTTGACAGACTAACGATGAGAAAAATCTGCTCAAAAATGGTTCCAAAAAACCTTTCGCAAGAACAAAAGGATATCGGGAGAGAAAGGTGTTTTGACTCTTTGGAACCAATTCAAGATGATTCCCATTTTATGGAACTTGTCGATATTGCTGATGAGACTTGGGTGTTTGAGTATGACCCGAAAACCAAGTGTCAAAGCATGGAATGGCACACTTAAAGCTCTCCAAGACCCAAAAAAGCAAGAATGAGCAAGCTGAAGATCAAATGCTTGCCGATTTGTTTTTTTGATAGCCAGGAAATTGTCCACAAAGAGTTTGTGCCTCCAGGCCAAACAGTAAATCAACACTTTTACAGAGAGGCTCTTGAAAAACTTCGAAAAAGGGTCATGCGTGTGAGACCAAACATCAAGAACAACTGGATGTTGCATCATGACAATGCGCCTTGTCGCATAGCCATTTCAGTAAACGAGTTTTTAGCCAGTAAAAACATTTCTGTGGCTCCTCAGCCTCCGTATTCGCCTGACTTGTGTTCTTGTGACTTTTTCTCTTCCCGAGATTGAATCACCTCAAGGGACGTCATTTTGGGAACCTAGAAAACATTCAAATGGCTGTAACCGACCAGCTGAAGGCTATTTCAAGAACCGTATCCGAAGAAGAACCGTATCCAGCGCTATGTGGCTTCCTAAGGAAGTTATTTTGAAGGAGACAATACTGAATTGTAATTATATTCGAATAAAATAAAAATTAAAAAAATCAGTCTCATTACTTAATTTACACACCTCGTATAATAAATGGTGGCTGTAATTAACTTTTAGAATTTATATGAAATTTACTTTCTTTTTAACCATACGATATAATAGTTGGACAGAGAAATGAAGTCGTTTAAGTCGGAGGACCACCCTCCATGTCGAGAAATGCGTCCCGGACCTCGCCGCTCGGCAATTTTCGGGGTAACCAAACCGAAATTCCGCCTCGCCACTGAATTCTAACGGTTTCCGCGCAAAAACCTCACCTGCCGCGTTTCCATCTCGATGTGAGTCAAAGCGGTTTATTCGCCTTTTTAGAGACGTCCTCTCAGGAAAAATGCGCCGCTCAAAAGGCACGCTCCACTTCACTCCTTTCAGAAAAACTGTTTGATTTTTCAGTTACCCGGAATACGTAGTCGTTATTTAATTTGTTCGGTTATTGGCTGCCAGCCTTCGACGTTTTTATTTATAAATAGATATGAGCGAAGTTCGTCGGTTTGCTACAAGTTTTCTTCGGTAATTACCTGACATCGTATAGATAATTCAGATGCCATTTATGGCATTTATAGTAGAATAACAAAAGTTGTTTATAATGAGAGAAAGAGAGAGAATGACGATGATATACTGGAGAAAAAATTGCTACACCTAGTATGCAGGCATATATCAAGCTGAAAATATATTGTATAGTCTGTTTTCACCACAAAGACTAAGGTTATAAGTCTTTTTGATGGTTTTTATGTTTCAATATGCAAATGCACAAAAAACGCCTTGAAATTAAAAGCGTATGAAACGACGTGGATGATTTGACGAGAAATAAAAAAAATACTACGTAGTTTTACACAGAAGCGATTACATTGTTGTACAAAATGAATTTCAATTAGGTTAGACGTGTGGGGTAACTGGAGTCGCCTGGCTTTCGTTACCCTTTGCTGGTTTATTTACCCCTTAATTGTAAAATAAACCATGTTCAACGTGCTAATAATGTTAAG
Organism: Aromia moschata; assembly: GCA_029963805.1. Lineage (NCBI taxonomy): Eukaryota > Metazoa > Arthropoda > Insecta > Coleoptera > Cerambycidae > Aromia > Aromia moschata. Next base: position 5,645,016 of record JAPWTK010000001.1, read on the forward strand.
AGATAGTTTCCTTCGCACTCATCATTTGATGCAAACAATTTTATTCTGTTAATTTCTCCTTGTGTTCCCCATGTAACGACGCTGGAAAGAATAGAGCACTGTGGTACAGATGCAGTTGTGGAGAGTGGGTCCACCCGTTGTATAGTGAAGTCAAATTATATACGAGCTGTGTAAATTAAGTAATGAGACTGATTTTTTAGACTTTTTTTTATTCAAATAGAATTACAATTCAGTACTGTCACCTTCAAAATAACTTCCTTGGGAAGACACACAGCGCTGGAGATGGTTCTTTTATTCCTCTTAGCAGTGCTGGAACTCATATACTTAGTGAAATAGCCTTCAGCTGGTTGGTTACAGCCGTTTAAATGTTGGTCTCAAAATGACGTCCATTGAGGTGATCTTCAATCTCAAGAGAAAATAGTCACAAGGACTCAAGTCAGGCGAATAAGGAGGCTGAGGAGCCACAGGAATGTTTTTACTGGCCAGAAACTCGTTTACTGAAATGGCCTTGTGACAAGGTGCGTTGTCGTGGTGTAACATCCAGTTGTTCTTGATGTTTGGTCTCAGATGCATGACCGTATGACCCTTTTTCGAAGTTTTTCAAGAACATCTCTGTAAAAGTGTTGATTTACTGTTTGTCCTGAAGGCACAAACTCTTTTTGGACAATTCCCTTGCTATCAGCAAAAAAATCAAATCAGCAGGCATTTGATCTTCGGCTTGCACATTCTTGCTTTTTTGGGACTTGGAGAGCTTGAAGTGTGCCATTCCATGCTTTGGAGTTTGGTTTCCGGGTCGTACTCAAACACCCAAGGCTCATCACCAGTAATGACACGTTCCACAAAGTTCCATAAAATGGGAATCATTTTCAATCGATTCCAAAAAGTCGAGACACCTTTATCTTGTGATGTCCTTTTGTTCTTGTGGAAGGTTTTTGGAACCATTTTGCGCAGATGTCAAAATCTGATGAACAGTGGTGTGTTTCAAATTTAACTCTTCCCCGATCATTTTTGTCTTCAACCGACGATCTGAACTCACAAGATCTCGTATTCTACCGACATTTTCATCGGTTCTTGAAGATGAAGGCCTTCCGCTGCGTGGTTCATCTTCAATCGACTCTCTTCCTTCTGAGAATGCCTTAAACCACCGAAAAACCTGAGCTCTTGAAAAATCACTGTCTCCGTAGGTGTGTTGAAGTTTTGCAAAAGTATCCGTTACGCTGTGTCCAAGCAAAACCTAATAGCACACCGTTGCTCAAAATTAAAATGTCACTCATTTTTCAAAACGCACTACAAAAACCCGGTTTACGAAAAACAGTCACAAAGAACAAACAAATGACTCTAACAAGTTCAAACTTGTACAGGAGGTGCATTACATATTAACCTGCCGCCTTTCCATGTCCCGTCTCCGCAGTGTTGCTAGATTGGCCGCTACGTTGCCATTCTCATTAATGTTTGAAGATCCTTTTTTTTAAGTCCTATCCGTTTGAACTTACTTTAAGATAAGTTTTATTTTACGAATAATTCGCTAAACTGCAATCGCTTTATTTTTAGACTTGCGCCAGTACTTCAGTAGTTATGTAGTGAGAGAACTGGCTCTTTTCACCCCTAAAGACGATGAAGGGGATGTCAGAGGGTTGATATTTTTAAGGGGTAAGGGGATGACCGTGACGTAATCAAGATGGTGGATCTGATGTCTAAGGGTTGAGATGTTGATGGGGGTGCACGTGACGTAATCAAGATGGCGGATCTGATGGGAAGGCGGGTGATGAGGTTCTGGCAGGGGTCGGGTGTAGAGGGGTATCAGATAATGGATAAATAATCAGGTGATTATTAATAGATCTAGGTAATTAATCATTTTTAGCTGTCAGCGATCGGTTCACTGCAAGTATCGACTTGTCATTGGATCCGCCATCTTGATTACGTCACATGCACCCCCATCAACATCTCAACCCTTAGACATAAGATCCACCATCTTGATTACGTCACGGTCATCCCCTTAAAAAATCTCAACCCTCTGACATCCCCTTCATCGTCTTTAGGGGTGAAATGAGCCAGTTATCTCACTACATAACTACTTACTTCTCATAACGAAATTTTCCGTGGAGGCAGTAATATGTAATATCCCATTATTGTACCAACTAGGTTCCGATTCCTATTTGCAATTATATCAATTTCCTAAACCTACATGTATAAAAATTTAAAAGTAGATCCCTTGGCTTTATGATAACCTTGTATAACAAACTAAAATTTGATGTATTCTTCCATCCCTCCCCTCTACTCTCCCTTAGAACCACCCTTAGAGCTCACAAATCCACGCTTGCATCACGTCCGTTGTTCGCAATTATTCTCGCTTACCTCCAGCCGAAAAATAAACACATCAGCGGAATTAAACTCGTTAGAATGGAAGCGTTTAATCAGCGCTCTAATTCGTAAAAACTAGAGCGAATGTGGCCCGCATACCGAAGCCGCCAATTCCGGCGACGGCAGTTTAACAGACCTCTAGGGCGGTTTTTAGGGAAATCTTGAGCACGGTTTAAGGGCGGCGGCCGGGCCTAATCGCAATCGAACGGGCTTCGAGGATGTCGATTCGGACGATTCGGTCTGTTTTTCTCGAAAGAAGAGGTAAACAAACGACGGCAAATGATAATTTGTCAGTTTACGGATTCTTAAGAGGGGCTTTTACATTGTTATCGGTATATTTTTCAGTTCTGAATAGCTGATATCAAAATACACGGTGGAGACTTTCACTGGAATATATTCGCTAGCGGGGTGGTGAATGATTTTTCAAAGAATTCCCGAGACACGTCAACTTTTAAATGTATTTACCTACATTTTTCAAGTAATATGAAAAATATAGCCCTTCAGGGGGTGGCTGAAACCACCCTCGACATGATTTTTCCAAATGCAACCCTATGGCTTGTGACCCCTCATTGTAAAGCTGGTGGAAAGAGGAATCCAACGCACTGATCAAATTTTAATTTTTAGTATGTTTGTAGGATTGCATACAATTAAAACAATTTAAAAATTAAATTTATTTTCAACGTAACAATTGTTCAAAATGTGCAACATTCACTTGTTGGCGGCATCCCAGTCTGTGGTAGGTTTCGTCCCTTACATTATGCAACATTTGCGGTGTTATTTTTCCGATTTCCTCTCTTATCCTTTCCTGCAGATCTGCTATGTTGTTGGGTTTCTGAATGTAAACCCTACTTTTAAGATGTCCCCACAAAAAGAAATCCAGTGCTGTAAGATCTGGAGATCTTGCTGGCCACTCAATATTACCTCGCCTCCCAATCCCCCTACCGGGAAAAATTCTGTCCAGATACTGACGAACAATGGCAGCATAGTGTGGTGGGGCCCCATCTTGCTGAAACCATAACCTCTCGTTGGTCAAGTTAGGGTTTAAGGGGTTTGGAAATAAATGACATAGCACTGGCATTAGTTCGTGCTGGAGTAAACGCAAGTATCTTGCTCCATTAAGAGTATCATCAAAGAAAAATGGTATTACAATTCTATCTTGTATTATTCCGGCCCACACATTAGTTTTCTGTGGGCGCTGAGTATGAAGTTCCCTCATCCAATGGGGGTTCTCTTCAGCCCAGTAACGACCATTTTGGCGATTTATGTGCCCATTTAATGTAAAAGTAGCCTCGTCAGAGAAAACTATCCACTCTAAAGATAACTGGTTTTGATCAATACAAGTCATCAATAAATCGCAAAATTCCACTCGTCGATCTGGATCATCTTCAAGTATCTCTTGAACAGCTTGCATTTTATATGGGCGTTTTTTTCTCATAGTTAAGTATTTTTAAAACTGTTTTGTGATTAAGATTACTATCACGGGCCAGTTGACGGGCTGGAGTGATTGGATTTTCTTCTAGAGCAAGCAATAAATTCAACTTCGTGTCGTCATCAACAACAGCCTGCCTCTTACTCGGTACTTTCCTGACATGACCCATCTCTCGATATTGTGCCTCCATTTTACTAATGGTACCTTGATTTAGTGGTGGCAAGTCAGGATGCGTTTCTCGAAACAAGCGAACAACTTCGCACCATATCCAATCATCATCAAAATTTCGATTTTTAGTGATTCAGTTAAATAAGACATTTTCACCAATTTGAAATAACACTTCGTTTCAAACTCTGAATACAGCATACAAATTAAATTACTCTTTGCGGCCGTGTAAAAACACTAGCAAAAAATAACAAGTATCAGTTGTGGTAAAAAATTGCTTGGCATTTTTTGTGGGGACATATGAAAAGTAAGGTTTACATTCCAAAACTAAACAACACACATTTTGAGTACGAAATTGTTGCGTTAAAAATAAATTAAACTATAAAATTACGGTTTAATTGTATGCAACCCTACAATCATACTAAAAATTAAAATTTGATCAGTGCTTTGGATTCCTCTTTCCACCAGCTTTACAATGAGGGGTCCCAAACCATAGGGTTGCATTTGAAAAAATCATGTCGAGGGTGGTTTCAGCCACCCCTGAAGGGGCTATACTTTTCACATTACTTGCAAAATGTAGGTAAATACATTTAAAAGTTGACGTGTCTCGGGAATTTTTTGGAAAATCATTCACCACCCCGCTAGCGAATATATTCCAGTTAAAGTCTCCACCGTGTATACTCGGTGATATGGAAACAGCAACACCAAGAAGAGGTAGGAATTTTTTGACCAAACTTGGCAGAAACATTTAGCTATTCAATGGTAACACAGGACCACATTTTTTTTTGTTTTTACGCAAATAATATTAGGTGTCTTATACGTATTTTTGATAAAGAATCCGTTGTCCGTTTCCCTCTATCATGTCCGGATTTTGCGTAAATCGAGGAAATATAACCTCAAAAGCATGTGAAAATAAAGCAGCATAAAAAAAGTTTTGTAGTAGAAAGGCATATACCATTTCATATGTTTTTTTTGTATACTGAACACGATTTTGAGATCAGATTTGTTCCATAGGCCGTGCATTAAGACATAACCTCAAAAAACATCTTGGAATTTAAAAACATAAATACGTTTATCAAGTAAATTAGAAGTTTAAGCTGGCGAGCGTATACACATTTTGGAGCGTCTAATCCGAATATGTGATCAAAAGTAACAATTCATGGAAAGATTTTCACATAACCTCAAAAAAAAAACAGGTAAAAACATAACCAAAATGTGACGTTACATAAATTAAAAGATTAAACGAACAAAATAAAAAAATTTTTTTAGTAAAAAATGTCAGATTTCATGCCATATGTTTGTTGGTGTGCTGAAAATGTCTTGGACAGCACAATTTTTTTCATATGCTGAGTATTAATACATAACCTCTAAATTGACTAAAATAAATACTTTTTTTAGATGTATAAGCAGTCAACCTCGTCACAAAATATTTCCATATAAACGTGCTTTTTTAAAAAGTCCTCTAGCCTCTTACCATCGGGGTGCTTTTTTAAAAGGTGAGTCCCCTCGCCTCTCACCATCGGGGTGCTTTTTTAAAAAGTAAGATATTTCATTGTGATCATTCTAGATGGTGAGAGACTAGGGGACTCACTCATAAATAAAAACTTATCACTTATCCTAATGTTTTCGGATGTGATCTTTCGATTTCCTTGGTTTTCACATTTCAGAATTGTGATTAAATCCTCTAGGAAAAATATATGGCTGACTTTATGGAGAAAATTAGGGTATTTTCTTTATATATTTTTTTTTAGTCCAAAATGTACTCTAACCTACTCCGGATTGTGGAGGAAGGTGGAGGCAATAGTTGACGTTGATGATAGGATTTTTTTTGCCGACCTCAACTGACTCTAATCTTTTCAAAATGGCGGACATTGCATAAAATCTCATGAAATATGAATTTTTCTCTAGTATTAACGAGAAAATAATGTTATTGTGAATTTTTCTTTATCCACAGTCATTTTCCTCAATCAAAACAATACTACAGAATATATTTGACAAAATTTTCAATTTTCTATGATGGCGGATTCAAAATGGCGGCCGGATTTCTCAAGAAATGGCGCGTTTTTCATTATAAAAAAGTAAATAGGAGTTTGTAATTCTACTTTTCCTATGTCATTTCATGTTTTAGTAACATTTTGAGTTATTCGTGGTGAAAAAAGTCTGAAATCCAAGATGGCGGATTCAATATGGCGGACATCATTCTTGAAAATTCAAAATTTGAAATATTTTATTATATAATTTGAAATAATATATTATGCACTTAGGGATTCTCGGGCGCAAACTACTTGCCGGAAGTACACAGCCTACTTGTTTCTCGTGGTGCATATACGATTTTTTCTCACACCCACCCAGAAAGTACGTTCTACGTACTATTCTTTGAATAAATATGCGAGAAAGTTCCGGAAAAAAAAATCATCAATGCGCTCGAATTCAAAATATATATTTTCTATTTATATGCGGAGAAGTTCCGAAAAAAAATTCTTCAATGCGCCTACATCCCTAAGTAAGTGCATAATATATAATTAATAATATATAATTCTCATGATTTCATCAGGAGAACCTCAACACCGGAAAAAAACTCGTTTTGAGGTTAGAATGACAAATAATTTTTTACTCAGATAGAACGCATTTTTATGAAAAAGATTGAGAGGACATTTTCCATCAGAATTCTAGGTAAAATATGATTGTAATTTTTCCGTTTTCAAATTTTGAATTTTCAAGAATGATGTTCGCCATATTGTATCCGCCATCTTGGATTTCAGACTTTTTTCTCCAGGAATAACTCAAAATGTTACTAAAACATGAAATGACAGGAAAAGTATAATTACAAACTACTATTTAGTTTTTATAATGAAAAACGCGCCATTTCTTGAAAAATCCGGCCCACATTTTGAATCCGCCATCATTGAAAATTGAAAATTTAGTCAAATATATTCTGTTGTATTGTTCTGATTGAGGAAAATGACTGTGGATCAAGAAAAACTCACAATAACATTATTTTCTTGTTAATACTAGATTTTGGCCTTTTTGAAAAGATTAGAGTCTGTTGAGGTCGGCAAAAAAATCCTGTCATCAACTCCAACTATTGCCTCCACCTTCCTCCACAATCCGGAGTAGGTTAGAGTACTTTTTAGACTAAAAAAAAAATTATATAAAAAAAGCCCCAAATGTTCAGTACTTTTGTCCATAAAGTCAGCCATATTTTTTTTCTAGAACATTTAATCACAAATCTGACCGGAAATCGAAAGATCACATCCGAAAACATTAGGATAAGTGGTTTTTATTGAGTGAATTCATTAATTTCCCTTCGATATTGACGCTCCAAAAAGGACGAAAAATTGTGTCCGTTTGGACGTTAATGGGTTAATTTATTGTTGCTTTTTTTTCTTTGAAATTTCAACCAGTTATTAAAATTGAGTAGCTAGACGTTTCTGCCAAGTTTGGTCAAAAATTCCTACACCTTCTTGATTTCCATTTCAATGACACTTTTTCAAGGAATCATCCTGTACAGTTCGTCGTGAATAGCCCTCTATAATCTTTTAATCTTAAATTTTTCTGATTAAGTTTTTCTTCCTTTATTGAGATAGTGGAGGTATAAGTATTGGTATTTTTTGTAGTAACCATTTTTGATATAATTTACAGCCGTTGCATACAGGCAGGTGAAGTTTTAAAAAATCATGAAATCAATGCGTCAGAAGCTTTTGACGTCCGCGCGAATATTTTATTGATTCTGACGGACTGTTATTTCACATAGTGGCCATTTGGACAAACAGTGGCATTTTTAACTGCCCCAAAGAGGATGCTAATCGGATTTCGTTAATTGAACTTTATTGCACCGCAACTCTGCGGCCGAACGGAATGGCGTTAAAACATGTTTGATTAAATAATTAGGTTTTATGCGAGAAAATGATATAGTTACGCCATCTGGTCTGTAATTACTTTAGTTCGCACTGTCAATATTGGTGGGACTTGATTTTGGAGCGATTAATAGCTTATTCTAAAAAATAAATGTTTGGTTAGTGTCTATGTTACAATAAGAAGTAGTCTCATCTAGTCCAGATTTAATCAGCTGTTATTTTAACGTTATATGAGTGTGGATGAACGCTGCAGTTGTACAAAAATAGTTGAGGTGATTCTAAAATTACAAACAACAATTTATTTAGAACATTATAATATTTTGAATCAAAATCAGTTCGGTTCTAGGAACAAAATGTCCACAACTTTGGCCATAAACTCTCTAGTAGAGTTTATCAACACGGGCTTTGAAGACGGTCAATTTATCTATGCTAAACTCCTAGATTTAACGAAAGCGTTTGACTGTGTTTCTCACGATATCCTAATTAAAAAACTGACGTTTTATAAATGCAGGCAAATCAGCATCCCCTTAATTACTTTATACTTGACGGACCGTTACCAATTTGTATGCTTCGATTATACGCAATCAGAACCACAGAAGGTCAAGCATGGTGTACCTCAGGAACTCAGTTTTGGGTCCTACTCTCTTTGTAGTGTATGTAAACGATTTACCGAATGTAGACCCTATGGCAATTTTAGACTATAGGCTAAACACTCGTTTTTATTAAGAAACTATGAAGCTACAAATTTCGCAGATATCTCTAGTAACAGCTTAACTATGGTTTAATACATTCAGTATATCATAGGCATTGTTTGTTTGGGGTCATTCACCAAAAAGCCCCTCTGTTTTAGCAATGCAGAGAAAAGCTGTTAGAATTATTAGCAACTTAGGTTATAGAAATGAACAAAGAGATTTTGACGAAACTAAAAAATACCTGACCTTACCTTAACTATACACATTTCAATGTTTCTACATATTAAAACTAATTTACATCTTTCATACAAGCCTCGGAATCTAATTTCACGAACATCTGACCCGAAACAGAAATAACATTGATGTGGAATGCACGTCCGACCAAGGGCGTAGAAGTATTTTTCTTTGGGGGGGGGGGTGCAATGCAGATTAAACAAAAAAGCAAAAAAAATGGACCTTACCGGCGCTAAACACAATCCCCCGACTATTTTGGTTTTAAAACTAATTTACATCTATATAGGGGGCGGATCAATTCCCGAACATCTGACCCACGAAATAACTTGTGTGGCTACCTATGTCTGACAAAAACCAGAAACGGATCAAATTATTATTCGGTAAAACTTTTTAATGCACTACCCAGTGAGATCAGAAACTTAAATTTTGACCAGTACAAACAATTCTTTAAAAAAATTCTAACAGGAAACCCTCTATATGACATTAATGATTTCTTTCTTTTAGACCTTAGTACCCTATGATAATTCTAAAACTTACATTTTGACTAGTAGGGATACTCGTTTTTTATATATATTTTTATTTTGTACTTTTTTGTTATTTGTATTTTATTTCTGTATTTTTGTTATTTTTATTTATAAAATTGTACGATTTGACCTGTATAAACACTACTAAGTGTATAACACCAATAATTTATTTATTTATTTATTTACAAGTTGAAAAACCAAATACTTCACTTATTTGTCACAATGTCAATTAGTATTTGGAACACATAATGTCCAAAAAAAGGATGGACTAAAAAAAGTTTTCCTAAAAAGTGTTATGGATATAGTGATAAATACAGAGAGTGGCAAAAGCACTGTATAAATTCAATATTCTATTTCTGACGTTGGTTTTAAAACAACTGTAAAAAAAATATAACATTGCACTAGTAAATTTTAGATAATATTCGAAACAAAATTTATCACACAAATTATTATTAAAACTGAACTATAACATTAAAAATAAAATGCAAGATCAGGCCGACTTGTTGTCGAAGTGCAGACCAGTGACTTGTTGACAATAAGTAAGTTTAACTAAAAATTCACTGAGTATATTGTAAATTACTTCTACAAAAACCGTAATTTGTACTTTAGAGAATTTAAAATACAAATTACCGTAATTTGTACTTTAAATTCTCTAAATTTTGTCGTCTGGTGGTAAAGATTTTTCAAATATCCCGCAGAAAATAGTCCAGGGGCGTAAGATCTGGAGATCTCGGTGGCCACTGTACTGGTCCTCTTCCACCAATATAGCGCTCAGGAAAAAATTTACCCGTTCAAGCAATCTCGAACAGGGTGGGCAAAGTGCGGTGGTGCGTCGTCTTATTGAAACCAGACAGCAGTGTTTGGTAAATCGTGTTCTTTTTTATCAGGAAAAAAGTTATACGGCATTATTCATGTTCAAACATTTAGCTTTTTGTATTCATGTTAAACTTTAGCTTAATACAATGATAATTATTTGTACTGAAGTTTTATCTGTTGATAGTACAATTTAAACAATGGTTGTCAACAAGTTGCTATGTTCGAAAATAGCATGTTGAGATGTTTTTCGTTTTTAAAATATTTTTTACCAAAACATAGGGCCATGGAAAATTGATGACTATCTTGGAAACAATTGCGATCGAAAGCGGCCTTGGCGTCCAAAGGATGCATTTTTGTAATTAAAAACTGATCTATTTCGGGTTTTTGAATTTCTACTGTATTTTGGCGCTCTTTGTATATTTTCAACGATGGTTCGAGACTAGAAAAACAAAGACAAAGAAAAGTTTGACCTGAAAAAATAAAAGCAACGTCAGAGCTAACTTTAATCGAAGACCTACATTTTACTGTTCATTACAGAAACTTTTGACAGCGACCCGGGCATCTTGCTCTAATTAAAACTTCTGCTGATCTGACGGATGTTCATTAATTGAGATGTGTCGAAATCTAATTTAACATTAATTTAAAACAACCTTGTTTCCAGCCCTCGTATTTTTTACATTATATTTTAAGGATATTCGGTTAAAAGAAATGTTATATTTCGCCAATAATTGGAGTTTCCATTAATTGGAGAATTTTAGCCATTTTCGGATATATCAATAACTTTTCTTATTTCTGAACGTGATAAGTCCTTACGTTTGAATATTTCTAATGTATTTTGAGGCCATACATACTTTTATAAATAATACGAGGAGTGATCGAAAAGTTCCAGGACTGATTTTTTTTAAATTGGAAAATTTAAATTTTCTTAAATCTGGAACTTATTGAGCATCCCTCGTATACAAACATTTCTATTAAAAATTGAATTGACCAAAAACCAGATAAGTAGTAATGGAGTTAGAGGTATACTAAATTGTAAATATTAACATGATGGTAAACATTGCTTTTTCAATTACTTAGACCATTACATCTATCAAAGGACACGCTAGGGTCAAGTCTATTTAAAAACTTCCAGCCAGCGTTGTTCTTTAATAAAATTTTCTTCGCTCACTAATCAGGTCCAACGGTTTTTATTTAATTATACACGTATCACAGCTGAATAAATATCAAACAAAAACTGAAAACGAGTGCTGAAGCGAAATCCACTGAATAAAATTATACAAGATGCGGAGTAGTGCGCATCCATTAAAATACCTACTAATTGCCAGCGTCAGAGTAAATATTGGAGTATGTGAAAATCGGCGTATGTTAGAAATGCACGCAAAGCAGACTGGAATAAAGCGCAGTCAGGTGGACTGTTTGCTTTTAAGAGAGTGGCACCGTTCATGAGAGTGTGGTGTTTCTGTCCGATTTTCAATAGAGATCCAGCTCATCTAAAGTATACGAGGTGTGGCTATTAAATAACCGAATTGATGCTGCTACCAGCGCGCTGCAAGGGCGTAGCCAGGGGGAGGGGGCGATGGGAGCGATCGCCCCCCCCCTAAGGAAAAATACTGGCTACGCCCTTGGCGCGCTGCGAGCGTGTCGCGACAAGTTTGAACATAACTGTGTCTGGTGATACTTTCCTCACCCTGAGCTCGCTCGACAAGCCAGTGGGTCGCTCAGTTTGACTGTAGCAGTCGTTTGAATTAGTCTATGCACCAGTGACTCGTCGAAAAAAATGTTAAGTGTTCAAATGGAGCAAAGGGTTAATCTCAAGTTTCTTGTTAAACTGGGGAAAACTTTTACAGAAGCTTATGCAATGTTAAAAGAAGTGTACGGGAATGAATGGTTATCCCGCACACAAGTTTTTGAATGGTTTAAACGGTTTAAAGAGGGATGTGAAATGACCGAAGACGATCCGCGTGCCGGACAACCCGAATCGTTCAAAAAGCGCAAATGAAAATTGGTGTAAAAATCGTCGTCTAAGCTCCGAACTGCTGATAAAAGGAATCAAGAATGAACATGTGCGCCAGACATTGCGAAACAACATTGAAACTGATCCACGCTTGTTAGCACACGGGATTGAACTTGTGATGACAAGATTCGAAAGTGTGGAAGCTGGTTAAAGCAAGCGACGGAGGTTCTAAACCAGCTGACAGAAGCGCACTTCCAGCACTGCTTTCAACAATGGAAAAGTCGTATGGAGCAGTGTAGATATCGCCAAGGGGAGTATATTGAAGGCGAAAAATTTGATACTGTAATTGGTAAAGAATAAAAAGTGTTATGACAGCAGTTCGGTTATTTAATAACCACACATTGTATATTTTTCAGTTGAAAGTAGTTTTTATCTTACATTGTAGTTATTAATTGCGTTCATAAAATATATGTTGACAAAGGAATTTTTTGGGAATATTGGACAAGTATACAAGCACTATTTTTTGCCGACGTTTCGTCTAATACATTCAGACTTCCTCAGCCATTTCTAGGCGCAATTCTTTCCTCAACGAATTGAGCCTAGGCATTCATTCTTTCAATGTGGAGTTATTACACAAATATGATATGAATATAATTGGGACATTCAACCACATACCGTTAAAGAAAAGGATTAATAATTTAACTAACATAGACCATTATGTAAAACGCTAATTAAGCCCTGAAGAGGACTAAGTAAATTAGACGAAACGTAGGCAATTGTTTCTTGCTTCTATATTTGTACAATATTCCCAAAAATTTCCTTTGTAAAGATACTAAATACTCAGAAAAGAAGAAAATCGGAACTTGTAGTAAATGCTTAAAAATCTTACGCTAAGTGTATAGACCTTGAGTTTAGCAACACCTTTCCACTTTTATAACACACCCTTATAACACAAGTCGTTATGTAACAAGAACTGATAAATGCAAGTTTGAAGTTTGATTAAAGCTAACATTACTCAAAGCGTAACCCAAGTATAGTAAGATCATCATTGTGTAGATGATCATCTGATACAAGATCAGAAGATGGTAATCCAGACAATGTAGGCAAAATTGAAGCATCGTCCAGCCTGTGAGGGCAAGATCAGAAGAAGATGATCCAGACTTCCAAGAGAATATTGAGACATCGTCCAGTCAGTGAAGACAATACCAGTACGCGATGATTCTGATATTGAAGGCATCATCCAGCCCCTAAAGGTAAAATCAAAAGATGTACAATATACATTGTTTGGTTATTTTTTGATTTTGCCTTTAAAGGCCAAACAATGTATATAATCTACATTGTTTGGTCATCTTTTTTGCCTTTACAGGCTGGATGATGTTTTGAATAATCTAATATAATATGAATCATCGTATTCTGGTGTTGTCTTCACTGAGTGGACGATGTCTCAATATTCTCTTCACAGTCTGGATCATCATCTATTGGTCTGATCTTCATAGGCTGGATAATGCCGCAATTTTGCCTACATTGTCTGGATTGTCCTCTTCTGATCTTGCCTTTATAGACCCACTGATGCCTCAGTCTTTCTTTCACTACTGTTATTCCGATCTTTCCTTCACCGACTAGATGATGTGTCAATCTTCCCTTTGAAATTTACAGTATCTCTTGGTTCTGCCTTCATAAGCTGGATGATTTACCAATTTTGTCTGCACAATCAAGAAGTGCTTCGTATTTATTAGAAGAATAAATTATTTTAAAGACCTCTTTGGATTTAGCTATTCCAATGGTAAACTGTGCAGTCAATCAGCAGAATAAAGTAGACTTGTTGAGTATTAGTCCGCTAGACGACATGACTGCTGTCACGGTTACGTGACATCCTGCAAATTTTTATATTACATCAAAAGTGGCGACTGAATACTAGTGTCGCTGTGCTTGATTTATTCCTGGTCCGCTGCGTGTTATACATAACCTCATATTTTCTTCTTTACTTTTATATCCCACGTGGCGGACTTATAGAGGGAGGAAAATGCATCCCTTACATAAAGCGAATTTACGGGAAACAGGAATTTTTATGATTATCCACATTTTAACAGCTCGCCGAATTCTTAACATAGTCTTATTGCGGGACGTCGCCGGAAGGTTTATGGCGGTAGGATTATGGCGTAGATTAAGGAAGAGGTAAAAAGGTCGTCTGGTAAAATAGGGATTCTGGCTGCGGTGCCAAACAAATTTGCGAAAAGCGGCTCTGATTAAGATTTCAAGCAAGAAATTATACAGCCCAGAGAATATACGAATGTGTAAATCCAATGGCTTCCTTTTTTCAGTTGACATTTTACGTTGAATATGGTAAAGACAATATTCTTTATTATCGTTTTTTTTTCAGTTAGATAAAATACCCACGCATCCAAAAAATAAGTACATTTGTAACTTGATGTACGTCAAATTACGATCTCCACTGAGGTTATGTAGAAACTACATTACTGACCATAGATTACAACTGCTGTATAATATACACTTACAATTAGAAAATAAAAAAAAGACAATGGGAATTTCTTATGAGGTGTGTAAATTAAGTTATGAGACTAAATTAAGTTATGGCAACGTAGCACCCGATCTAGCAACACTGCAGAGATGGGACTTGGAAAGCGGTAGGTTAACATGCAATGCACCTTCAGTACAACTTCAGTTGAAGCTGTTGGGGTCATTTGTTTGCTTTTTGTGACGGTTTTTGTAAATCGTTTTTTTCTAGTGCGTTTTAAAAATGAGTGACATTAATTTTGAGCAACGGTGTGCTATCAGGTTTTGCTTCAGATTTAGACATAGCGCAACGGATACCTTTGTAAAACTTCAACACGCTTATGGAGACAGTGTTTTTTCAAGAGACCAGGTTTTTTGGCGGTTTAAGGCATTCTCAGAAGGAAGAGAGTCAATTGAAGATGAACCACGCAGCGGAAGGTCTTCAAGGATCTTCAAGAACCGATAAAATGTCGATAGAATACGGGATCTTGTGTGCTCAGATCGTCGGTTGACGACAATAATGTTCGGGGAAGAGTTAAATTTGATTCACACCACTGATCATCAGATTTTGACTAACGAATTGGGGATGAGAAAAATCTGCGCAAAAATGGTTCCAAAAAACCTTTCGCAAAAACCATTCCTGTGGCTCCTCAGCCTCCTTATTCGCCTGACTTGAGTCCTTGTGACTTGTTTCTCACCCCGAGATTGAAAAATCACCTCAAGGGACGTAATTTTGGGATCATAGAAAACATTCATCCGACCAGCTGAAGGCTATTCCTGTTCGAGCACTGCTTGATGAATGGAATAACTGTTTCCAGCGCTGCGTGGCCTCCCAACGAAGTTATTTTGAAATAGACAATACAGAATTGTAATTCTATTCGAATAAAAGAAAATAAAAAACTATTCTCATTACTTAATTTACACACCTCCTATGTAACGTGCCAAGCCATGAAAACGATCACAAATGATATTGTGATATGGCAATGTGATATCAAACTTACTCTGATCAGGTGGAGTTGAAATCGAAATATTTTGATAATTTTGAAGTAGCTTGGAATAGTGAAAATTTAGTGAATTTACTGAACTCCAATACGGAAGAAATGTTTAGAAATGTTACTAAAGTGAGTTACATGAGTGACATGGTGAGAATACTTCTTCACTATATCAAGTAAAATTCCGGTGAAAACAATTTCGTTGGGAATCTTTTTGAGGCAAGATCCCAGGAAACAATAAGAAAAACTGAAGAGCTCATGTCGCAAAAACAACAGTTTGGAAAATGTTCCATGGAAATAATAGAATAAAGTGTCAGATCAAATTTGTCAAGAAAATTTTAATGCGTTAACCATGCCTGTAACTGTAACAAAACAAGCCTGCGACAAGACCATTTTTGTTCTGATGATGACTTGAAAACTGATGTGACGATTATTTTGAGGAGTTATCAAATTTATATTTTTGAAGGCATCTTGTCATTGCATAACGTTGGAATGAGTGTATACGTTTTGAAGACTCGGTCATATATAGAAAAATATTTTCTTTGTTGCTCTCTGTCTTTTTTTTCATGGTAGATTACTTAAAAAACTCCCTTCGTGTATGTAAAGTCTTAATTGCGAAACAAGTCACTCAACGTAGTTTTCGTCAATCACGTTGAAATTAAAATATCGAATACTGAGAAAAATAATACTCGGATAGACTTTGCGTTTAGTATTACAATAAAGTATTTAAGTACAAGATATTTAATTTTGTTATTGAGAGAGTATAGAAATGGCTTTTCCTTCAATGATCACTCCCGAAATTAAATCGACGCGCGTCGGCGTTGACGTCGCCGTGTTTAAATGTAAATAAACCCAAAATGCAAATTGCATCATGGACTATGATTGTTTTAATTTGAATATTTAAAACGAAACTATGGAAATTCGGGAGCGTTGACAGGAAGATAAATTCGTATTAGTTTTGACGCAATTTTAATCTTTAATTAAATCCGATTATATTTAAGAACAATCAAGGCATAAACCGACGCCGTTCGTCGACAAGGAGCGATTAGTCTCGAACTGGGAATTTTAATTACGAATCTGTCATGGGCAGACGATGTACAAAGCTGCTGGTCGTCGGTTGTTGTTGTACATATTTTAGAAAATGTCGTATACATTTTGCACGTCACGAAAAAAGTAGTGCACAGTTCCGAAACTTAACTTATCTAAAACAGCCTTTGTCATTAAATAATAGTTAAAATATTCAGTGGTGGCGAATAAACAGAATAATAACAATAATAATTACCAGAATCATATATTGAAGGACGACGGTGAATATATATCATGTAGAATCTGCATGCAAAACCATAGAATACATAATTAGCAGAGTCACAAGTGTGACACAGTGGCAGGCACAATCAACAAGATGGTTCACCAACAATAGGCCTGTTAGCTACGGCTCCGCCATACTAGAAATATACCCCGGAGGCTGTGCTGGTGGAACCTCATGTAGCAGTGATACTGAGACAGGCTATTTATCACAGTGGACTTCAATCGACCACATATTGTACTGATAAACAAGGAGCAATGAAGAGAGATCATCACAGACATTGTATAACTTTACCCACAACATTCAGACAGTTGCACGAGAGAAAACCGCGAAATATGTAAATCTAGCAATAGAGCTGAACCACTTTTGGATACTGGAGAAGGTGGGAACATCTCTAGTGATGTCGACAGTGAGAGTGATGATTCGATTCACCAAGGACATTGATGAATTGATACTGCCTTTAGAAAACCATTAGAAATGACCAAAAGACAGTATTATAACAAACTTGTTATATTGTAAGAAAGGTTTTGGGAGAGGATGAATTTCCTCCTCTTGCCTGAGCTGGCTGAATTCCTGCTCAGGGCGGGGATCCATCACTGTCTCCATCATCGCCGTTTACGGTGAGAAGTGTGACTACAAAAATTGGAATGAAATTTGCATTGTCTATAAAAAGATTATAACAGTAGCCAGTCTTAACCTTACACTTAACCATCCGATCCACCAAATTCCTCAAAAGGTCAATACTAAAGGAGAAATAAATCTTATATAGCATAATAATGGCTATAAGCACAGGCGTTTCATCAATATTTTTAACTCGTTTTAAGAGCTATTAGATTGATTTCTTACGACAATATGAAATTCAAATTTTAATGTTGGTTACAATGGCTACGTAAGATATATTTACCGTTTCAGGACGGTAATTGAAAGATTTACCACCCAAGAATGGTAGGTGAAACTTTTTGCCGAGAAGATTAACCTCCTTTAACGCCCAAATGCACTGTCAAGAGACATGAACTTAGAGGCATATTCTGATGCAGAAGAAATCAAGAAAAAACAACTAAAACCATGTATTTCTATGTTTTCGAGGTAGCTAATTCGAATGGAATCGTTGAAATTTGCAAAAAAATTGATGTAACCTTCAATTTTTAACAAAAACTATTAAAAAACGCGATATTTTCAAGATTCTTTTTTTTTTAATCCAAATACAGCTATGTGATAGTCCTTTATACCACTCAAAAAGAAATATAAACGTGCACTCGAGACGTGTACTTGAAGGAAACGCAATGAGACCAATTTAATTTTCTCATTTTTGAGGTTAGAATAACTAGATAAGGCACAACTTCAAAGGGTGATATCTCTCAAATTTAAAATTTTTCGATTATTTTGCCTCAAACTTTGTAAACCAGGGGTTTTCGGGGTCGCTAATCACGATCCCGATGTCAGAATTTCAAAATTCAGGATGGTAGATATGACATGGCGACCATTTTGAGCAAATTTCGAAATCCTGTATTTTAAAATTGTGACATCGGAATCGTAATTAGCAACCCCAGGTTTACAAATTGGAATTCAATTCGATCGTTTGAGGCAAAATAATCGAAAAATTTGAAATTTGATTCAGGATAGTGGCCATATTGGATCCGCCATTTTCAATTTTTAAATTGTGACATCAAGATCGTGATCAGCGACCCCAAAAACCCCTAGAGCACTAATAATTTTTCAAAAATTCTTCTTTTTGCGTCAATGATCCCGCAACTGGTAAAAAACGAGAAATATCACCCTTTGAATTTTGCCATATCTATGTTAGTTATTCTAACCTCAAAAATGAGAAAATTAAATTGTTCTCATTGCGTTTCCTTCAAGGACACGTCTCGAGTGCACGTTTCTATGTGTTTTTGAGTGGTATAAAGGACGATACATAGCTGAAATTGCGATTTTAAAAAAAAAATCTTGAAAAGCATTTTTTTAATAGTTTTTGTTAAAAACTGAAGGTTACATCAATTTTTTTTGCAAATTTTAACGATTCCATTCTAAAGAGAGACCTCGAAAACATGGGAATACATGGTTTTAGTTATTTTTTCTTTATGTTTTCTATTAGTAATATGAGCCTCTAAGTTCATGTCTTTTGACAGTGCACTTGGGCGTTAAAGGGTTAATATCGTATATCGTAAATAAAGAATTGGCTTTGGAAGATTGTTCTATGTACTTGTATTTATATTATTTTTGTGGTATATAACTGGTGAATGGCAGATATTTCCCAGGTACTAGTCGATATTCATTGTGCCTGATGATTCGATGGCTATTGGATGCACTATAAAAACCACTACTATTATACTAATTCCCTCGTATTGAGAAGTATTGAGAAGTAATTTATCATTAAACAAGTTATTAGATAAGCAAAAAAGGGTAATTAACCTAATTACTTTAAATTAGTCTATCTGAGTTCTGTTATAAATATTTAAGAAGATACTTTTAAGGAGGCATCTTACAGAAATTCATTTCGAATGTCTCCACCCCGATGAAGTGTTTAACATCGGTAATGCGAGTTTAATTAGTAGATAGCGGATGATTGAGATGTAAATGTAAGGTTTGTGAAGTGTTTTATTATACATGAGAAAAGTGCTTTTTTTACTACCGACCTACACAACGTCCTAGAATCGGTAACATGGGCACTTTCAAAACCATCAGGTTGAACCATCTGATGCTATCTGTTGCTTCAAGTGCATTTCAAAATATATCGATGAATTTATTATGAAACTGTCAAATCCATCAAATATTTTAGTATTCGTTTTTGATGAATAAGTAAGGTAAACGTGGGGTAGATGCCCAAGTATTCACGTAGCTATCTGTATAGACAACCGCCGTGTTTTGTTTAAATATAAGCTGACCCCCTCCCGACTGTCAGTCAAAAACGTGCACTTTGCTCGAACAGATGAGTGGATATTATAAGGGAAGCCACTTTGCTCTATTAAATTTATAGCTGTACATTTCCGATGATGTTTCTCCTATGTAGTTCTTCAGAGGAGATTCTTACTTTACCAAAATTTTTTCTCGCTTTTAATTCACCTATTGAAGACGTTGCCGTTGTTTTTGATGGATTTGCGGTTGATCAACTCCTTTAGTATTTTGGCAGAAGGGATGCTTCAAAGATGCCATAAAATTACATATGATGAAACTAATCAGGGACAACGACTTAAAATTGCCTTGGGACACATTACCTTAAAACTATAAACTAGACATCTACCAATAACTTCTCAAAAAATTATGTAAACATAGGAAAATCATTAGAAAAGGATATAAATAAACACAACACAGAAGGGAATGTTTTATTCGTATCCTATGACTATATTTCTTATTATCACTCGTTATCAATCAGAAACACCAACTTAACCTTTCAGGGGGCAGGGGACATATACAAGTATGTTCCACCTATTTTTTACTCGTCTTTTCATATTTCTGACACCTTTTGCCCTATCTATTTCATTTAATATTTTTTAGACTCTTGGGTACCTAATTTATGAAATTTTGGCGTAAAATTGCAATAATTAATTTATTTTAATACTTGTTATTGACAATTAACATGAAAAAATGCTGTTTTTTTTCACTAAAAAAATCAGTTTCTCGGTTATGCATATGGCTACAGCTCTGAAATTGTTTTTACGTATTCTCCATATATAGGTTTATCACATTTTTTTTTCAAAATTTTTCGTTGCTTAGTTTTTTAACAAAAAATTTAAAATTGACAAAATTAAAATTTTGATTTTGTATTTTTTTAAATTCTTTTATTATTTAATTATAATTATTGTAAATTATAACCGTTACATTAAAATGTTTATTTAATTAAATAATTGTAAAATATATTGATGTAATTTGTAATAACTGTTTATAAACTATATGATCTTTATATTAGATATAAATGTTTGTTTAACAAGACAGATAGTAAAAAATATTTTTTATTATTATAGTTTTTTATTTTTAATTTTAAATTATTTTCATAAAATAATATTTATAAAATTTTGTCCGAAATTTTTAATAAATTTTTTAAAATGGTTTATTTGATCATTTATGATTAGATAAAATGGATTTAAAAAGCTCTTTTTGATACTAGAATAATTTATAAATGTATATTTTGTTCTTCACCAGACAAACAAGTTATGTCTATTCTTATATTAATTTTTTCTCCGACATGCTTTTTTAAATATACTCTTAGCTTTGACCAACAACTAACCGACGCGACCGGCGTCGACGGTTTATATTCCGGGAAGTGATGTCCACGAAACCGAAATATTAACACGTTTACATATTCGGTTAGCACCTAGGTAGAGCGACGGCACAAGAGGAGACCAACAGAGCAAATACCCGATACACGGTGCCTTGTTCAAATATAATCACCTTCCCAGAGCTCGCGCATCAGCTGCGCTTCTACCTCAAACGCGATTTGCATTTCTCACAAATTGAGCTTATAAGATTTCCAACCGGCCGACTTTGCGGAGGTTTTTCGGATTTTAATTGTCGATACTATAGTCCAAACAATAAATAATGAAATAAGTCTCTACTCTGTTACAATACTGTTGTTAATGGTAGTGATTATGTTATTACTTTATATAGTATTTATATAATAGTCTATAATAACACCGAATGATATACTATGATATATATCTATGAGACGTTCTATATCAACAGGGACACCGTTCTCTCCAAAAGTAGGAGCAAGGAAGAAATACGTTTAAGGTCTTAAAATATTCGTATACTCAAGAACTTTCGAATAAACGATGCACATTTTTGGGAAAATTTCGAAATTCAAAATGGCGGCCATAAATGGCGACTATAATTAGAAATTTAAAAAAAAAATAGTTCAGTACCTAGCTTAAAATCATCTATACATGGAAAATACCCCGATCTAATAGTGAACTTTATGATTTTGGACATGCTGAATCCGAATTTCATATTCTTAAAGTTCAAAAGTGGTAGGAGTATTAGTATCACAGTCATGTTTGACTTTTTGGTTTTTAGACCATATCTCTCTGGAAAAAAGATTTTTTGTCTAGAAGTAGCTACTTTTATGTTTTTGATATACTGACTTTGTGTTATTGGATTATGAAGTCTAAAAAAATTAGGGCAATTAAAACGGGCCATTTTTTGATATTTTTTGTCACCTGAGAATGATTATGTAGGTTTAAGTTACTAGGGTTCCGATTAATTAGACAATTAGCAATTAAAACCAGATATGTTAGGTTTACAGTTAGGTGTGTTTCCTCTATGTTAGTTACAAGTTGATAAGTTTCGGTCTTGATGCCAAAAAAATGCCAAAAAATTGTCAAAAAATAGCCAGTTCTTACAACACAAATATGTACTTTGGGATCCCAGTAATCGAAATGATGATGTCAAAAACACATAAAAGTAGCTACTTCTAGAAAAAAAAATCCTTTTTTTCCAGAGAGATATGGTCTAAAAACAAAAAAATGGTCAAAAATGACTGTTACTAATACTCCTACCACTATTGGAATTATAGTCTCCATTTTATTGCCGCCATTTTGAATTTCGAAATTTTCCCAAAAATGGCCATCGTTTATTCGAAAGCTCTTGAGTATACGAAAATTTTGAGACCTTAATCGTATTTTTTCCTTGCTTCTACTTTTGGAGAGAACGGTGTCCCGATTGACATGGAAATTCCCTATACAGTGTTAAAGCCGACCCGTTTGAAAAAGGACAAATGCTACACTTCTCGTTCTAACAACAAACACAGTTGGAGAGAAGGTCGTTCTTATTCCCTCACTACCTTCGATGCGTGTGCGGTTGCTTCTTATCTGTCGTCTCACTTCTGTTTGTCCTTTTTCATAACTGGCCGATGTCGGCTTTACACACGGTATATAATTATGTTAGTGTTATGTCAATGTTAGCCAGTTCTAAAGATTTTTTGGATTTCTAACATAAGGTACATTAGGGTAATATGGCCCGGGCGAAAATATGGCCCAGTGTGTTAATAATTATTTAACTGTGAATGAAGCTAGAGAACTTCTGGCTTTGTTGGATTGGTGGAAGACATAGTTTACCTATAATATTAATCTTGTGACTGGTTACTGCTATCTCTGTAAACTACGTTTCTTCTTATTATTTTCTTAGTTAAACTTAAGTGTAGTTTTGAGTGTATAAGCAAAACAGGTAAGATAATTAGATTGTTGAAATGTATGATTCTTTGACTTCAGGTTTTTTGCTTAATAAAACGTTGTAGCTAACTTTGTTAGCAAAACATAACCTATAATATGAAAAACGTGGACGTCAGAAATAAAAGAACAAAACATCAGTGGGCTATATTTCCGACCGTTGAAGTAAAAGTTATTTCTACGTTATTATTATTTATATTTCAGAATGGGAAAAATTTGTCGAAGTATTTCGCAAACTGGGACGGGATGATGTCTGAACATTGGAAATGCTTAGAAATGGCAAAAGTCAACGGTATGTTGAAAAGGTACATTGGGTATTCCACGTACTACACTGAGAAATCATATTAAAAGTGGAAATGAAAAGAATCCTTGGAAGAAAAACCCTTGATAAAACGAGGAACCGGGAAAGGGAGCTAGAACACGAATAATAGGCTTATGTAACCCCAAAAACGAAGAAGATTTCCGATTTTGTCAAGAAAGCAATATTCCACACAGATTTAACAATGAGAAAGCACTGCCGGATTTGCCCGGTACAAATCCTTTCTAAAGACACCCCAACATCACCAAAGCCAGGAACCCAACCACGCCCCAAACTGACCTTAACCCCAAAGAGCGATTGTTCAAGATATTCTCTAAATTAGGTACCGTTTTAATTGACTTAAAGCTAAAAGAATTCTCCACAATATATTTACAACCTCGATGAAAAAGGTTGTAGATTAACCCTACATCATGTCATAAAGTTTTGGCAGAAAGGGGAGAACGTAGGAGTTCACTTATTAGCAAACGAACACGCCGAAAACGTTCCTGTGGTAGTTGTATCAACGCTTTGGGTAAGTACCACCGATGATTATTTTTAAGGGCATAAGGAAAAAGGACCTAACAATCTTCCTCCAGGTTCCATTGTTGAAATGCTCTAAAGGAAGCATGACCAGAGAGTTATTTATTCGTTGGCTGCAACATTTTGCAAATTTTAAGCCAAGTGGGAAGAGTTCTCTTTAGTCATTGATGGTGTATCATGTCATCTAGAAGTCTCCATTGTTAAAAGAGGCTGAAAATTGGGACTGTCCTTGTACTGCTTACCATCTAATACTACGCACGAATTGCAGCCATTAGACAAAGCTGTTTTCCGATCCTTTGCTGGGACACGGAACTTCTGAATTATTAGGAAACAACAAATGTTCCTTGTCGAGACTCTCAAGAAGGAAAGATTCGGCGTAGTGTTTGCTAAAGTTTGGCAACAATGTACGTCTATTTCATATACAAAACGGTTTCCGGTCCACTGGAATTTACTCCATTTGATACAGAAGTTATTCCAGAAAATGCATTTGGTCCGTCGACTCTTACACACAAACAACAACCAATAGAATCAACAAATTCTGACCGAGGACAATATTCCATTGATTAATTTAAAAAAAAAAGCGAGCCAAATTTCTTCAATAAAATCAGATGGACCGACTCCCTGGATGTTCCCACGTGGACGGATAAGAAAAATTACACCTACTGAACCAAAAATCAAGCAACAACCAATAGAACCAACAAATTCTGACGACGAAGACAATATTCCGTTGATCAATTTTGAACAAAAGCGAGCTAAATTTCTTCAATAGAATCAGATGGACCGACTCCTGGATGTTCCACGTGGTACGGATAAGAACCACCTCACTGAACCAAAAATCAAGATACTAAGGTGTTATCACTGTGAAAGCTAAGGATATTCATATTCTGGCTTTCAAATGGTAGATAGACTCAACAATGCACAAGAAAAGGACTCCCAAAAAAGACATTCACGGATATTCTAAAAACACCAGAATTTGACGTGAGTAAATGATCCAAGGCTCCTCGAAAAAAAGCATTGAATTATAAAGCGCAGTTTGCTCAAAATAGATTTGTTCGATAAAGGGAGTGAAAGTGCAAAATTAAAAACGAAAAAAAAAATCAAGGCTAAAAGAGGGGCTTGGTACTGTTTTTTTTTTGTGCGAAGAGGATAAAAAATAAATATGTGACCGTTGTGCAGAATGTGGAATTTGGGTGCATGAAATTTGTGCAGGACTAACTTCTGACGATATAGAAGACTACGTGTGTCCAAAATGCACGTAAGAACTTTTTAGCGTTTTTTTATTCGAGGGCCATATTTGTGACGTTTTAAAATTGGCGTTGGGGCCTTATTTCAGTGAAGGTCAGAAATACGGCCCAAATCGAGATCTTTGCATTTTTTATAATCACCGTAGATATAGTTTATCTTTATGTTGTCTTTGTATAGAATTTACTTTCTTTTGAAGCGTAGCCCTCATATTTCTGTAAATTTTTTTAAATAAACTGCATTTTGTAACTTATATTGGCATTTTAGTTGAAAGTGGGCCATATTACCCTAACGTACCTTATTCAATCTTCCATCAGCGGCTTTATGTTCGTGTGAATGGTAATATAATTTATTTCAATGCTGTCAGATTTCAACTAACCTATAAGCTCCACGTCAATTTTGCGGGAAACAAAATTTCTACTAACGTATTCAATATTTCTACTAACGTATTATAACGAGCCATAAAAAAAACATTATCAAAGTTGGCCGAGCTCTTAAATTTCTAGTCTTATGTAATTGTTAAGGCTGTCACATTATGTGAGCTATTATTTGTTTTAGAATTGTAAATGCCACTTATCAAAAAGTTTGATACTACCAACAAAGTTTCGCTTCGAGCTTCCACAATAACCGCTAATTCCATCTCTCTCGTTTATAGTCAGATTTGATGACTTTTTTTGAATGTATTTTTACATATCCATTATATACAGCTGGGTTTCTAAAGTCACTGAATTTTACATTTTCAACATAAGATTGCTACTCAAGTTCAAGAATATAACAGTCAACCATCTTAACATTAAATAACATTAGATTATGGGATTTCGGGACGCTGATATTATGGGGTTACACGAGCCAACTAACATTACCTTGTAAAGTTTTGAACGTTTGGATTTTGAGGTTTAAGGCAGCAGAAATATAATGTTATATAAGCCAGATAGCACTGAATTTTATAGTTTCTGACGTATGATGTATAAAATCCACGTTTTCTCAAGGTTTAGTGTTAATACACTTGCTTTCACTGCCCCGGATTATGGGGTTGTGGGGTTATAAGTTGGTGGTATATTGGGGTTAAATGAGAAAAAGAGAAAAAACATCAACTTCATGTAAATGTCAAGGAGTTAGACCGCTCTGGAATGCGAAAAATTAAGGCATTCTTTGAGAATTTTTTTCTGCTCTAACAATAAAGCGATCAAAAATTCATTTCAGGGCATTATTAAGTACATAATGAGGTATATACAGATATACATTTTTTTCAATAAGGAGTACAAAATGGCGTCATAAATACACATCGAACACATACGCTTTTTTTGTTGACCATCGGTGGGCAGCACAACAATTTTTTAACAGCTACTTGAACAAACAAACAATTTTTTTCATTATCTACATGTTTTTCTAAAGCGGTACACAAGATTATTGTAAAATATTGATTTTCGTAAAATGCCAGCAGTTTGAAGAAGAAAATCAAATTTTACGAAAAAAATGATTTTAATCTGTTTATAAAAACCGTAATTTTTAACCGATCTAAAAAATCATAAATACCGCTTTAGATAATTTATCTGAAAAGCTACAAAAAACCAAAATTTCAAGTCGATCGGATAAAAATTGCGCGAGTTATGCCTCCCACCAGTTGAAAAACACGTTTTCGAAGAAAACATGATTAAGGTTTCAAAACGCGTTTACTTCATGAAATATTCAAAATACAAGCATATTAATTTTTTTACCTTTAGTCTGCTATACCAGGACCAAATTTCATCCTTTCAAATTAACAATAGTGCCGCAAATACTCCAAAATGCTAGTCTATATATGATACTAAAAATACTGCAGCAGAGCGGTATTTTCGGACATTTTCGGAGCGACATAGTTGTGGTGACAAATTAGGTCAAAAATAATTGTTAAACATTTTTCCGGTCAGCAATTCCAGAAGGGTCTATCCCCTTAATGTCACGTCATATAATATCACTTAGTACACATTTCTGATCGAGATTCGAGGGTGGCGAAACGGATGAAAAAATGGCCTGTTATTGGGGTCATGCTTGGTACCAGTGGGACAAGTTTTATTGTATATCCCTAGTACAAAAAAAATATAATTCTAAATAAAATAGTTTCCTATGTCACCACTGACTATTTAAACTATTATGGAAGGATATGCTGTTCGTTATTTGCCGGTTTAAAACACGTGATTTGTGATAACTCATTCCATTATTTATTGGTTGTACTCTAGTGTGTATGTGTAGAATAGTGACTCGCGCATTAAAAAAGAAAATCTCTTCGCATTATAAAACGTAATTATTGCACTTAATGATTTCCGTAGAGTAAATTGATTTGTACATATTTGACATGCGTGTTTGCCATCGTGGCATATACCTTATGGACTGCTATAGCGGCAACTGTATTACTATTCAATGGCAGCTAAAGGGACAAAGTGTCTTTGTGTTTTTGTGTTTCTCTTTCTGAATTGTTGAAGCAGCAGCCTTCAGTTAACCAGTGGAGAGTCATTACACAATAAATCCGGTAGGAAAAGCATTTCCAAGCAACAGACAAAAAGTACAAGGTGGACGTTTTACCCTCGTTGCTTATACAGGGTGCCATAATCATGTTAAGACTTTACTAATTACTGTTCGTCTCATCGTAGAATAAGTCGCAAATTCATCAATAAACGTTTTCACTTGGTGGGCATATGGGCGTTTTCTGGGCTTTCGCAGGCGTGGCATACTGTACTATTAAATTAAAAGTGTTCGTGTTCCTACATTTCAACAAACACAGCGGAGAGTCTAACGTACGCGTTCCCAGATAAATCAACCTCAACTACGGCTAAATGAAATATCATGGATATGGAAAGTCGACAGCTTGACACGTCCTTTGCTCGTCCTCCTCTACTATCATCCATTGCGATTCATCGATTGTCCACTTACCTCATTTCATCGTTATCGCACCGTTATATTAAAAATTTTATTATAAAAAAGACATTAAAGGAAAATTACCCTGATGAATTACCGTACATCGTTTACAATGTTATAGACAGTTTATCTTCAGAAGCATAGTATTTTAGAATAGACAAGATTTGTAGATTTGATAAAAAAACTGGATGTTTTGCACGAAACCTAGCTACTACACTTTTTTCGACGCGTTTCTCCAACTAAGTTGGCACTGACAGGAGAAGATTAAAACTAATCAACCTACACACTTGCTCTATTTACATATAATTTGCCTTCACGGTTCACTGAACCGTAACATCTGTATTTATATTTTATATTTTTTGTTTATACGTATTTATATGTGTACTGTTTATATTTGTATTGTTTTGTTTATATGTGTGTGTGTTTATATGTGTACTGTTATATTTAATGATTTCTAAACATTCAAAAGCATCCAACTGTCTACTCTTTGTTACATTTCTAATTAATTTTAATTCTAATTAATTCTAACAATAAAGCTACAGACGCTTTTTGAGCAGCCCCAAAGATAAAATCGACAATAACGGGTTAGGAATATACAGAAATTAGTTGTAAAGATTGTGATCAAAAAGTATATATAGGCAAACAAAAAACATCAATTTTGACTGGATATGAAGAACACATGGCTCATTCAAAATATGGCAGACCGGAAAAATCTTGTGTGATCCAATATAAGCATGTGTTCTTTAAATCTAGTCAAAATTGATGTTTTTGTTTGCCCCATATACTTTTGATCACGATCTTTACAACTAATTTCTTATATTCCTAACCCGTTATTGACGATTTTATCTTGACAACAACCATACGGTAGATATAAATAATTTAAAATTAATTAGAAATGTAACAAATAGTAGACAGTTGGATACTTTTGAAAGTTTAGAAATCATTAAAATGTAACAGTAGGATGAATAAGGACAATGGTTCAATACCCAACAGTACGCAGTTTCCTCTGATAAATAACGATAGATGTTACGGTTCAGTAAATAGAGCAAGTGTGAAGTTAGAATTTATTTTTAATCTTCTCCCTGAAGATGCCAACTTAGTTAGTGAATCGCGCGTCGAGAAAAGTATAGTAGTTTGGTATTTCGTGGAAAACGTCCAGTTTTTTGTTTCTATGCCGAAGGTTCCAGTACCTACTCTAAACGAAACTTTGCAGCAAAAATGTTCATGTTCCTACATGCAGCCACTATGGTTCTCAAATATAAGATTAAAAAAAAAACGTGTGGTATGATATTACTAATTTGTCATGCAAGACAGTAGTTCACTTGTAAACAAAACCGCTCGTATTGAGTATTTGTTGTTAAAACGAATTTTTATTTTACTCGAAAATGTAAACGAAAGACTGCCCTGTTTTTCCATTCTCATTTATGTTTTATTAATTACTTGTGGACGAGAGAACGCTTCCGTTCTCAGCTATATATCACTCACTTTTTCCACATCCCAAAATTTTTCCTTTCGCAATATTTAAATACAGGAATTTATGCCCCCAATTACGCGCCAGTTTCTAAAAAAATTAATGGCCATACCGCGCTGCTGCCCTTCGTATCAGTATATTTAAATTGCTGAAATAAATATTGCAACGGTAAACGTTGCATCCAGAAACCCCTGTATAGTATACGCTCGGCTAATACCTGCCCGGCAAGTATTAATATTTCTGTCAAATAATTCAGCACCAATGTAAATGCTGCAACTTGGAAGGAAAAGAAGTTGTTTGTTTATGCCAGCAATAAAATTCGTTTTATTGTTTGTTATTGCACCGCGCTAATTGCCACAGCAATTTTAATAATTGGCACTATATACCTATAGGTAGGTAATTAGATATTTTGCGTTGGTTACTAATGTTTGTTGTTTTATTCATTGCGTCTAATTCTTTAACTACAGCCAGCAGCGGTAAAAGCACGCTAGGAACAAGGGTTTTGATTCGTCATGGAAGAAGACACTTTCAATGTGATTACAAACTTTTTTTTACCAAAACTCCAGTTTTTAATTTGGTTTATTAAAATTTGGATTGACTAAGACGTTTATTTTTACCAACATATACGAGGGGGTACCCAAAAATAACCGGAATTATTTTTTAAAAGCTATATATTTTCAAATTTTTTACAAAACAACCTTATCCCCTTCAAAATACTCTCCATTACAACTAATACATTTGTCCCACCGGTGCTTTAGAAATGGCTGACAGCTCCTCCCCTGTTTTTTTTCTTGACCTCTTCAATGTTGTCAAACCGGTGTCCTTTCATGCCCCTTTTTCATGCGTGGAAATAAGAAAAAGTCGCACGGAACCAGGTCGGGCGAGTAAGATGAGTGGGGCAGAGGAACCATGCCATTTTTAGTCAAAATCTGGCGAACAGAGATGGCTGTGTGTGCAGGTGCATTGTCGTGGTGGAAGAACCAGTCTCCTGTCTGCCACAAATCGGGTCTTTTTGACGAACGCTGTTGCGCAATCTTCTTAAAACTTCCAAATAAAAGGTTTGATTGACGGTCTGACCTGGGGGGAACAAACTCTGAATGAACTACGCCCTTGGCATCAAAAAAGCAAATCAGCATTATTTTGATGTTTGATTTGACTTGACATTTTTTTGGACGGGGTGACAATGGCATTTTCTATTCCACTGATGCTTTGTTTTTGGGTCGTAACCATAACACCATGACTCATCACCAGTAATGACCTTTGACAGAAAATCTGGATCACTTTCAAGCTGTTGTTTAAAAGCATGACATGTTTCAACTCGACATTCTTTTTAATTGTCAGTCAGAGCCCGAGGAACAAATTTGGCAGCAACCCTTTTCATTCCCAAATCTTCGGTTAAAATTTGCTGAACCGAGCTCCAAGATAACCCACTAATCTCTGACAGTTGATCAATTGTTCTGTGAGCACAAGCTCTCGAATTTTTTCAACATTTTCGTCGTTTCGGGCAGTTGATGGACGTCCAGAACGATCGACATGTCGCCATTTTTTAAACCGAGCAAACAACTCGTACACTTGAGTTTTTCCTATAGCGTCATCTTTGTAAGCTGTTTTCAACATTAAAACAGTTTCAGCAGCATTTTCACCGAATAGAAAAAAAATTCACAGCTGCACGTTGTTCACTTAAACTTGCCATCATAAAAAACAGCACTAGCAAAAACAATCACTGCAGATGAACAGAACAAGCCAGGTCTGAACTCCTGACAGGCTCCAACTGAACTGGCAATGAGTTGCGCTATACACCCCTAGCGGCAGAAATGCGTACTTCACAAGCTCCGCCCACGGCAATGTTGTTCCTGTTATTTTTGGGTACCCCCTCGTATTGTTTTCTTGACATGTTTTTTTACTTGAAGATAAAGGTTTATTGATTCAATGTTAGAGTCTGTTGTTTCACTCTTTAATTAGTTTGCTCTAATGAAATATTGCATAAATTATTTTCCAAAGAAAGAACAAGTTACAATTTTTTGACGTGAGAAATCTTGAAAGCCAGACCTTGTAGGAAATAGCTGCAACATCGTCCATTATTTATAAGACGAAGCTCAAACAAATCTTCTCCGTCGATCGGAAAATTGCATAAGAAAGTCGATTTTTTCGGGAAAGGAATTTCTCTATAAAGTAATACCTGCGAGGAATTTCGCAGGAATTACATTATTATAAAACAAAACAACTGAAACTAGGTATTTGCCTAGTCTCTACCCATACTTGTAAAGTCTCTAACAGCAAACTTAGCCGTGTAGAGATAACCCGCTTCGACCTTCGGTGTTCGGCTGCCAGAGCAGCTAATTATAAAGCTTATTATATTAATAACTCACCGAAACAATGCCCCAGCTATATCGCACGGGCGGTACAGAATCGAGTTGTGTTTCATTAATGTAAGGCTTTGGCTAGGACATCGTGTAATACGTGCTGTACCAGTAACGTCATTTACATACCTAGTTCTGGAAGCAACTACAGGGAATCTTTTACAGTGGATCAGATGGATGTGCACGAAGCGTGAACAGAGCAGATGCTGAGACAACTTTACACCGAAATTTACTTCGTAATACTGTTTGCTATGTAATCATAAGACTGGGTCAAATTCGATAGTAATTCAATAGAATCATAAGAGCAGCAACGTACTTATATGCAAATGATTTTACATTATAATTGGTGAAACAATGAAACACTCTCTATACAAATATCTGAAATTGGTGTAATTTGACAGGCCTAAAGTGGACCACATCCTCCTATACGTGTACACGACATCATAAAACAATTCCCCTTATCTCAAAGGCATTCCGGATTAGTTTAATCTTTCATCTTAAGTCGAAATAGAAACGGGATACCCCAGCGTCCGAGTGCGGGAACAATAGGGCATCTTAATCGGAAACCAGTTAGAGCAATATTTATAAATGGAAAGCGTTATTTTTGAGATAATGAGAGATTATCCATGGCATCGAGGAATGCACGATTTATTGGACGCTTTCTCTCCAGGTCGGCCGATTCATCAATAAGGGACTTCTGGCTATATTGATGACACACTCGCATAGACCGCGGTCATTGTAATGTGAATAATTGCTGAATTTATGAAGACTAATAGTCTCCTGGTTCAATTAGTTGTAGGTAAACTATGGTTGCTATATTGGGAAGACTACATTCCTAGACGGTTAATGACAAAGAAATTGTTATTAAAACACTAAACGTAATAAATTGTTTTATTAACAAATAGGTACCGTAAACGTACGCACAAATGATGGTAATAACTACCATTATAACTACCAAATATAAAGAAAGTTTACAAAAACACCCAAATCTACCTCTGTATATATCCCACTTGTAACTCATGTGTCAGAATTATCCCCAGAAGCTGATTCAGCTCCCTCAAAGAACTTTGGCTACGTGTTTGCTTAGTTTATAATAGCACTTGAAAAAAGATATCCGCTTAAATTGGTGATTGGCTACACTGTGTTTTGGTTTGCAAGAGGAAATATGGTTAAATACAGTAGAACATTCAACTGCTGCTAAAAAAATCCCTGTGTCTGTAGCGCTTTGGAGACCTTATTTCTGGAATCACTCTTTTAAGTAAAATTTGATCAAACTCGTATCAACACTTCAGTCGTTTTGCCCGACCATCTGGCAGACTCTAGCATTATTGTTAGTGTGTTCGACGT
Source organism: Aromia moschata (assembly GCA_029963805.1). NCBI lineage: Eukaryota > Metazoa > Arthropoda > Insecta > Coleoptera > Cerambycidae > Aromia > Aromia moschata. The sequence goes on from JAPWTK010000001.1 coordinate 5,678,174, forward strand.
GTTTATGTCGTCGTCGTCGATATTATACATTAATAATAATATGAAGTAAATTCACTGCTACAAGCTGTAGGTGACGCAATAAATTAACCAGTTAAAAATAAGTACGAAAGCGTGTGAAAGACACCGGTTTGACCAAATTAAGACAAATTTGTGATGGTGCATGTACAGTATGCCTGTATTACATCAGTAGATGTTGAAATATAAACATATATTGTGACAACAGCGTACAAGACTTTCGGAGATTTGAAGAACTACAGGTATAGAAATGTATCTGATATTACAAAGTTTTTACTTTATTATACGTATTATATTATTGTAACGTTTTCGTTATCGTTTAACGGGTTCGTTAGATGTGAAAAATGAAATCACTAACACAGTTTATTTAGATAAATATAAATACGGATTAAGCCTAAGTTACCAAACACTAATTTATTTATGTACAATTAATATTCCATTCTTTACGAAGCTCACGACGGCATAAATTTATCTCAAAGACTAACTGAGGCCCTTCCGGCGGCTACGGTTATTTTATTCCAAGTTATTTACGAAGCTCGCGACGGCATAAATAATTATCTCAAAGACTAACTGGGTCTCTTCCGGCGGCTGCGGTTATTTTATTCCAAGTGGCCAAGCTCTCGATGATTCGGGTTCATTCTCAATGCACTCAGAAAAAACAACCGCCTTCGAGATGGGCCGCTTCGCGATGAGTCACCCCCGTTTTGTTAAGCTGACCGGGCGGTGAATAATGCTCTAGACGATTTCGCCATATTATGATGCGTACGCCTATGTCCTGCGGCACATTTCGGCCAACCCGTACAAAGTATGATTCTGGCAAACTCGTGAAAACTGGGCTAGTAGTATAGTAGAATTAGTCGATTTGTACCCCTAAACGAAAAGTAACTAACACTTCACCAAAATTCACCATCATTGCTTTTGGTAGAGGAAGCTGAAAATATTAAATATCGTTTGTTGGCAACAATTTAAAATTACCGCTACATTGTTTAAATAATTCGCAAAGGTGCGAAAATCAGGTGTTTTTGAAATAAAAAAGAGAACCGTAAACTATACAAAAAAATGTTTCAGATAAAAAATGTAGCTAGTAAAAACCCTACAAAACCCATCAAGAAATTTGCAAATCGATTAATTTGTTTATCTGCAAAATTGAAAAAAACCGTTAAAATGGCCCCTTATTTCAATTGTTTATAACTAATTATAAAGTAAGCCTTGTGACTTTGAAAGTACTGGAAAATGTAGGTATCGGTGTACTTAAAAAAACGCTGAAAATTTCAAATCGATATATTGTTATGTTTTTGCAAAAAAGTAAATTGTTTATTAAAAAAGGTTCTTTCGTAAAACAGCCCTTCATTTTTTTTGTAAACATCATAGAGTAACGATTCAAAATGGATTCTCTTCTTGATGAGTTGGACTATCAAGTATATCGAAAAATTAATTGAATTTCACAAATTTAATTGTTTAAAATTGGCATTGAAAAGTACGTCCGTTTTAAAGTTATAAACAAATGATATAACGCGTTCGTTTTTTATCGTACAATGTTGACACTAGAATCATTTTACAGCTTCGACTTTTATGCGAATTAAAAAAAAAATGAATGCTTCAAATAACTTGGGAGCCGAGTTTTTTTTTCTTTTTCTTTTTCTTGCACTCATAACTTTTAATTTTTTTTATTTATTTTTTTTAATTAACACAGTAATAAGATCAAATCTTGCTCTGTATTATGTAAGAATTTCGGAAGTATGTAGTAGTCGGTTTCGTTTACAGCATTATAATAATGTGCACCGTTATTTTAGTAACGCGCGTGGATGCATGAGTGATGACGAACCGAACGGCAGCGGCAGCAGTGTGGTTCTCCTGCGCGCAGATTTACTTTCGGTCGCTTCAAAATCACAGCGCACGAAAAAAATCGGATTATCTCCGAAACTATACATCGTTGAATTATATATTTTTTTTAATTTGGGGTAGCTCGTGCAAAAAAATGACTTTGGGAATACTCATAACTTCAATAAAACTAGTCCAAGAGACTTATTTTATATATAATAATATTATTCAACGATTGTCATTACCATTAAACAATTACATTTGTGAAATTCAATTAATTTTTCGATGTACTTGATAGTCCAACTCATCAAGAAGAGAATCCATTTTGAATCGTTACTATGTGATGTTTACAAAAAAAATTAAGGGCTGTTTTACGAAATCAAATTTTTAAACAATTTACTTTAAAAAAACTTAAAAAATGTATCGATTTGAAATTTTCAGCGTTTTTTAAGTACACCGATACCTATATTTTCCAATACTTTTAAAGTCACAGGGCTTACTTTATAATTAGTTATAAACAATAACAATAAGGGGCCATTTTGACGGTTTTTTCAATTTTGCAGATAAACAAATTAACCGATTTGCAAATTTCTTGAGGGGGTTTGTAGGTTTTTTTACTAGCTACATTTTTTATCTGAAACATTTTTTTGTATAGTTTACGGTTCTCTTTTTATTTCAAATACACCTCATTTTCGCACCTTTGCGAATTATTTAAACAATGTAGCGGTAATTTTAAATTGTTGCCAAAAAAACGATATTTAATATTTTCAGCCTCCTCTACAAAAAGCAATTTTTTTGGTGGTCAGTTACTTTTCGGCTAAATTCCAATTTTCCTATACTATAGTTGCGGTTAACTACGCTGGTGGGAATATTTTCAATCATAGAAAATGTCATCGTTCTCGGAATAGACCGTGTTCGAGGCAATCTTTCGCGGTCCCATTGGGCCAATGCGGTCCTGCGGGGCGCTTCCTACATTATTCTTGACACGATGTTAAATAATTTCAAAAGCGAATACGCCGCCGAAAGCGGCCCTCTACCTGGCTGTCGGAGTCAGTTAATGGGGCGTGGGAATTTCAATGGGCCGATCGATTCATCCAAATAATGAGTTACGGTACACATTCGGCGATCGCCCCCATTTGCATTTCAATAGGACATCCGATTGGCACAAGGTCGCGCGTTCGCAGGGAATTCGAATAAAGCATGGAATTGGAGGTAATGGATTATTTTATTTTTATCCGAGCCATGAATGTTTGAAGGGAGGCGGTACCTTTGTAATTTTTTTTATCGTTTTTTTTTTTTTGGCTTAAACTGTCCCTTAACTTAACTATCCAAAAATTATATCCAAAAGGTTTTATGAATGGAAAATTATTTTAACCCGTTTCGGCCGAAAACGCCACTCCCCGGTGCGTCGCTCTTCAGCGCCTCATAACTAGAGTCCGTGCGAGCGCGGAGTGTAACAGGACCGTAATCAGTTAACGAATGAAAATATTAATATGTTTACATAAATTATGTAGCAACATAGTACTATTTTTACCAAATAGTACGGTTAAGTCAAGGATAAAATACCTATATAAATTACGATAACACGTAACAATGGCAACACTTACCCGACAAAGTGTTCTGGAGTGAAACGGCGACGTTTATCACTTAATATTAACTTGTTTATGGTAAAGGACCATTCACCGTCTACTGTTGGCAATGGACAGTATGAGAAATTGTTGAGGTATGTTCTATAGTTTGTTTAATGGAATAATGCTTGCAACAAAGGCTTCTGTAAGTTCATAGAAAAATACGGAGTCGTCAGCGCTGGACGAGGCATGACTTTTCAGATGTCTTGTTACTTTAGTTCTATCTGAAGAATTTATAATGCGTTCACACACAGTACAAAAAAGGTCATTTCCTTAATACGTATATCCCGAAAACCCTCGAGATCACTGTCAAACCGCGTTTGAAATACTTCACGTCTATTTCTTTTCACCTTTGGCATGGTACATCACTTTATTCATTTCTCCCCTCAACGAATAATTATTAATACTTATAAAGTTATTTAAACACACCAATACAACACACGGCGAATACGTAAAAACGAAACGTATCAACGCGATGCAATACCGGCGACTGTCTGTTACAGCGTGCCATACATAACTAAAATTGCCAGCGCAGTTTTCGTAATGCAAGTCAGCTGTGAGCTGTGAAGGCCAACGAGTCAAGGGCAGGACATGCACAGTGTCGGTCCTGTGACATTGGCGCTTGGTAATAAGTAATAATATTTAATAATGTAGTATGATGCAACATAGTTTCTGTGAACATATTAACATTTTCATTCGTAAACTGACTACGGTCCTGTTACACTGCGCGCTCGCACAAACTCTACTCATAACTAATACTATTTGCGACAGAAAAATTTGACAGGGACATATTTTTAAAGTTTAAGTATAATAAATAACTATTTGTTAACTCTGCCGTTTCTTGCCTACAAATTTGTCAGATCTGAACCAATTCCCAAAACGGCACATTGATGTATTCGCTATGAAAAGGGCTTTCAAACGATGTATCACAAGTGAGGTAGTTCAATTTAATATTTTAAAGTTGGGGTTGCAGGGTTACAGGGATGAAAATATAAAGATGGCTTCAATACCAAAAAATGTTGACCTGGCGAATTCTAAAATATTTTGCGGTTCTCAAATTATAACGGGTGATAAGTTTTGTAATTAACACATTGTATGTACATATATGTATGTATACCTATAATATATTCTAACTCAGAAATTGTATTAATTTCAATGATATTGTGCCAACATTTCATGTCCTACTAGAATATGCGTGACCAAAAGGCACTTTAAAAGGCGTGACCAAAAGGCAATTTGAAAATTTAATTTCTATCGCTTAATTCAGTGATGAATTCTCGGAAAAGTAGCAGAGATGAATTTTAGGCAAGTACATATTTACCAACTTTCTACTAAGACCTCCTAAAAAGGTAAACAAGCCTAGTACTAACAAGTAGTCCATCCATTGCTGCATCGTCTTGCATAATTTGTCTCAGAAAATCCAACGAATACGATAACAGACTGCTAACGAATAAGTTATATAAATTATGTTGTCGCGTTGAACATATGTCCATTTGTTTAATTTTCAATTGATTTAAATTTTTAGGAATAATGTTCAACGATGTCTGTTTGGTTTACTGTTTGACTGTTAGAGAGAGCGTTGTCAAAAATGTACAGAGACAATAGTACTTATAAAAATTTCGAGTTTATAAAGAATTATTCTTCTGAAACTGACTTCATTCTAAATTAAAAACCCAGCGACAAAATTTCTACAGCCTTTCACATAGTGAAATTACTAATTTTCGAAAGTAGAGATATTAGTTTGGTAAAGCAATTATTTTTGTACATAAAACTACATTATACAGTATGTAACAGGATCATGGTACACCCACCGTTTATTCTTTATTTATTGATACATATGAATTTTTGAAATTAATCACAACGAATGTGCTTATTAAACACCATTTTTTTAAGTAACAAACATTTGGCGTCAGTTCCGGTTTCACAGGAAATGCGTCCAAATTTGTTTTTTAAATGGAACATTGTATATTTTTATAATTTTGCAATCTAAAAAATGTTTTGATTCAAATGATACCACATCTAACATAAGTGACATTTCCTTTGTTATTTTTTTATTTATATTTTGATGTTTGTAATGTCAAAAAAATGGTATTCAGTAAGTAGGACTTTCGTTATGCCAAATTTCAAAAATTCTTCTCAATAAATAAAGGACAAAAGAGAGGTGTACTTAAAAAATATCAAAATAGAACAAAGTTAAATATGAGGTTTTGCTTTATTTTTGGTTATCCAATATACATATACGAGGCGCGTAAATTAAGTAATGAGACTGTTTTTTAATTTATTTTTCGAATAGAACTACAATTCAGTATTGTCTCCTTCAAAATAACTTCCTTGGAAAGCCACACAGCGCTGGAGACTGTTCTTCCATTCCTAATAGCAGGGCTGGAACTCGTATACTGGAATAACCGTTAGCTGGTCGGTTACAGTCGTTTGAATGTTTTCTATGATCCTAAAATCACGTGTCCTTTGAGGTGATCCTTCAGTCTCGAGAAGAGAAAAAAGTCACAAGCACTCAAGTCAGGGAATAAGGAGGCTGAGGAGCCACACGAATGTTTTTACTGGCTAAAAACTCGTTTACTGAAATGGTTGTGTGACAAGGCGCATTGCCGTGATGCAACATCCAGTTGTTCTTGATGTTTGGTCCCACACGGATGAACCTTTTTCGAAGTTTTTCAGGGACATCTCTGTAAAAGTGTTGATTTACTGTTTGGCCTGTAGACACAAACTCTTTGTAGACGATTCCTTGGCTATCAAAAAAGCAAATCAGCATGCATTTGATCTTCGCCTTACTCATTCTTGCTTTTTTGGGTCTTGGAGAGCTTAAAGTGTGCCATTCCATGCTTTGGAGCATGATTTCCGGGTCGTACTCAAACACCCAAGTCTCATCACCAGTAATGACACGTTCCATAAAATGGGGATCATTTTCAATCGATTCCAATAAGTCAAGACACCTTTCTCTCCTGATGTCCTTTTGTTCCTGCGAAAGGTTTTTTGGAACCATTTTTTCGCAGATTTTTCTCATCCCCAGTTCGTTAGTCAAAATCTGATCAACAGTGGTGTTATTCAAATTTAACTCTTCTCCGATCATTCTTGAAGTCAACCGACGATCTGGACGCGCAAGATCCCGTGTTTTATCAACATTTTCATCGGTTCTTAAAGAATGTCTTCCTTCTGAGAAACCACCGAAACCAGGGCTCTTGAAAAAACACTCTCTCCGTAGGCGTGTTGAAGTTTTGTAAAACTATTCATTGCTCTGTGTCCAAGTCTGAAGCAAAACCTGATAGCACACCGTTGCTCAAAATTAACGTCACTCATTTTTAAAACGCACTAGAAAGAACTAGAAGTGACTCTAAAAAGTTCAATCTTGTACTGAAGGTGAACTACATGTTAACCTACCGCCCTTCCAAGTTCCGTCTCCGCAGTGTTGCTAGGTCTGGCGCTACGTTGCCAGTCTCATTACTTAATTTACATACCTCGTATGTCTATAGACATAGGCTTACTACGTTGATTACCCAAAAATGATATGGGGTATATAACATACAAAACGTGAAGGATTTTTATTAATAGTTTTTTTTCTTAAAGTATGAACACTACCAGTGTTCATGTGATTTGGACAATGTGATATTCTGTGGTTTTGTGGATCTTTATTGTCCAAGAAATATTGGTAGATCTTTCCAAGGAAGATCTGTAGACCTTTTTTGGACAGTAAAGATCCACATATTGTCCAAGAAAGAACTGTAGATATTCTGTAGATAAGGTAACGTGTTCCATTAAACGCTATCATCTCTTCACCCCCTATTTAGCTACCGTTCTCACGGTTCGAACTCGGTCGTTGCCGTCTGAGCAACCGACCTCACACCTATTAATCACCATCGGATAGAGCCATTCCGATGATAATGAAATCTTCGTCAGCAACAATAAAAGGCCCCCTGAAACCCTTTTAAAACCACGGCCTATTACACTGATATGTTAATTCCAATATTTCATTTGATAAAGTGCCCTTAATTTGTGGGACGCATTAGTTAAACCAACCCTATCAGCAGATCTGGAAGTGGAATTCAATGGTAATGAAAGCTCTGATGGATTATTATGTTTAGGACGGTGACAATGGTTTTTTTAACTGTTTGTAAATCGCCCCGAATGTTATTCGGTGGGGTGGAAGTTACTAACTAAAGGGTGGCAAACGTCGTTGATAAAAATAATAAGATAAATAGTGAAAATTTTGGTAGGATGGACGTTGGGTAGGATGGACTTTAGCCTATTTAATCGAAATAAAAAAAATCATGATTACTATACTTCATCTGCACTACGTGGATGTGGAAGTAATTTTGGAACAGGTAGATGCATAAAATGTCAAGTAAAAAATTGCTTTGACTCCTTCCAGTCATTAAGAAATCCGCTTTCCGGGCAAGTACCTACTCCCAAATATATTTCAAGGACACTCTTAAGGCCTAATCTGCTAAAGAAATCAAAAGAAACGAGCGTTTCAGGGCAACAATTAGTCCCCGAGCGATCCCTTTCCTGTCGCGGGGATTCTCGAACGCCGTAAATCACGGCAAATATTGCTAAAGGGGAATAACAGCAGCAAACAGGAGAAATAAATTTACGGATTTAACTTGTCGGCCAAAAGGAAACTGCCGATCGCTACTGCTGTTGTTAGTGTTTACCCTACTCGGAGCCGTTGTATTTGATTAGCTCGTGTCGTTGGAGTAAGTAGTTTGTATATTTATTTTTTACCGGGAAGGAAGGAAACACTCGTTAAAGCGCAGCGGCGTGTGACACTAAGCACAATTTCTTCGAGCACGTGTTTCCACAAAGGGTTGAGCCATAATTAAACATTATTTTGTGGTTGTTTAATAAGACGTGAAAAGACGGGATAACATCCGCGGTTGGACGAGAGGCTCTCGTATTTTTAGGATGATGAAGATAAACTTTAGTGGCGTCTGTGCGTCAGAAAAAACCCTGAAAAAATTATCTTGATTTACACGGATCGAGAGTACCTCCTCCTCCCGTTTTCGAGGATGCTAAACGCGATGCCGGTGTCAGAATGTCGCTTTGGGATTGCGCAATCCCCCAAAACGGCCAAAAACTACCCCCTACATTATTTCCTTGTAAAAAAACGTCTTTTCCCCCTTAGGGAAAATCGCATCGCCAAATAGAATCGCAAGGGATATTGAACACCACCACCGTGTTCAGCATCCACGAAAACGGGGGATCGACGTTTTCTCGCTAATATAAAAAAAATAAAAAAACCACCCCTGTCGGGGGTCAATTTTGACTGGTGGAGCGGTTGGTGAGGGTCGGAAGTCATCTTCAACACCACCACCGTGCTCAGAATCCTCGAAAACGGGGGAAAAGACACGTTTTTACAAGGAGATGATGTTGGGGGGTGGTTTTTAATAATAATAATAATTTATTTTCCTTTGAGACGATACAAGTACGTATAGGAATAGTCACAAGTCTTAAACTAAGATTTACAAAAATAGTCATTTACCGAGTAAAAACATTCATCCAGTAAATACTTCTTCAATTTGGTCTTGAATAAATGATCTTTTTTATACATTTTATTTCATTGGGCAGACAGTTAAACATCTTTGGTCCTATATAATTAGGAGAGAGCAGTTAATTTTAGTCTAGCAGGGAATGTGCATGAGATCTTTTTGTCTTGTATTTACCTTGTGGTATTCATTGTTTATAATAAATTTTTTATAATTCTTGTAAACTATGTACAATTTCAAAGATATATAAACAGGTAAGGTAAGGACTGATATTTCTTAAAAATATTCTTACAAGAGACAGTGCTTTGAATATTAGCTATACTCTTAAAATACGTTTCTGAGACAAAAACGACTAGAAATGAGGAGTTTCCCCAGAAACAGACACCGTAGGAGTCTTGATTCCACCTGGGGAATATAAACGATAAGTTGATCTGTTCTAAGAACTGTTCGTATATTTCTGAAAAGGTAAGTAATAGATGATAACTAGATACCATAGGTGCTGATAATGCTTGAAAATAGCTGCAATAGTGCTTGAAAATCGCCACATGAGTGTTAGAGAGTTGGCTCAAGAGTGTGACATATCGACATATCAGCTCTTGGTATTTTGAGTGATATTTTGGGCATGAAACGCGTCGCTGCGAGACTGGTTGCGAAAGAGCTGAATGTTCTTCAAAAAGAGCATCGGAAGCAGGTTGCTCTCGACATCGGTTTCTAGAGCCGATAGTGAACCAAACTTCATGAAACGCATCATAACTCGAGACGAACCGTGAGTCTACGAGTACGAGATGCAAACAAGTCGTCAATCATTGGAGCGGCGCTATGATGATGAGCCGAAACCGAAAAAAACCGCGCAAAAGTTGGTCGAAAGTGAAGGTGATGCCGACGTTTTTTTTTGATTATATTCCGTGGCGTGGTATATTCCGAATTCCTTCCGGAAGGACAGACGGTCAATAAGGAGTATTATCTCGACATTTTTAGGCGTTTGCGCGAAAGTATCTGTCGGAAACGCCCGGAATTGTGGAAGGAAAATTCTTGGATTTTGCACGACGTCAACGCGCCATCTCACCGAGCTACGATTGTGACCGATAGAAGGCCAACACTTAATAAATACGATCGACCAATCGCCGTATTCACCGGATATGGCTCCGTGATTTTGGCCGTGATAGAGGCCATCAAACAAAAAAAGGAGCTGAAAGCAATACGTGTATGGAAGATTGGGTTAAACACTGGCATAGCTGTATTGCACTCGATGGAGGTTACTTTGAAAATAAATTTTGATGAATAAATAACGATTTATGTATTTTTTTTTACAATTTCCAGGTACTTTTTGTACATAGTAGTATAACAGATCAAAAGCCTAATACAAACAAATGCATCAATATGTTTTTTATTGTTATCCACTGTTTCGCTTCATTTCTTTCCCTCGATCCCAAATAAAACCTAATCTGTTGGCTAACATTTTTCACTGCGGAAATTTGACGAATAGATCATCACACGAGTACTCCGAATGAAAACTGCGGACATTTTATTGAACCAAAACGATAATTGCCAGTATCGCGTTAGTTACAATTTGTGTTGGCAAACATTCCGACTAACCATATCATTCCGTTTTTTTTTGTGGTTTCGATCGACGACAGGCCGTTTGTATCTAGTGTGCGCTTTAACGTCATAGGATTTGCGAATTTAGCAATGGCCAAACTTTATGCTATTGCCTCGGTAGTCAAAGCAATTGGGTAACTATTTTGTTATTGACGCTTGGACTTGTTCATTGCCATTTGAAAGTAACAATAAAATCCTGGATTGGAATCTACATATTTTAAACGACGAAATCAATCAAAGCGTTTTTTTTTAATCTAGCTGTCATGCATTTAGTACACTGTGCTCCTAGTAGCATAAAATTCATAACAACAGTATGCTTAACATTCCGTGTTTGATGCATTATACAATGTACATATAAAGAACATATTCAGTAGATAGTCCCATTAAACTAACGCAAGTTCAAAACAAAAGTCATGTTGGAAAGTATGGAAATTTGAAGGAATATGTTTTCTCAAGAAAACAAAATATTAATTAATTTTTTTACCATGTAAGTATGAAAGGTTGAGCTCACTGTCAATAATTCTAGATACACGGAAAAATATACAGGGTGCTCTAAATGGTGAGTCAAATTTGAACAATTTTGCCCTTTATTCAGTCGCTTATTTTAAATGGAACGTACTATGGTACATTTTATGGTTTCTGTAGCTACCTTTCTTCATCCTCTTTCAATATATATTGGCTTCCCTATACAGTGTCTGCCATAAAGTTGGAACCATACGGGATTTTTTTTTAATATTGGGATTTGATAAAAACTTTTGGTGACAATCACTTCTGCTTCCAAAATAACTTGAAATGCACAAATTCAAAGATAACAGCTAACATCTGGCAAATCTCAAATTTGTGATTTTCCAAAAAAAAAATCTAGAAAATTGCCTAAATTTAGAGGTCTAAAAATATTATGTTTAAATAATAAGTGGCCTAAATATATTATGTTTATAATGACATTTCCCGCCTAATGCCGATTTTGAGCGAAACATTTTGATATCCAAAAAAAATAATATTTTCGAAGTTTTTGATTCACTCCCGTAACTAACTGATCTGAAAACATTGAAAACACTTCAAAAGCAGTATAAAGTTTGCCATTGCAATGCATACTGTGCTAATAATATTCGTAGGTATCGTTGGTTTTGAAGGCTATTTATATTCTTAATCGAAAAAAGGTATATCTGGATTAATTCTAAAAAAAAATCACAGATTGTTTTTCAACGTTTTTTTTTTTTTATATTTTGTTAGTATAAAAATGGTTTTAATTACAATTTGGCTGTCTTAACACGAAACTACTACTTAAAAATAACAAGCAATACATAAATCACTTTAAGAAAGAACTTAATATGCTATATTAATATTTTGCTAATGAACTGTCATTTTGTTTTTACCTATCTTTATCTGTTTTTGTTTTAACTATCATAAGGTGTTCTATAGCAAAGGCATTCCATGGCTATTACTGAATTTTTTTGCATATTAAGTTCTTTTTTCAAAATGATTTATTGTTTGTTATCTTTAAGTAGTAGTCAGTTTTTGTACTAAGAAAATAAAGTTTAATAAAAAAAACAGTTGAAAAACAATGGGTGATTTTTTTGGAAATAGGATTATAATCCAGACAGTACCTTTTTTTCGATTAAGAATATTAACAATCATCAAAACCAATGATACCTACGAATATTATTAGCACAGTATGCATTGAAATGGCAGACTTTATACTGATTTGAAGCGTTTTAAGTGTTTTTAGATCAGCTAATTATGGAAGTGAATCAAAAACTCGAAAATATAAAATTTTTTGGATATCAAAATGTTTCGCTCAAAATGGATACCTAGGCGTAAAATGTCACTAGAAACATAATTTCTTAGTGACATTTTTCGAAATATTAACAATTTAGACCATTCTCTAAAGATTTTTTTTTTGGAAAATCACAAATTTGACAGTTGCCAGATCTTAGCTGTCAACTTTGAATTGCTGCATTTTAAGTTATTTTGGAAGCAGAAGTGATTATCACCAAAAGGTTTTATCAAACTCTGATATTAAAAAAAAATTACATATGGGTCCAACTTTCTGGCGCACACTGTGTATAAATATTTATTATCATATTTGTCTAAGGACGAAATTTTAACAACTTTGTTTTTTCTTAAGTTTATTATTTTTAATAGAACATACTGTATTTTATAATACCATTCGCTTTCTTTTTTCATTATATTTATATATATATACTTTTATGGTACCGTTTGAATTTATTTGATACCCACATATTTGTAGAAAAAATCTAATTGGGCATTGTAATAAATAATAATTGTAATAAATGTAAATAATACATTTGTTGTTTGTGGTACAGTGTACCCAATGTAACTTCCGCATTAATCATTTTGATGAATACCTTGAGATCTCAAAAACAACATAGTTTTTTTTTTTAAGTTTATGTTTGAAAAAGTTTCAAAAATAAATGGTGAAAAGGACATAGGTGTTATTACAGATTTTTCCCGATTCTGTATGAGTCAAAATGTATTAAATAAAATGTTAATTCGAATTGTTTTATAAGTTTTTTTCCCTTAGACCAAGAAATAATCTAGCTTCTGGGTGGTCGTGGTGTGTGTATAAACACTGATCAATTTACACAAATGAAAAAAAATCCTTTCGGTAATCATTTTTGTCACATCTCCAAGCCTCATTGTTCAGCGTTATTACACGGTATTACCACCGCATACCTATAGGAATGGCAGTAAACTAGAATTAAAACTTCTAATGCCGTTTATTTTGCCGTATTTTAATATAATTGACTCCACCTTGTCAATATCGACGGTAATCTTGGAGATACTGCCGTCCCATTTCACTTGTTCAACAATAGACGTATCGAACGCGTTCTTAAACTAATTTATATTATTTGACGTCCTCGAATTTATATTCAGCTTATTTTTTTCCATATTTTATCGAACAGAAAGATAAGATAAATGTCCAAACATCAGTAAGGAATAGAATTAAATTTAGATCCCTGATTTATATTCCGTAGGCAATGTCGAGAAGAGAGCTTTTTGCTTTACGAGGAGTGGAATTTATTTTCTTATTAAATTTAATAAAAAATTTACCGACCTTTGTGCTGCGAGATTACAGAATTCGGTTTATTGGCTTTCGCTGTAACATGTAGGCGATTACTTGGAACCATATTTTCTATGTATTGCACAAATTAAATTACTAATGAGTACAATACAAATTCTTACACATTAAAAATTTATTTTCTATTCGACCACATTGTGTTTCTTCAGTTTTTTTCGAAATTTGCAAAAAAACTTTGCCTTACTTCCATTTTTGTTCTGGAAATAGAGATATATGAGTTTTTTGTAGTTTATTTTCAGAAGTGGGATCTTAATATTTTCACTGAAGTGAATAAAAAGGCAGATAAAACCGCTTAAATACTACTAATGTAGCCGAGACTGAAAAATGTATATACATAGGTTAAAAGAAAGTGCCAGCAGTACGAATACGCTAGAGACGAGCTTAAAATAGGTAGGATACACGAAGTAGCGATCTATTATGTCTCAGGAGACTGAAACTACGCAATTTCTCGTACCTCAACATCGAGGAAAGATAAACAGAACAAATGGTCCATCCGCCTACGGATGTTTATGGAAATGTGAAATGTGGTGAATTATGTAACAAAAAACTCACTCCTAAATTATGGAGAAGAGAGCCGATAATGAAGTTTTGGCAGACGTGGCACCAGAATAATATTGGATTCTTATACAAGGCGTCCCAAAAAGAAAGGTCAATCCGAAAGGGAGTTACGGGCCAGGGCCTGACTGGATATTGATAATTGTTTTTTTTTTATTTGAAAAACCTTTTTTTTCCACAATTTGAGAATAATTGCCAAAAAAATAAATAAACCATCATACAAAAATGAAATTAAAATTTTTTTCCCAGGTCCATAACTTCTTAGGGAAGCAAGATGGTACTATTGTGTTATTTTTATCCAAAGGAGCTATTCCTGAAGTATGGTATGGCCCAATCTTTACTGAACACCTTGTATATTTAGCGGAACGGCGTAAACTACCTTCGGGCACAACAGGCATAAACCTTCCCCTATGATTCAACCGAGGTCGGGCGGTCCTTCAGAATAGAAATAAGAGCGATTCCTTGAGAATCTGATATATACAGGCTGTCTGCTAAAAAACGCCGCGAGCCATAACTCCGTTATTTGTAGCCTGATGTTAAAAAACAAAAAACCAGATGAAATGGCTCTAAATGAACAATAAGGGAGACTACTGCAGTTTTTTTCAACTTTTTTTGTTTTCTGAAACGCGATAGTCACCTTTTTTTTTTAAATGGCAATATAGGAATTTTTTTGTAAATTATTATGCAAATAAGGGAGACTACTGCAATTCATTTAGATATAGATTACTGCAGTTCATTTAGAGCCATTTCTGGGTTTTTGTTTTTTAATATCAGGCTACAAATAACGGAGTTATGTCTCGCGGCGTTTTTTAGCAGACAGGCTGTATAAGTATGAGGCTGTAATGTCCACTGCGACGTTGAAATCGAAGTTTGCAGTTTCAGCAAAAAAAAATGTGCGGGATTGCCTAGGGTCTAAAATTATTCTGCACGCGTGCGTTCTGCGAATCAAATTTAATAAGGAAATAAGCATAATGAGACTTACCGATAATTTGAATCCATAAATCAAGCGGCTTGCGATAAGGTATAAAGAAAAGATTAACGATCGAAAAGCAATATAAGACCAAATTTGCGGGCACGCAAATGATGTGGACAGGCATTAAAGATCTTATCAACAGTTAGGTAAAAGTTTTAATGTTGTATGTCGGACTTGCAATGAAGTCGTCCTGAATAGTCCAAATCCGTCGTCCTGAATAGTCCAAATCAAATCAGTTGTCCGCCTGCTCGGAGGTAGACAGTCGCAGTTTACGCCGCCAGTGAATATCTCAACTATTGTGGAATAAAAGTGTCATTGTTTGGTTGTTAGATTGTAATAAAAATTAATACGTTTTGCATAGTGTTTACAACCTAAGTTTAAAACGACATAAAAAAGTGTGTGGAATTTGCTTTGTGAATACAGCTGCACCGTCCTCCAACGCGTGTCATCCATAGGTGTGCTCAACTTTCTTTTCAAGGTAATGCATACCTACAATATTTTAAAAATCTATTTTTAAACTAATAAAGATCGCCTACAGCCACACAACATATAAGCAATTCGTGTAGCATGTGATGAGAGTTGCTTCAATTTGATTTGATTGCAGTAGTCCCGTGTCAGTTGGTGCTATTATACAACATTCGCTATAATTTCATAATAAAATATGGCAAATGTGTGAAAGGCTACTAGTTAATTTCGTGTATTGCATTTGTGATTGCCAGCTTTAAATTAATAATAACGGCAAAAATGAATTTAATCGCTACTTTTGTCGCGCTCTGTATTTTAGAACACTAAAAAACGAAGGCTTCAGTTCCAAAACTTTAAACAGAATCATTCAAACTAGTTTGCACTAAGTGCCAACCAAGTTGGCGTCATCAGGAGATGACTAGAACAGTTTTAATCATCTCCTGATGATGCTAACATGGTTGGCAAAACGCGGGGAATGAGTGTAAAAAAGTCGTTCGCTCCAGTCCAATTATGTTTTATATAAAATTTTTGACAATTTCTTTTAAATTAGTATTTTTAACGGCTAGATTAAAGTTATAGTTTAATTCTAATTGCGTTCGTTGGACATGAAGGGATACCCCATTAGCGAGCCCTTAGTAAAATGGCGGCGTGTAACTAATAAATAAAATTCGATAAGATCAGGGACCGAAGGTACACCCTGACCTAAGCTAATTAGTCGGTTTTATCGCCAGGCGTGTAATAACCAGTCCGTAGCAAAACAGGCGTTCCGTGTTAAGTGTTTGACGAAAAGTGGCCCTATCTTTCCAATTAATAATAAGGCATTCATTATCTACGGTATCATCTAAATTTAAGTAAACTGCGTTTAGGAATTTCGTGTCAAATTAATGAGGAGCCTTTAATGTCGCTAGTGTTTTTTTAGAAAAAAAGCCAATATGCAAGAGTAAATTGTACCTCAGTAATGAAGTGGTCGCCATTTTGGAACAAAACAATATTGTAGAAGCCATCTACTATAAAAACCTAGTTTTTTGTATCTTTTTTTTTGATAAATTCTTTAGCAGTTACAATGAGTCACCACCACAAATCTGTCAGTTGGTACCTACAGAATACGCCTACACAGTCTATTTGTAGTATTTTTTTTTTTGAAAATTGACCTGTATGTATGTGACATTGTAGGAGAATTTATAGACGTACTTCCACCTACTTAGCTTGCTACAGATTTCTTCTTTAAAAATTGCCTAGTACAAATATGTGCGTGTATACTGTAAGAAATATGTACGTACATACAGATTTCTTTCAGGTTTAGTAATATTTTTCTATTACGAAATTTGCACTGTATGTACATATGTTTATACTTTGAGACATATATATTTAATTTTATACAGAGTTCTTATATGTTGGTATTTTTTTTTTAAATTGCACTGTATGAAATATTTTATCTAGACAGATATATGTACATATTTAGTAATATTTTTGAAAAATTTCCACTTTACTGTTAGCTACACTGTACATACATACATTACATACATATGTGGAAATGTATACTGCAAGACTCATTTACTTACAGGTGTCTAACAAATTGCGTGGATTTTTTTTTATGAAAACTCTGTATGGACACTAAATTATATTCTTTAAGACGTGCTTACAGATTTCGATTTCTGTAGATTTCTTACAGATTTAGTAATGTTTAGTTTTAATGACAATTGCACTGTTCAACTGCACATTTTTTTTTATGAGAATTCAATTGTATGCACTTATACAATTGTAGACACATATTTAGTATTCATATGTACTTACAGATTTCTACAGATTTCTAGTAAGTTTAGCATAAGTGCTTATGTAAATTGCACTGCACGTAAATGGAAGAATATATTTTGACATATGTACATACAGTTTTCTACAGATTTGGATGTATACAAATTTATTATAGACTTAGTGATATTTTTTTGTGAAAAATTCAGGCTGCGGATGAATGCAGGTTTGATAATACGTCTTTTTTATGAAGATCATACTTTATGTAATTAAATTATACACTTGCACTATATGAAAATTGCACTAAATGGATATTACATTTTATTCTTTCAGACATGCTTACATATATCGATTTATGAAGATGTCCCAGATTTAGTAATAGTAGTAATGAAAATTGCACTGTTCATACGTGTGCAATGAACGCTGTAAGACGTATTCACTTAAACATTTCTATAGATTTAGTGATTTTTTCCTTGAAATATGCACCGTGTGGACATCACATTATTTTCTTTCGTACGTACCTACAGATTTCGGTTTTCGATGTGATAAAAGTGATATTTGTGTTGTGAAAATTTCACAGTCTGGAAATGAAAGAGTGTACTATCCGATATATGTACTTACAGATTTCTACAGATTTAGATTTTTACAAAATTACAGGCTCAACAACATTTCTTCTATGGAAAATGCACTATATAGTATAATATTAACACGTTCTTACAGATTGATTTTTACATTGACGTCTCACAGATTTTATCTACCTAATTCTAAATAGATGAAATGAAAATTAGACAAATCATTCTGTTTTTCTTACTCTTACGTTTAGTTTCGGTAGCTCAAACGTATACAGCATTGGAGATCAATCGCCTCTCGAACCTCAACGCGAACACAGCAAAGTAGCCTCGATTCGTCCGTTTCGCAATCTGTTGCACTCAGCGTGCACACTCGAAAGGGTGCACGTAACTTATTACTTTGGCTGCATTGCGATGGGCGTCTTTGCGCCCTTTTTTACTCCGTCATTTCGTCGGCTCCGCCGCCGTGTTTGCCTTTGCTGCGGAATTACGTGTTCCATCGATTCGGCCCCCCTCGGGCTCGGATAATAAAGAATCAGATTTATATGAAAGGTGAAAATCCTTGGGATGCTTTTTTTCCTCCGGTGTTTTAAAATGGCGCGTACCTCTCGTCTCGAGAGAAAATAACTGGCAGGCAGCTGTCGCCTCGAGTAAATAGGTGACGTAAACTAGGTTAGGGGTAATCAGAGGCGTGAACATTTCTTTTTTGCGTTTGTATTTACATATTTCTTTATTTTAAATATTGTACCAAGTTATTCACATTATATTTGAAGTTCAACAATATATTAATTATTTTATCTGTGTTTACTGCGGTATTAATGTTATTATTAGGGCCCGGAAAGTGTCCTACAACGCAGGGTCGGACTCGTAATCCGTCATGGCATCGACAGAAGGACATATGAGAGGCCAAAATGACAGGAGTAAAAATGTGTTGATAATGTACATACCTATCTCTTGTATCATTCAGAAATACCGATTATCTTCATTGCCTGAGCGTACGTTGTCATCATAGTAGTCTTTCTGCATTTCTCATCGTTAAACGTGAGCTATTTGGCCTGTATACATGGTTGTAGAAGGAAAATGATCGTTCTATATCTACTGAAGTTAAAGGTGCAAATTCAAAATAGTTCACATGGACAGAGGACACACCACCACATTATTTTAACGAATTTCTCAAAGTTGTTTGTATCATTAACATTTGTTTGTTGTCACTAACATCAGTACATTATTATTTTTTACATCTACAGATGGCAATGCACATGTTACTACTATTTCTATATAGTCCAGGCGAGGTAGCAAAAAATAAGTGATTTTTTAAAATATTTAGTTGCAGCACTTTCTCAACGTGATAATTTGGGAGAAAAATCGTATGAATCGGATGAAAACCACCTTCCCTTTGGGGGGGGGTTTTTCTTTTTAATGTTCCATTTCATGAACGCACGGACTCCGGGCACCCGCTCCGCCCGGGGAGACCCCCACTACCACGATTGTAGGTCCACGCAGCTGCGAAAAAATTCACTTTTCAACGCGCTTTTGGGAAACAAAGATGCGAAAAAAGGGTTTTTCAAGCACGGATTTTTACAAAATGGCTCTAGAACGAAAATAAAATGTTGAGTAAAAAATATTTGAGCACAAAAAATATCAATTACAGACCGAGTAATTGAACATCGCAAAATCGCTAATTTTCGCGGTTTTTATTTTGTGCAAAAATCAACCGATTTTAATGATCCAAAAACTATTTTATTCGCCTTTTCAAGCGCTATAACTTGATATTTTTTGTTTTTTACTCAACATTTTTTTTTTCGTGGCTAAAAGTCGAAAAAACCTTTTTTTTCGCACCTTTTTTGCAATTTTTTCGCAATGATCCAACAACAATCGGATTTTGTCCAAAACATTTTCATTAGATTCGTACGATTTTTCTCCTAATTATCACGTTGAGAAAGTGCCGCAACTAATTATTTTAAAAAAATAATCTACGCTGCCTGGACTAATACTTTTAGCCGTTGTTTGCAAAAACCGTTTAATAGCTGTCAATATCGGGGGCGAAGTATCTAAAATTCGTATCAGAACATTAACGACCTTGTTACCGCAAAAATCTGTTGTTTCGCCCACTGTCAGCCACAGTTTATTGCTTATGTTTTCTTTGATATTTCCCATGACACGTTGATATGTCTTCTGTAAATAAGTTTTACGCAATGTGTGGCTAGTAGGCAATGGAAAATTGGATAAATATTTGGCAAAAAAAACTTCTAAAGTGAATTTTATCGACCACGTTCCACGAAAGGCTACATACGCAAAAAAATATGCACAAATCAAACCAAAATTCTCCTTTTCTAACAGTACCAGTAATATTTTGTTGATGGATATTCGAATCTAAATGGTTTTCACATCCTTGGCGTCTACGAAATATATATATCGACGATTGCAAGGAATACATAAAATACATATGTATATGATCCATCTATTGTAATTTTAAATAAACTTTTTCAGTATATTCACAAATGATAACGACTGATATTATTGCAAAAATCCACACAAAATCAGATTATATGTAAATAGTGTATTTACATATAATAGTTCCTTTAGAGTTCGAGTAGTGACTCCAACTCTAAAGGAACTACGTACACGGTGCAAAACACGTATGTACACACGTTTATTAGTTAGTCACGCACGGCACATATAATTATTTTAAACTCGGGCTTTAAACTATTTATGCTCGGGCAAGGAATACACGTATATATAATTTACGCTTAAAAAATACAATTTATATTTTAATTATCATAGAGGTGTATAGTGCCAACTTTGCGTTGTAACACATTTTCGGAGCATAGTCGTTATGAAAAAAAAATCGTAAGCCATTTCCGAGATCTTCTGCGAAGGCAGACGTTTAATTTGAAAAATATTTTCGAAAGTTTTTTGACTATTGTAGAAAGATTTTTGACTATTGTAGCCTTCTATCTACCGTACAGTAACCACCCCTAAAATATTATACTATGGCACCCTGTACTCGATATAACACTGGCTTTAACAATTTTGATTTCAAGTACCTTGAGATAACTCGAAAATCGTATATTTTGGTATAATGCGTATAAAAAGAGTATGAACAAAAGAAATAGATCGATATTAAAAAAATACAGAATGTTCTATTTAAAATAACAAAGTTCAAATTTGATTTTCTTGATCACTTTGAAAAATAATTTCATGTAACACCGTACATTTTACGTGTAGATTAATTGTACCGTTAAATTCTACCACAATGAAAACCACTATTTTTTTTCTAACCATTTGCGTTTTAAGCTTTTTTTTGCTTGATATTTAAATATTTTGAAAATTGTTCATTTTGGAGATAGACAATGGTTATTGAACTGAGTGTAAATCAACTCATTCAAATGTTCAAATGTGGCACAAAAAATATAGTAGGTATGGTATTGCTAGTAATAAAAGTAGGCATATCATATTGGTGTTTCCAGGAGAATTTAAAATATTTTACCGTCAGAATAGAATAGTACCTGTATATTTTAAAGCCGGCATTAAATATTAATTCGTGCCGTACAAAATATGTAGGATATAAACTGGGGGCTTATTTATTTCCAACCTGACAAGTATATGGGGTGAGGTTCATGAGAATTTATTCACACCAGATATAACCTGCGCCCTGAGAATTTTAGATATGAGATAATGCTACAAATTTGCCGCCCACATTATAAAACATAGATTTAGACGGAAGGATTGCTTTGTCATTCCCTCTTTGTGCATTATAAACATATGTATGTATATACTCATACATAGCTCGTCGGTCGTCTACTAAAGTAATCATCACAAACAAGGGAAAATATCCTGATTCCAATTTAGCATAGAACTTTGATGACCGATCTGTTGAATTTTGTTGTTAAAATTCAATGTTAGCTGCTACACTCCACTAACAAGGGAAACCTCCCCAACCCGAACATTCTGATTTCCTTCATTTTTATATATGTTGTAGGGCATAAAAAATTAAGAGACAATTATGATGCGGAACAATATATTTAGGGGATGAAATTCACCCTCAAAGTTCACCCCCAAAACAGTTTTTTCTAAATATCTCGGGAGGGTAGTTACCACCTTTCAGCACATTTAAAACTGATAATATAAATAATTCGTATGATTACCTAAGAAGTAAAAACTTTTTTAATTTTGAAATATCATTTCTAATCATATTGCCGTTTTCCGAAGAATAAGGTGTCGTTCACCCTTTAAAGGAGGTTTTATCAAAATCTCCAAAATATGTCAACTTCATTTTATCATATCATTTACATAAATATTATTTGTATTTTATTTTGAGCCAATATGAATTTTTTGTTTTTAAAAAATGATTGACAAACATCATTTTTCCAAACAAAACATAAGGGTTGCAACTCCTGCAGTTGGAATGACTTGAGAAACATTTGTTTTTATATAATAAGTAGTTCTTTTTTTGTTTCATTTAAAAATATTGATTAGAACTTCCTCTTGAATCACTATCTATTAAAAAAAAACCGCATAAAAATCCGTTGCGTAGTTTTGAAGATCTAAACATACATGAAGGGACAGAGAGCGGGAGGGGACTTTGTTTCGGAAGTATACTATTGCTGAAAATGATTTAATGATGTGTATTGTCTAAATAGACCTAAAATGTTCTGAAAATTTGTCTCATCAATGTGAAACACATAACTAAGACTAAGACTGCTGTCAACCAGAGACGGCACTATCCAACTCTACGCATATTTCTTGCCCCTGCACACCCACGCCACTGTCCATGCGTAGAATGTTGTCCCGAACGAGGTCTTTGCGGGAATCAGGGACTTCGTAATACACTTTCTCTGTAAGACGGCGAGCGATTCCGATAGTGTTCTACCTGCTGGACGGCGGTGTAAACGGGTCGACCGCCGCATTGAAAACAATTTTTTGTCGCGAGTTAGTCACTAGTGAATTCGTGTACTGAACGTGGTCGACAATATTTACTTTAAAGGTTTTTTTTTTGCAAAATATGTATCCGATTTTCCATTGCCTGGTAGCCATACATTGTGTAAAACATATATACAGAAGACATATCAACATGTCATGGAAATTAAGAAGACATATATTTAAATTTCTGTGGTGACAGTTGACGAAACAACATATTTTGTGGTAATAAGGTCGTTAATGTCCCCGATATTGGTAGCTACTAAACGGGTTTTGCAAACAGCGGCTAAAAATATAGAAATAGTAGTAACACGTGTATTGTCCTCTGTAGATGTAAAAAATAATAATGTACTGATGTTAAGTAATGACAACAAAAAACTGTTGGTGATACAAGCAACAGTGCGAAATTCGTGAAAATAATGTGCGTGTTGTGTCGTCCTCTGTCCATGTGAACGATTTTGAATTTGCACCTTTAACTTCAGTAAATGTGGAACGATCATTTTCCCTCTACAACCATATATACAGGCCAAATAGCTCATGTTTAACGGGAATTATTAACACATTTTTACTCCTGTCTTTTTGATCTCTCGTATGTCATCTTCCGACAATAACATGACTGATTACGAGTCCGGCCCTGCATTATAGGGCACGTTCGGCCCTAAGGCCCTACTAGGGTCCGGAAATGTGTGCTGCAACGCAGGGCTCGGTACTATAAAATTCTATGATAATGAAAGTATAAATGTATTTTTTAAGCGCCTTGTCAATTATATACGCGTGTATTTATTGCCCGTGCTACGTATGGCATTGACCCTTCCCGATAACGCTCCAGAACCCGCGTATGCGCGTAGTACGCCATCCCGGCGCGGGGGAGCAGGATAGTCACACAGTGGACAGAGTTCTAAAAAATCTAAATTCTTTACGTGATTTAAACTGATGTCCTTAGACATGTAGTTTAATTAATAGTGGAAAATCAGATGTGGAAGTAGTCACTCCCTAAGCACCGTTTTATTTGATGGATTGATTTGGGCACAGTTTGGAGTTTGTTTTATTCAAAGATAATTGAAAATTTTTAAACGTCCGTTGGTAAATTATTGAGATGGTAAATAAATTTGTAATAAAACTATATAGCCATCCAACAATAATTCTTAAAAGTTATTAGCGATTGTTCACCGTAATATAAGTCGTCTTTTTGAATTAAGAGCCGAATGAATGTCAAAATAAACGATTACTGTGATGCCTTTACAACGGGCAAGGCTCTAATTTGGCCCGGGTATTCCAAGGGACCAATTTTCAGGTGGTTATTAATTTATATTATGCCCTGTTTCGATGGGCAGTAATTTATGGCCTTAACTTTGACAGAGGCGGGCATATAACAAAACAACTATAATTCAATTATTACGAAATTGGCTGACAGGACGACGATTAGTCTTTATCTACACTTTATGGCTAATTGAAGGTTGTTCACTATCCATTCATCTTAGCACAAGAAAAAATGCAAGGAACATTTATTTTCTAAATTAAGTATATATGTAAAGGCGTGTAAATTAAGTAATGAGACTGTTTTTTTAATTTTTTTTATTCGTATAGACTTACAATTCGGTATTGTATCCTTCAAAATAACTTCCTTGGGAAGCCACAAGCGCTGGAGACGGTTCTTCCATTCCTCATAGTAGTGCTAGAACTCATATACTGAATTATCCTTCAGCTGGTGTTCAGGTGTTTATATGCTGGGCGTCAACTAACTGCCATATATTAAATTTAACACCCTATATATGTTTTTACCAATTTCAAAAGAGCACCCAATGCCTAACCAACTGTTTCGGAGATATTTCATGTTAAAAAAATGACACATGTTAAGGCCTGGAAAAATCGTCATAACTTTTTTTGGGTAGTAGGTTCCCATTTAATTTTTGGCACCGCATAAGAATATACGGTACTCCATTTGTAAAATCTTGTCTTCCAAATAGGGCTTACCAACAAACCACCGATAACTTAAGTGAAACAATAAAGATAAACAAGTTAAAATGTTCCTATAACTAAATACAGACGAAATTGTTTGCAGCAAAAATAATTTTTTTAATTATCGAAGGTACCTACGTAAAAAGATATCTTCAACAAAGAACCGCCGTCGCAGAAGAAGGTTTTCTGTTCTTAAGTCAACGAATTTAATTGCTGCGGACGGCGGAAAAGCCCGATAAAGAATTAAAAGGATAATAAAGCTATGTCGGTCTCTGCCTCGTGAGCCCGAGCTGATTCAGCCTAGAAAGTTTAACAGACAAATATTTAGTTTTATCTTTATCGGAGTCGTATAAGTTTTGTCAGCGGATACCTGACGCTGTATCACTGATAAGGCGCCGAGCCATCGGGGTGAAGAATATTAAGTAAATATGTTTAAGACGGAGGAAGTTTGTTGGCTCTCGTGTGATTTCAACCTGTGCGCCGGCTCTTGATGGTAAACAGCGTGAATTGCTGCATCCGAACGTGAAAAATACCTGCCCTATTATAAACTAGTTTGGGCACTTCTATGTCTAAACGTTTCCATTTTTAAGGCACGCAATTTATTCTATTTAAGGCAGGAGTGGTAACACAAAACTGCCTGATTCTTCGTCTCCTTCTTCTCTGTCGTCTTCTCCTCCGCCCTCTTCACCACTTCGTCATTCTCCTTCTCCACCTCCTCAGCCTCTGCATCCTTTTTCTTCTTCTTCTTCTTCTTGGACCGCTTTTCCGCCAAAGTTTAGCGGTTAACGTCAGCGAAGTCTCCTCTTATTTCAGTTACTCTTGTGTAGTTCAGTAATCTTAGTACTGTCCCTACTCTGTATTCACAATTCTAACGGTTTTTTCATCTAATCATTTATCTTCCGCTAAGACATTGTTTTCGTGCCATTTTGCCATTGATATGTGTTTATTCCTGATAAGAGATTGTCCAGGTTTTTCTCCGTTTTCTTCTCATGACACCTAGAAGTATGTGCAAGAAACCTTCAGCACTGTGTATGTCCAAGAACTGTGTTAGATTAGTTGCCATTAGCAATTGAAACTCTATTCTGTGATCGCCTTATCGTCAATTTATTTCAATAACATGGTTTAAAATTGTGTTTTAAAAATATATAAAATTTTGTTTCTTAAGATACAGTTTAGTTGTACAATATTGACAAAAACTGAAGCAGAAAAATGTATTTAGTTTTTTTTGGTGCTAATTTAAAAATTTGCTTTTAGATTATAATATAGTACATTAACAGTATACTAACTTCTTTTTTCTATTAGATAACCGAACGCATGCTGCTATCAGCGTGCTGCGAGCGTGTCGCGACAAGTTTGAACAGAACTGTGTCTGGTAACTTTACCCACCCTGAGCTTGCTGGACAAGCCAGTGGGTCGCTCAGTTTGACTGTAGCAGTCGTTGTGTGAATTAGTCTACAAACCAGTCGTCGAAAAAATGTTAAGTGTCCAGATGGAGCAATGGATTAATCTCAAGTTTCTTGTTAAACTAGGGAAAACTTTTACAAAAGCTTATGCAATGTTAAAAGAAGTGTACAGGAATTAATTTTTATCCCGCAGACAAGTTTTTGAATGGTTTAACAGGTTTACAGAGGGACGTGAAACGACCGAAGACGATTCGCGCCCTGGACGGCCCTCAACGTCAAAAACGGACGAAGACATTGAAAAAAAATTAATCCCGCCAACACCAGGCTGAAATAACAGGAATCGACAAAGAATGTGTTCGCTAGATTTTGCATGAATCGTTCAACAGGCGCAAAGTTTGCCAAAATGGTGCCAAAACTCCTCAGTCCCAAGCAAAAGGAATCAAGAATGAACTGCGCTGACATTCTAAACAACACTGACCCTGATCCAGGCTTGTTAGACACGGTGCTTACTTGTGATGAAAATGTGGAAGCGGTTAAAGCAAAAGCGACGGAGGTTCTGAACCAGCTGACAAAAGCGGACTTCCAGCACTGCTTTCAACAATGGAAAAGTCGTATGGAGCGGTGTAGAGATCGCCAAGGGGAGTACATTGAAGGCGAAAAAGTTGTTACGGTAATTGGTAACGAATAAGTGTTATGACAGCAGTTCGGTTATTTAATAGCCACATCTCGTATACGTTATAATTAAACACGGTGCAACACCGTGGCACATTGTAATCCAATAAATGAATCACTACGCTAACAAACGGAGGATATGTATCTATACATCAAGGCTATGTTTATAAAATGTTTTAAATTGTTAAGCTATCCAACTGCCACTAAATTAATATTTATTTATTTTTTATCATCTTATCCCATACTATTCATTTGAAAGCTTCGAATATACCTTGTACAGATAAACCTTATCTTCAAAAGCGTTTAAGAGTGAACAATTACTGCCATAACCAATAGCTATAAAAAATAACACTAAAAATATGTTAAAAAACTGTCAAAGACGACAGGATAAACCACTATGTCTGTTCACAACTCTGCATATTAAGTCTTTGTTATTTTCCTGCTGATATGGAATACTTAGCAGTGAGTGCTAGTTTTTAGCCCACGTGGCTATTGAGTAACCTGTTTACTGCATCTCTTTTCCGCAAATTAGAGGACCGTGAATGAAATCTAATTGTTTGTTTTTACCCGTGCCGTGACAAGCTTGAGGTAAATATAAAACGGACCTCCATCACCCACTCACCGTGTCAAGTTGGGACCTAAATCTATCCGCGATTGCAAATTTAAACAGGTCACATACTATGGACGCAGCAGCTAATAAATAATCCTATTGGAGTCATTCAGGCATCTCGTAGCGAATGCTTATGGGGATAAGTGGATTTTCTTTCTTTTTTGGGCCATTAACAAAATTGCTTCTGAAGCAGAGAGTATGAAGTCGAGGAACACATCTCTTAATTTTTAGAAAACTTTACATACTTGAGATGGCACTAAAATATTAAAGACAGAGTCGGACAGTCAATAGAGATTGTTTATATAAGGAGTAATTTATGAAAAAATACAAACTTTCAATTAAAACTAGTACCTAACATATAAGAACATAAGTCTACCTGAAGAGTGTGCAACCCAAGTAAATTAAAGTTGTCTACTTTTCCGGGATAATATTTGGGTATATAGGGACTCTAATGAATGTCCTATGTCGCTCAATCGCTATTTGACCAGCAGCGGAGCGCGCTAATGTATGTTGTATTTTACAAAATAGGTGATTTCGTTAGTGTGACGATGTACTTACTTGTAGTTTTTTTGCTGTATTAATGCTATATTTTTATGCTATATTAATAAAATGCAGCTATCTACATCATTTGCCTATAGGTTGTTGACGGTAAACCGGATTTAAAAGTGAATGGGAGCATGATATATTGTATAGCGTGCGAAAAACATTTGAGAGGGTGGCATAAACATATTTGTTTTTATGATCAAGAAACATAACACATAAACTAACGCAATAATAGCGTGGTATTCCAAAAAAGTGCGACCCTGACTTCTACGGTTTAGTGCTATCTCCATTACATACATTTATTAAATAAGAATAACGCTAGGAGATGAGGAGTAGTATACAAACTGTTTTTGAACTTTAGTCTTGATAGCTTGCGAGATATCAAATACCAGTTCGCAAAACAAACATTATAGGTCTGAACCTATCAAAGACGTACGTTTTAATTGGCAAAGCCTATTTAGATGTCAAATATTGAACGCATTGCTATAAAAAGAAAATTACAGCTCTTTGATTATACAGTCTCACAAAAAAAATTTTTTGAACTGCTATCGAGACAACTGTATCCCTATCGACACTGAATCCGAATCCGAATTAAAAAAAATCGTACACCCTCAAAATCAACCCCTAGCGCTAAAAAACACTCCCTAAACAGGGTAAAAATGACTTAACGCTTCACTAACTCAATATAATATTCTTTAACTAGCTTAAATCTCAATAATTCTAATTAAATATAAAAATTCAAGTATATAACGCAGAAATACTAGAGAGTTAACACTACTTCTCATTGATAATCACCGCCAAGAGTGGGTGAAAACTACCCCTCATACTACAGGAAACATAAAAAATTGCAATGATTGCAAGAAAAGCTTACGACGCCTAGTTTTTTTTGGAAAAAAGTGAGTAACTGCATTAGTTCGGATTAATCACTGCCGTTTTTTTAAATTTCCTGTTGTGTGAGGGGTAGTTTTCACCAACTCATGGGGGTGATTTTCAATTGAAAGTAGTGTTAACTCTGTATTTATGCGTTATATAATTGAATGTTTATATTTAATTAGAATGAGATTTAAGACTATTCATGAAAGTCATTTTTATCCTGTTTAGGGAGTGTTTTTTTAGCGCTAGGGGTTGATTTTGGGAATGTACGGTTTTTTTGGATTTCAGATTCGGATTCAGCGTCGAAAATTACATAGGCATACAGTTGTCTCGATAGCAATTCAAAAAAAATATTTTGTGGGGCTGTGTTATTAAAGAAAAAATATGAATATTTAACTTCAAATGATTGGTCAACAAGATCAACCACCATAGGCACCAAACTGCTCCAAAAAATTTTTAAAGCTGGCGTGTAACGTTTTCTATCTTTATGCGTGAAGTTGACAAGTGAACGTGTCAAAAAATATGACGTGGGCTGAAGAGTGAGTTGGTCGGCGAGTAAGTGGTAATCGAATCAATTACCAGTATGTCACTTTTAATAGCTTCCAATATCGCTGTTATGAGAACGACTCTATTAGCTGGCGTCCGCATGGAAATTCAGGCTGCGCCATTTTTTCGTCTGGCCGTAGCCGTTAATTAATACGTTTAGGTTTCTTCAGAGCGCGCGGTAGCGATGTGACCACTGACTGACTTACATATTTATAGCGTCGTTAAAGTTACATAGGCGTGACGCCGCGCCGCAGAAAAAACGACTAAAGAGACATAGAAGCTGTCTTCCGACGTATTTTTCGCTTTACCTGCGCTACATATACGCATCTCCGTAGATAAATTACTGTAGGTTGAGAGATTTGCCCTTAAGGTAGTATACCGGGTGGCTCACGAGGTAGGGCCGAGCTTATATCTTGAAAACTAACTGATTTTCTTGAAGTTTGGGGCGTTTATACTAATGATTAATTTCCATTCATGTGGCGGAAAAATCCAACGCGGCCGAATTCCGGTTTCACCTAAAATGGCACTAAATCTAGTTTTTCAAATAGAACCCCCTTCAATGCTATATAATACATACAACCTAAGTGTCAAATGTTGTTTTAATAGTGGATTTTTTCAAAATTTTTATATTCAATACTGTGATACTGCTGTAGATATTCAAAAAATATCTGATATTATCCATAACACATAATTTTCTTAAAAACAAACTATTTTCAATTTATTACTTATTATTTATTATTTATTACTGCTTTTTTTAAGGCAAATTCATTTAGTTCAAATGGAACACCTAGTGGACCATTTCTGTTTAAAACTGTTCATTTAATAAGGATTTAAACGATGCATATAGTGTCATTATTACCTTTTGAAGTAAATGTAAATTTAAAGACAGTTTAAAGAAATGTTTGAGGTTGAGAAACCGTAGTCGACCATCTTTGAGTATTAACGTCACAGCGTTGGAAATTAATTTTAGTATAATAGACGCCCAAAATTTCAACGAAATCCGTTAATTATTTTTCAAGATATAAGCTTTACTCAATCTCCTAAGCCACCCGGTATAACTTGTCGAACCATTTTGTGGGTTATCTTTATTTCTTTCGACTACATTTTGAATTTGTTTAATTAATTTTTCTGAACAAATAAAATATTTATAGTTGTTTTGCCGTGCTAACGTCCAACATGACAGCCATCGAATTTTTACAATTGTTAAATAAATAATGGCTGTCACATAACGTTACAGCCTTGACAATTGAATAAGGCTACAAACTTTAGATTAAGAATAGAAATACGTTTTTCTTTGCTTGGCCGACTTTGATGACGTTTTTTTGAATCGCTCGTTATAATGAAAAACCCTGTAAATCCATACTTACACTCGTATGTTTTATATGTATGTATGGCGCTTTAGGACTTCCAGCCGAGTACCGAGTGTTTTAAAATTTACGACCGAATAGTAATAGTAATAATAATAATAAAGTAGCGAGGCCTTTCTGTTGAGACATGTTTATTATTTGAACCGTTGTAATGGAACGAATATTAATTTATATATTAGATATTTAATGTACAGCAACAAATAAATTCGTTAGAATAAGACATATTATGTGTTTAAATCAATTTTACAGTTTCCCTCGTATTATATGTTGACAGTTATCGATAATTTTATGGCCTTTCGTAGAATAATGCCGTATACATACATATATTATATTTCACTACTTGTGGGTAGGCTTGTAGTAGCGTTTATTTTCTACAAATGAGCATATATTCAATTATGTATTTGTATTTTATACACTGAGGCGATGCAAATTTTAAACTAACCACCTATTAAACAAATAGTTATATATCGCCTTCTTAAAAGACAAAATATTTTAATTTCTGAATATTATTATATATTAAAATCAATTGTGGAAGTATAGTACCTATTCAAGAAAATTCTTTGTACTGTCGATTTGTCGGGGTCTGGTTGTGGTCTGACGGTCTGTCGATCTGTCGGTCTGTCGGTCTGTTGGTCTGTTGGTCTGTCTGTCTGTAAACTTGTTTTATGTATGCGATAATTCGAAAACGCGTTAAGGCGCTATACCAGTGTGAACGCTCAAAATTTAGGTAATTTTTGGTATTTTTTTTCAAGAAAAGTATTTCACCGAATGTTTTGAAACTTCGGGGGTGTATTTGCCTGTAAATGATTTGCATGTAACATTTTTTTTGTTCAAGAATATTGAATTTCGAGCGACTTATGCGCTAACTTCGGAGACGAAAAAATTTGATAATAAAAAATATAATAAACACAAAATGTCAAAATGAAGGTATCGCAAAATGACGTAAGATTTTTGAATTTTGAAAAAAAATTGTCTCAAAAAAATGGTTGGTTCTCCAATGTCAAATTGCCAGTTTTTTTCCAATAAAAAATATTCTACGTGGTTTTACCGGTTTTTACTTTACCGGTGTTACTACGTAATACTTTTATCGTTTGTTTTTTGAGGTAGGAGAATTAAATTACAAATATCCCATTTTTACTTCCATGCCCATAACCAGAGTAAAATCATCTTTCACGTCATCGAGGACACAAATGTCATAGGGATCATTGGGTTCATTGACGCCATATATGTTATAAAGGTCATACGGGTCATAAAGGTCTTTCACGTCATCAAGGGCATAAGTGTCATAGGGGTCATTAAGTTCATGTAGGTCATTAACGCCATATGAGTTATAAAGGTCATAAACGCCATAAATGTTATATCCCAATACATAATCATGTCACACTTTAAAGAATATAACCTGATATTTTAGATGGGCAATATATGTGAGCACACAATCATATCAAATTATTTTATCTTAGCTAAACCCTCATGCAGTCAATATTTTGCAACAGGTAAAAAATCCTCTGAACGAAGTAGGCTATTTAACGAAAAACAAATTCGTAGCAATTATTCACTCAACAACAAGATATGAGTAAAAAAAAACTACTCACAATATTAATTAATAGGGGTTTCTGTATTATCACGGTGTCCTGTATAGCACTAAAAACGCCAATTAGGCCTAAAGCCTCTCCAAAAAATAGTTGAGGTCTTAAGAAAACAAAGTATTTAGGATTTTGAAAAAAGAGGGCGAAAGTAGTTAGCTAAATCGTTTTTAGGAATCTCTGGTATTACGTTGTACACTCAATTCCCGGACACTCTGTATTTGAAAAAAAGGAAATTATGAAATATCGTAAATATAATAAAAAATCCCAGGACAAACCGTTTCTGTTAATGAACTTTTTCCAATATTTTTATAAAAAACGTTTATTATTTTGGGCGCAAAATAATACACTTAAAACATGATACCAGCTTTAATGGACACACTGTATACCTCAAGTTGACAAATATTTGCAATGGCAAATTTTCGAGAGTCTAATATAGTCGGGTGCGAAAGTTATTAGTAGAAAATACATAAGACGGTAAAATAATCGAAAAGAGGCACGAACAAATACAACTCAATAGTAAAGTCGATTTCTAATTATAGAAAGACACGCAATACTTCAATTTGGTGCGTTACCAATAGGTCCCAGGCCATTTACTTCGAATGCCTATTACAAAGACCACAAACAGACCGCCTTACGTTGAAACAATCATAACCCTCTTCTCGACTCCGGAAGGGGAAAGGAGGCGGTTAATTAGCTCCCTCATCTTAAAATTCCGGGCTCATGCAGAGCCTTACTACTGCCTACGCGGGTATAAAAATAATACGGCAACCCGTGCCACAGAGAAGTTTTATTAATCAGGTCGCCTTAGACGGACAAGCGATGCTTTCTAACAAAGCCGTTTCGAATCGGGTCGTATTACTGGCGATCTATGTTTGGTATAAACCTTTAAAAGCAAATTGAATGTGAAAAATAATAAAATATACCGCGTAAACTTATTTATAATAGCCTCATTACACGATCACAATTTACATCAATTTCTACATGTAATATTCAAGGTCAAAGTAGATATCAACAAAATATTTAGGTTGGCATGGGTTACTGTAGCTAGTTTTATGCGATTTGCAAAGGTCTCTTGGTGCAATTAAAGAAATTAATTTGTTAATGTTTACCAACAAGTGAAATTACAGACAACGTAATAAAGAATCTGGCCACTAATTCAAAACAAAACCACCAAAAATCACTAAAACATCTACGTAAATTACATTAAAATTTACCGCTAAACACAATTTTATGAAACCTAAATCATTTTTTAAGTTTAGGTCGACAGAATCCAAGTAAGTAGTAATCAAGTGAGAAAATTTGTATTTATTTATATTAGAGTTTAGAAGACAGAAAACGAAACTCACACTAAAGGAGCCCACAAAGTTTTTTCCACTACATAGTTTTTCTTCTCAACATTCAAATTGGAAGAAATACAATCTCAAAGAAACTGAAATGTTATTTTTCATTTTCAAAATAATCACGTGGGTATCAGTTACATTTACGGCAAGCATGGGAGAGTTCCTAAATGTTTCTAAATTCGATGGTAGATCCATCAATTTCACCAACATGTTTTTGAGCTCTTTATAATTCTAAATGTATGAATAGGACGGAAATCTATATTGGTTAATTTACGATAGAAAACAGAAAAAGAAAACACGCGATGAGATGAGTCCAGAAATATTTCATTTTATATCTTTTTCTCTTCCTGCTTGTAATTTGGAATGAATACGAATCATAAAAAACTGAACAGTTCAGTTTTCGCAATAATAAAAAATTCTCAACTCTAAACATATGAAGAGGAAATAAATTTATCTTGGTGAAATTGGTGGATCCACAGCTGAATTTAGAAACTGCCATAATTATAAAACAACTGTTTGTATTAATAGAACTAATCTACAAATATTTCAAGCTATCATTTATCTGTATAATTCTTCAAATTCACTGCCTACGCGTCCATATTAATGAAACCAGATAGCTTTCGTTACAAAGAGATTTATTAATTCAATTTTAATTAGTCGTTTCATTAGGAAAAACGCTCCTTTTGAAGGTATTTCAGGTTAAATCGTTACAGTTCTATATTTAGCCAGATCTATATATGGACCAGTCATCTGACAAATTCAGTAACTGAAAGTGAAAGAAACACATAGCCATAATGAGAGGATAGACAAATTTGTTAAAGGTGTTAAGATTGACTAACTAGATTCTGTTACCATTTTTATGGAACCACACACGAATTAGAGTTATTTATGAAGCAAAGGTAAGGTTTGTAAGATGGAAATAATACTTTGGGGACTAAAATACTACTGAGCTTGAAGGCGATTAAAATGAGCAAAAAGGTACAGTAGGAGATCTAGATTTGTGTGATGGAAATTCATGTAATATAGTGCGTTCAAAAAACAAAACGAAGTCAAAGACGGTTTTCTGCTAATTCGGGAAACTCACACAATGTCACTACGAGTTGTGTAAATTGAGTAATGAGACTGGCAACATATCGCCCGAGCTAGCAACACAGCGGAGATAGGACTTGAAAGGTTAACGTGTTAACATGTAATGCACCTTCAGTATAAGTTTGAACTTGAGTCATTTGTTTATTCTTTATGACTGTTTTCGTAAACCGTTTTTTTCTAGAGCATTTTAAAAATGAGTGATATTAATTTTGTAATAAGTTGTGCTATCAGATTTTGCTTCAGACTTGGACACAGTGCAATGGATACTTTTGCAAAACTTCAACACGCATACGGGGACAGTGTTTCTTCAAGAGCACAGGTTTCTCGGTGGTTTAAAGCGTTCTTAGAAGGTAGAGAGTCGATTGAAGATGAACCACGCAACGGACGGCCTTCATCTTCAAGAACCGATGCATGCCAAAGCATGGAATGGCATATTTCAAGCACTCCAAGACTCAAAAATGCAAGAATGAGCAAGTCGAAGATCAAATGCATGCAAATTTATCGATAGCCAGGGAATTGTCCACAAAGAGTTAGTGTCTCCAGGCCAAACAATAAATCAACATATTCACAGAGAGGTCCTTGAAAAACTTCGAAAAAGGGTAATGCGTGTGAGATCCAACATCAAGAACAACCGGATGTTGCATCACGACAATGCGCCTTGTCACACAGCCATTTAAGTAAACGAGTTTTTAGCCAGTAAAAACATTCCTGTGGCGCCTCAGCCTCCTTATTCGCCTGACTTGAGTCCTTGTGACTTTTTTCTCTATCCGAGATTGAAAAATCACCTCAAGATACGTCATTTTGGGACCATAGAAGACATTCAAACGGCTGTAACCGACCAGCTGAAGGTTATTCCAGTATATGAGTTCCAGCACTGCTATGAGGAATGGAAGAATTATCTCCAGTGCTGTGTGGCTTCCCAAGGAAGTTATTTTCAAGGAGACGTTTCTATTCGAATAAATTTTTTTTAAGAAAATCAGTCTCATTACTTACTTTACACACCTCGTATATCATGGGATTCATTGCAAAATGCTTCTAAAAAAATCGTCCATTGAATATTTTTATTTGACTTCTACTTTCACGAATTATACTTTTTTCTCATGTAGGTGATATATTTAGTAACTATATTACATATTGGTCAGTTAATTTGTTATGATGAATTGTAGGCCCATAATTAAGAAACACGCCCCACGTGGCCACAACTAATTATCGGTTTCTACATATGTATGTCCAAACCCCGGCCGCTCGCAGAGCCACCTACGCCACGACTTAAAACTCAATCAGCGCGTTTCGTGATTTCAAATGCCGGCCGCAACAATAACTCGGGCCTTTTTTATAACCGTCTTTTAATTACTTTTTGCTTTTAGAGCCGATCTAATTTTAATCGCCGACGTAAAATAAAATCAGTCACCGGAATCTACATTAATTTGGTCTAGATCTGGCAGATCCGCGCCATTAATTTCGGGTTTAAGCATTGGAGTTTGATGTCTTAGGCGATATTTCAACGTTTGATTCTGTTTCATGGCGTTCGCTCGCGGTCATTTTCGAATATCTTAATTAAAAACGGGATTATTTTTACATTATGAAACGTTGCGTGCCGATTAATATACCTAATTGATAGTTGAAAAATTAAATTAAAAACGAATATTATATAGTCCGGAGCAAGCGATATTTTTATTACACTATCTGGCTACGGGTATTATTAACAGTGTTGTCAGATTACACGATTAATCGTGTAATTACACGATTTCGGTCCTTTTTACGAATAAAGGGACAAATCTCACGATTTTTGGCGTTTGGTAACAAAATTCGCCACTTTAATAAAAATGTAAAACTTTAAAAGCATTCAAATAATTTATTTAGATTAAACCACTATGGGTGTCCCCAAAAAAAGGATAATCCTTAGGGGTTTTATGGAAAATTTAACGTAGAAAAAAGCGAGGTTGTCAGATATATTTTCTAAAATTGCTAAGCTCACTATACAAGTATACTTCATACTTCAGTAAACTGTTAGTTCGTGACGTTCTTAGAAAGCTAGTTTGGAAATATTTAAAAAAAAATACATAGATATAAATTTATTAGTTAGCATTAAAATAAAGCGTGTAAAATTGATAGAAAAAATAATTATAAATTAAAAACTTTATGTATATTACTATACTTAAGAAAATTTTGAAGAGCTGGCAACGCCTGAGCTGCCGGCAGCCGCGAAATCACCAGCAAATGCCGACCATTATATGTACTATAAGATTGCTTTATATGTTACATCCAAATACTTATTCGGTCCACTGTGCCATAAAATTTTTACGACGTCGTTAAAATGATTTACGACTTTAGAAAATCTACTTTAAGGCGCCAGTGACGAATTTTTTGAGGTTGTCTGGCTAAATGAGCATTATTTACAGCAAATTATATTACAAATATTAAGAGTTTTGTATGCAGGCTAATTTTAATCTCCTATATTGATTTGAATAAAAAAATTATTTCACAATTCAATTTATAAAAGATGGATGGAATTATAAACACGCTTGTTCCCAGGCGATACAATTCAAATTAGAAGGACTATAATAGAAGAAAGTAACTGATATTAAGGGGGTACACCACCCTAGAGGCCGAAAAAACAAGCAAATATTGGGATTTTTTTTCAAAGAAACTAAACAAGATATCGAAATTCGGTAAAAAATCATTTATTGTACAAGTATTGAAGTGTGTTTGTAATTTTTTTTACAGATGTCACAAACAAAATGGCGGCTTCTCAGTAGTTTTCCCAAGGCATATTTTTGTATGCTCCGATAACTCCTGTAAATTTAAAGATAAAGCGATGAGCCAGTAATTTAAAATTGATGAGAGAAAATTTCCAAGACCCAAAGAGCAAGAACAAGTCGAAGATCAAATGCATGCTGATTTGCTTTTTGATAGCCAGACAATTGTCCACAAAGAGTTTGTGGACAAGAACAACTGGATGTTGCATCACGACAATGCGCCTTGTCACACAGTAAGCGAGTTTTTAGCCAGTAAAAACATTCATGTGGCTCCTCAGCTTCCTTATTCGCTTCACTTGAGTCCTTCTGACTTTTTCTCTTCCCGAGATTGAAAAATCACCTCAAAGAACGTCATTTTGGGACCATACAAAACATTCAAACGGCTGTAATCGACCAGCTGAAGGCTATTCCAGTATATGAGTTCCAGTACTGCTATGAGGAATGGAAGAACCGCCTCCAGCGCTATGTGGCTTCCCAAAGAAGTTATTTTGAAGGAGATAATACTGAATTGTAATTTTATTCGAATAAAAAAAAAATTGAAAAAACCAGTCATTACTTAATTTACATACCTCGTATGTGGTACCAATTTCTAGGTTATGTTATGACTACTATTCGTTCCTGACGGTTTCACAACGCATTAACATTTATTTCCCATGATAATTCGTGCCGATTCGTTTGTGATTTCCCCAATAACTAAATGATCAATGCCGTACGTGTCGCTAAACGAATATTCAATATTTAAAAGCTCTTCCACTCTCATTTACAACTGACGCAGCGACTGTCACGTAATTAATGCGGAATTAATGAATACCTGGTCGCATTACACAAACGCGTAATGTAATATGAACCGCCTCGATGTCCACATATCGGATTACATTGTAGGCGGCAGTTAAGGGCACCGTTTAAGCTGAATAAATAAGCCTCTTTAAAATTGTTTTTTTTTGCCGTTGGTCGGTTAATACCGAATTATCATGGCGCCTACTTTGCGTAGTAAATTTTAATGTAAATAAAACAAGTATTTGCTATTAAAACGAACCTCGTAAAGCTATCATAAATATAAATCAGTTTAATAGGGAGTTTGTTTTAAAACAAAGTATGTGGCTAAACGCGCTCATGACGAGGCTCGCATCTTTGTATCAAAATAAATATTCAGGTACTCTATTTCCATTCTAAATTGAAAATAGGTAGAAAAAAGCAAGGTTGTCAGATATATTTTCTAAAATTGCTAAGCTCACTATACAAGTATACTTCATACTTTAGTAAACTGTTAGTTCGTGACGCTCTTAGAAAGCTAGTTTGGAAATATTTTTAATATTTTTTAATAAAATACATAGAATTAAATGTATTAGTTAGCATTAAAATAAAGCTTTAAAAATGCTGGAAAAAATAATTATATAAATTAAAACAACTTTATGTATATCACTATACTCAAGAAAGTTTTAAAGAGCCGGCAACGCGCTGGCCGGCCAACCAGCCGGCCGCTGATGGCGCAACGTAAACCACTGTCGGTAAACCACTTTGCATATAATACATTGCTAATATTTGTTCGGTCCACTGTGCCATAAAATTTTAACGACGTCGTTAAAATGATTTACGACTTTATGAATTAGGAACTTCAACTACTTGTCTAAGACGCCAGTGACGTGTATTTCAGCTAGGTTTATTAACACAGACAATTTTTTGAGATTGTCTGGCTAAATGAGCATTATTTACAGCAAATTATATTACAAATAAGAGTTTTATATGCAGGCTAATTTTAATCTCCTATATTGATTTAAATGAAAAAAACTATTTCACAATTTTCGAATTTATAAAAAGATATATGCACGCCCATGGAATCATAAAGTTGCACCGCTTTTTTTGTTCCCCAGGCGTATTTATCATTTTCAATTAAAATTAGAACCACTATACTATACTTAAGAAAATTTTGAAGAGCCGGCAACGGCAGCTCAGGCGGCTGGCGGCACAGAGTAAAACCACTGGCGGTAACACCGGTCAACGAGATTATTAGACTACTTTGCATTCAATACATTTCTAATACTTCTTCGGTCCACCGTGCCATAAAATTTTACGACGACGATTTACGACTTTAGGCACTCTGCTTGTTTAAGACGCCAGTGACGTGTATTTCAGCTAGGTTTATTAACACAGACAATTTTTTGAGATTGTCTGGCTAAATGAGGATTATTTACAGCAAATTATATTACAAATATTAAGATTTTTGTATGCAGGCTAATTTTAATCTCCTATATTGATTTGAATGAAAAAATTATTTCACAATTTTCCAATTTATAAAAGATATATGCACGCCCATGAAATCATAAAGTTGCACCGCTTTTTTTGTTCCCCATGCTTATTTATCATTTTCAATTAAAATTAGAAGGACTATACGTAAAAGACGTCGGAAAAAGCTCCTTTAATGTTAGTTCTGCTTTCGAAATTTAAACTTTCCGACAGTAAGTAATTGCTTAGGTTCGATTCATGCCATTTTTAGACCAAATTTGGAACCGCTATTATAATTCACAGAATAACCTGGACCACAGAAGTTATTCCAAGGCGCAGAAGTACAGACTCAATCTACCCCATGTTTTTGGGGTCGCTGAACACAATCAGACTTCAGTTTTCTTGTTTACAGCTAGTTTTTTTTCCTAACATCAAAAAAACTCATTTTACAACGTAGTTTGAATACACAGGCACACAAAGCCAGAGATGCGGTCAAATCTGAGGTCAATCAAATGCTCAGTATGCATTTACTATTATCACTTCTATTATCAGAACAAAAATCACTATGAAAAACGCAAAACGCAAAAATCAAAATCTCGTTGAGAGATAAGATTGAATAATCATATTGGATCGTGCCCCTCCGTTTGGTTGATGCATGATAAATTGCACAGGTCCTAGATATAGGGTTTTTGAGATTATTTTTGAGGTTATTGGATTTGGAGGTTATGAAATTTCAGAGCGATGGGATTTCGGGTCTGTTTTGAGAGTCATGATTGGATCATATTCATGCCTTTTCACCGCGTTGTTGTGTCCCAGATTTCGCAGGACCCACTTATAAGGTTTTTGAGGTTGTGGGATTACGAAGCTTTAGATTTCCACGGATTGGATCATATTCATGCTTCATCATTTACTGAGCTCTAGCAGTTACAGAACACAGATTTAGGGTTTTTTGAGGTTAAGATATTTGAGGTTATGGGTTTTGAGTAAGTGTGTCGTAGGGGTGAAGGTTTCTGAGGGTTACTCAATAATTGCAAAAAAAAAATGGAAAAAAGCATTTTTTTTCCAAAAACGCTTTACATAAACGTAGTGGTGTGTCATAGTTACTTATTGGCATTATGATAATTTTTCCCTATATATATATATATATATTGTACTTATTATATAAAACCTAGAGTTTAGTATGAATGATTGCTTTTTTTTTTTAATGTATTTATGTACCGAAAAGAAAATTGCAAATTTTTATTTTTCAACAAAAGTTTGTAACAAAAAGTTTGTTTGTAAAAAATTTGTTTGTTTGTACACTAGTTTTTGAAGAATGCCGACGACAGCGACGTCCTTGTTTTCTGCTAAAAAAATTCTCTGAAGTTTTTTGTTAAGTTTTCACCCCTAAGAAATATTACAGTAGTAATACAAAACGATTGTAGAAATAGAGTGAATTTTTTTATACAATCTGTGATCAGGTATATAAACCCACAAAAAGTATCCCATAAAAAGTTTCCTATTTGTTACGTGGTATGTAAAAAAAGACCATCACAGATATGTAAACATAATCCAACTTTCATAAACTCAAACAAGTTTGTAAAACAAATATAAATATGATTTTATAAATCAAGTGCTCCAGTAAATCCAAATGTGGATTAACATTGTTTGTATTACTGACATTGTTACATTGATATCTTCGAACTATAATATGTATTGTCAATATATGACATTGGTTTATCTTTAAAAAATATATATAACACTAGTAAAGAGTGATGTCATGCTGAAAACCCGAACACTCGAGTATTTTTTCTAATGTTAACATTACTTTAGTGATATATTTCTTTTCCTATGACTGTTATATGTAAATATAAATGTAAAGGTAGCTTTCAGAATATAGTTTTTAGCCAGTGAAAACATTTATGTAGCTCCTCAGAGTCCTTATTCGCCTGACTTGGGTCCTTGTGACTATTTCTCCTCCCTAGATTGAAAAATCACTTCAAGGTACGTCATTTGGGACCATAGAAAACATTCAAACGACTGTAACCGACCAGCTGAAGGCTATTCCAGTATATGAGTTCCAGTACTGCTGTGAGGAATGGAAAAATTGTCTTCAGAGCTGTGTGGCTTCTCAAGGAAGTTATTTTGAGGGAGAAATACTGAATTGCAATTTTATTCAAAAAAAAAAAAATACAAAAATCAGTTTCATTACTTAATTTACACCTCGTATTTTTCAATTAGGTTCTGGTGATTCCCAAGTTCTAAGTAAAATTCTCAGAAAACATAAACTTTTTTATCTAACTTTAATTTTTTATCTAAGAAAGAGCGACGATAACATCTTTAGCATACTTCAAAACGAATGATTGAACTTTGAGAAAAACATTACCTGGGTATTAATAATTATTATATTAACAAAGATTGAAATTACTATCAAGTTTTTCAGAAGTAAATCATTTTTCGTTTCTTTAGTCTCTCTCTATCTCTCATCGCACTCCACTTGTCAAATTGGAGTGTATCTTTTGTCGGCGAAATGCGAAATTCTCTACCACACGCTGACTCAGTCCACGAAGAATGAAAAGAAACGCTGCGATACAATACACGTTTAACGAGCAACAAAGGTTTCTGTAAATAGTGTGCAAAACGACGAAAGTTGGTTCTTTAATTAAAAAACAAAACGAACGGACAACGTCTTTCGTTGTAACCAATTCCGAGTGGGTTGTCTGTGTGTGGTCGGCATTGTTTCACGACGAAAATGGGTGATATTTCAAGTCTCACCTGGATGTAGCCTATATAACGAATAACGGGTGTTAGGTTTTAATGTAGACGTTGCCTTCATTAAAATATAAAGGAAAGGTAAGCGTTCTGTTCCAAGCATCCTATTTAGGACATCAGGTGATAAAAGAATGGTTATTTGTAAAGTCTACTGTTATTTAAATATACTATTATGAAATAAGTATCGAACTTGGATTTCTTGTAAGGCTCTGTTAAAATTGGGGACGGTTAGACATTGTGCATTCCTAGATAATATACGATGATGTTCATTTTCCTCCATTTCTGCAGGATTTTGTGCATCTAAATTTTCTGTCATCACGGTTTCCAATTGGACTTGAACTTGGACTCGGAAGAAGACTTCAAGTTTTCACAGCACAAAGAGTTGTAGAATTGAGGCAAATTGTCAATAAACACCAACAAACTTGGATTCGGCATTTAAGCCAGCAAATAAATGTTTTCTTCGAAACCTGCATACAGTCCTGAAATGTGACCTGCACATGCACGCTTATCGTTAAAGCTCAGTCCAAGAATTGTTACAAAACTACTAGCCGCAGCGAATGCAATTTTCAGAATGGTTTATGGGTAATGATGAAAATGTCTTACGTCTTTGAAAAAAACGTTTTTCACTGATGAGGCATAGTTTTGCCTATCTGGTTATGTAAATTCTTAAATTGTCGACAAAGAATGTGGAGCTCTAAAAGTCCACATTTCTTTATAGAGAAGCCTCTGCAATTTCAGAAAGTTGTGCCTGCATATCGAAATCCATATCGAAAAGAAGGTTAATTGGACTTATTTTTCTCTTTATCTTACATTATTATTTCATGATTTGCTTGCCCATTTTATTACAGAGGTCTATAAACAAAAATTCTGCTCCAGGAACTAAACCTATCAAATCCGAAGTTTTTTTTGTGCTGAAACCGAATCTTTAACTCCAGAAAACTTCATACCGCTGAGATTCTCAGTAAATCCCGGTTTTTCGTTGTCAAAATACGTTTTTATGCGAAATATTTTATTTTGAAATATTAATCAGATTTATCATTTCTCAACCAGACATGTCATTTCTGAAGTATTTTTAAGCGATGTTTGCTATAAAATGAGAATTTAAGGTGAAAAACAGCCCAAAAATGGAAGAATTTGTGTGTTTCAAGAACGTATTACCAGACATGTCATTTTCCGAAGTATTTTTACGATAAATCCGATTCCAAATTTCCATGGAATGAGAATTTAGGGTAAAAAAAAAACAACCAAAAACGATTTTTATGGTATGGTAGCATGTATTTTTAGTATTTTCATTTTTATTGTTTGTTTTTGATTCTATTGTATAATGATTTTGCTACTTTTTGTATATTTATTGTTGTTATTATTTATGGTTTTGTTAAGTTTTTTTTCTTTTCGTTATGATCGAACCTGTATTAGCAATAGTGCAAGTGCTTAAAAGTTATTCAGGCTCGATTGCTTCTGGAAACTATATTTATTGTGGCTGTGAATTGCTTTGTCAATCTACTTGCTATTGCAACATAGATAAGAAAGTATTTCAGAACTTTATTATCATGATGGTTCAAAATAGATATTAAAAAGAAAAAAAAGTGAGGACGTTCCGTGAATATTGTATTTTTTAGAACTTTTCTCTAATTTGCACAGAATTTTTGGAATATGTGGAGGTCTAACTTTTATTTTTCTCTCTTCAAAATAATTACTATCTAGTCTCAAACATGGCCTTTTCTCTTAACGATTGTAATGCGTGCCTTTTTGTTATTTATTAAAGTCTGCTATGCCGCGATGTTATAGTCATCATTAATTGAGCGTTTCTCGTTTACACAATCAATACGTGCGTGTTTGAACCACAAACACATTAATTACTTACTTATAATTACGGCGTAATGGCTGCTTTCAATTAATTCAAGAATAATTATTGTGCCACTAGCCCGTGTAGCGCCGTAGCATGCAGAATCTCGAATTGATTTCGCCCTGATGCAAGAGAAAAGCCTCAGACACAGTCGTGTCAACGAATAACAATCAATATTAACAGGCCGTTTAATAATAATGATAATAATAAAAAAACAATAAAACCTGGACATGAATAAGAAAAGTGTAAATAGAGTCACGTTGAAACTAAATAGTCACTATTTCAAAGCTTACAAATTATTGTAGGCGATAAAGAAGTCCTCAAAAGTATGCCAAGAAATTCATTCCACACGTGCTGAATTACTTCTAGAATTGGCCGAAATGTGCCGCGAGATAAACATA
Organism: Aromia moschata; assembly: GCA_029963805.1. Classification (NCBI taxonomy): domain Eukaryota; kingdom Metazoa; phylum Arthropoda; class Insecta; order Coleoptera; family Cerambycidae; genus Aromia; species Aromia moschata. The sequence continues at coordinate 5,723,037 of JAPWTK010000001.1, forward strand.
CAGGGTGTACTGTAGGCGAAATGGACAAAACATTTAATTTTTTCGACAAAAAAGTTTTGCTTGTCTTCAAAATCTGCTTGATCTCCAAAAAATCAGCAGTATCATCTTTATAACTAAAATCTTTCATGATTGCTATTGTTGAATGATGAAAAACGTTAATTATTACGAGATTATAAAAAATTGGTGGGATGTTGTCCATAATACAAGAACTCGGATAGGAGAAATGAAAAGAAATTTGGATAAAATCGGTATGTAGGAACCTTAGTAAAAAAAATCGATAAAAGTGCCGAAAACCGATTTTTTTTCGCGGATTCAAGGGACGAAAAAATAATTTTTTTCGTAAAACAAAAAAAATAGCATGTTGTAGCGCTTGAAAAAAAACGAAAAAATCAGTTTTTTGTGATCAAAATCGGTTCAGAAGTTTTTGCACTAAAAAAATAAAAACCGATGAAAAATGTCCATTTTATTGAAATCGAATTACAAGGGTTCTAATGGTCGCAAAAACTTCTGCTTAAATTGTAGCTTCTGGTCATGCCTATCTGTAGTAAAAATTTCATGCAAAAATAATCAGAACTTTTGACATAAATCGAAAAAAAAAATAAAAAAAGCGCGCTTAAATCGTCGCTGCCGGACTCCAAGGTAGCTGTATGCGGCGTTGCCACATTTACTTCGTGGCTTGTTTAAAGTCGGCTGTGACCGAGTTCACAAGGGCATAACCGCCTTTTTGTAAATATGTTTCCATTTACTACTACATTATACAATCGAGTTTGTCCCTACATCGCAGTTTTTCCTTACAGATTCTATACATTACTGTTGCTCCATCAAAAAATAAATCTTCAAAATCATCGATGCTTTTATTCACTTTATCACCAAATTGTAGTTTTTTTAGACGTTTGCACGTGTGACATTTTATTATTGAATGTAATGTAATACTGACGCCGACGACGTAAACCCTGGAACACACTAATAATAATGCTGGAGTCTGCCAGACGGGCGAAAACGAAAGCGGAGTTTTTATTGCTCGGTTTTCAGAAATGTACGAAAAATTTAAAAATCTACGGGCTAGAAATGTAAATATAATAATTTCAGAAGATTAACAATTCCCTCAAGTGCTCACCAATGTTATCGATTCTGTAAAAAGAACTCATCATTTAGTTTAAATTAAATTATACAATTTAGTTTATATTATACAATTTTTAGGTTATTTCTGTAGATTTATTCTATATTATGCAATGAAAATGATAGCAATGTAATTTTCCTTTCTTAATTAACAATAAAAACTTCAGAACTTCGCAATTCTAAGAGTAATAATTGAAGACATTGGAAGTCGAGTCTATGGCATACTTTGAAGACGTATTTTTTTATCTTACGAAATGTACTATTTTGCTCAGCCAACTTCGATGAGATTTTCCCTTGAATGGCTCGATACATTATTGTCGTCTGTTTATTCTGTACCCAATAGCGTAATGGGTTCTCTAGCGTGTCAGACGATGCAGCGATCATAATTTATGGTATGGATTGCAGCTGAACTGGGAAGATGTTACACTGACCTGCATAATTGGGAACATACAATGCAAGTGATGACCGAGTGAGGTTGATGAATAATGGCATTTATTTAGTGGCACTTTGAATTAAATAATACCTTTCCTAAACGAGAACAAAAGTTAAAAATAAAAGATACACAGTAAGTGTTTAAGATACATATATATATATATTTAAAATAACTAGTATACAAAAAAATTAATATCACACTAATTAGGTTGGATCTGTTTGATTAACATAATCTGTGTAATGGCCATCAAATTATGGTTATTATAGAAGCAGGTATGTGTTGCAAGCTATTTTAATGCAGTTTAATGCAGTGCCTTGATGCGATAATTGCTGAGGTTATGTCTCTTAATACAGCTCAAGATTCCTATCTGCATTTTTTCAACATATCTGCTTGTGACAGCTACGCAAGCGGAAATCTCCAGAAAAACTAATTTTGCTAGACGCTATTAATGTTTGTAATTTGTAATTTACCATAACACCTCCAGATTACAGGCATTTAGTTATTAACTTGAGCTTTTTCATTTTTATCCTGAAATAGAAACGCGTTTCACTTTAATATATAGCAGGATTTCGAGATACACGAACAGCTATAATATCTACAGACTTAGGGAATATAAACTTAAGGGGCTTTCCCGCTTTTTCGCTGAAAAAATTTTTTTTTGGGATTCTTTTTTTAAGAAAATATAAAACGGATTGACACATTTTTTTTTAATTACAATATAGAGGTATGAAGGTTACATTTATTTATTTATTTACTTTTCTAACCAAAATGGCGGCCGTTGATCCTTGTTCCAATGTAGCTACTTCAGGCGGACATGTCTCATGTAAATTTTCTACGACGCTATTCATCTGAAATCAAAAAATAAAACATTTTTTATAAAATATAGGGTTGTTGTTAGTGTTTATCGTAGGGGTTTTTTGAAATTCAAATTTTACGCAATTTCGCGCAACTGTGAAAAAAAGTATGAGTTTCACCTTAAACTCCTACCTTTCTAAAGTGTTATTAAAAATCCGAATTTTGCAATATCAAAAAATCCTATGTTGATCACTAATGACATCATTTGTGAACATTTTAAAAGCAAAATCTAAAATAAAAATGCAGAAATCATAAAAAATTCAAAATCATTAAAAGCAAATGCAGAAAATAAGCATATTTTCAAGTTTCTTTTGATTAATTTTAGTTGATTTAAGATTTCCTTTTTCTTTTCAATTTTTCCATTGCTCTGAAAAAAAAACGAAAAAAAAAACACGTTGTCACATCTTCCGTCTGATAGAGTTGTAATGGCAATTCATTGGTTAGAGGGAGGGGCTACAGACCAAACAATGATTCCAATAAAAGCCACACCCCTTCACGGTGACCCCGCCTACTACAATTTTCATTTGTCAGCAGATAATATTCTTTGCCCCTTCCTCAAGGAAATGAACAGTAAATGGCAAGCAGCAAATATGTGTCTGTACCAACCCTGTATATCCCTTTAGATATATCCATTCGAATGAACATCCGACAAAAAGAGCGACCCCTTTAACACTTGCCCGTACCTTCAACAATACTTCGTTGGCAACGTCGCCTGGCGGACAAGACGCCGTAAAATAAAATAAATCTCCTTCTTCTGAACCACGGCGTCCCACCCTTACAATAAATTTTCACGTTCATTTGCCCAATTTATCGTGAAATGCGAACGGCAGATTTGACGCGGTTCATTTAACGGTGAATATTTTTAAATTGATTCCGAGCAGCCACCCTAACGGAAAGGAAGCTGATTTAAGACCCTGACATAAAAGTTAAACGTAACAAACGAACTTTGCACAGTAGATTAGAAAAATATATGTACAGGGTAATTGGTTATATTTTAACCCCTCCCTAACTACTTTATTTTGAAAAGAAGTTTCGAATAACGTCCATTTGGGATATTCACTGGAATTAAAATATCGGTTATATCACATGTTTAATGCTAAAGTTGGGGGCACAAACCAAAAAGGAACAACATACACTCCATTGAAACTATCCTTAAATTCCTTAAAGAAACGGGACTAAAGGAATGAACAATCTGTGAATGAGCAATAGTATAACACTAAACTAATAGTATAAATCTGAAAATTGGTAGTTTTATGTTTTTTGGTATCATAATTGCGAATGTTAAGCTTATCTTGACATTGCTCTAGATATTGGAAATGTGGATCTGCAGGCGAAACTATAGAACACGTAATAGGAGGATATTCCACGCTAGGAGAGTCAGCGCATACATATCTCGGCAGGCACAACCGTCTTGCGAAGATGGTCCACCAACAATTGGCACTCAAGTATTGCCTGTTAAGGTGGATTTCATATTATCCGGTCAGACACGGTGCGGGAACGTAGCGTTAACGTTCCGACTAAAACGGGAAATGTTTATTCGCAACGTGCCTGAACGGAACCGATCCGCTAAATATAAATACTTGTATAAGAAATACATATAAGAATGTTTGTCTTGCTGGACACGTAACGGTTCCGCACCGTGTCTGACCGGATAATATAAATCCACCTTTAGCGACGATTCCTCCATACTACAAATATATCCCGGAGGCTCTGCTGATTCAGAAGTAGCAGTGATGTACTGGGATAGACTAATCATCACCGACCGAACAGTGGACTTCAACCGACCAGATAATCAAGTAACAACGAAGAGGGATCATCATAGATATCACAGTGCCACTTACAACAATATGCAGAAGACTAAACAGGAGAAGATGATTCTCAGATTCGAGCTGGAGCGTCTATGGAAACTGGAGAAGGTGGAGACATACGCGCCAGTAATATCGGCAGAGGGGAGTGATGACGACTAGATTCACCAAGAACATCGGGCATTGGGACTGTCTTATAACATCATTAGAACTGACCAGAAGGCATATTACCTTCTGGTCTATTGCCTATTACAAACGGGTCATATTGTACCAAAGGTTTTTTGACAGAATTTTTGTCCTCTCGCCTGACCTAGTTTCTGCTGGGGCTGGAGATGGGTAACCAACTCATCACTGTCTACAGCAGGAATGGGTGAATGTTTTCCAGCGTTTACATTGAGAAGTGTGACTATAAATCCGGCGAAATAATGATAGTAATAATAATACATAAAAAAATTGGGAAGGAACACAATTTTGTACAACAACTGCATGCACAAAACCGTCCTGGCTTCGCCTTCATCAATCACCAAATTATTGAGGGTATTGCTTATTCCTTATCGCCTCTTTCGACACGTTCCCATAAGGATTGATGTAAAGAAAATCGAGAGTTGGTCGTTTGGCATTCGGATCAACCGGCGCTAAGAAAAATGTAAGGCCTATACGTCAGTTTAAAGCACCGGCAATGCGGCATCCATCTACTCGTTCATTCTTCGCCTGCTGTTCACACAAATCTACGGACTTACGCAATAAATGCGACAAAATATCAGGGGCATCGCGTCAGGGTCAGAGTGGGCGATTTGTCGATTGCCAGCAAGCAAAACGAGCTATTTCTTTTGATAGGGAAATCATCCGATTACCTCATTCTCAAAATGATAAATCATGTTAGAAACACCTAGATATTAGTTGTAACAGGATATACTATCTAAGTTTTTTATACATATTTCCAGTTTCAAGTTTCCACATTTTCAGGAATTTTCAGTGGACGATTTTCTCATGTCATTTTTCCAGAAACCACTGACAATACGCTGTTCTTTTTACCAAATCTAACTGACTTTGGGGTCTGTTTGTTCTTGTATGCTGAACTTGTATATACTTATTATACGCTCCCTGGTTTGGCTTATTGATCTACTTTCACGAAATTTATCAACATAAGCAAGAATTTGATTTATAACCTGCGTGAAAGTGGTTAAAAGACTGGGAAACTGTTCACGGAAATGTTCGGAACGGAACATATTTTCTCTTTCATAAACTACCACTTCGAAAATAACTTTTAAGAAGAAAAGTTTTGTGTGGTAATCACATCAAATTGTAAATATGTAATTGAAATAATAAATAAAATTCTTCACAACTTGATTTTTATAATCTAAAATTTGACAACTGTCAGTGGTAATCAACCATCAACAAATTAATAGAGAAAAAATATAAAACACAATCTACCTTAACTGAAAAATTATTTGACACCACGGTATATTTTCATTTCTAGAAATGAAACTGCACTCTCAGACGAAAGTTGTTATGTTAAGGCGCATTTTTCTGAATTAAGTTTAATTCAGGAGCGCCTTTGTTTCAACAGAGTTAATTTACTTTTTGGGGATCAAGAAATCTAAGGGGATCAAAAAAATCTAACAAAGCCTCGATATAGCAGCTGATAACTTGAGACATTTTTAAAAGCTGTAAAACAGAAAAATCATTCAAAAGGTGCAATCTTGGTTACAAGAGCTGGAGCTAAATAGTCGTAGTGGGAAACTGAGAAACGAGAACATTTAAAAAAAATATCCTACCTACTTGGATAAGAAAACTAGTGAAGGTATAAAATATAAAATACAATAAAAGGTCAGAAAGTCGGCGTAAAATGTTATTAACTTATTAAGATAAAAAGAGGAGAATTAGAACCTGCGGGGTATGTATAAGTTTTGGACCAACAAATACTACCATTTTTTAGTTTAGTTTAATAAGCATCCCTCTTAGTAAAAAGAGGTTTGAATGTGAAAAAAAACTAATAAGGGATATAGTTTTGATTAACGGTTATCCAGAAAGTTGAATAGAAATATTGATAAGGGAAAATACATTTAAGAAACATATGTATTTAAATAATGAATTTTCGGAGAGATGCTGAAAATTCAAGATTTTTGTACCTTACGAACCAAAATTCACCCGCGAATTAGATAAAATCTTTAAAATCCTTTACATGACAAAATGGTAAATACGTCAAAAAATTAATTTTTGACTTATAACGTCGACTTACGACATAATAATACATACATATATACATATGTACGTATCTATAGACATCCAAAAAAAACGTCATCAACTCTGGCTATGAACGAGAGAGATGGAAATAGCGGTCATGTCTAAGCTTTTCGGTTATGTCAAACTTTTGACAAGTGACTGTCACAATTTGTAAAATAAACAATGGCTGTCATATGATGTGACAATCTTGACAAGTAAATAAGGTTATAAATTCGATCAAGAATAGAAATACGTCTTTTTTTCTCGGCCAACTTTGATGACGTTTTTTTTGGATGTCTCTATACATAATACAATGTATATAGGGTGATTGACCGAAACCATTCATTAAATAAATAACAGTATTAGGGCTTACAGAAACTTGTGATTTTTGAAAATTTGGACTTAAGCTTGGATTTGGACTTTGGAATTAAGGCCTATGACGAACTTGCTGAAAATATTTTCAAGATGGCCGCACTTCCGGTCATACCGGAAGTCGACAACTACTTCCTTATTTTAAACGGAATGGTGCCTTATTTATTACAAATTTCGGTTCTACACATTATTTCACTTTGACTTTCTTGGAGGTTTCCCTATATCTATCTTTTGCCGTTTAGAGTTATTTCGTTTTTTTTTTAATTTTGTTCATTAGCACCATAACATTTGAAATTATCTGTAGCTGTCATTTTGTACACTGTGATTAGTAGAATTATTAGGCTCTGCACAATGATATTATTATTGCTCAATTATCTACAGCTTTACAGGGTGTTTAAAATAGACCTTCAGTTTAGCACAATTCCACACCATTAAAACTCGATTTTCTTAAATACAATGCCCCATATTTAATTATACAGGTAGAATTAAATTCTGCGTCGATCTGTATTACTATTCTACTAACAACTGTACCAACACCAATCATTTATTTTCTAAAAGAACAGCTACAGATTATTTTAAATGTTATGTGCTAAGGATAAAAATTCTCCAAAAACCCGAAATAACTCAAAAACGGCAAAAGATAGATATAGGGAAAGCTCAAGAAAGTCAACGTAAAATAATGTGTAGAATCAAAATTTGTAACAAAAAAAAAGGCACCATTTCATTTAAAGTAAAGAAGGAGGGAAGCAGGTGGCGACTTCCGGTATAACCGGAAGTGTAGCCATCTTGAAAATATTTTCAAGAGTTCATCATAGGCAGTGGCGGTCGGTGGAATTTGACATGCTCGTATTTTCTTAAGGAGGCATGGGATCCACACCATAATTTAGGGGGTGGTTACTAGACTTAAGTAAAAGGCTATAATGGCAAAAAATCTTCAGGGAAAACTATATTTGCGAAATATTTTTTTCATAATCACCGAGTGAATACATTTTTTTTTAAACTTGTGATTTTCTCGAAATTTTGAGATCAGTAAAAGATGGAAATTTGAATTTTTACTTCATCACAACATTTCGTCTACGAGATTTTACAATCTTTAAGGAAAATAAGAATTTTTCAAAAATTACAACTATAAAAAAAATGTGTTTACTCGGTGATTATGAAAAAAAATATTTTGCCAATATTTTGCGAGCCGTTTCCAAGATCTGCCCGGAGGCAGCCATTTTTGGAAAAAAAATTCCGCAAGTTCTCCCTGAAGATTTTTTGCCATTACAGCCTCTACTTAGGTCTATTAGGTTCGATAGTATATAATTTGTAAAATATAATAGTAGCACTGTTCTGGTTAATAAACAGGGAAAAATGTAAAAAGACTCGTTCATTAGTGCTAGTCATTAGCAAAACCCAATTAAGCCGAAATCCGGATCTACGATTTCTGACGATGAATAATAGTGATCTCTGTTCCTATCTAATGATTATGATAAAATGGTAAGCGCGTTGAGTGCAAATAGTGTATCGGTGTTAAGTAGTTTAAAGCGTGAATTAGCTGTTGAAGCAACGAAAACTGATGAAACAAAAAAATCCGCCAAATAAACCTTCAACGCGCTGAGTGTTCAGCTCTGACTGATTTAGTTACGTAGAGAACCGCCGCGCCGCTGAAAAATATACCGTCGGCGCCGGGGCATAAAAAATGTAACGAGCTCTCCAATTTTACGATGCAGTCGGGGTGACGTCCGGATCGCCGACGCCGCAACCCATAAGTATATATGCCCGGCCTGCCCCGTGGGGACGGTTCACCGGCGGGGCTCCCCAGACAGAGGTAGACGCCTGGCGAGATTGATAAAGGTAAGATCCAGGTTCAAACAATACGCGCGGCTAAATAAAAAACCACTTTCACAAATAGAAAGACTGCATGACCGGCCGTTACAGTTTATTCTCCATCCTTGGCCGTCGGTGTGGTTCGTCATGTGTGGCGGTAAAATCGAGAATATTTCCGGAATATGCCCCGGGGGGATACGGAGCAGAGGAATTTTGGGATATTATTTTTCGGCGAAATGCGAAGACGTTGAGTTGCGGATAGCCGACCGTCTGTCTGGACGAGATGCGAGGGCTTTCGACAAATAGAACGGCGGAAATGGAAAATCCCAGTTCTTACTTCCCTTTTCGTTAACTTTAACTTAAAAAAAATTTCACGCGAGATTTACAATGAAAATTTTAATTTGACCGAAATATTTTTTTTTATTGTTCTTTACACCAAAATATTCGACACGTATTTTTTATGAATATTCGAAATCTGAAAGTACAAAAAAACACTACATTTTTGTTCGCTGATTACTCGGAAAGTACGGTACATTCGAAGAAAAAGATAAGGCAATAAAATTTAGGATTTTTTCTTCCTCTTTCCAGCCATGTTCCAGCCATTTTTAATTGTATAATTAGCGACTTTTCATAAACAAATACACTTTTTCAAAGTTTTGTATTGTACTAAATTTTTTTGCTATAAATATTGCTTAAGCTATCAACAATTTACTGTAAAATTTGTAGAGTGGGTAGTCTGTAACTTTTTTAGATACACATTTTTGAAGAGAGGCGAGCACGCTTGGAGCGCGCGCTGGACGCGATGATTCTCGTATAAACTCGTCGCGACTCGCGGTTGTTCCTGTAGACGTGGTGATTCCGCATTTTTGAGCCATCCTGCAGCAAGTGCGTCGCGTTTAACACTTCTTTTTATCAACAATGTCAGTTTCATTTAAAGATCGTTGTTGCAACCCTTTTAAAAAAAGCAGTCACACCAAAAGTATTAATATCGTTGCGGATAGCCGACCGTCTGTCTGGACGAGATGCGAGGGCTTTCGACAAATAGAACAGCGGAAAATGGAAAATCCCAGTTCTTACTTCCCTTTTCGTTAACTTTAACTAAAAAAAAAATTCACGCGAGATTTACAATGAAAATTTTAATTTGACCGAAATATTTTTTTTATTGTTCTTTACACCAAAATATTCGACACGTATTTTTTCTTTTTGGGGAAATCGCAAAAATTTCGACTTTATGAATATTCGAAATCTGAAAGTACAAAAAAACACTACATTTTTGTTCGCCGATTACTCGGAAAGCACGGTACATTCGAGGAAAAAGCTAAGGCAATAAAATTTAGGGTTTTTTCTTCCTCTTTCCAGCCATGTGGTCAAAAAAAAAATTTGAAAATTTTTTATTGTATAATTAGCGACTTTTCATAAACAAATACACTTTTTTTCAAAGTTGGACATTTTTTTCTCAATTTTTTTTTGCTATAAATATTGCTTAAATTATCAACAATTTACTGTAAAATTTGTAGAGTGGGTAGTCTGTAACTTTTTTTAGATACACATTTTTGAAGAGAGGCAAGCAAGCTTGGAGCGCGCGCTGGACGCGATGATTCTCGTATAAACTCGTCGCGACTCGCGGTTGTTCCTGTAGACGTGGTGATTCCGCATTTTTTGAGCCATCCTGCAGCAAGTGCGTCGCGTTTAACATTTCTTTTATCAACAATGTCAGTTTCATTTAAAGATCGTTGTTGCAACCCTTTTAAAGAAAGCAGTCACACCAAAAGTATTAATATCGTTGCGGATAGCCGACCGTCTGTCTGGACGAGATGCGAGGGCTTTCGACAAATAGAACAGCGGAAAATGGAAAATCCCAATTCTTACTTCCTTTTTTCGTTAACTTTAACTAAAAAAAAATTCACGCGAGATTTACAATGAAAATTTTAATTTGACCGAAATATTTTTTTTATTGTTCTTTACACCAAAATATTCGACACGTATTTTTTCTTTTTTGGGGAAATCGCAAAAATTTCGACTTTATGAATATTCGAAATCTGAAAGTACAAAAAAACACTACATTTTTGTTCGCTGATTACTCGGAAAGTACGGTACATTCGACGAAAAAGCTAAGGCAATAAAATTTAGGGTTTTTCTTCCTCTTTCCAGCCATGTGGTCAAAAAAAAAATTGACAATTTTTTATTGTATAATTAGCGACTTTTCATAAACAAATACTTTTTTCAAAGTTGGACTTTTTGTTTCTCATTTTTTTTTGTTATAAATATTGCTTAAACTATCAACAATTTACTGTAAAATTTGTAGAGTGGGTAGTCTGTAACTTTTTTAGATACACATTTTTGAAGAGAGGCGAGCACGCTTGGAGCGCGCGCTGGACGCGATGATTCTCGTATAAACTCGTCGCGACTCGCGGTTGTTCCTGTAGACGTGGTGATTCCGCATTTTTGAGCCATCCTGCAGCAAGTGCGTCGCGTTTAACATTTCTTTTATCAACAATGTCAGTGTCATTTAAAGATCGTTGTTGCAACCCTTTTAAAGAAAGCAGTCACACCAAAAGTATTAATATCGTTGCGGATAGCCGACCGTCTGTCTGGACGAGATGCGAGGGCTTTCGACAAATAGAACAGCGGAAAATGGAAAATCCCAGTTCTTACTTCCCCTTTTGTTAACTTTAACTTAAAAAAACAGTGTAATGCATATGGGTCATTTCACGCGAGCTTTACAATGAAAATTTTAATTTGACCGAAATATATTTTTTATTGTTCTTTACACCAAAATATTCGACACGTATTTTTTCGTTTTGGGGAAATCGCTAAAATTTCGACTTTATGAGCAATCGAAATCTGAAAGTACAAAAAAAACATTACATTTTTGTTCGCTGATTACTCGGAAAGTACGGTACATTCGACGAAAAAAGCTAAGACAATAAAATTTAGGGTTTTTTCTTCCCTCTTTCCAGCCATGTGGTCAAAAAAAAATATTTGACAAATTTTTATTGTATAATTAGCGACTTTTCATAAATAAATACACTTTTTTCAAAGTTTTTGTATTGTACTAAATTTTTTTTGCTATAAATATTGCTTAAGCTATCAACAATTTACTGTAAAATTTGTAGAGTGGGTAGTCTGTAACTTTTTTAGATACACATTTTTGAAGAGAGGCGAGCACGCTTGGAGCGCGCGCTGGACGCGATGATTCTCGTATAAACTCGTCGCGACTCGCGGTTGTTCCTGTAGACGTGGTGATTCCGCATTTTTTAGCCATCCTGCAGCAAGTGCGTCGCGTTTAACATTTCTTTTATCAACAATGTCAGTTTCATTTAAAGATCGTTGTTGCAACCTTTTAAAGAAAGCAGTCACACCAAAAGTATTAATATCGTTGCGGATAGCCGACCGTCTGTCTGGACGAGATGCGAGGGCTTTCGACAAATAGAACAGCGGAAAATGGAAAATCCCAATTCTTACTTCCTTTTTTCGTTAACTTTAACTAAAAAAAAATTCACGCGAGATTTACAATGAAAATTTTAATTTGACCGAAATATTTTTTTTATTGTTCTTTACACCAAAATATTCGACACGTATTTTTTTTTCTTTGGGAAATCGCAAAAATTTCGACTTTATGAATATTCGAAATCTGAAAGTACAAAAAACACTACATTTTTGTTCGCTGATTACTCGGAAAGTACGGTACATTCGAAGAAAAAGATAAGGCAATAAAATTTAGGATTTTTCTTCCTCTTTCCAGCCATGTTCCAGCCATTTTTAATTGTATAATTAGCGACTTTTCATAAACAAATACACTTTTTTCAAAGTTTTGTATTGTACTAAATTTTTTTTGCTATAAATATTGCTTAAGCTATCAACAATTTACTGTAAAATTTGTAGAGTGGGTAGTCTGTAACTTTTTTAGATACAACATTTTTGAAGAGAGGCGAGCATGCTTGGAGCGCGCGCTGGACGCGATGATTCGCGTATAAACTCGTCGCGACTCGCGGTTGTTCCTGTAGACGTGGTGATTCCGCATTTTTGAGCCATCCTGCAGCAAGTGCGTCGCGTTTAACATTTCTTTTATCAACAATGTCAGTTTCATTTAAAGATCGTTGTTGCAACCCTTTTAAAGAAAGCAGTCACACCAAAAGTATTAATATCGTTGCGGATAGCCGACCGTCTGTCTGGACGAGATGCGAGGGCTTTCGACAAATAGAACAGCGGAAAATGGAAAATCCCAATTCTTACTTCCCTTTTCGTTAACTTTAACTAAAAAAAATTTCACGCGAGATTTACAATGAAAATTGTTAATTTGACCGAAATATTTTTTTTTATTGTTCTTTACACCAAAAATATTCGACACGTATTTTTTTCTTTTGGGGAAATCGCAAAAATTTCGACTTTATGAATATTCGAAATCTGAAAGTACAAAAAAAAACACTACATTTTTGTTTGCTGATTACTCGGAAAGTACGGTACATTCGACGAAAAGCTAAGGCAATAAAATTTAGGGTTTTTCTTCCTCTTTCCAGCCATGTGGTCAAAAAAAATATTTGACAAATTTTTATTGTATAATTAGCGACTTTTCATAAACAAATACACTTTTTTCAAAGTTTTGTATTGTACTAATTTTTTTTTGCTATAAATATTGCTTAAGCTATCAACAATTTACTGTAAAATTTGTAGAGTGGGTAGTCTGTAACTTTTAGATACACATTTTTGAAGAGAGGCGAGCACGCTTGGAGCGCGCGCTGGACGCGATGATTCTCGTATAAACTCGTCGCGACTCGCGGTTGTTCCTGTAGACGTGGTGATTCCGCATTTTTGAGCCATCCTGCAGTAAGTGCGTCGCGTTTAACATTTTTTTTTTATCAACAATGTCAGTTTCATTTAAAGATCGTTGTTGCAACCTTTTTAAAGAAAGCAGTCACACCAAAAGTGTTAATAACAAAAATTTACGGCGTCCATCGCCTTCCTTATGTAAAAATTGATATGTTTGAATGCAAACGATAAACTGTGCACGTCGCGTCGTGTAGACAAAAATCGGAAGAATGTCCGATTCTGATTGTTGTGAGTATATTATTACTAAATTGCAAAATAATGAATTCAAAGTATTATTGTGATGTGCATTATTATCGCTTGCAAATTTAATTCAGATATTAATTTAGGGCACATTTCAGACTGATCTTTTAACAAATGAATACATAAGCACATTTACAATTCATAACAAGATTTTTCTGAACTTACATATGATTCGTCATCAAAAAGAGAACAGGTGTCATCGTCGGAAGAGTCTGAATCCGATAGCAAATTCAAATCGGTACGTTGAGATTCGAAACGCACTAAAAAATTTGCAAGCAATTATATCAGTCATCTAGGTCGAGTCAGTTTTTTAATTATTTCATGTTAACTCATCACAGGGAAATTTGCTTTTTTATGTTTATATATTAAAGAATATATGCAATACACAATTGGACTTAATTATTGGCCAACTTTTTTATATTAGACGAGGAATTAAAATATGTTGATTTTTTGGAAAAAGATTGGCGTTGCATATCATCAGATTTTTGTTAAATTTGTTACTTGGAGCTTTTTTGGGATTGTTTCACACGAATATGAAGTCAGATTTTGAAAATTTTAAAATCCGACATATTTAAACTGCCATCTTGGATCTGAGAATTTTGAAATTCTAATTTCATATTCCTGATCAGCGACCCCAAAAACTCACGAGTTACAGGTTTGATATAAAAAATATTGTAATAAAAAGTGTATGCCGCAAAGGGTTAAATCGTAGTAAGTCGCTTTTTTCATTAACCAGAGGCGCAACATTGGGGTTTCAATTTTGACTAAATAAGTATCATCTAAGATAAAAATATTAAAATAATTTCCAGTAAACAAATCGATCAACACGTTTAAATGTTGAAAGCAATTTTCAACAAGCTGAACGAGCTAGCTCCCTATACCTATTTTCTGTAATTTTATAAAGAAGCTGGTTAGGATTGGCTTGCTTACGCAATTTAGGTAACGGACGCAATATGTGTTGCTAGAGTCGAGTTATAAGGAAAATGGAAGAGATCAACAAATCTCTTTATGGAAAAGGGATTTATCTGATTTAGATAAAACACTTCTCAGTATTACTAAGGTTTTCCGCTGACTCAACTTTTACTTGATGGTATCTTTCAGAATTTATATTTTACTTTTACTGCTTTATAGTCCAAACGTAGTAGGTAGGCTGTTTTTTATATGGTATCTGGTAAAGAGTATCAAGCGAGTACATAATGTTTTATCATTATTTAATTTATAATCTTATTAAATTATAGGAGAAATTGTGTTTTGTTTATTTTTATTTATTCATCTCCTTTACCGCAGTAGATTAAGAGATAGGATCGAGCTGCCCATGCAACTGGAAATGATACTTACTCACGGATATACAAGTTGAGAGGTAAAAATAAACGCGTAATCGAAAAATCATCGTAAAGATTTTATACATAGTTTCATCGCTTCAGTTATGGTCCAATATGACTATCCTGAGTTTTTCCCCTTCACTGAAGTGAGCCTCAGCAGCTAGGGGGATAAAAGAGAGCCGAAATAGGCTGTTATTGCAGTTTTTCTAAGATTACTTGAAAACTACATTTACAATAATAAAAGACATCCAAAATAAAAAAACGTCATCAATTCTGGCTATGAACGAGAGACATATAATTTTTTATTAAGTACATACCATAGCTGCCGATTCGATGCAAATGAACTCAAAATATATTTTATTGACTGTCTGACAAAAACTTATGTATTATTTTATTTACTTAATTCAATCTACAACCTTCAGCAATTTTTTTCGCAATCTACCATCATATTTGAAAAATGAACGGAAATAATCACCGTCTGATATCAATAGTTAATTAAATTTTCGTGTTTAATTATAACGTGGGCAATTGAATGGTTTCAAAGGTTGTCTCAATATGACCCTATAATTTAATGACGGCAGCAAGGGTAAACTGAACCCGAAATCCGGCAGGTAGTTAATCGGGTACAGTGACGTCTCGTCACAGGAGGGAGAAGAGAAGAAATATGAGATAGTTAGTTGGACCTTCAAAATTAAAAATTTGTAACCTCAAATTTAGCAAGGTGAAATGTAGAAACTTCGATAGACCGATCGCTTTTCTTGATATTTACAAAACTTTAAAGGTGAGAGAATACATTCTCATGGGAATTCTCGAAAGTGGGCGTGGTCGAAAGTACTAGTTGCCCGAAACGTAAGTTACTATCAATTTACACAGTTACTATCCAATGTCACATAATTTACTATTCCAATTAGATTATCGCTAACCGTAATCACACTTATACTCATTGTTTTATTTTGTGTTAACATCAAGGACGCAGTCTATATGTATATTATGTATATTTTTCTGTCTCCCGTAGATCTCCGGGAAACAGCTTGCAAAGTATTTGCAAAATATTTTTTTTCATAATCGGTAAATACAATTTTTTTTTATACTTGTGATTTTCTTTAAATTTTGAGATCTGTAAAAGTTATGGAAATTTCAATTTTTATTTCATTACATTTCGTCTATGAGATTTTACAATAGTTGTATCTTTAAGGAAAATTTTGCAAAATTTGAATTTTGCAAAAATGACAAGTATAAAAAAAATTGTATTTACTCGGTGATTATGAAAAAACTATTTTGCCAATATTTTGTAAGCCGTTTCCAAGATCTACCCGGAGGCAGCTATTTTTGAAAAAAAAATTCGCAAGTTTTCCCTGAAGATTTTTTACCATTACAGCCTTCTACTTAGTAACCGCCCCCTAAAATATGGTGTGGGTCCCATGCCTCCTTACGGAAATACGAGCATGTCAAATTCCACCGGCCGCCACTGCTCCGTCATTGTTAAATCATTGTCCATCTATTTGTACAAATATAAGAAAAATTAGTTGTTAGCACAACAGTTTACCATTTGTTTAATGTTTAATACATCAAATAAATAATCCAGAAATAGTGTCATTATACGTCATCTCCTTCATCTGTCATTCTTTCTTTCAACTGACGGTCATCTATAGCAACATTGACAACTTTTAACAGATCCAGAACACAACATATTACGAAAAACCTCGTTATTTATAGCTGTCCAATATGTTTCCTTCTATATGCGTTAATTTTTTACAAAATTCTCGACAGAATATTATTAGTTTGGTCATAATATCTCAAAATCGAGATTTCTCTTGAGTTTTGGTAACGACATTTAAGAAATTCTTCAAAGCCATAACCTTAAAATTTATTCATTGATTTCAAATGTATATTTTGTATTTTTATCCCTCCTTTAAACAATTGTTGCGTACGCCACTGTCCGCACGCCTCTCGTTCATTTGGACCTAAAAGTGTTACGGCGTTAGCCGTCTATTATGCGTCCAATTAGCCACGCTAACGAAGTAAATTCTTGAGGAGTGAAATAAAGATAAGCCGAAGTGAATAAAGGTCTGTTTAAAACCTGTCAACACGTTCATGCCCTCATAATTTTTTATGCGGTTGACCGGACTGATTCATGCTGGGGGTATCTTGAATTCGAAGCAGCTTTTAGGAAAAATAAAATACCGACCATCATCTACTTTTTTTCGTTCTTTTCTTTTTTTTATGGGGTATTAAGTGCACAAAGGCTTGTGTGTGATGTTAGTGACATTTTGATGGATTAGTAAGTGTTTAGCTGTTAATATAAAAATGTCGGCTTCAAAAAGATGCAGGCAGCTCATACTTAGTTCAAGTGATAGACAGTCTCTTACATCAAAACAAGTCTTAAGTCAAAACAACTCATGTTTAACAAAATGGCATGATGTCAAACATGTCATGACGTGAAACACTTGTGTCAAAAACGTTTTAACTGGATTTTCTTGGTTATTGATTTTGCCGTGGATTTATAAATGTTTTGTTTCATTTTTTGTCTGTAATTAGTTCCACTTTTTTAATTTGTCTTGTTTATTTTCAGGTACTTATCACATTCCTTTCCTATTGCTCATACAAAGTTGCGGTAAGTCGAATATCTTTATGATTTTACGTAATTTATATCTATTTTGAAATTATGTGAGTTACATTCTATAAACACAGAATTTGGGTATTAACCAATTATTGCACGATAGGACCGTACTTAGGTTCGGGTACGTCATGCCGGTGTCAAACGAAAAATGACAATCAAGAGACCTTACCAAGAAAAACAATACATAATCGTTAAGTTTATTATTAAGTACAATAAATACAAACGTTATTATTTATTAATTGAGACATCATTGCGAAGGAAATTATTGAATAAGTAATTAACACATTATTTCCCATAGCCCAGTCTGCAGAAACAGTCGATGTATTTTTGAAACAATTTCGGACAATTTCAATGGTAAAATGTCGGACGATGAGTCAAAAACGTCGGATCAGAACCTTTTGGCAGTTTGTTGGTAGAGCACGAATGGAATGCGATGAAATGCAAAAGTGTTTTTGCAATGCAAATATTTACGTATTTTTTGGCCAATTCTCCTGAAAACCCTGTTACGCACAACAAAAAAGAACGCGGTTGGTTGCTGCGCGACTGGGAAAGAGAATTTTCATTTTTCTTAACTGATACATTCCTTCACTTCAATTCCCGACAAACTGCATTCTATTTCTTTGTGGAGACAGTAATCACGCAGTCGGATCTTGGACTATATAGCATGGTTATTTTAACAAATATCTACCAATACAAGAATATTGAATATTTATTTTAATAAATATCTACAGACACGCTTTTGCGTAGTTACGTTCTGTTGTATGCAAAGAACGGTGACTGGTAAGCGCTAAATTAAAGTAAATTATTGACGTAGCAAATGGAGTGCTAACCAAACGTAAGGGCTATCATTCCCGATGACTTTGGGAACAGGGGTCATCTTAGAATAAGGCGGTCTCCGACGATAAATAAACAGGACCATACCTAAATTATAGGTACGGTCCTGTACCATAGTAAAAAGTCAAAAGCATAATACAGACCTTACTCCCGAAGGGGCAGAATTATAATTTCAAATAGACTCAATTCTGAAGGTCCACAACCAATGTTTTTCCCGGAAATCTCACCCGATTAAATGACTATATAACATAGTCAATAAATACCAACATAAGAGAGAAACAAGCTTTTGCATAGTTACATTTTATTGTATGCAAAGAACGGTGACTGGTGAGCGCTAAATTTAAACTAAACTATTGATGTAGCGAATGAGTGTCAACCAAACGTTAGGGCTGTCATTCCTGATGACCTTGGGAACAGGGGTCATCTTGGGAACAACATCTTAGAATAGGGCGATGTCCGACACAGGCCGTAACATCATACTTTCTGCTTTGTAACTTTTACGTGAATATTATAGGTACGGTCCTGTACCGCAGCAAAAGGTTAAAAGCCTAATACAGACCTTACTCCCGAAGGGGTAGAATTATAATTTCAAATAGGCCCAATTCTGCCGGTCCTCAATCAATCTTTCTCCCGGAAATCTCACCTGATTAGGTGGCTTAGCGCGGCTAAAACAAATTTGTTTTGACAATATTTCTGTGCCGTTTTCTACATCAATGGGCGGGCCGCAATTTATCATCTTAATCGGTCAAATTAATTATGAGGACATTTATTGCCGAATCCCTAAAAAGAACCCGAAAGATTGATTGTTGCCGGCATAAAAAGCAATATCGGCCGAACCATGAAGTTTTCCAGTTCCTCCCCCATAAATAATTTAGTGGGAGGTTCACGAGGTATCCTCGACTAGTGAGACGATTGTAAGTAGGAATCTCTCTTGAAAAAAAAAGTTTTTGAATGGTACGGGGTGTTTCTAATAATATGTCAAACATGACAACCTTTATCGGGGCGAATTATAGAATACCAAACATATGCACATTAACACCAAACAATTTCACAAATTATATACGAGGTGTGTGAATTAAGTAATGAGACTGATTTTTTTAATTTTTTTATTCGAATAGAATTACAATTCAGTATTGTCTTCTTCAAAATAACTTCCTTGGGAAGCCACACAGCGCTGGAGACGATTTTTCCATTCCTCATAGCAGTACTAGAAACTCATATACTGGAATAGCTTTCAGCTGGTCGATTACAGCCGTTTAAATGTTTTCTATGGTCCCAAAGTGACGTCCCTTGAGGTGATTTTTCAATCTCGGGAAGAGAAAAAAGTCACAAGGACCCAAGTCAGGCGAATAAGGAGGCTGAGGGGCCACATAAATGTTTTTACTGGCTAAAAAACTCGTTTACTGAAATCGCTGTCCGACAAGGCACTTTGTCGTGATCCAATATCGAGTTGTTCTCGATGTCTGGTCTCACACGCACGATCTTTTTTCGAAGTTTTTGAAGAATCTCTCTTTAAAAGTGTTGATTTACTGTTTAGCCTGGAAGCACACTCCTTGTGCTCCAATTCTTCCTTTTGTGATACTGTCTACGTCAGGGCTGACTGACCACTGAAACACCACTCCAAACACACCGCTGAAGTGAAAATTACGCGCTAAAAAATATTTCCCTATATATCGCCATTTTGAGCGTTCATTGAGATGACTAAACTTAAAATAAAATTATTATATAATCGTTCGATGTGCCCTTGTTTTTAATAACTCAATATTAGATGATTTTCATTTAAAAAGGTTTTAATACAGTATCGCCTGTAGAGAAACTCATTCTGAATGTATTCTAGAGACTTTCCTAAAAATAAAAGTCTTTTAATAAGGCTGAGCGGGACTACACTGCTCTTGAGAATGAAATAAAAATGAGTCTTATCCTTTAATTAAATTTTGAACTTGTCATTTCCACTTTATCTTCATCCGTCTTTGTTACCAGTGTTGAATATTCCACGTTTAAC
Source organism: Aromia moschata (assembly GCA_029963805.1). NCBI lineage: Eukaryota > Metazoa > Arthropoda > Insecta > Coleoptera > Cerambycidae > Aromia > Aromia moschata. The sequence continues at coordinate 5,743,507 of JAPWTK010000001.1, forward strand.
ATTCCTAGACAAAAGTAATATTACTTTGCTGTAATATGTTGCTTGAATACTATTGTAATCTACAATTACATTAACAAAAAACTTCATATATGGTGATAAAGTTAGTATCGTTCCACATATTCTGTGTTAATTTTATTGAAATATGAATTTCTGTAGGTTTCATAAAAATTTAATCAAAACATAGAATGCGACAAAACAATTATGAAACGGTTTTGATATTTTACAAGCACACTGTCTCTTTTAATGACAGGTGTACTAACTCTCACACCGGGGCGGTTGCTTTCCAGGGAGTTTATTAAAATATTCTGGAACTCAAGAGGCTTATTCAAGTGTGTTTTCAATTCATCCAGATTTTGAATACATTATGTTAGTATGAAAAATACAATATTCGATTCTGGTTCACTCATCGTCAGTCTCAGTGCTGCAACGAATCATGTGAATTCATATTCGTGTACTTTGAAAATATCAAGTAAGTCAAGTTTTTTACGTACAAGGCAAGTTCTTTTTTTTAAAGTTTACAGGAAAACTCGAGGTATACAAGAATAATTCATAAAAGAGACCATGTACAGGTGAGTCAGAAAGAATGGGATAAGACTAAACTGGAAATACTAGACACCAAAATATTGTGATTCGAGCTCAACATGCCTCACTCAATAATTGAGAATGTTTTGATAGTATAAATCTGAAACTTGGTAGCTTTATGTTTTTTATGAGAATTACGAATTTTAAGTTTATTTTGACGTTTTTTAAGTTATTTGTGTTTAAAAGGGTTGAATATATTTTTGTTGATTTAAACTTTGAACACACTGTACCTCTAAAATCAGCGAACATTGGTATAAGGCATGTTGAGCTCAATCAAAATAATAGAAGTCTAAGGGTTGAATTACTAGGGTCAATTACTAGATGAAATACCGTAATATTTTTAAATTAAATATACGTTATACATACCGTACTAAGCAAGGATATTTCTACTCCTCTGAAAAATCCCGTTGAAAGACGGCACCTTTTACAGCCAACGTCGATAACATGCAAACCATCATATTTAAATTAACAGCTTCCTAGATTATCCGCTGCATTTCCCTATAAGGGCAGCGCACCATTATATCAGAGCGGTGGTACTAACCCACGCTCTGCCTGCAGGTACCGTTTGACTCTTATATTACTGCCAGCTCCTTGTCCTTATATTTTGTAACACAACCTGGGGGAACATCGATAAGGGACGTCGACAGGTGTACGCTGATCGATGTCGACGTCCAAGTGGTTATTAATAGATAGTACCGCGAGAAGTCCATGTAAGAGGCGAGTAGTACCTGAGGGCAGTGCCTTACATGTGGTCGAACATATTCATGTGATGTTTATACGCGTACACACGCATGACAATTACATTTGGACTGTAAGATTGTGGCAATAAGAAATCAAAAATATTGGGCAAACAATAAGACAACTTGTAACCAGATTTAGAGAACATATAGCATTGTTAAAATAGACACAATTTCCCCATTAAGAGAATAAAAATATCACGTTGCTTTATAATATCGTCACCTCCAAAGCTCGTAAAATTACAATGCACGACGATATTTATGAATCTTAATAACATAAGGCCCAAAAATTATGGGATATAAAAAAATCCAAATTTTTAGATGATTTTCAAAGTCCTGTAACTTGGGGAAAAATGGTGGTAGAGAAAAAAAAAGAAAAAGAAATTTGAAGCTCCAAGTGTCTAGTTTTTGGATCTTGAGTTTAAATTTTCTGCAGTTTTGGAGTAATCATAAAATCATCGAAAAAAATGTTTCGAAATTTTAGTTTGTCTTTTAAAAGGTCTACGGACTATTTTTCTTCTATAATTTCATCACAAAGCTCATTTAGATAATTTAATTCTCTTTAATTTGACCTATTTTTGAAAACTGAAAAATGGAAAATGAATAAAAAGTAAAAAATTGTTCCTTACATTGATTTTTAACACAAAAGATAATTTCAACCATTCTGAGCACTAACAAACAAAATCACAGCGTTCTGAAACTATCATAGTTTCTTTGGGGTTTTAAGTTTGAAAAGTTACAGTCAATATCCTTAGTATATCAATTATTTGTTATGCCAAGTTATGCAAATGTCCCTAATGATGCAGTTTTACCTCTTTTTAAATCAACAATTTCGCATCGAAAAAATTTTGTTAGCAAAACCTAATCACCGCAACTTGTAATGGATACTTTGAAGTTTTCAAAAACCCTACTTTAATTTTCTATACGTTTATTATTTCCCGATTAATTAATTACCAGTCAAAAATAACTTTTTTTGCTTTGAACGGCGATATCTCGGTGAAAGATCATCGTACAGGGCTCAAAAACAGGTCAAAATAAAGAGAATTAAATCATCTAAAAGAGCATTATGATGAAATTATCGAAAAAAAATTATTCCATATAAAAATTTAAGTCCGTGGATCTTTTAAAAGACAAGCAAACATTTCGAAAATTTGTTTTTCGATTGTTTTCCTATGGTTACTAAAAACCTGCTGACTAAAAAAAATAAGCTCAAGATCGAAAAACTAGAAACTCTAGAAAAACTAGAGAAGCTTCAATTTATTTTTTATTCTTTTCTCTATGATCATTTTTCCCCAAGTGTCAACTCTTTGAAAATTTTGCGCCTAGTGTATATAGGGAAGTAACAAAATAAGATTTTAGCATTTAGTTCCCAAATAAACAAAATTCTTAAATGCCTGTAAATAAATGCTCACAAACGATGAACTAATGCTCTGATTGGTTCATTTGTAGCGGGTGCGAGTTTAACTCTCCACTAAAAATAGTGCTAAATTGTTAAGCCTTGCAGTTAAATAATAGAGGATTAATTTTAAAACTGTCAGCGCACCTTAAAATGTAAAATTTTAATCACAAAGCATTGCATAAACTTTTTTGAAGTTTATTACAAGCGTCAGAATCGTAGTAATATAAAAAATATTTAACATATGTACATATAAACATTGATGCCATTGACATTTGCAGCAATTTTAAAAATGGATAATGCCAAAGAAAATTGGAATTTGCAAGCTCTTATCGACGTATAATATTACAATCGTGAATGAAGGAAAACCGATTGTTGGTTCGATTACCATAAAGAGGTTTAGAATGGGGTCGTCCTACGCACAGGTCGAAGACCGCAATTTATTCAGTATTGGGGAAAACAAAGGCTTTCTTACCCCCACACAACTCATAAAGTTAATGTTATTGACTTAAAAGTCGTAATGCAAAGATAATGCGTAAGCAATGAGTTATTGTAATATTATCGTGATTCGATATTATTGAAATAAATAATACCTTCTTAACCCTTTAACGCCCAAGTGAACTATCAAGAGACATGAACTTAGAGGCTCATATTACTGATAGAAAAAAATAAAGAAAAAAACAACTAAAACCATGTATTTCTATGTTTTCGAGGTCGCTCTTTCGGATCGAATGGAATCGTCAAAAGGTTGCAAGAAATAAAATGATGTAACTTCAATTTTTAACAAAAACTATTAAAAAGTGCGATTTTTTCAAGATTTTTTTTAATCGCAATTTCAGCTATGTTATCGTCCTTTATACCACTCAAAAACAAATAGAAACGTGCACTTTTGAGATTAGAATAACTAGATATGGCAAAATTTAAAGGGTGATATTTCGTTTTTTATCAGTTGCGGGATCATTGCCGCAAAAAAAGAATTTTGAAAACTTGTTAGTTCTTTGGGGGTTTTTAGGGTCGCTGATCACGATCCTGATGTCAGAATTTCAAAATTCAAGGTGATGGATCCAATATGGCCACCATCCCAAATCAAATTTCAAATTTTTGGATTATTTTGCCTCAAAACTTTGTTAACCAAGGGTTTTCGGGGTCGCTAATCACGATCCCGATGTCAGAATTTTAAAAATTCAGGATGGTAGATATGACACGGCGACCATTTTGAAGCAAATTTTGAAATCCTGAATTTTTGAAATTCTGACATCGGGATCGTGATTAACGACCCCGAAAAACCCCTAAGGTGATAATAATTTTTCAAAATTATTCTTTTTGCGTCAATGAGCCCGCAACTGGTAAAAAACGAGAAATATCACCCTTTGAATTTTGCTATATCTAGTTATTCTAATCTCAAAAATGAGAAAATTAGATTGTTCTCATTGCGTTTCCCTTCAAGTACACGTCTGGAGTGCACGTTTCTATTTGTTTTTGAATGGTATAAAGGACGATAACATAGCTCAAATTGCTTCTTTGTTTAATAGTTTCTGTTAAAAATTGAAGGTTACATCAATTTTTTTGCAAATTTTAACGATTCCATTCGAAAGAGCTACCTCGAAAACACAGGAACACATGGTTTTAGTTATTTTTTCTTTATTTTTTTCTATCAGTAATGTGACCCTCTAAGTTCCTGTCTCTCGACAGTGCACTTGGGCGTTAAAGGGTTAAAATAGAATAAAAACTTCCACACGTTTTTGATCAATCATGACTCAAAGAATGGGTACATACCATATTACATATCCTTAAATTCAGGCGAAAACTAATTTCAAAGAAAGACGTTAGGATTATTTTGAAGTCAAACAAACATCTGACAGAGATAGTCGTAGCGATTTCGGTACCTAGGCACTACAAATTAAAAAAAAGATCAGAAAAATGGCTTTATCAGTGAAAATTTTGAAAAACCGTGTTGTAAAAAGTTCTTCAGAATTTCATTTTGGACCTATGTGTCAAGGATGAACTGGGGTATTTCACAATTTACTGTTTTCAATTTTTTTTTAAATTCTGAATCATCATAGGTATAATTTTTGAAAATAGTTGATTGAAGTTTTGAAAAATCTAAATTGTAAAATTGCAGTTTCATTTATCTTCCGATGAAAAAGCTTATTTTCCAAAAAATATAATTTTGGGTAAAAAAGAAAAATTAAAGTTGGAAGTATTTTACATTTCATTTAAATATCAGTTATTTCATATGTAAATATCAGCTCAACAATTTAAAATATCAGTCATTTATCCATTGAAATAACATCATAACACTCCATTCCTCAGAAAAAGAGTCGTTCAAAAAAACTTCATCAAAACTAGCTATAAACGAGAGAGGTGGAAATCAGTTATATCGAAACTTGTGGAAAAATAAAGGAATTCATTTTTAATGAAGATCAGAGGCATGTTTTACTTGAAATTTATTTTATAAATTGCAGTAGAATCAATAGAAACTAGACATATTCGATGAGAGCTGCATATGAGGACTTCAGAGAAGTTTTTTTCAGACACAGTCATTGGCAGACCCAGAGTAAATGCAGAAGAAAACATTTACATGTTTGGCAAGTGATAACAGACAATCCAAAAACATCAATTAGCCATCTCAACCAACAAGTAATTTGATCTATACAATGTGTCAACGAATTTTGAAAATTATTTGAAGCTCCATCCATATCGTCTGCAACCCACACATGAAATTCTCAAGCTGATAAACCTCTGAGAATACAGCTCTGTCAATGGTTTATTAACCGATTTAAGAATAAATGGGGTCTTCAATTTTTTTTTTACTGATGAGACTTGGTTCCAAATTTCGGGCTCTGTTAACTCTCAGAATATGAGACTTTCTTTGACCTATTGAGAAGGAATAGAATTGTCAAGGTAATTGACATATTTTTTTTAACAGAACACTGAATGCAAAAAGGTATCGTTTAGAAAACTTAACAGCTTTTGTACAAATGCATGACAGCGAAGTGCAAGAAAGTTATAATCAACAAGATGGATTTCGTGCGGATACTACTAGGGAAACAATTAATTATATAGGCGAACTTTTCGAAGATGGTATGATTAATTTGACTTATAATTCGAGAAATTCACAGATCTTGCATCTTACGTAAGTATCGTAGGCATATTGAAAATACCAGACACAACTGGTAGAAATTTCTAAAGTAAATTTAATAAAAATAAAACACAGTTTTGTTGTTACGATTTTTGGCGGTTTGACCCTGAAGGTTTTGTCGTTTTAAATGGGTTATCTTACATGTGATATTCAGTCAGGTTTGCGATTTCTTTATCGTGCATATCCTAACAAAAATGTTTTCGATTAGTAAGTTGATCGTCATCATGTGCCTTTACAATAGCCTTGCTGCTGTGGACTACCTGCAGTGTACCGAGAATATAGATACAGTTGCGATGAATTTGGCCCGTCGTATTCTTGAAAACCATTTGTCGCAGGGATATGCTCTAAGAGACTATTACCCAGTTACGCAAACAGGCAGAAATCCACACCAATGGATAGCAGAATACCGGCGTATCCACACGCCGGTATACATACATACTTGTATACCGACAAAATTGTGAATATTTTGTAGATCTGAGATCGGCGTTTAAGCAGCATTGTCCACAAGGATGTCAGATTTCACAAGTGTTGCTGTCTGATAGTCCTAATCGGCAGTTTATACAAATACAAATTTTGGTGAACTGTAGATACCAAAATGCCCCGAGGCAAAGAAGAGGACTGTTTGCAATAGACTCCTCACGGCATTGTCAATCCTCAATTTCGTTTAATGTAAGAGAAGCCGCCTCTACCAGCCAGTCTAGCTCTTAAGAAGTCAGATATTCAATGCCTTGTTGACCTGATACAATTTCTTGTCAATTGTTTAATATAGTGTTTACAATACGTAACGCATAAATTAATTTTCAGCCATGTTTTCATGCAAAATTCGAAAAACAAGTCAATATTCAATTTGTTAGGAACTGCAGAAGTGGACCCGAACGGTGCCTCTAGTTGTTGAAAAGCTGTCTGTAAAATATAAGTGTGTATCTCGCTAAAAAGACAATTAATTGTAATTTTAATAACTAAACAATAATCCAACTCAACAAAACTTTAATGGACCTTGTCAAAATTCAGCAAAGTATTAATAATAATAATAATTAGGCTTGGATTGTAAGAATACATCCACTCAGCAACCTTGAATTGTTTACAAATACTCATATGTCTTAACGTAGGATGAATAGCTTCCTTTTCATTTTCTAAAACATTGCACTTTCGTTTCTTTAATGGCAACATTATTTCCTCCATAATTTCTCAAATGCAGGTTGCGTCATCCTAAAAGTATTTTTGGTACGATACATTCAACATTTTATACAGGATGTGATACCAAAAACCTTCATTGATGTGTCTAGAAAACTAAATCTTCCAGTTTAGAGATTGCTTATTCTTAATGCAATCACCCGTATATATGTTATGTAAATTAAAAAAATAACAATGCTCACCATATTACAACGAGCATAAATACCAAAAGTTATTTTTTATTTATATTTTAATTCAACATCAGGCATATTTTCACTAAAATTAAATTGTTCGAATACAAGTGCCTACTTACAACTATTATAATTCAATAAGGATCATAAACCTAAGATTAGAAACAGAAATATATCATAGCTTTTGCTCAGCTACCTTTGCATGCGTAATTTTTCATCTAGGACCCTGAAGATTTAAAACTCAAAATTAAATGGTCCTTAAAAATCATAGGAATAATTACAACGCCACTCTTTCTGGCCCGGACACTGGAGACGTACACCCGGTATAATTAATATAAGGTTAATCGCGTACTCGCAAACAGTATCAACAGATTTATGGCCACGGCTTACTGTAAATTATTTAAGCACAAGCGCTCTCAGCGACTGCTGAGACAGGTACGTAGCGCGGCAACAGACGCCAGGCGCCACATGCGGTATGTCGTTAGTTTATTAGAGGCGAAACGCTCCAAGTGATCGAACTCGTAGGTTTCGACGGGAATTTACGAGCTAAAAGCTCCCAAGGACAATTGCTCGTGAAAATCGCAGGGCTTTCACTGTACTGCACGCATTAGAATATGAACTTGGACGATAAAGTTTTATAGAGTCGTGTTCTATGAAGTGCTCGTATTTTATCAGATTGTTGCCATATGTTGCTGTAACAGAGGTACAGAGATGCAAATGTTGTACATTAATCAAAATGTATGGCTGTGAGAAGACTTGCGATTCTTTAAAGTAGAATTTTTGAAATACTAGGCCTAAAAAATGCAGCCTTCAGATGGTTCACACCAGTGGCGGCTGGTGTTAAGCCTTGCAGGTTGCGCAACTTCAAAATATCACCGAAAAAAAACTCCATTTTACTTCTAAACTCCATACATAAATTTCAATCGTAATACAAGTAGAAATTAGTTCATTTGTGACAACATACGTATATATGTACTTATATATCGCTACCCATCATACAGGGTGTCTCTAAAAGGTCCATACAAAATCCCACCACATATTCCTCGGCTCAAATTAAGTCTATTTAAGGCAACTTACCTATATACCATGTTGCTCCACTTGGCCGCTACGAGCCGCCAAAGTTCAACTTCTGAGATGGTTTTTTTGCTAATAACTTCAAGACCATTGGGGCGATTTAGCTGAAATTTTGTACAATAACATAGTTTTTAGTTACGAAAGCAATGATCCTCAAATCACCACCGAAATTAATCCATTGGCGTATTTATTTAAGATTCCGTGTTTAAGACCCTCCCAAGTTTCTACGCTAATGAAATTAAAGACTTGTGACATGAAATTTCGATTAATTGACTAACTTGCTACAAAAAAGGTACTCTTTGTAGAAGTCGATAACTCTCATGGTTTAGGAGAAATACGCATTTCAAAAAATTACGCAAAATCGATGAATTGATCTAGTTAAGATAGCGTTGAAAATGAATTGTCAGTTTTCAATTATTTGTTTTGCCAAGTGTCAAATTTTTTCTGCTGTGTTTTTCTTTAATTAATTATGGCTGCACAATTCTGTAATGAAGAGTATACCGATATGATATTAGTTTATGGGTTTTGTGAAGGCAATGCGCCTTTAAGTGTCAGAACTTCCAAATCGTCGTTTGCCAAACCACACGACATGGTTATGGAAGGATAAACTGATGATTATGGAAGGAACCGTTTTGTGAGGATTGCTGACGTTGAGGAAGAAATTTTGGCTCGCGTTGAAGCAGATCCAGAACTGAGCACAAGACGAATAGGTGCGGAAATGGAAATTTCCAAAGATGTTGTTCATAGGACGCTCAAGGAACAGTTACTTCACCCATATCATAAGACCCCAGTTCAAGATCTTTTAACGATTAACAGGTGATATTTATTTGCAACACCTTCAAAATACGGTTCCCGATCTGCTGGAGGATCTGCCTTTACAACTGCTGAGGGATATGTGGTTTATGCACGATGGGGCCCCTCCACATTTTCAAATTGGAGTCCGAAACTACCTCAATCAGCAGTATCTAAACAAATGGATATGTAGAGGAAATGATGCTCCAGTAGCTTGGCCCCCACGGTCTCCAGACTTGAATCCGTTGGATTACTTTTTTTGGGGACATCTGAAGACGTGGTGTTTATAAAACACCTGTAAATCATGAAGAAGAACTCTGGCAGCGCATTCAGGTTGCAGTTAATGATTTAAGGAATGACGAAGAAATTATGCGAAGAGTCATTTTCAATTTCTTACGTCGTGTAGATGTTTGTATGCGTGTGAATGGTGAACATTTTGAACAATTATTGCTGTAAAAATAAATCTTTAATTAATCTGTCCCCATGAAATTTGATTTTACACGAAAAAGATCTCTTCAATTGACATATCTGTGAAGACAATGTCGGGCGATAGTCATGTGTGATTTGTTTTTGAAATGCGAATTTCTCCTAAACCATGAGAGTTATCGACTTCTATCAAGAGTACCTTTTTTGTAGCAAGTTAGTGAATTAATCGAAATTTCATGTCAACAAGTCTTTAATTTCATTAGCGTGGAAACTTGGGAGAGTCTAAAACACGGAATCTTAAATAAATACGCCAATGGATTAATTTTGGTGGTGATTTGAGGATCATTGCTTTCGTAATTCAAGCTTTTAAAAAATTTTACAGCTCATTTCCGAACACGTCTTAGCGGTCTAAAACGTTCGAAAAAGCCGCTCTGCTGTACCTTATTATCACAGCTCTATTGGTAATTTTCGTCAGTACAAATGAGTTATACTTACTCGAAATATAGATAGATGGCGTTAATCATTCTTAGGGAAGTTAATAGGACGCTACAATAGCCGTATTATTTATATGATTAAATACGTTTTCAAGCTTTAAACGCGTTTTTCTTGTAACTGTATTTTTCAAATTGGCATACAACGTAGCTAGCTTTTTATCCGATAAACTCGAAATTTTAATTGTAGCTTCTTATATAGATTATCTATCGAAGTACACACGATTTTTGCGATTGATAAATAATTAAATTTGCAATAAACGATTTAAGATCGATTTTTTAAAATTAAAAAAAAGAATTAAAATCAATTTGCGAATTTTCTAAAAAAAGTAAATACAATCTTGGGTAGTTCCACAGAAAAACTAATGTACATTAACATTTTTTATTGGTGTACTAAGACTGCTACAGTGAACGCCAATTTCCTCCTCCAGAAAATGTCTGTTTCATGTTACCTGGAGCTACGACGTCATTTTGTAACTTTAATGAAAATAAAAAATAATTTTGTATACATTGACACCCATAGAATCAAGTGTCAAAATTTCATTTTAATCCATTATACAGGTATCGAAAAAAAGCTTCATTTTTCAGTGCGTCTGGGTGGTATAACCCGTTAAATACAATAAAAATAATATAAAACGAAAGTTTACCGACAGTGTTTTGAGTATGCCAAGAAGAAATTTCTGACGAAATAAAAGAAGCCGACCATTTATTTATATACAATAGCAGATCAAGCAAAAATCGTCTTCTTTTTCTTCCAGTAAGCTATTCTTTCTACTGTAACATCGTTATGAATAACATAATAACAAGAAGAATTTACATGGTTCATATGTATATACATAAAAATTTGTAACTCTCAGATTCGACAACGGAAAATTAAAATTTTTATTTGCGCCATATATCTCATAACTATTCATTGCAACCCCTAACTTTTTGGATAGAATGAACTGTAATAAAATAATGAAATCGTTTGTAAATCATCGAAAGCTAGCATCGATAACAAGTCACAAAAAAAATTATCATAGAAAACAAAACTACCATAACAATATCTTAATAATTAGTTGTTATTAAATTTTATGATTTAAGATGACGTCTTATTTTAATATACGGCATGTACGATACATTTTATAATGGCAATAAAAATGTGACGAAGCATAAATAAATGACGTTTACCATTTATGGTCATGATGTGGTTAAACGAACTGTCATCTCCTAATAAAATAAATTAAAAATGTAAATAAATGAATAATTTTTGAGTATACTTATAAATAAATCGTAAATAATAAATCTGTAAGATTATTATCTACAGTTATAGTTAAGATTTATGGGCAAATTTTAGTCAGACCTACTTTAAATAGTACCTAAATATAGTTGTAACTGATACTGTTTTTTATGTCTTAATACAGAAGATGGATGATTAATTCTTGTGGGCAATAGAAATGTCGCTTTTTGCACCCCTTCTGAGGCACATTTTTTCAATTTCAAAAAATGTTGAAACTATTAATAACTAAATTTTTAAAACGACAGTAAAACATTTTTTTGCTTTAAGTTTTATTTGACGGTCAAATTATAGCCGAAAAAAAAACCCTTATTCGTTTGTTTAGAGTGACAATTAATGTTATATTAAGTCTTAAAATCACACGTTTTTAAAGACACACGTTTTTTGTTGATCTAGATAATGTCTTGTCAAAAGGAATTTAACTCTACTATCACTGAATTTGTCTTTTGCCTGTTCCTCTCAACACTCGAATTCACCGCGCAGTCGTCCCTTCCGGTTGAAGTAGCATATCCATTTACCTAATTTGAACCCATTTGAATCCATCAAGTGCTCGTGTGGCGGGACCTAACGTTAACCCGGTGATTTCTGATTCGTTAATTGGTAGATATGAAGCACTTTTCTGTTGAGCAGAGATTGAAGATAAATGACAGACGAAAACCATTTGTGTTCTGCCACAAAATCAGTCATCGATATCGTTCAAGTTAAAAAAAGCCATCCAAAAAAAATGTCATCAAATCTGGCCATGAACGAGAGAGATGGAAATAGCGGTTATGTCGAATCTCACAACGAAATGTTGTTGTTGGCAAATTCTGACAAGAGGCTGTCACAATTGTAAAACAAATAATGGCTCTCACATAATGTGACAACCTTGACAATTAAATAAGGTTATACATTTAAGATATAAATACGTCTTTTTCTGCTTGGCCAACTTTGACGACGTATTTGTTTTGGATGAAGTGATATTATCACTGTATATTTTTTATTTTTGAGCTATCCACTCTCCAATTTTTGTGGATGTAGTGGAGTTTCAATATAAACGTGAGGATTGTCTGCACTCCAAAGCCTCATATTTTGAGAGTTAATATAGCTTGAAAGATGGAACCAAGTATAATCAATAAAAAAACTTTTTCGAAGACAGCATTATCAAAAAATATTTTACAAATAGTTTCCAAGACCTGATGGAGCATTTGTTAAAAAAAATTCACAAGTTTCGTTTGAGGTTTTTTGCTGTTATAGCCTTCTACTTAAGTCTAGTAATCACCCCCCTACAATGTGATGTGAGTCCCATGCTTCCTTTCGAAAATACGAGAATACGAGTGTAGACCCTGAATTTAATTTATTTTTGATGCATTTTAAGGTAGCTAGTATATTTTATAAGACATTTATCAATATATGATTTTTTGTTTTTGTCAATGGCATTAGTTCTGCTTGTAAGTTTTGGTTCCTAAGTATACCACTTCAGTTGCCTACTTCAGTATGTCATTTTGTCTTCAAATGCAGGTAAAACGGTATATATTTTTTTGTTTGATAAACGTTTAGAAAAAAATAAACTAGTAAGCAACATAGGAAGTTTTCATTTTAACAGAGTTAGGTTTTTACACTAAAACTGTGTGACTTCTTAAGGGGCACAAGAATCGTGAAATTTTCAAAAAATCGTTTTTTTTTTATTTTGCATTTTTCAACAGTCTATACCTACCTTAAAAAAATAACATACCGAATTTTTTATCGTTTTTTTTAAATAGTTTTTGAGTTGCAGCCTTCTAAAAAGTTGCTGCTTATCGGTTAGAAAGGTACGTTAGCTAAGGGACTATACATAAGTTACTGTTTGAGCTCTGTCAGCATTATAAATTACCATAATAGATTTAGGGATGCTATTGTTGACCTTCATACAATATATACAGATATGTATGTATAGGTAGACAGGAGAGATTTTTCATACGATATTTATCGATTTATAACAATGAAATCAATACTTTTATCTTTAAACGCGTTTTTCTGCGTTTTTTTTGCAGTTTTATCTCAATAACAAGTCATCCGATCAATTTAAACTTTATTGTAGCATATTTAGTATTTGTTTCTCCATGCAACGACCTTCCAGTTGATCGATTGGATAAAAAATGTAATTTTGTCATGCAAAAAAATATCAGATTTTTCAGCGAAATTATAACATTTTATGAAATGTTTAAAACTCCGCCATTTTATTAAATTCATTTTTTTTTACACTCGTGGGTCACTGTATAGGCAATACCTTCTACTTTAACACAATTTTTTTGTTTTTTGAATTGTGAAGGCCGCAATCACTGCAGCAGTGGAGGTTTTTGAGACTCGGGAGATGGTGAATACCTTGCTGAAAATTAATTTGTTTCATTCAAAAAAATGATCATGTGTACATTATTAACGCACAAATAAATCCTTACAATTTTAAAATATCCGAGGCAATACTTTTCTTTAAAAAAAATCCCTAAAATCACCATTTTTTTAGGTGACCTAGTGTGGTCGCCTTAACGGTGCCATTTCACTATCAGTTCCCCTACATACATGAGAAGATGCTTTTAAAATTGTTCGTTTCTTTTACGTCAAAAACTTACTTCAAATTTAAAATTTCGTGGTGTGGATGTTTGTGGCATAACACCGGCCAATCGCGTCAGTCTGGCAATGTCGCCGGGCGCTCTAACGTACGCATCGTATATACGCGTTTAGATCCTCGCTCTAGTAACTCGCGTAACCTGCTGATCTCGCCGGTCGCTGACGCTTTCGAGTTATTCGCGCGGATCGCGTGACCGTCAGACAGTTGCCGGAAAGGCGGCGCGGTAGCGGAAGGACCTCGTGCCGGAGTAAGGACTAATATTAGAGCGTCCTTCACCCGTAATCGGCGGGACGAGGCTCCGTGTGCCTCGAGTGCGGTGTGAATTAGTGAATCGCGGAAGGCTGCGATTATAGCGATTATAGCACGGTCAGGAAGGAGTAATTGTAGCGGTAAGGAAAAGGCTGGCGATGCGGCCGACTGATCTTTTTTATTGTGAGCTCGTAAAAATATCCACCTGTTACCGAAATGCGAACAGCTCGACTAGTAGTATACCGTGCGTATTTTGTAGTATGGAAGGGGAATATAGGAAATCTAAGTCTACTTAAAAATTTCAGAAGTTACAAAGCATAACATAAATACTCGTAATGAAATAATAATAATGATATCATATCGTCACCCTGGAAGAAAAGTGTTGCAACACAAAATACTAATACAATAACATTTTCAAAAAATATATTTTTTGAGTTACATATTTAAAAAGATTGCAAATACCCTAGAGTTTTCATCAAAAAAAATGTTATAACTTAAACGCTTCAAGTTTGACGTCAGGGTGCAGATGTTCTCTTTTTATCCTACCAAAAATTGGAACTGTGAAACTGAAATAATATCACAACGTCAATTTAAATGTGTCTGTCATTTCAAAATTTAATTATGTAATCAAAATAATTTGGTAATAATCATTTGCTCTCAATAAATTAACAGTACCTAGTGTGATTACAAATAATAATAATTAGTATAATTTTTTAAACACTGGTAATTTTTAAATGCAGTTTACTGAAAATAATCTTTTTTGAGTTATGCCACTTTTCTTCCGGAGTGACGATATATGTAAATAATAATTTAAATTTTGTCTTCAATGTATACTTTCCGGAATTATAATTAAAAAACTATATTCTTTGAAATTGTTTCCAAACATCGGGTATAAACTTAAACTTAAATTTAAAATTAGTAGTTGGTTAGGTAACTTATCAACAAAATATTATTTATTTGTGGAATGATATCAAATATGACAATGACAGAACAATATGATCAAATCCCTCAATATTAAAGATAACAAAGAAGTAATCCATTTTTTCGTTTCTAAATAAAAAGCGTTAAAAAACTGGCAAAAAAACGTTGGTTCCGAACGTGTGCTGTAACGCAGTATATTTGGCAAAAAAAAAAACGTTTAAAGTAGATATTGTCGACCACGTTCCACATTCGCAAAACATTATGCACAAATCGAACCGAAATTCCTCATTTCTAACCGTAGCAGGTATATTTTTTTGATGCAGGTATATTCGAATCTAACTGTCTTTTGCACTCTCAGAGATCACGAAATATATATCGACGATTGCAAGGAATACATAAAATATGTAATCCGTCTATTGTATTTTAAAATCCTTGTAATTTTCAATCATCTTTTTAGATCCATTCACAAATGGTAACGACTGTGCCCCTATTGCAGAAATCCATACAAAATCAGGTAATATGTAAATACAGTACACGAGTTCACGAGTGACTAACCCGCGACAAAAAATTGTTTTCAATGCGGAGGTTGACCCGTTTACACCGCCGCGCCGGCAGGTCGCTATCGGAATAGCTCGCTCTCTTACGGAGAAAGTGTATTACAGAGTCCTGGGTTTCCGCGAAACCTTCGTTCGGGATAACATCCTACACACGGATAGTGGCGTGGGTATAGATTGGCAAGAAATATGCGCTTAAAAAAATACGATTTATAGTTTCATTATCATAGAGTTGTATAGTGCCGGCATACTTTTCCGGACCTTAATTATTACACTAAGCTCTGTCAAATTCTGAAGTTTAAATTAAGAAAATTACATTCATTTACACTTCTACAATTTCTGAAGCAATTTTTGATCACATACTGTTTTTTTCTGTCATGATTGCCATTTTATTGAAATTTCTTAATAACCAAACTTAGTGTGAGTTTAAATTAACTGCCAAGGTTAGAGTTCTAAATCAAAACAGGTTGTGTAGATTCGACAAAGAACTTCTTAAAAAGCTGTTTAAACGACAAAAAATCACCTCTTCATGCGCTTTGGTATTTGGTGCGCTACAAATCAAGTTTACACAAAGATTACAATATTTGTGGTCGCATAATAAGCTATTATACAACCTCCGCTGTACGCAGTACGTTGAGTAGTGTAATATAATTTCATAATAAAATATGGATAATGTGTGAAAGGCTACCAGTTACTTTCGTATATTATAATTATGATGCGTACGCCTCTGTGGCGCATTCCGTTTCTGCCAATTGACTGCCAACGATAATGGGAAGAAATTATGACATCCATCGAAAATTAAGGTAAACGTGCTAGTCATCGTCAGTGCTCCAGTATTCGTCATATTTTACAAATTGCAATTAATATTAAGAATCTAGAGACATCTAGCGTTAAACTAGCGAATCAGCCTCAAAGTTGAATACCTAAGCATTCTTGATCATATAGATTCTGTGGCATATATTTGGCGGGACGATTTTAAGAAGTTCACGCGATCGCATGTAACACCATATCTTATGCTCAGTTGTGTTAAGTTAGTGATCCTGTTAAGGAAAACGACATTTATTACACCCGTGCTGCGTTTACACCGGTTAGTTTTCTGACATTTACTTGGTTTCGCTGGAAAATTAGGTACGTTCTTAAGTTGATAATAATAAAAGTTTGAGGTTAGTTTGTTTGAAACAACGTAATTTTGGTATGACGAATACTGGTTACGCTCAAGAGGATGCACCAGTAGTCGTCACAACTGACGATTACTGATACAAATGCTGTTAAATATCAAAATTGCTTAGCTCTGGTATCCCGTATTGCATGATCAAGACGCTATACAATTTTGTTTAGTTGAAGCTGAATGTCTTTGTTAACCAGTGATCGTCATATGACTTTGGGAACAAAACTGCTGTTATAAATTTCGTAATTGCTATGACGAACACAGACGCAAATACGTGACGGATACTGATATTTTCAGGATTATTGCTGAAAATGAGTAAAGAAATGGAACGCGCCCTTTTGGCCGTTCAAAATGGAATGTCGATATACTCGGTCGCCAAGTCCTTCAAGGTACCGAGGATGACACTGTCCGATAAGGTAAATGGAAGAACGCCGATTCCAATGAAGATGGGTCCACCTTCTATTCTGTCTAAGGAGGAGGAAATGTTGTTGGAGAAATGGATTCTCCATCTGGCATCATTACGCTTTCCGGTTGGTTAAAAGACTTGCATAGAAACCAGCAGAAGCTACAAATACTCCCGAAATTAGCACCATTACATATGATGAGAATTCAGCTTGCACAGACAATGCTGCCTCTGCTCCTGTCGTCCTTACATCTTCAGAGCTCAGTCAAGATCAAAATACTAATTATGGGGGTTGGACGCTTTTTTGAAAGATAAAGCGGTTGAAACATATGAGGTGACAACGACTGGAGAACTTATCGAAATTAAAAGCGCCGTAGTAGGCACAGTCGAGTCGAACTCTCAGCCTGAAATGAACGAAAGTATCCTGGATGGCGATGAAAAGAGCTACTACGATCCTAATTTAAAGGAACCTAATAACAATTTAATGTCAAAGGTTTCAATGGAAAAGGAAAATCGGAAACAGGAAACATTTTCTAAAGACTCAGAAGATTGTATTCTATCTACATCTAACCAGAACGAAATCGACTAGAAGCGCTTCAAGATATGGAGACTATCAAGTGTCAATCATCAGCTCCAGAAGCCATAATTGAAGTAAAAGAAACATTTCCCACGCCTTTTAAAAAGTCGATATTCTGGCCCAACACGCCAACTTCTACAAATAAAAAAGGAAGTTCGAAAGAAAAAGTTCCTGCAGTTGTTTCATCCCAAGAGTGGCGGCAATATTTTTCCAAAAAAAGAAAGGGAGAAAGCTGAGAAAATTAAGAAGATTGAGGAGAATAAGAGAAAACGGGAAAAAAGAGCTCAGGCAGAAAAAGAAAATATACAGTCCAAGAAGAAGAAAAAATGTGTCGCAGATGAAAATGTAAGCAGTTGGTACTGTAAAATTTGTGAGGAAGAAGTACAACAGCACATGATACAGTGCTTGTCGTGCAAGTGTTGGGTTCACGAAAAGTGTAGCAGCGTGTCCAAGACTGCAAAAAATTTTTATTGTTCTTTTTGTGTCACAGAATAAATTAATAAATAAATAAAATAATATGATTATATAATGTGTGTGTATTATATGATTATATAATGTTATATGATTATATAATGTTATATGATTATATAATGTTGTTCTATATCATTATAATCAGCGTGTATGACGAATATTAGATCATTCTTATGACGAACAGTGGAGCTTGTCAAATTTAGGTGTGACGATTACAGGGTCAAATGGCAGTTACTTATTATTCTATTTATTATTTCCAAATTGGAATACAGTAACATAACAGTTTTCTATCCATAAGAGGCAATATGCTTCAACAAATGCATTACTATAAATATGCAATAATAATAATGTGAAAACACGTAACATAGCTAAGACAAAGTTACACTTTTTCTTAAGCTGACGAATACTGGTACATTTACCTTATTTGTTTTCCAGAACCGACAGATTTGTTGGGGGGGATATATTTTTAATTTGCGTAAAATTATGTATTCCAGGAGGTTCTAGCAGCCCCATGAATATATGGGTATTATATTTGACCTTACCCTTAGGCCCATTCAAGGAGAGCGGCTGACGGGCCCATTACAAATTTCCTTATGTGCCCCCGCATTATTTTATCTATGAGGGCGTGAAAACTTTTCGAGTTAGTCCCTTGTAAACGATCCGGCTGATCTGCGCGCCCTTTTTATATAAACAGCGCCGAACCGTGATGGCATAATCTTGTAAAGGCAAATCCTTGTTGTCCCCAGTCGAGTAGCTCGATGAATATTTGATAAGTGCTCTCGGTGACCTGACGGCCGCGTCTCCTCGCCTTCTCGCCCCTTTGGGGCGTCCCGATAGACACCCCTTTCGCTCGGAAGGTGACGGGTAACTCGACGAGATGGTGAATATCTAATTTGGCCGTATACAGGCCAGATATAATATTATTTTTTCAAAAATCTTGTACCATAAAGTGATGATATGGTAGCAATCACATATGGTATTATACACTAATGGAAAAAAATTGAAGGGTTAACAAAATTTTCCGAATTTTTAGTGATTTTTCAGAATGCTGTATCTCAGTGAAAAATGGTCTTATCGAGGTCTAAAAAAAAGCATTTTGTAGCTTCAAATTTCTAGTTTTGAGATATTTTGGCAAAATAATTTTTAGACTAAGTTCGCGAATTTTAGGAAGTAGTAAGTGTGAGAAAAAAGTCCACGAGCTTGAAAAAAATGTTTCTAACTTAGCCATGGTATCGACCGGATAGCTTATTTATTCAACTTCAATTTGCTTTTATTTTAAATCTCGGTACGACCATTTGTTGCTGAGATATCGAACTTTAAATCAAAAAGGACCCTTTTGTCTTTGATCGACGATATCTCAGCAACCAACGGTAGCACAAGAAAATCTAAGGGCAGTTCTGAAAACTGGGATAAACACCCTACAAGGTTCTGCTGCGACTTTTGAGGAGAAAACAGGAAAAAAAACGGGTAATTGATGGTTTTTCAGAACATCAACGGCTGAAATTCAAATCTTCATGAAACGACTAATGTTGCGTGTGCCTTTTTACAGTTGAATATACCCCCAAAAACCATGCAAAGTTACATTACAGTGTGTGTGTGTGTCATTTGTCTCCTAAGTAAGTATGAATCAGGGTCGAAACGCGATTTGGGTCATCAACTAATTTAAATTAAATAAAAAATTGATGGTCAATCTTTTTTACCCTCAATTTTGATCGCTGACTGAGTCGTAAGTACTATTTTTCGGTATTCGAAACTTTAAACGAATTTTACTCAAAACAACATTTTCAAAATTGGTAACCACGATTACTCAAAAAACCACTCGGCCAATTTGGCTGAAACTGTCAGGGTTTCTTCTTTATACTTACTCTTAGCTTGTGTGTAAACCTAAATGTTTTGGAATTTTATGTTGCAAAATTTAATTATTAATGCAAAAGTGTCTGAAAAAAATAGGGAAAATCACCGATTTTCTCGAAAAACTTCTGCCGAACATAGAATTTTTTTTTTATTTTTTGAGTTTTCCCGACAAATTATATGTATTTTTATTATAAATTTAATTTCCTGGACTATTACAGATGAAAATTACGACGTCCAGAGTGGATGCCGCTTTTTGTAGGTCCACTTTGCGCCAGCGTGAAGCCGCCATTTTGTTTTGAAAAATAAAAAAAAATTGAATTCATTCTTATAAAAAAAATGTTTTTTATTGCGTAATTTTAGCCCGTCTAATTGTATTTACCCCCTTAATCCGAGTGCGAGTACTGCTTTTTGATTGGGATTTTTAATATAAAATATGTAGTTTCTTGATCTGGAATCGAATGGATTCCACTGGATATTAACAATGAATTTTACGGAAGCCCAATATCGGCCTTAGGAACCCTCATCCTTTAGGCGTTATTCTCCTTTTTACACTCTTTCGTAACAAATTCAGCCATAAGTCGTGGATATATACTACGTACTCCACATTTACAATGGTAATACTGGAACACCACCGAACCTAATTAAATCGAGAGCAAACTTGACTCGTCGATACATCAAACTGTTTACGTTCTAACACCAGACCTCTTAGAGTGGGCAAACAAAACAAATCCCCGTAAATCCAATATACCGCTAACAAATTAGCGTCGAGTTAGGAATAGTTAAAACTAATGACTTTAATGGCGGCATGGCAGGACTACGTGTTTTCTTTACCAAGTGACGAGACGCGGTACAGCTCGACGGGTAAGGGAGAACCTGCTGGCGTCAACGAAATGCAATGCGCGGTTTATCCAGTGGCGGACTTCATGGGAAGGAGATGGATATTTGAGCCATATTTCTTTGTCACAGAAAATTGAGGTCAAAATCTGTCAAACTGAATGTCAAAGAATATTTTAAATTCCGCTGGAAATTTGAAGAGAATCGACTCGACAGATTCACGAAGACGAAGGAATAAAAAAAAATTTATACGGGGTGAGTCAAAAACTGGTGAAGTAATAGTCCACTGGTGAAACCGGAAATCGGACGTGACAACAGACACCTTTATAATACCCCTTGTATATCCTACAATAACAAGCAGTACAAACATTGACTTCAATAATTTTTCCAAACTAGTTTCTTTGGGAGTATATTTTTACGACACCTGTACAAAATTTCAAGAGCAAATTTAGATCCCTCGAGAAATTATTGCATACTCCCAGCGTTTGAATTTTTTCTATCTCAAAATAAACTAAAATATCGGCAGTGAGACAATAAATTGGGACACCCTGTACATGCGTACATTGTCTGTATTTATACATATACGGATGTACATGCATACAAGCATAAATACAGGCAAACATACATACATACCTAGATATAGACACACGAAAAACCCAACTTGAAACATATACGTTTCCACGTTAAGGACTTACCACCCTTGTAAAATCTTTATGTTTTCATTTGGTTTCCTCTTCGCTCCCGATCACGATGCTGGTTAGGAAGTCTATCAACTGTACCATGTTGGTCAAAATATTTGTTAATATTTGAAACTGTTACATGGTTAATATTGAGTTCTGGATGTCGTCGATTGAACTCATTAGCTGCTTCACGAAAAGTACGTGTTCCGTCGCCAACTAATCTTATTACTTCTATTTTTTCTTGTAAAGAATAAGACATTTTTATGCTTTTTATTTCTTTAGAACAGTATGGACTATTAGTATCTGACAGCTGGTAACTAAGATAACTTTTTTTGTTTTTACAGAGAACCAAGAAAAAGAAGTTTAAATAATTTTCACCAAGAATAAATACCCACTCGGTGAATGCGCATTTTGAATATCTACCTAATAGAAAAAAGTTCATCAAAATCGGTCGAAAAATAAAGATTTTACAAGGGTGGTAAGTCCTTAATGTGGACACACTGTATATTTAGGACTTAGTGCCCATCGAGACTTGTTCTACATGTCAAGGACTAATTAGAGTCCAAAGTTTCAGAGAGTACGACCGAGAGTCGTTTCCCATAAGGATCCTGAGGGTCCTTTCCAGCGTATGAAATATAAACGTTTTTCCTTCATATAATTGTCAAATCCACCGGAGCAAAGTTTCAAAAACATTGCATGTCATGTCTAATTTTCCGACACTTAATGAATATTATACAAGTATAATTCTAGCATACAGTGGTCTCACACGTTCGATAAGCTGAACAGAAATCGAATTGTGAGCGAATATTCTTGAAAATTCGTATTCCAACATTTTCAAGGCCAAGGAATCTAAATTCAAAATTTTCAAAAACAAAATGGTCGACCTAAAATGGCCAACTGACGACAAAAGTGGTGTCACTGAAAATTCTTGGGGTCGAGGAATTCGAATCTAAGGTTTCTAAAATTTCTAAAAACAAAATGGCCGATCGATTTTGTCAAAAATGATGTTTCAAAAATCGGTACTAAATGGTAATGTAATAAGACAACAATATATTTATGTTTTCAACATTTGTTCGCCATTCTGAGCTCGCCATTTTGTATTCAAAAATTTAAATTTTAAATTAATAATATAATCAGAGACCCCAAAAACTTTGCTAAACGAATTTTTGTGAGGATTATTCAGTTGAGATTCAATTTTTAAGTGTCAAGCCAATTTGTCCCTCATTTTGTGTCAACCATTTTGTTTAAAAAAAATATATATTAAAGTTGTAATCAGTAACCCCGACAAACCTTGTATATAAAGTTTTGCGCAGATGGGGTTCATATTTCATTCATCATCATCATTATTTAAGTTCATATCATCATTATTTAAGAAATTTGTCCGCCATTTTGTGTTCATCATTATGTTTTTAAAAAAATCAATCCCAAAAACCACTAGTCCTACAGTTTGATAAAATAATATAAACTTTTTGGTTTAGGTTTTTCGGACTAGGACATGGAATACAACGAGAATCGTAAAAAGTCGATTTTTGGCCAGCTTTTTGGGTGTTTGGAACCACTGTGCGCCGTCGTAATCCTTTTACACGAGCCCACTGAATTGTGTGCGATGTAGACAGGCGTTTGATCGTTTAATTGGCGTGCGAACAATGTTCTCAGCGATATCGTATTGAGTGTGATGACCCACATTTATGACGATGTGATTAAAGGGGGCTGCTAACGATTTTACAAGGTACGAAAATGACGATAGTGGCACAGGAATATATTTTAAACAATGGTGCAGTGGATGATTGCACTAGCACACAAAAAAGAAAAGTGGTCATTACTTTTGACCAGACCCATCTAGGGTTATATGTTTCGATGCGCTGAATCCGAATTTGAGGTCAGTTTAGCCCGTACACCCTCAAAATTTTGAGTAAATTGCAAAAAACCGCTAAAAATCGCTTAAAATAGCAAAAAAATGCAGTTATGCAAGCAAAGAAAATTTTTTACGAACTAGATCAAGTATGTTTATTATGTATTTCGATGCGCTGAATCCGAATCTGACGTTGATATAGTTCGTCAACCCTCCAAATTTAGAATAAATTCCAAAAAAACCGCTAAAAATCGTAAAAATTTATTAAAACGTTATGAAAACGAAAATTTTTTTTTCGAACTAGATCATATATGTTTTTTGTGTATTTTGATGCGCTGAATCCAAATCACAAGTTGATTTAGCTGATCCTTCAAAATTAGAGTAAATTGCGAATAACCGTTGAAAATTGCTAAAAAATCGTGAAAAATTGCAATTATGCAAACGAAAAAAAAATTCTTAAACTAAATCAAGTATTTTTCTTATGTATTTTGATTCGCTGAATTCAAATCCGAAGTCGGTTTGGCTTGTACACCAAGCCAACTTGTTGCCAACTTTAAGTAAATTGCGAAAAAACGCTAAAAATAGCAAAAAATCGTAAAAAACAGTCATGAAGTAGTAGATAAAATCAAAAAATAGTATTGTTCTTATTCACAGTAATAAACAAACCATGATTCCTTTCAAATTACACTATAATATCTAGATTGTAATTAGAATTAAAAAAAAAACGACCTTCCTTGATTTTACACTGTTCTTCGCTTGTATCGAACTCTTTTAAAGTCTCTCTTTTTAAGAACTCTCTTTAAAGTCCAGCAAAAATCGGCCATCATGTTGACATTCCATATTCCTTGATACCAATTCTCCATTTCACTTATGTCTTGATGAAATCGTTCTTATTCTGCACTGTAGTCGATACAAGCGAAGAACAGTGTAAAATCAAGGAAGGTCGTTTTTTTAATTCTAATTACAATCTAGATATTATAGTATACTTTGAAAGGAATCATGGTTTGTTTATTACTGTGAGTAAGAATAATACTATTTTTTGATATTATCTACTACTTCATGATTATTTTTTACGATTTTGGCTATTTTTAAAATTTTTTCGTAATTCATTTAAAGCTGGAGGGTGTACAAGCCAAACCGACTTCGGATTTGAATTCAGCGCATCAAAATACATAAGAAAAATACTTGATTTAGTTTAACATTTTTTTTTTCGTTTGCATAATTGCAATTTTTCACGATTTCTTAGCAATTTTCAGCGGTTATTTGCAATTTACTCTAACTTTGAAGGGTCTACCAGCTAAATCAACTTGTGATTTGGATTCAGTGCATCAAAATACACAAAAAACATACTAGATCTAGTTCGAAAAAAATTTTTTCGTTTTCATAACGTTTTCATAAATGTTTACGGTTTTTAGCGGTTTTTTGGAATTTACTCTAAATTTGGAGGGTTGACAAGCTAACTCAACTTCAGATTCGGATTCAGCGCATCGAAATATATAATAAACATACTTGATCTAGTTCGTAAAAAAATGTATCGCTTGCATAACTGCATTTTTTTGCCATTTTTAGCGATTTTTAGCGTTTTGCAATTTACTCAAAATTTTGAGGGTGTACGGGTTAAACCGACTTAAATTTGGATTCACTGCATCGAAATACATAGCCCTAGATGGGTCTGGTCAAAAGTAATGACTACTTTTCTTTTTTTGTGTGCCGGTATTGTTAATCGGATAAGTGTAATTTTAGGTTACCGTCAACTGATGATTTTTGTAGGTTTCAGTGTTGACAATTCAAGTGTAAAACTCCCTGAGCAGTAATTATCCAACTGAGCCAACAAGAAGTTCTGCCATACAGTGTGTGTCATACAACGGATGCCTTGTTTTGGCATTGAATGAATGGCCCCGAACCAATTTGTACCTGTTTCTACATCGCCTGAAATTCACATATTAAATTGCTAGAACAGACGATGCTCAGAAGAACTCTAAGACTGCAGTTTTGTTAGTGGTTTAATAACCTGTTCAATAATAACGATGCTGTTATGAAAAACAGTTTTTTCTTGCACACGAATCTTTGATGATATGTTGGTTAATTTTCGGAATGTGAGCTCAGATAATCTCCACATTTATTGTGAAACTTTACTACAAAGACTGTATAGTACAATAAGGATTATTGGCAAAATATTTTTTATGTAACATTAAATATAGAATAGTACCGTATTAATTACACAGGCCCACAAAAAACGGTTGTAAAAGCTTCGGTTGTGTTTCGGTTGTAAAAGCTGGTTCTGGGATGGAGACTAACTTTTTCTTATGTATTTTGTGCCGCTGAATCCCAGAATATTCCCAGATTGCCGCTCTCAGAGATACAACAATCTTCAGATTTGTCTTCAGCTTGCTGTTGTTTCAAGTTATTTTCGTAGTCTGAATTCCAGAAAGTCAAATGCAAGTATGTTCATGTGATTAATAAAGAGTTTCCACTTAGTCTTGATTTTAGACTGATTCAATCCACGTTATTCAAGGTTTTACCGTTAAAAACGCAATTTTTACATATTCTTGAGGATGATCTTTGAAATTCACTTGTTAAACCAAATTTTTCATAACACATTCGGGTTTAAGAAATTAAGATATATAGGAATACGGTATTGTATATGTGACGCGAATCATATTCCCATTTCTTTCAAGCTTTTATTACAAAAAAAAACCCGGTTTCAGCAGTTTTTTGCGGTTATCTCAAAAATCCGTTGGTCAAACCTCTTTTTTCATAGCAAATTCGGATTCAGCAGGTCAAAATACGTAGAAACAAAGTGTTTTTGATGTGAAGCAAATATTTTTCTGTTCTTCTCAAGCTTTTACCACCGAAACACGTCGTTTTCGAAAGTTTTTTGAGGTTATCTTCAAAATTAGCTGCGAAACCCCTATTTTTTATGACGAATTCGGATTGAGCGGCACAAAATACATAAGAAACAGTTAGTTTTCATCCCAGAACCAGATACTTTTTTTGTGGGCATTTTTTTGGTCTTCTCAAGCTTTTACAACCGAAACGTCGTTTTCGACAGTTTTTTGAGGTTATCTTCAATATTAGCTGCGGAACCCCTATCTTTTATGATGAATTCGGATTCAGCGGCACAAAATACATAATAAAAAGTTAGTCTCCATCCCAGAACCAGACACTTTTTTTTGTGTTCAAACTTATACTAAAGGTGCATTAGGTGCAAGTGTTTCCGCAGTGTTGCTAGATCGGGCGCTACGTTGCCAGTCTCATTACTTAATTTACGCACCTCATTTATGCCTGATTTTATAATAACCTTAACATTCAACCAAATCCACGCAATTCAAACTTAATCTTGATTTTATTGGTGCTCTATTTTAATCATATCTGCGACTCTTATTATCTTCGGCAAAATTGAAGCCAGACCGTTGTTTCAATTAATTTTTCCGTTACAAAGTAAAAACACCGTCGCTTCGCCGCCATCCAACGAAATCATCGATCCGAAATCGAAGTATTCGCACTTTCGAGTACTTTCGACCCCAGATAGCGGCCCCGTCCGAAATTATTTGCCAACCTCGCTGGTAACATCAAAGAAAACATTCTTTTGTTAAACGAATGATTTATAAGCGGGAATTCTACGTTTGAAACATAAATCACGGTGTGTCATGCGAACCGCCTGCCCCAACGGCTGAATGTAAATATTCTTTCGGGGTGCAATCAAAGAAGTTGGAAAGAACGCGAACATTGTGAGTTTTAACCATTATTATTGCGGTATCAATTGAAAGGGGGCCATTCTTTTATGTGCAAATGAGGTACAAAGTAAAGTTCCGACTCGCCTATCCATCACTCGGATTTTAGCATGCTCTCGGGCTTTTGTTGTTCGCCCTCATTTGTTCACTTAATTAATTTCATTAGGCAACGTGTGCCGTTCTCTTGCACCTGACAGAGCAACATTTTTATTTTCGTCTTGAAACGAACAGATATTGTTTAACCTTAGGCACTAAAAGTAGCTAATAATTAAATATCTTAAACCCACAGACTTCAAATCGTGGGGCGCCTAGGAATGAATTAATTCAATCAACACGTATACGTAAACGAAAGTTAAAATTTGACTGAAATCTTCATCACGCTATCGAGTACAAACCACATCTAAAAACTGCATGATTAACTCATAATTTTTGAATTATTGAAAGTTTGAATTAACATTAAATAGTTAATTCACAGGCGATTGAGTTAACTGTGGACGCATGTGGCATTATGGATGGCGATTCTATTTGATGGGAATTACATACAACAATTGCAACTGAGGTATAAGAAAAAAAGGTTTTCTTTTGTTAATTTATTCGTGGAGCGTTGCTTTACAAGCAAACCAAAGTCAAAATGCATGAAGGAGAAATATGAAAATTTCATTCGAATAAAGAGCCCAACATTTTTCAAATTACCGCCTACAAACTTTGTGATTATCATTTTTAAAAATGGCTTAGAAATCAAAAGAATGATATATTGAATTAATTAATTCAGAGGCGATTGAACTATTTTATGGATGACCTGTGATTCTATTTCAAAACACGTATACCAATGGCGACTTTGTTTAAGAGAATAAAGTCAAAAATTCACTGAATATAAAACCATTTTGAAAAAAAGGAGCTTATAAACATTTTTATAAGTTATGGTTCTCAAATTCTGTATATTATCCCTTTTAAGTGTGATTAAAAAATTAAGTTTGGATTAAATCATTCACGTAGACCACGTGAATTAATTAATTCACAGACAATTAAATTAAAGATCTAGAAATAAAAAAATTAATTAATAAATTCACAAAGGCTTGTGAATTAAGACCTACATGTGGTTATTTAAATCAGCATCTACCAACTATAGGGTTACCTCTTTTACAAATAGTCTAATAACAAAATTATTAGTTGATTTTTATTAGTCAATTCACGGGTGCCTTTGGAAATCATTCCACAGTGTACAGGCGATTGAATTAACTGAATTAACAAATTATTAATTTTTGGACACCAATGCTACAGTTGAATTAGACAATTGAATTATTGACCCACATTTAACTAACAAAACTGTGATCCAACAGAAAAATAGGTGTTTTTTTTAATGTAATCAAACACAAGGAGTGTTAACTTACACACAACCGAAATTCAAAACTTGAGCGAATTTTCGCCAGGTGGAATGAAGTTCTTATACTTATATAAATAACCATAAACTCTCTCATTATTGTAGAGTTTGTAAGTGGTAATTTTACAAATTAACATTTTTACACCTGATCTAGGAACTAAAATAATGTAGATTGAATTAATTAATTCATGGGCCTCATGTGAAGTAATTATTTCATATGCGAAAAAATTGAGCTAAATTGAATTAATTAATCGCAATTTTATTTCAAGTTTTGTTTATACTTTGATTTTAATGTTACTTATTAAACTTACATATCACCGAAAGTCAAAACTTTGACAATTAATTTTCACCTGGTTGAATAAAGTGCTTATACTATAGTATAATCGAGATTGTAAGAGTACAAGAGTTTGTAGTTGGTAGCTTTACAAATTAACATTTTAAACTTGATCTAGGAACGAAGAAATGATTGAATTAATTAATTCATGGGCATCATGTGAATATATTATTTCATAGGCGTTTAAATTAAACTGAATTGAATGAATTACTTGAGATTTTTTTCATTGATCAAGGAACGAAAAAAATGTAGATTGAATTAATTAATTCATGGGCCTCATGTCAAGTAATTATTTCATATGCGATTAAATTAAGCTAAATTGAATTAATTAATCGCAATTTTATTTCAAGCTTTGTTTTTACTTTGATTTTAATGTTACTTATTAAACTTACATATCACCGAAAGTCAAAACTTTGACAATTAATTTTCACCTGGTTGAATAAAGTGCTTATACTATAGTATAATCGAGATTGTAAGAGTACAAGAGTTTGTAGTTGGTAGTTTTACAAATTAACATTTTAAACTTGATCTAGGAACGAAAAAAATAATTGAATTAATTAATTCATGGCCATCATGTGAATATATTATTTCAGAGGCGTTTAAATTAAACTGAATTGAATGAATTAATTGTGATTTTATTTCATTGATCTAGGAACGAAAAAAATGTAGACTGAATTAATTAATTCATGGGCCTCATGTGAAGTAATTATTTCCTATGCGATTAAATTAAACTAAATTGAATTAATTAGTACTTTGATTTTAATGTTACTTATTAAACTTACATATCACCGAAAGTCAAAACTTTGACAATTAATTTTCACCTGGTTGAATAAAGTGCTTATACTATAGTATAATCGAGATTGTAAGAGTACAAGAGTTTGTAGTTGGTAGTTTTACAAATTAACATTTTAAACTTGATCTAGGAACGAAAAAATGATTGAATTCATTAATTCATGGGCATCATGTGAATATATTATTTCATAGGCGTTTAAATTAAACTGAATTGAATGAATTAATTGAGATTTTTTCATTGATCTAGGAATGAAAAACTGTAGATTGAATTAATTAATTCATGGGCCTCATACGAAGATATTATTTCATAGGCGATTAAATTAAACTGAACTGACAATGAATGACTTAACCGCGATTCGTTTTTATTTCCTTTGACCCGAATGTTGATGGAAAACGCGGACGCTATAACGTCAATCGCTCGTGGATTAATTAATGCGTGTCGTGAGTATTGCCCGATAGCGTCCAGACGGAGAACAATGCCCGGAGAATTATGGAATTTATATTATTCCCGCCTCACAATTTTCCCGATAAGAAGGTACGCCCCGACCGACGGCGATGATTGTCTGCGAGAGTCAGCGCCAACTATTCCCGATACACAGCGTACGCCCGAAATATGCGAAACTGTCAAAGTAATCCGGCTTATTGAAGGGTCAAACTTCCCGAACAATTATCCACTCCGATGAACGCGCGGCCCCGAAGTGGAAGTCAACACGTCCGATGCCATGTTGAAACGGTTAACTCCCGACTAATCCCTTAATATAGACGTGCGGCCGGACTAATCCCCGTTTACGGAAAATCTGTTCTTCTAATTAAGGGCTTCGGCCGGGCAAATACGACGGTCTGAATTGTTTCGGAAAAATGGAACTCTTGTCGAAGATTGAATTTTGATAATAATTAGTGGCTAAAATGTCCAAACAATTGTTATGGGGAATGAAAAATTCAAAGTTGTAATAAAAAGGGTTTGAGAGTCAAAAATAAAATTTGCGAAAAAATTTACTAGTTTAGAGTTGAAAAAGTATTACAATAAATTTCGTGTTATTTATAAATACGGTTCCAATTTATAAATAATATGGAATAAAAAAAGTTTATGTAGAATTTAAGGTTGAAATAAATAAAAAAGTTCTTGAAAAAGTTTATTTCAATTTCATGGGATAGAGGTTATTTCGGTAAGTAGGGTATAAAAGTTTCGGGCGAGAGAGAAGCGTGGGAAGGACTTTCGATCAAATTTGCATTCGAAAGATTGAATATTCTCGCGGAAAACATCTAGATAACCTTTAGTGGCCTTAAAACTGTCCCGATCTAATACAATTGATACTTTTATGGGCATATGAAAAACAAAACTACGAAGAAATATTTTCAAAGATGTAATATTGAAGACACGTGAAGGTGTTTGAGAGTCAAAAAAATCAAACAGCACTTTTTGCGATAAAAAATTCTTACTTCACCGTGTATTAGAGTACATGAAAAGCAAGTACAATCCTTGACTAACATCAAATTTCGTGTTATTTACTAAACAACATTTACGGTTCCAATGATTAATGACCTACAAACGGCCCCGATCTAATTCCATTGCATTATACATATGATTTATGGAAATATAAAAAAGACAAGTTTATGTAGAAATATTTGCAAATCCATGAGGTTTGAAGACACGTGAAAATCTCTGACCTTCAAAAAAACAAACAGCATTTTACTTGCAGTAAGAAAGTCTTATTTCACAATTGCGCATTCCATTTCATGCGGAAAATTTACAGCAGGTTATATTTCGGTAAGATATACGAGGTGTATAAAAGTTTCGGGCGAGAGAGAAGCGTGGGAAGGACTTTCGATCAAATTTGCATTCGAAAGATTGAATATTCTCGCGGAAAACATCTAGATAACCTTTAGTGGCCTTAAAACTGTCCCGATCTAATACAATTGATACTTTTATGGGCATATGAAAAACAAAACTACGAAGAAATATTTTCAAAGATGTAATATTGAAGACACGTGAAGGTGTTTGAGAGTCAAAAAATCAAACAGCACTTTTTGCGATAAAAAATTCTTACTTCACCGTGTATTAGAGTACATGAAAAGCAAGTACAATCCTTGACTAACATCAAATTTCGTGTTATTTACTAAACAGCATTTATGGTTCCAATGATTAATGACCTACAAACGGCCCCGATCTAATTCCATTGCATTATACATATGATTTATGGAAATATAAAAAAGACAAGTTTATGTAGAAATATTTGCAAATCCATGAGGTTTGAAGACACGTGAAAATCTCTGACCTTCAAAAAAACAAACAGCATTTTACTTGCAGTAAGAAATTCTTATTTCACCATTGTGCATTCGATTTCATGCAGAAAATTTACAGCAGGTTATATTTCGGTAAGATATACGAGGTGTGTAAATTAAGTAATGAGACTGGCAACGTAGCGCCCGATCTAGCAACACTGCGAAGACTGAACTTGGAGGGCGGTAGGTTAACATGTAATGCACCTTCAGTACAAGTTTGAACTTGTTAGAATTATTTGTTTGTTCTTTGTGACTGTTTTCGTAAACCGGTTTTTTCTAGTGCGTATTAAAAATGAGTGACATAATTTTGAGCAACGGTGTATTATCAGGTTTTGCTTCAGACTTTCAGAATAATTAGAAAATGTAGCGCTCCCCCCTCCCCCAAACCGCAGCTTGGACTCTGCCGACGCGTCGGGGTGTTAATCCTTAACCCAGTTTCCATGGATGAGTTGACGGAGATCGGTCTTTTCGGCTGTGAATTCGGCTGCGCTTTAAATATGATTAATAAGACTAATTATGAGGTAATTTGTATGATACGCTAACCGTGAGTAACCCGAAGTTAATGAATTCGTTATTTCGGTTAAAAAAAATAGTTATTTTAATGTGTACCTAATTGCCTGAGATTAAAATTATATCTGATGGCATTAAAAACACACTTGCGGACTATAAATATTTTGCGCAGACGTGTCTAATTTATTTTTGTATTATAATATACAGTGTTCGCCATAAAGTTGGAACAATATGGGATTTTTTTTAATACTAGAGTTGTATAAAAACTTTTGGTGACAATCACTTCAATCGCTTCTGCTTCCAAAATAACTTAAAATCCACCAATTCAAAGTTGACAGACTCTGGCAAGTGTCAAAATTGTGATTTTCGAAAAAAAATCTTTAGAGAATTGCCTGTTATTATTTGCCGAATTGTTAATATTTCGAAAAATGTCACAAAGAAATTATGTTCCTAATGACATTTTATGCCTATGTGCCGATTTTGAGCCAAACATTTTGTCCACAAATTTTTATATTTTCGAAGTTTTTGATTCACTCCCGAACTAACTGATCTGAAAATATTTAAAACGCTTCAAAGCAATATTAACTCTGCCATTGCAACACATACTGTGCGAATAATATTCGTAGGTATCGTTGGTTTTGAGATTATTGATATTCTTAATCGAAGAAAAGGTACTGTCTGGATTACTTTCCAATTTCCAAAAAAAAAAATCACTACAGTTCTTAGGTACTAAATTCTGCCAGGGGATTTAACCGCCGAACTGAAAAATGCTTAAAAAAATTAAGGAAGTCACACAGAGCTGTAAGGTTTATGTAAGCTACATAAACCTTACAGCTCTGTGTTAAACCTTACTGTGCAACGGCATTCTATGACTATTACTGATTTTTTTGCATATTAAGTTGTTTTGAAATATAATTTATTTATTGGTTGTTATTTTTAAGTAATAGTTTTGTGTTGAGATAGCCACATTGTAGTTAAAACCATTTTTGTAGTAACAAAATAAAGTTTAATAAAAAAACAACAATAGTTGATTTTTTTGGAAACTACTACACTTTTCTCGAACTACATCTAGTCAAAATAGATCTTTTTCTTCATACGGTAACGAAACAAATTTCGAATTGTCAGTATCCCTACGAAAAGTTGTGAAACTGTACAGGGCTCTCTTAAATGTATGCTTCCTTATTAACGTATCTAAAATATTAAATGGACTGAGTAATCGTTATTCTTAGCTATATCCTTAATTAATTTTCAAATCTCTTTTTACTCAGGGGAAAAATTAAAACTTGCCATTTTATGTTGAAAAGGGTG
This sequence comes from Aromia moschata, assembly GCA_029963805.1. Taxonomy (NCBI): domain Eukaryota; kingdom Metazoa; phylum Arthropoda; class Insecta; order Coleoptera; family Cerambycidae; genus Aromia; species Aromia moschata. The sequence continues at coordinate 5,777,279 of JAPWTK010000001.1, forward strand.
GTGCGAATCGTTGGGGATATATCTAAGAGTCGCGATTTCTTTCCTATACATATCAAATTCTAACTTATTTTCACTATTTCTAATAAAAACTAAATACATATAAAAGAGGTAGCTGTCCATTTCATATGTAATTTTTATGGTAGGGAAACGGTTATTTAATTTAATAACAAAATTATCTAAACTAATTGCTTTTGTATCAAATACAGCGAAGATATCATCCATGTACCTGGCCCAGACTCTAGGGAAACACTCTAATTAATATTTTGCTTCTGTCTCAAATTTACTCACAAAAAGAGTTGCAATGAAAGGTGACAAGGAGTTACCCATTGCCGTTCCCTCATGTTGTTGAAAGTATTCACCATTATACTAAAAATAATCTTGATTGATACAAATACTAGTAAGCCGAATGTATTGCTTAACAATTTTATCGTGTAAACCGTCAATTATTTGAGGTAGTTTAAAGTTTGCGGGATTGGCACCCTTGGAAACAATGAGCATACATCGTGTATACATATGTTTTCCCACACAATATTCCGTGCACGCTCTTACTAGACATACTGTATATCCATAGTTGGTCACTAAAAATGCTGTGATATTTCATCAGAGAGTGAGAGGTATATTATTCATTAAGGTTGTTGATGCGTTTTTAAGTTATAACAATAGGATTGTATTTATTGATGATTTTTAACCTAACCTAACCTAACCTAATATAACCTAATCTAATAACTTAATCTAACTCATCCATTTATAGAGAGCGCCTAATGAAGATTTTTAAATAAATTTGGTTAACATTTTGACAGAAATAATCCCGGGATTTTGTTTTCGGACGACTCTTACAAGAGGAAAATATGTCGTCGAGGCTGGTTCGCAAAACAAACGACGGCTCATCTCTAGATGCAGCACGCAATTAAGTATTCCCCAGACTCTTCAAACAGAAGTAGTGATCTTATTCCTCGGGCTCGTTAATTTATTAACGTGTTCACGACAGTGTGAACACTGTGACTGCGCGCAACTGGATAAATGTTGAATTTTCCGTACCACGAAACAGGCTAGATTTAACAAAGATGTGCGAAAATGCAAGATTGAATGAAGGTCGCCATGGCCGTTGTTCCAATTTTGTCCAGGGGGGCCGAATTGTGAACAATATACAGCATCCTCCTTGACTTGTTAACTGCTGCTTTCCCAGGTCGTCTTATAAGCAGACATTCTGAAAATTCATAGCCACCAAGATCACCTGATCTGAACCCTCGGATTTAAAAAATAGTGTTTAGAATACGAGCAATGCTGGAAGGATTAAAATATAGTATTAGGGAGCAAGTTGCTGCAATTAAGAAGAAAACTGATTTGGTTTTGAAATTATTGCATTGTCATCGAAGACTAGGAAGTGTCTAAAAGTCCGAATCGATAGGGTAATCAGAAGTGGGTGAAAACTGAGTTACAAGATGTGTTACATACGTAATACAACAACATACAAGACAAACTAATATAAGCCTTTTAACAACAAATATTTACATATCAGATTAAATATCTAAATAGTCAATTGTTATATTAACATACATGTACAACTTTTAGAACGAAAGCATATATTTACTCTTTACATTGAATTTAATAACAGAGTAATCCGATTAGATGACATATCGAGATCTACAACTTATATTAGCCGAAAATGGCCGTGTCACAATTCTGGCAAGAAGGAAGTATCGCTTCCGGTCGAAAGAAAGTTTGATTCACTTTATTAAAAGTTTATGTCAACCTCGTGCGGTCTGGAGTACTTCCGGATCAATAACTGGGTCATATTCAGGTTTCTGATGAAATAGTTGTTTCCCATGTGGCAGCACGTTGCACAGGGGTCATTAAAAACATCCCCTAGTTAATCTTTGACGGTTATGGCAAGATTGCACTGAGATTTTATGGCAAACAGTGATTTTAAAAACGTGTTGGTGGTACAGTTAAATTAAAACAATAACTGAAGTGTGAATTACAAAGCTTTTTAACGCCAAAATTAAATATGAAATATTTGCAGTTAATATGTATGTATATATACGGTGTCATTTGAAAACGAACAGCATTTAATATTGCCTAAACTAATGACAGTATCAAAATTTGGCGAAACACCTCATTTTACATATAAAGGGGGACAACTTCTGAGGCATTTGTTGTCGTATTTCCTTCAACCCCCTAACCCCCAGGACACCTACCCCTAAAATTTTAAGTGGCAACCCCTATTTCTTTTGCATTTTAGAGTTTCTTGTACAATTCTAGATAAGTCCCATATTTCTTTTCTGTCAAAATTTTTGTCAAAAATGGTAGTTAACCTCATGAATGCCTGGAACATATTTAATTTCTGATTTTTTTTTCGGAAAATGATGCACTTTACAAAAAAATGTCAAGAATAAAAAGTTCTTAAAATCACTCAAAAGAATGCACTGAAATTAATTTTCAAAATGTTTTAAGCAATTTTTTAAATTTTGCAAAAAATTGACTATTTGCATAATCCAAAAAGTTGCTCACAAATATTGAAAAAAGTGCATTCCAGTGCATTATTTGAGTGATTTTAAGAACTTTTTATTCTTGACAATTTTTTGTAAAAGTGCATCATTTTAATAAAAAATCAGAAATTAAATACATTCCGCACATTCACGAGGTTAACTACCAATTTTTGACAAAAATTTTGACAAAAAAAGAAATATGGGACTTATCTAGAATTGTACAAGAAACTCAAAAATGGCAAAAGAAATAGGGGTGCCATTTAAAATTTTAGGGGTAGGTGCCATGGGGGTTAGGGGGTTGAAAGCAATACGACAACAAATGCCTCAAAAGTTGTCCCCCTTGTTATGTAAATTGACGTGTTTCGCCAAATTTTGATCCTGTCATTAGTTTAGGCAATATTAAATGCTGTTCATTTTCAAATTGACACCGTGTATAATGAATTAATTATCTAATTATTAATTATTATATTAATAATGAACATCTCCGAATTTGACGAACACCATTGACTTATTTATGGTGACGTGTGTCAAATAAATTCAGTGTATGTAAAAAAAAGATACAAAAAAAATACCCAGTTATTGAGTCAGAGTAACTGGCTTGGATTTTGCTTTATAACAATGTGATATACATGAAAGAATGGCGTTTATTTATAGTTTTTTTGTAAAGTGATCTTAATAATAGTTACTTATGCAATGAAAAAAACAATTTGAAAACACAATAAAAACAATTAAATTTAGACATTGAGAATCTAATAGAATGTACCTATCTTGTTTTGAGAGGTCAACATGAATCCCTTAGGAAAATAGAGGTTTTGTAAACCTCTAAAGAAAATGTTTTTTATATGTACATAATTTGTTGAACTAAAATTTAATTTTCCTTTGCAAACACCAGGTATAAAAAATGAGCGAGTTTTAGTAAAATAACGTAGTACACACTGTGATTTATAAAAATACGTTGCAAAATGAATGACAGTTTATGAAATGTCGACAATTTTTTTAGGTTCATTATTTGTGACCGACATTTATGAAAATTTTGGAAACTATCGTATATACTTATAGGTTATTATTATACAATAAATGTCTTTAGAATCTCTCGTTGAACAAAAAAATAGCTAAATTGAACATACCGGCTTTACTTCAACGAAAAATTTTCAGAATTTTAGTATCCATAGTTTTTGAGATAACAATGTAGGCAAATTATTTAATATAAAATTGTACTCTCAAAATTTCCACTCTGAATTTAAACTTCCGCGTGATAAGTTTGTGCCACTTTTGCGCGGTGCAATGCCTGAAGCCAGCCCTGCCCGCCGAATTTTCAATTTTGATTAAATTCCCCAAACAACGTTGCGTCCCTCGCATGACCCCTGACTTCATCGAACGCAGACGCGTCTTCAAGATGCCTTTTGCGCGAGACAACTTGTTAAATCCGTCCCACCTTCATTCCCGAATTCCTAATTAAATAAATAATCGCCGGAAGGCGTCGCGCGGATGGCGGAGGCGCCGGTCGCGCCGCTCTTGCGCGTCGAAACGCGTATTTACATTTCGATTTACATAGGGCTTATTTTGTAGCGCGCATTAGGTGGAAGGCGGCCGCCCGCCACTTTGTTAAACACAATCAGGAACTTTCCGATGAGCGACGTTCGTTCTCCAGGGTCTGATTGACGATCCGACGGGAACTTGTTAACTAGTTGGCGGGATGTGTCGGCGTCCCGTCGTAATTCATATCGATCCGCCCCCTGCTCTAAAAACCGTTAAGGGGGTTATCTGCAGTATGGGGTCTAGGTGTGGTTATTAAATAACCGAACTGCTGTCATAACACTTTTTATTCGCTACCAATTACAGTAGCAACTTTTTCGCCTTCAATGTACTCCCCTTGGCGATCTCTACACCGCTCCAGACGACTTTTCAATTGTTGAAAGCAGTGCTGGAAATCCGCTTCTGTCAGCTGGTTAAGAACCTCCGTCGCTTTTGATTTTGCTTTGTTTCGGGGTCGTATGTAAAAAACCACGATTCATTACAAGTAATCACTATGTCTAAAAAGCCTGGATCAGTGTTGTATTTTCCTCATCCAGTCACACCTCGTATTTTCTTTACACAGTGTCTACTAAAAATTCTGCATGATACACAGAAAGAAATATACACGATGGAGACTTTAACTGGAATATATTCGGTAGCGGGGTGGTGAATGATTTTTCAATAAATTCCCGAGATACGTCAACTTTTAAATGTATTTACCTACATTTTGCAAGTAATATGAAAAATATAGCCCTTCAGGGGTGGCTGAAACCACCCTCGACATGATTTTTTCAAATGCAACCCTATGGCTTGTGACCCCTCATTGTAAAGCTGGTGGAAAGAGGAATCCAACGCACTGATCAAATTTTAATTTTTAGTATGTTTGTAGGGTTGCATACAATTAAAACAATTTAAAAATTAAATTTATTTTGAACGTAACAATTGTTCAAAATGTGCACCATTTACTTGTTGGCAGCATCCCAGTCTGTGGTAGGTTTAGTCCCTTACATTATGCAACATTTGCGGTGTTATTTTTCCGATTTCCTCTCTTATCCTTTCCTGCAGATCTGCTATGTTGTTGGGTTTCTGAATGTAAACCCTACTTTTAAGATGTCCCCACAAAAAAAATCCAGTTTTTTTTTTTTTTTTTTTTTTTTTTTTTCCCCCCCCCCCCCCCCTTTTTTTCCCCCCCCCCCCCCCCCCCCCCCCCCCCCCCCCCCCCCCCCCCCCCCCCCCCCCCCCCCTTTTTTCCCCCTTTTCCCCCCTCCCCCCCCCCCCCCCCCCTTTTTTTTCCCCTTTTTCCCCCCCCCCCCCCCCCCCCCCCCCCCCCCCCCCCCCCCCCCCCTTTTTTTTTTTTTTCCTTTTTTTTTTTTTTTTTCCCCCCTTTTTTCCTTCCCCCCCCCCCCCCCCCCCCCCCCCCCCCCCCCCCCCCCCCCCCCCCCCCTTTCCCCCCCCCCCCCCCCCCCCCCCCCCCCCCCCCCCCCCCCCCCCCCCCCCCTCCTTCCCCCCCCCCCCCCCCCCCCCCCCCCCCCCCCCCCCCCCCTCCCCCCCCCCCCCCCCCCCCTAATCCAAAGTTCCTGCGAAGACTTCGTTCGAGATAACATTCTACGCACGGCCAGTGGCGTGGGTATAAAGGGGCAAGAAATATGCTATTAAAAAATACGGTTAATACTTTAATTATCATAGAGTTGTACAGTGCCCGCTCTGCGTGATAGCATACTTTCCCTGACCTTAATGATTGAATACATAATATGTTAGGTATTTATTATAAGTATCCATTTTATAATTTATTTAACCTGTATTCTTCCATTCTAGTTTTACCTGTACATTAAAATAACATTTTCCTTACAAAATATTTATTTAGTTTAGTGTAGGTTTAGTCTAGGTTTCGTAGGACATAGTGTATTATTTTGTAATAAAGGACAACTACCTGATCATGGTAAACATAAAATTGTAGTAAATGCGTACATCTACCGGTAAACATCCTTAGTTACAGGAAGTTTCTTATCAGTATACTATGCAATTAGCAAATTCTTGTCATTCCCATCCTGTGTAAAGTATGCTTATTCTCATAATTTCCTACCTCATAAAATACCTACGCGTCGCCCTCTTATCTTCAGTTTTATTTGATAATAATTTTAGTACGAGCTCCTAAATCATAGGAAATTTTACACAAGGCATAAAAATGTATATGTCAAGATATATTCAATATCTACAATTACTTTATACTTTTTAAATTAAACAACTTATGGAACTAATGTGCAAAACGAAACATTTTTGAAAATAAAAAAGTTACATGACAATACATTAATATATTCCTTGTAGTATGGCAAAATGTGAGTTCATTTTTTCAATTTGGAAAGAAATGACAAGAGGGGCCTTTTCTCACAAATCCTTTATTTCTGACTTGCTACCGGTTTCGGTCACTAAATGACCATATTCAGGCAACAAAAGTTACAATAGGATTATTACTTTGATTTTGATTTTTGATGTTGTATCAAAATTCATCTGGTAGACATATCGATTTTTTGTAATCAACCTACTATGATTTTCAACATGTCTGTTTGTCCATTGTCTTAAGTGAATGTTGTGTAAATGTTAATTGTTTTTTAAAAAAAATAAGAAAATCTAATTAGTAATACCACGAATAACAAGTAAGAAGTGGAGTAATCTATCTGAGATAAATCAAGATAAGTAAAATTTTGGAAGGTGAATTAATAGAAGAAAAAAATTACAAAAAAATCGATATATCTACCAGATGAATTTTGATACAACATCAAAAATCAAAATCAAAGTAATAGTCCTATTGTAACTTTTGTTGCCTGAAGATGGTCATTTAGTGACCGAAACCGGTAGCAAGTCAGAAATAAAGGATTTGTGAGAAAAGGCCCCTCTTGTCATTTCTTTCCAAGTTGAAAACATTAATATATGTATGTACAAGGTTTTGTTTGTCATCTCACTTCTATTTGTCCTTTTTCATAACTGGCCGATGTCTGTTGTAAGTCCATAAGTTATATGAACCTAAAGAGTGAAAATTATGTATGAATAAGTGTAAAAAAGGGCGTAAAGTCTATCTGGATAAGTCCCAATCAGGAGCTGCGTCTGGCCTTCGAGATACCGTCCATTAAAGCAATCGGTTTGTATTTGTTGAACAATATTATCTGGCCTATCTGTCCGCTGACAAAAAAAAATTTACGGCTAGTACCTACTTCAAAATATTCATTTAGGTCTGTTGGGGCCTGCAAAATCAATTTTGGACACGCACGTATATGGTATTGTTTTTGGAGATGGTTAACTCCGAAGAAGTACATCTTCTGTCGCTCCTAAGGTATAGTCTTTTTTGGTTGCTAAAACTTTAGTCACATTTTTTTTCACTCTGTCTAGCGCCTACCCTTTAGAATGCTTGCAGGCGGAACTGCGATTGTTTCTTAACGCCTGATTACTTACATGTCGTGCGCGATCTCGTCTTCCTGTGATATCTCAAGCTTGTGTTTGCGTATAATTTCCTTGCATCAGCGGGCTACGCAAACTTCACCTGCGAACTAATTGTTGACACAGCGCCTTCCTGTCTGCCTAGGCGACGGACGCTTATCATTTTTGTCACCTAAATGAGAGTGTATTTAAACTGGGAATAGGAATCGAATATTGTTCAATTTAATAATGATAAATAATGGGGTGTGTTCTGTAAGCCTAAAGGGTGTCCAAATTTAACATTCCGATTTAAATTTGAAAAGATCTTGAGAGCTTGCCAAAGGAGCAGAAGGGGTACAGGAAATATTTTTTTATTATTAATCGCAGCACTTACACTTTAAAATAAAATTAAAACGTAATACCATACTATGTTTCATGTTCGAGGTGTGTAAATTAAATAGATAATGATTTTTTTTTATTTTATATTCGAATAGAATTACAGTTCAGTATTGTCTCCTTCAAAAAACTGCTTTGGGAAGCCACAAAGCGCTGGAGACGGCTCTTCCATTCCTCATAGCAGGGTTGGAACTCACTTACTGGAATAGCCTTTAACTGGTCGGTTACAGCCGTTTGAATGTTTTCTGTGGTCCCAAATGACGTTCCCCGATCATTTTTGTCGTCAACCGACGATCTGAACACATAAGATCTCGTATTCTATCGACATTTTCATCGGTTCTTGAAGATGAAGACTTTCCGCTGCGTGGTTCATCTTCAATCGAGTGTTGAGTTTTGCAAAAGTATCTATTGCGCTGTGTCCAAGTCTGAAGAAAAACCTGATAGCACACCGTTGATCAAAATTAATGTCACTTATTTTTAAAACTCACTTGATAAAACCGGTTCACGAAAATAGTCACAAAGAACAAACATATGACTCTAACAAATTCAAACTTGTACTAAAGGTGCACTACATTTAACCTAACGCCCTTACAAGTTTCGTCTCCGCAGTGTTGCTAGTTCGGACGATACGTTGCCAGTCTCATTACTTAATTTACACACCTCGTATGTTTATAGTAATTATTTCAAATTTTTTTTGCAACGAGAAGTACACTTTTATTAATAGTCATTACTATTTTTTTTGACAGTCGTTACTGTTTATTTTTTTTTGACGTAACTTAAAAGTGAGTGCGAGAACTAAGCTTGTATTTCGCAGGTTTTTGATTTTATCAACGAGTCTTATGTTGTCCAATAGAAATGCGTTAGCGGTTATTATATATGCATATCTATCGTGTGAAAGGATAAAAATGGATCGCTTTCAATGCAGATGTGTTCATCAAAATTTAAATCTGAAATTGCGTCTGAAATAACGAGTTGGGTAAACAGTCCAAAAAGGCGCGTAGCATACATTTTGCCGCTAATTGAAAAACAAGGTAGATCGAAACAATTTTCGTGCGCAAATGGTAGTTAAAGGCAAAAATTTGGGGTAAAAAGCCATATCCATTAGTTTATAATTTAGTGTACCTAATTAATGTATGTGCTGAAGTGTTCTTCCATATGGTAGCTGATTGTTGGTAATACATTGAGATATTATCCATTTTAGTATATAATCACCGGCAAAAAATCTGGCCACTGTGATTAAAAAAATGCATCAATATTCTTGCTGGTCTCAATACAAACTGAAAATGCTTTTGCATTTAGAATGGTAATTGTAATGTCAATTTTTCGGTTAAAAAAATTTTTTTTTTCTGCCAAACAAAATTCTTTCTCTGACTCTTTTTTATTGTTTTGTCAAAACCAAAACTCATTTTAATCACCATTCACATAATTTTGATAAACCTTGCTCTTGGTTTCATTATGGACTTAAGTGTTCATGAACTGTGGAAAATTATTGCTTTCATTGAAGATGACCTAAAACAATGTTAGAAGAGAACGTCTTTAAATTGAACATATTTATGAACATTTTACGGATCGAGTATTGGAGTAACGTACTCTTTACAGATTAGTCCAGATTCTGCTTGCACTTTCTTGAAGAAGTAAGCAATTCTTAGTCTGTTGTATATCCGAGTGAATGATATTTCAAGGTCGATCTGTTGTGGTATGGGCAGGCATTTCTACTGTCACACGTACACATCTTATGTTCATTGGTAGCGCTCTGTCTGTTGGCAAATTGAGCTGGTGGACTGGGCAGCGTACAATCCTGATATCAATCCAATCATCTTTGAGATCAACTCCAGTCTGCAGTTCGAGACAGACCAATATATCAAGTATTTCATTCATCTGTATAAGGCTTTGTATGTTCTACGTTCTTTCTGGAAAAAATCGGAGAAATTGCTAGGATAACTTATGTTGCAAAATTTGGAAAGCGTCTGCTGATCACTTAGCAATATAGGTTGTTAAAAATCGTACATACACTGAAATTCTTGGCCAAACCAATTGATAAATTAGCTTAAGCGTCTGAATGTCTCGACTGGAAAATCAGCGTCGCAGAGGCAGAAGGTCAAGGGAACGACGCCATTAAATAGGGGCTTAAGAGGAACAAGGAAATTGCCTATACAGCGCTATATAATTTTAGTAGCGAAGACGACAGTTAAAAGTTTTATTTGTCGAGGGAATTTGGTAGACAGAAAGCAGCAACGCTGCCTATAATTTACCCGATGACATAGACCAAGGAACTAAATGGGAAAAGTTAATATAAGTGAATTTAGCTATCGGTTGATTAACAGCAATAAACGACCATTAGTTTTTTATTGGATTCGAGATTTTTATAACTGATTTGATCAAGTTGTTCCCTTTTCAAACAATATAGTGGTGCGAAAGGTCTAGAAGTAGAAGGAATACATCATACATTGCACAATCACATCTTAAGAGACTCATTACAACTCAAAGTCTAATCACAAAATAAAAATCCAACAAAACTACTGCAACGTCCACCATGTACTGTAGATAATAGGCATGTGCGAGATCTCGAAAATCTGGAGATCTCGATCCTTGAGACGAGAAAAAAAAGTCGAGACGAAACGACACGAGACTCTCGGTCAGTCGAGATTTCTCGAGATCTCGAGATTTCTCGAGATTCCGAGATTTCTCGAGATTCCGAGACTTCTTGAGATCTCGAGATTACTTGAGATCTCGAGATTTCTCGAGATTCCATGATTTCTTGAGATCACGAGATTACTTGAGATCCCGAGATTTCTCGAGATTCCGAGATTTCTTGAGATCCTAATATTTTTTTAGATTCCGAAATTTCTTGAAACCTTAAGATTTTTAAAAATACCAAGATTACTAAAATCCCAAAATTCATTTACTATATGAAATTTCCCGGAGAATATTCAAAATATGAAACTTAAGGAAAATATCGGAGACGATCTTTCAACTAGGAACTATTACGTATCGTAACGTAATTTTTACATACGCATCGAGTTTTACACCGACGCTCGATCGGTACAAATTAAAATCGAACTCAGCATTTTGAAATCGATGACCGATTTCCTAAATGCTGAGTTAAACCAAAATGTTAAACCAAAGTGTAATAAGTTTTCTTTTATTTAATGTGTTTTGCTAGTTGAACTTTGAAATTTAAACAATTGTTAGTATTAATACATGAATTTCACCTCTTTTTTGAGAAATTTCAATATATCAAGAAATCTCGGTATCTCGAGAAATCTCACGATCTCGAGAAATCTCGGTATCTCGAGAAATCTCGCGATCTCGGTATCTGAAGAAATCTCGAGAAATCTCGGGATTTCGAGAAACTCGACTGACTGATAATCTCGTCTCGTCTCGTCTCGAAAAATGACTTCTCGTCTCGTCTCGAAAATTCGAAACCTCGCACATGCCTAACAGATAATTTACGTTTTAAATTTTACCTCGGACATATATAGTGAAAACCCATAATAGAAAATATTTTCCATTGTTCCACTTTTTTTTGAGATTTAGTTATGCATTTCAAACTCACCGCAACTCAACTATGCAGATAATACGCCAGATGCAATCAATGACATTGTACAATACGCGGACTGGCATTTATAATATGACAATATGCACCGCAAAATGGTAAAATTTCAATTTTGTTCTGCAGCGCCGTGAAAATATGAACAATAGGTTAATTTAAATTTAAAAAATGTGATTTATTCATAGACATGATACACGGACGATGTGACGTGAGCACTAAACGGTGTGCTGTATAATAATATGCCACTCTAAATATAATAGTTGATTGGGTTTTATTTGCCGTGTAATTTGATTAGCCTCCTCGTTTACAGAAAATCATTTTAAAACGCATTATGTACAAACATTTATAACGAAATACGTACAACATTTTTTTAAATTAATTTTAATTTCAAATAAATTTTATTCGTATTCTACAATACGATTGAGAACTATAAAGTTTACAGAGCCTATGTACCTTAACTATATTGCAATCATGTTTTGCTTAAATCTTCCTTCAAATAACCAAGTCTGTCAACTAAGTACATGATAGCTAGAACTAAATATTCAGTTGACTGGAAGCCTATCACTGTCAAATGATAGGTAAATTAATAGCTTGTAACGAGCATAAGAAATTGCCTCTTTACAAGTGTATAACGTAGTTTTTACAGTATAATCCTTAATGATTGGACGTTTACCCAGAGGATTATTATTTTCATTGGCGTTTAAAATATTTTCATACATAATTTATGATATACATAGAACCAGGTTTTTCATATCGTTGCTGAAATCGTCTTTCCTTGACTGATCATTGTGATCAACCTGTATAACTCGTTATTTACTTCTGATAAGATATTTTGACTGATAAGAATTTTAAACACATAACTAATGAACAGTGCTCGCCAAAATGTTTACAATAGTAAAATACAAGGATTTCATAAATTAAGGTACATATATATGTATTTCAACTCATTATACAACTTCAAAAAATTAAGCTAACAACAAAAATGAACAGTAACCGAATTCCTTCAATAATAGGATGTCGTAACTAAAAATATTTTTTTAATAACTTTAAAGCCAAAAATCCGCTGGGTTAAGATCAGGCGATCTTGGTGGCCATTAATTATCAAACTGTCTATTTATAATATGACTGAAAAATAGCTGTCAACAAGTATAACTGGTTGGTAAATGTGCGATGGTGCTTCATACTGCTTCACACTTCACATTTCGTCATTCTGTATTTCTTCGAAGAAATATGGACCAATTATGAAATTTGCTGTGAAACTTCACCAAACAGTAACTTTCTTGTCATGAAGACCCTTTTGAATGATTTCATGTGGATATTGTTTTAACCATATTTAAAAGTTTTAAGTATTAAAAAAAATTGTTAACAAATAAATTGTTAACATATTTACTTATTGTACCTGATTGGTTTAGGGTTATGCATACAATTTTCCAAACTTAACACTACTATTTGCTAGTGGGTTCGTATTGGCTATGTTTTCATTTTCCTGAAAAACTTCTGTAACTTGGACATCGGATAATTAGTTTTCACGACCTCAGGAGGTCGATTGCAGACTCTGTTCATTCAAATTTGCTGATCAAATTATGGTACGGTTTTAAAACTCTCAACTCAAACCCATTCTCATAGGAAATCTTTGTAAATCAACAGTGTAATTTCTACCACACTCATAATAACATTGTGTTAAACTTATTCTTGTTTGCCGACCCATTTTTTTTAAGGTCAAATCTTTGAATTTACGTTCAGTTTTATTGTGTAATCACTTTGTTGTGACACTGTTTTGATACTTTTGTCGGTAGTTGTCATAGCGAAACTGTCTTTTTCAATAGATGCATATAATTACTTTTTGCAGTTGAAAAATTTTTTGCAAATGAAAAAAATCCCCTGAATAATAACTATATACACAAAAAAAATTACTTTTTCCAAAGAGTCTGGAATTCAAAAGGTTTGTAAATAATGGAAAGGTTATTAAGCCAAAGACATGTACTGCAACGAAACTATTTAAGTTATCCATATGTTGTTTTCTATGATTTTTGATAAATTATTTTTGGTCAATAATCAAACATTTTTTTAACAATCAACACGAACTATTGTTCTAGTTAAATTCTAGTCAATATTTAATATAACCGTAATTTTCTACATGCAGTTTGATATAGACACAATATTAAATATTAATTTTAAATTCCCATTAGCATAATTTACCATACTTTCACCATCATTGATTGAAAAAAAAGAGTAGTTTATCGTACCTAGATTATTCTATGGCTAATTCATGAAATAATGATCTTTTCCTTATTAGTTACACAAATAGCAGTCGAAAAAATGTTTAATGCGCCTTTCTGTTATCTCACAAAGTATACATGATTTTCTTTTCTTAGTAGAAGCAGTGGTAACGTTCTAATACCCGAGGTGGCCAGCAGACAGCGGATTGCATTGTGATTCGGTTCAGGTTCGGGGTATAAAGGAAGTTTTTCAGTTTCGTCTCAGCGTAACGTGGCTGTTCGTAATCCAAAAAAGGAAATAGTAGGTACCGAGCCGAGGCTACATATCAATTTCCCTGTCTGCTACCCGGATCATTCCGACAAATTATTGTTTCTTGTTTCGTCGGAGTTTCGCGGAAAGTGGAGTTTAAACGCGTGACGTCTGTTCTAAATAAGTCAATGTTGGAACCAACTGCATTCTTGTTAAATGTGCAGCGATGATGTAACTCAACAAAGGTGTTACATTTATTTGATTATTTCCCTCCACTTACCACTCTCCCTCCTAACAAAATATATATCTATTAGTTATAATAGTATTACTAAAAATATTATCCCTATCGCATTTATAAGATAATTACAAATAATAAAAAAAAAACAGTATCAAACAGAGGCATTTGAAATCAATGTTTTGGTGTTACTATTATTATACGAGGTGTGTAAATTAAATAATGAGACGTTTTTGATGTGAGATCAATGAGAGATGTGAGAATAATGAGAGATGTTTTTTTTTTTTTTTTTTTTTAATCGAATAGAATTACAATTCAGTGTTGTCTCCATCAAAATAACGTTTGTGTTTGTTTACATCCAGCTATAGTCTCTAAACGAAATTATATATAATTATAGTGATTTTAATTATATGTCTACAGTTAATTATAAGGAAAGGTTTCAAAGAGATCTACTACTACCATCTTTTATCATATATATATGATTTTTTCCACACTTTCGTTTCCCTGTCTCTCACATACGACAAATTATTGAAATCTATATTTAACACGTGATTGTAACGTAACTGATTGATTTATGAAATTGAACAGCTTGAATTCTATGAAGACTAGAGAAATTTTAACATAGTTTGGGTAAATATATCGGTCTTTTAAAATATATGTAGTAATCATTTTTCTGGGTGTATAGATGATGTTATCACAAAATTCCCACCCAAAATGCTTAATGCTGTTAACCCATTAGATAACACTGGGGAACAGCTGTTTTGGTGCCGAGGGTTTTTGAACTGATTCTATATCAGTTTGATGTCCTGAATTCAAATATCGTATTCATTTTTCCCTATCAGCTCCAGTTTTTAAGATATACAATTTTAGAGAAATATGAGTTCTATGATTTTAACTCAAATCTCAAGTGTAATAAACAAAAGTAGATTCGAATTTTTTATTTTATTTATACCAAATACAATCTTAAGTCAAACTTACAAACAAAAAAAAACATTAAAGAAATCAAATATAGTCACTCGACACTTCTAAAACTTCTTTTCCGCGACATTCTTGAATGTTTTTTCAAACAGTCCCTCTTTAAACTCCAGCAGTAATCTGCCATCATGTGGATGTCCCATCTTCCTTGGTAGCGGTCCTCCATAATTTTAATATCTTGGTGAAATCTTTCACCTTGTTCCTCACTCATGTCTCCTAAATTTTCTGGAAACCGGTCCAAGTGGCTGTCTAGATAGTGTACTTTTATACTCATATTGCACCCTAATGATTTAAAGCTGTTCAGCATCTTGTTAACAATTTCAACATAGTTTTCAGCTTTATGTTTGCCTAGAAAATTTTCTACAACTGCAACAAATGATGTCCAAGCTTCTCGTTCAACTTCATTCATTGAATTTATGAAGGCAGGATCTTTAATTAATTGTCTTATTTGTGGGCCGTCAAATATCCCTGCTTTGAGTTTTTCTGTGCTCAACTGAGGCATTTTTACCCCTATATATTCAAAACAAGGCCCATCCTTATCAAGAGCTTTTACAAATTGCTTCATTAAGCCCAACTTTATGTGTAACGGAGGAAGAATGATTTTTTCTCTTTCAACCAAAGCGTCGTTAATGACATTCTTTTCCCCAACGTCCATGTTTTCTCTCAGAGGC
Organism: Aromia moschata; assembly: GCA_029963805.1. Lineage (NCBI taxonomy): Eukaryota > Metazoa > Arthropoda > Insecta > Coleoptera > Cerambycidae > Aromia > Aromia moschata. The sequence continues at coordinate 5,792,993 of JAPWTK010000001.1, forward strand.
CAATCTTTTCTAACTCCAGTGGTGTGTTTTGTCCCTACTATCCCAAAGGCACAAGAAACACGGATATTTTGTGTAACCACTTTGATGCCCAAGAAGAAAGTTCACCATTTTTAAGTCTACACATATCAACCATTGATGTTCGTGATACTTTATCTTCTGCAAGACTAAAGCTATTGTGTTATATTCTTCTTTCAGTTTCGTTGAGTGAGCTAACGGTATTGAACCATATTTATTCCCATTATGTAGAAGGACACATTTTAAACTTCGCTTTGAACTGTCAATAAATAGGCGCCAATCATCTGGAATATATTCAGAAAGTCCCATTTCTTTCATGAGTCCCCTAATTTCGTGACAAAATACAAGATTGTCTTCTTGAGAAAAGAATGGTAGCAGATCTTTTTCTCTTGTACGGTAAAAGGTAATTTTGGTTCCTTGTTCCAGTAAATTTTTGTCGTTTAACCTAGAAGCCAGTACTTCAGCAGCTTTTTTCGATAAATTGAGATCCCTGGTGAGATCATTTAATTCGTTTTGATTGAAGCGTTGAGGAACTGAAGACGTCCCCTCATAGTCACTGTTAGTTTCATTAGCATCGGAAGAGCGATCAGAGGGACAATGTTCGTTATCAGAGATATCTGGTAGCTCATGAAATGTTGGAATCGGTATTTCATCTGAGTGCGGGATAGGGCGTATTGCCGAGTCTAAATTGGGATAGGTCCATTTATGGCGGTTATTTCGATTGATTCCATTAATATTTGCTAAACAGAAATAGCAATCATCGAAGTGGTTTTTTGGTTCTCTCCAAACCATTGGTACGCCGAATTTCAAACATTTTCTTTTGCCGGTAGTCCACTGCCGTAATTGCTCTGTGCAAGTTTTACATACAAGATGCGGGGCCCACGTTTTGTCCTGATCACCAAGCTTAACTCCAAAGTATGCCAAATATGCTTGCTTCACAAAGTCAGTAATAGCTCGTCTGTTTTGTTGGAACATGTATTCTCCGCATATATAACAAAACACATCAGGTTGATTGACACAACTTCTTCTTGAACTGGACGCTGAACTCATTTTAATTCTGTTCAATAACACAACACTCTTTTCTTAACAGAAAATAACACGCCAAATTCGATCTACTCTCTTTAGCAAGAAGGCACAAACTGACGAGACTTACCTGAGTTAGGGGTATAAAAGGGTCAGTTCAGGTACCTGGGAGGCAATGTTTCCACTATTTATAGATTTACCTGGAATTTACTCATTTACAGACTGACAATAAAACAATTGCACCTACATTAATGATTATAAAATAATTTTAGAACTCTCAGAAACCAATAAACTGCATAGAAACCAGATATGTAGATAAATTTATGTATCTAAAAAAGTAGAGCTGATAGAGAAAAACGGATTGCACCTATAGATTTAGCTTCCCAAATATAGTTAAAATCAGGTCTAAAATCCCAGGCACCAAAAAAAATTTTTTTTTGTTCCCCTGTGTAATTAATTACATGATATTACGTTCCGTCTCTGGCTGGCGCCTTTGTTTTTATTTCCTTTTAACATCCTATCCAAAGCCTCGTCACCAAAATTAATTTGAGGCATTTCTCTGGCTGTCGCAGCCGCAGCCTACTGCGAGAAAGATGTGTCCTTTCGGACGCCCACGAGATCACCGGTGTCGATACGGACATTACACACTGAAAGAAAAGTGTATTTGTCCGTAGTAATTTATTCTTTTTAAAATAAGCAAATACGACTTTAGCGAAATATTAAATAATTATATTTTTGTTATTTAAATGTAATAAACATATTTATATTAACATGCTTTCATCAAAATTTAACCTCAGAATAGGCGTTGGCTGTTTAATAGTATATCTTTGATAGGTTGGATTTTTGGGGCGATTTCCTCCTAAAATTGGCATTTCAGAAGTTCTATACCAAAATGCTGATAACGTCTTGATGTTCAGCGGGTCAAAATACGTCGGAAATGATACGTCTAGTTGTCAAAGCTTCTAAGTTCGGCAGTCAGGACACATTTCAAGAAATTCCCGTTGCATTCAAGGGATTGATAAACAAGTGTAAGTTCATTACATAGTAATTCTTTCTCTCAGTGTAACATGAGATGATAATATATTATTACGCGGGGCTTATAAATTTCTTTCCCCTGAAAATATGAATGTTAATTTATGTAAATTAATTTCACGGGTCACACACATTCTTTCATCGCGTTATTAAATCTGTTAATCGTGGAATATAAACAGCTTTTGTGTACAGGTTTAGAGATTAATAGGTCGACCGATGCGTGGAGACTCGCGTAGGGACGGGGTGAAGTCGTATTAATGTTCAGACATGACACATGAAGACTTAATTTCTATCGGGTTAGGTAGTACGTAAATGCGCAAAGGTGCTTTGTTAGGAGATGCTCTCTGTGTATAGTCTGGAACATGCTATTTCTGCGCCTATGTTTGTGTTGTGGTTCGTTCTAACGTAATTGAGGTACGAGGTGTGTAAATTTACTATTTGAATAGAATATCAATTCAGTATCGTCTCCTTCAAAATAACGTCCATAGGAAGACACAGAGAGCTGGAGACGGTTCTTCCATTCCTCATAGCAGTGCTAGAATTCATATACTGGAATAGTATTTAGCTGGTCGGTTACAACTGTTTAAATGTTTTCTATGGTCCCAAAATGACGTCCCTTGCGGTGCTTTTTCAATATCGGGAAGAGGAAAAGTCACAAGGACTCAAGTCAGGTGAGTAAGGAGGCTGAGGAGCCACAGGAATGTTTTTCTGGCCAAAAACTCGTTTACTGAAATGGCTCTGTGACAAAGCGCATTGTCGTGATGCAACATCCAGTTGTTCTTGATGTTTGGTCTCACACGCGTGACGCTCTTTCAAAGTTTTTCAAGAACCTCTCTGTAAAAGTGTTAATTTACTGTTTGGGCTGGAGACATAAACTCTTTGTGAACAATTACCTGACTATTAACATGCATTTGATTTTCGACTTGCTCATTCTTGCTTTTTTTGGTCTTGGAGAGCTTGAAGAGTGCCATTCCATGCTTTGGCGTTTGGTTTCCGCGTCGTACTCTAACACACAAGTCTCATCACCAGTAATGACACGTTCCATAAAATGCGGGCCGTATTCAATCGATTCCAAAAGTCAAGACACCTTTTTCTCCTGATTTCCATTTGTTCCAGCGAAAGGAACCATTTTTGCGCATTCCTGTGGCTGCTCAGCTTTTTCATTTTCCTGACTTGAGTCCTTGTGACTTTTTTCTCTTCCCGTGATTGAAAAATCACCTAAAGAGACGTTATTTTGGGATCATAGAAAACATTCAAACGACTGTAACCGACCAGCTGAAGGCTGTTATATGAGTTCCAGCACTGCTGTGAGGAATGGAAGAACCATCTCCAGCGCTGTGTGGCTTCCCAAGGAAGTTATTTTGGAGGAGACAATACCGAATTGTAATTCTATTCGAATAACAAAAAATAAAAATATCAGTCTCATTACTTAATTTACAGACCTCGTATATAAGGTTATAAATTTATGATCAAATAGAAATACGTCTTTTTTTGGTCGGCCAACTTTGATGACGTTTTTTTTGGATGGATCGTTTCTAATCCTTATATACCTACTATGTCTAACAATAAGTAACAAAGATTAATTTTAAATCACAACAGACAATGCTACATTGTCCGTTCTATGTTTCACTTAAAATGGGCCAGTGCCGCTGCCTCCTTAATAAAACAAGCGCCTCCCTCGCCAAATGTGTGGAGGCAAACAACGAGTTAAATTGCATTACCGCAAACATCAAAAACTAAAAAGACTAAGTAATTTCAACGGCGTGGAGCACAAAAGAATAATCCTCTCCCGTCCTTGCTAAACTTCAGACACAACATATTTCCACAATGGAAACGGCGGCGGCAGAGCGGGGGGGGGGGGGGGGTCGAAATGGGTTTCTTTATTGGCATGAATACCGTTATGCACCATCCCTTTGCGACGAAAGTAAATCGGGAAACTCAATTTTATTACTTGTTTTTTTTTTTTTTGTAGTGCGTGTTGTTTTTGATTCATATTTTCATATGTGTCTTCGATTTTTCATTTTGGAGGAATGTATCCACATTTTTTTCTTCACATTTCTTAACTAAACTTAACTTCACATTTCTAAATTAAACTATCAATTTTCTAAGTTCTTCAGTTATTACATTTTTTATCGACAGTTTACATTTATTTGGGACACACAAAATGATAAATAATAACAAGCCATTAAAAAAAAAGAACGTCATCAAAGTTCTCATCAAAACGTCATCAAATCAGAAGTATCTATTTCTTTTCTTAATCTTGAGATTATAACCTTACTTAAGTTTGACCAAAATTTTGACAATAACAAAGTTTAGCTCCGATGAGGTTTTTTTTTGAATGGCTTAAATGGCTCATTAGTTTGAATTAACACTTTTTGATCCTTGGCAACATTGGTGAGAATATTTACGTTTATACGGTGACTTCATATAAATTAAAAATTATCTAGGGTAGGCCGGAATTTTATTATAAGGTTGGCAACACCTAATTTCTTAATACATATAAGCACAATACAGTTGTTTAACTGATCTTATCCTAACAACAATTGTAAAAGAAAAGGAAAAAAAACAGGGTGAGTTTTTTAGTGCTTATTTGATCTATGGAATCATAGTTTCATAAAAAAATTGTTAAAATGTGATATGTGAGGTTATTTGCACCCTTTTTTCCACCTTTTTAAAATATTGTCAAAGCACCCAATATATTTTTGTGGTGAACACAATTTATTAATCGAAAATATCGAAAATATGTATCATAACCTATACCCAAACCCAGTAATTTCGGAGACATATAATATTTTTTAAAAGGGTCTCGAAAACCGTCATAACTTTTGTTGGGTAGTAGGCTCAATTTTCATTTTGGGCACAGCCAGAGAACATATGCTTCTGCGTACTATACAATTAAAGGATATTCGAAAATGTATTACTAAGAGTTCAATTATTATGTCCAATTTTGTTAATTTCAAATCGAGATAACTTGTTTAGGTCAAATGGACCACCCTGTATTTTTTCGATTGGGGTGGGAGATATAGGGGGATTAGGGAGATATATTATATCTCCACAGTTATATTTTTCGGAGAATATTTTCGGTTTTTAAGAATTATTCTTAAAAATTGCCATCAAATTAACTACAAAAGTAAACAGCAGCACATGAAATTATATGACACTATTCAACGTACTACATACAGCGCAGCTAATACAACAGAACCAGCTGACATAGGAGTACTGCAATCAAATTAAATTGAGGTAACCTCAATCACGTGCCACACGAGTTTCCTATATGTCGCGTCACTGTAAGCCAACCTTATTTACTACTGAATTATGATGGAACCTACTTTTTAATATAAAAAGTGTTGCTGTAATCTAGATCACCTTTTATAGGACATAATGAAGTGCTGCGTAAATTTATTCTATGAATATTAAAACTATAGTCTTAAAAAAAACTTGGCAGTCCGTATTCAGCATCTATGGTTAACAGTAATTATAACTTCCTTTTAATAGAACTGTCACGTGTATAACGTATGCCAGAAAAGACTTAATTGTCGCTTGCTAAGTTGTGGTAAAACCTTGATCTCTTAAATGAAGATTTATGGAAGAAAATAAATGAAGAAAGAAAATAAAGTTTTGTTCACATGATTTATAAAAAAAAAGGTCATTTTAACAACGTATACAGTGTGTCCCACTTGAGGTAGAAGCTAGAAATAATAAAACGTTATGCGTTAATAAATCCACCCTTCAAATCCCATTTAAAATCTACGTTGCTTATAGTTCTTCATTAACGTAATCTCATAGAAAAAAATAGCAGGGAGTTAAATCCGATGGCCGACTGCCAACCCAGACACTTGATTTGATTTCCTGCGTTTTCTCATGAGATTTCTACGTTAAAATAAGTATAATAAGCAACGGCCAAATAATGCTTAAAAGAACTTAAGTTATCTTAATGATGTTGCGAAAAAACTAATTTTCTCTAAGTCGTTATGTAACCTCATACAAATTTTATGTAGTTGTATGTGTCCCAAAATTTACGCAGGATTTGAATTAAGTAGAACACACAGTTTTTTTCAACTGTATTTTTTTTTATTGAAACATAAAGTACATGGGATAGGGTTAGGCATGGAATAGTACAACAGGCAAATGACCTCTACGGCTTTGCTGGCACATACGCACTCTTTTGTCAAAATTTTCCATGACCATTTTGCATAAATGTGGCTGAATTCCGTTGATGCAGAGTTGAATCTCCTCCTTCACTTGTTGACATAGACCTTTGACTCCAAATAACCCCATAGAAAGAAATCCAATGGTGTTGTAATATCATATAGGGGCCAATTCTGATCACCGAAACAAGAGAGTACACGACCAGAAAATGTATCATGAAGTAATTGGATTGTTTCACGAGCTGTATGGCATGTCGTACCGTCTTGTTGAAGCCACATGTCATCCACACCAATATCATCCAATTTAGGTAGAAAGAACTCTGTTATCATGTCGCGATATCGAGTATTAGTAATAATAACTGCTTGACCAGCCTCATTTTCGAAGAAATATTGTCCAATGATGCCTCCAGCCCAAAATCCAGCATCAAACACTGACACGTTGTGGAAGTGTTTGTTTTTCCACAATCACATGTGGGTTCTCTAAACCCCAAATGCGGCAATTTTGACGATTAACGAAGCCATAAAAGTGACAATGTGCTTCATCGCTTAGAAAGATTTTGCTCGAAAAATCAGCATTCACTTGTTGTTCAATAATCCATTCAACGAACTCTCTTCGCTGTACATGGTCATTTTTACTAACCCTAAACAGTCAGTTGTCAAAAACTGTTTTCTTTTCCCAAATGGCGGCAAAATCAACCCTTTAGAATAATGCGCTGATTCTAGAAAAAAAAAATAGCGTGATTGTGAAAAACAAAGATGGCTGGTACATTTAGAATACAATTGAAACAATTAAAAAAAGATTGCCACAGCATAGAAAAAAAATAAGTCAAACAACTTCTATTTGCAAAAGTTTCCTAAAAAGCAAATAAATGGACGTTTTCCACGAAAGACCGAACTACTTTACTTTTCTCGACGCGCGTTTCGCCAACTAAGTTGACATCTTCAGAAGATTAAAACTGGTTCTACGCCGAAGGTTCCAGTACCCACTCTAGGGTAAAAAACAAATGGTTAAAATGATATACGTAGGACTTTTGCCGTACCCTGTATATTAGTTTTTAAAAAAATCTTGAAACATACTGAGTGAATAAAAAAGTAGGTGTATCAATAAAAGAGTCTTTATAAAATAAATATAACTGTATTAAAATATTTCTACTACTCTTAAAAGCGTAAAAAAGAACACATAGAACTAATGATTATATACAGTGTGCAACTAGGTAAATGAGATAAAAGGCAAGAAGCCTCGTTAACAGTTCATTAGCGTGCTGGCGCCTATAAAACAGAAGTAATAATGCAGAGGCCCATTTGCGACGCGCCTCCTGTTTAGACCATTATCCCGATCGTTATCCGGTAAGACTCGTTATGAGAGGTTGCTCCGATTTCTAGGACTCTCCCGTTTCGCATCTCCACAAGGATCACTGCCCCCGCCTTCGCTCGTGGACGACTTCGATTCCATCATTCATATTTACCGACATCGAGAACGTGCGTCTTTGGACAGGGTCGGACTCAGGTCAAAGGACACTATTATTTTCTTAGAACACTATAGAAAATAATGGATATCGGGACAAAACCCAGCTTTCAAAGCTCTTCAGCCACCTGAGATAGTCACTCGTACATATTTTGTTTGATAGTACTACAGACAAAATTAATAGAGCTGAATCTGGTAACCTTGGTACGCGTCCCTCGATAGGGTCGGAATCAGGTCAAAGGACACTATTATTTTCTTAAGTTTATTTTAACGTACACCGTACTATACGATCAGTTTGTGGGAATACTGCTTTGCAAGTATGACCCATTCTAGATATTCCATTGACCAATATAGATTCGATGTTGTCAATGAAATTAATTATATTGTTATTCAATATATCGCCTACTTCACTTTTAGTGGTATAGTAAATTAACTAAATCCTGAATAAAAAATGTACTTAATGAAAAAAGTTTTCAATATTTTCAGACTAGATTTGATAGACATTATAGGAGATGCTGCATTCAGTAGTGCATCAGATTTTGTGCATAAAAAATGCCAATATGATTTATTGGATATGTCATAATCAATCAAGGTCTTGTCTTTTTTTATAAGTAAATCCTGCCACTCTGTGTATTATGTACAGTGTTTGATATCCCCTTTTAAAAAAAATAGATGAAAATGGAGTAATAAATAAATGTTTTAGTAGGTTGTGTATATTTTAAATTGGCTGCATTGAATTTAACCGCTTTATTTATGGTATTTACAAGCAAGAGAGCATTTATCTGTATTTCAGAAATATTTCGGAAATTTTAAATCCGTCCCTGACATGAAGCTCTAAATTCCTACGTCTACTAATTGAACATAGTATATACAGTTGATTTCAGGTAAATCTGGGACAAGTTTATATTTTGGTTATAAATTGGGTTTCTTTTGGACGAACATACAGTGGATTTATATAAAAAAATATGTTGACATTTTACTTGTCAAATTTCAGAAAAATCGAATGTTCCGAACTATCAGCAAACATGTCTAAACAGCTAATAGTGCTTGATAAAACACGGATTATTTCTAAAATAGACGATGGTTGGTCAATAAGAATGGTGTCGCAACATTTAAATTTGAACAAAAAATACGATGTTTGCGATCAAACAAAGGTGGCAAAACGAATGATCTTTACAAAAAAAGGTAGGGACTGGGTTGAGTAACAAGAGTTTCCTTTTGACACGGCAAGAAGGGCTGTTAATCATACTAATTTTCTCGCTTCAAGAGTTATAGCAGAAGCATATTGAAATCTAATCTGAAGTGTCGCGTTGCTACAAGAAACCCACATTTAATAAACACATGAACAAAAACAAGCAATATTGTTGTTGGCATTGAATCATACAAATTACGATTCAAGTTATATGGAATCGCTTTATGTCTATGTACCATGTCTATGTACCATGTCTATGTACAATCTATGTTTGTATACTCTACCTAAGTTTATATACGAGGTGTGGCTATTAAATAACCGAACTGATGCTGCTGCCAGCGCGCTGCGAGCGTGTCGCGACAATTTTGAACAGAACTGTGTCTGGTGATACTTTCCTAACCCTGAGCTCGCTGGATAAGCCAGTGGGTCGTTCAGTTTGACTGTAGTAGGCGTTTGAATTAGTCTACGCACCAGTGTCGCGTCGAAAAATTGTTAAGTGTTCAGATGGATCAACAGGTTAATCTAAAGTTTCTTGTTAAACTGGGGAAAACTTTTACAGAAGCTTATGCAATGTTAAAAGAAGTGTATGAGAATGAATGTTTATCCCGCACACAAGTTTTTTAATGGTTTAAACGGTTTAAAGAGGGAAATGAAACGACAAAACACGATTCGCGCCCCGGACGACCCTCAACGCCAACACGGACGAAAACATTGAAAAAAATTGTTAAATAAATCGACAAAGAATGCGTTCACCAGATTTTCAATGGATCGTTCAACATGCGCAAAAATGCTTCCAAAACTCCTCACTCTCGAGCAAAAGGAATCAAGAATGAATATTTGCACTGACATTCCTAACAACACTGACACTGATCCAAACTTGTTAGACACGGTGATTACTTGTGATGATCCTGGTTTTTTACTTACGACCCCGAAACAAAACGCCATTCCTTGCATTGGAAGATTACGAACTCGCCAAGGCAAAAAAAGTCAGGATGAGTAAATTCAAGTTCAAAGCGATGATAATCGTCTTCTTTGACATTCGAAGCATTGTTTACGTTCATTGGGTCCCTGAGGGCAGACGGTGAATCAACATTATTAAAACGAGGTAGAAGACGAAGACCCGATTTGTGGAAGACCAAATCATGGAAAATTCAGCAAGACGATGCACCGGCCCATTCTGCTTTGTTTATGAAGGCGTTTTTTTTTTAAAACAGCATTACTGTGTTGGAACATCCACAATACTCGCTCGACCTTGCCCTCTGTGAGTTTTTTATTTATTATTTTTTTTATTAGTTATTTTCCAAGGTCAAATCGGCGCTGAAGGGGACAAGATTCGAAAGTGTGGAAGCGGTTAAAGCAAAAGCGACGGAGATTCTGAACCAGATGTCAGAAGCGGACTTCTAGCACTGCTTTCAACAACAGAAAAGTCGTATAGAGCGGTGTAGAGATCGCCAAGGGGCAAACATTGAAGGCGAAAAAGTTGCTACTGTTATTGGTAATGAATAAAAAACAGCATTTCGGTTATTTAATAGCTACACCTCGTACTATCTATGTCTGTATAACCTTGGATTGTAAAGTGATGTAAAATCATATTTACATGCTAATAACACTAAAACACCCACCCTCTACTTTCAAGACGAGTTTGTGAAAATCCGCTCGCCTCACTCGGATCTCAGCTCTTATAATTATCAATTATCATTCGCACAGGCCCGGGATAAAGGGGGAATCGTTAGGTTAACAAACTTGCGAAAACTGCGAAATTGAGTTTTAAATTTTAATAGAGGATGCCGCTCAAAGGAAGCGTACAGTCCGAGAATTAATAATAAACCCTTAATTAGTTCATGTTTTGCGCTTAAAGAAGGAGAATATTCCTTTGTGGTTGTTTTTAAATGCATACCGGATTTAATGAGATGATAACAGAGATTTTGGTGATCATATTAGCAAAATTAATAAAAACATTCTTCTACGTCCAATTAATTTAAAATTAAAAATCAGTATAAATAATCAGATCAAATAATGTTTTCAGAATTACCTTTCAATTAATCGACATTTCGCAATTTTTTATTTGCATCTTCAGATTATAAAACGAATCACACGCACTAGAGCCAGTGAGAGTAAATGTGATACCAAATACAGACAAAAATAAATAATATTACCCAAAGGTTTTTGTACAACAAGAACGAAATAATAGTGGAGTTCAATTGAATCGATGAGTGGATGAAGGGTCTAAATCCAATTATATTAGCCATTTTGCCATTTGCATTTTTATCCTTTTCTGTACGGGAGTGGTCGATATATCGACCACAAAAAAAAATTAAATTTGTTATATTTTAGGGGGAAATTATGGGCTGAATACAGGACAAATAGAAAAAAATCTGGGTGACATCTTTGACCGTGAATATGAACATTTCAAGGTCAAATAAGCTTTTTAGGAGTTTTACGGTAAAATTGGTGTATCTATGTATTTTGATGTTTTGAAAACAGATAAAATAAAATAATATTGCGTGGAATTAGGGTAGACGGAAGTGCGGACCCAAAAAAAGCTAAAAAATTCAAGAACAAATTTCGGAAAAAAAGATGGCGCTCCAATTACGGAAAATCAAATTTTTGTAGTCAAATCTCTTTCTCGCGTTAGCAGACGTGTCCAGGATGTTCAGGAATATTTCTGACCTACTTTTCCTGTGAAGTAACCCTGTTCTAAAAGAAGTAGGCACAAACCTTTTCGAGCATCTTGGACACGTGTACTGCCGTGGGGAAAGGGTTATTATGATTTTTTGCGACTGGAGCGTCATATATGCCGAGTGGAAAAAAATATTTGGGACAAAAGGTTCTTATTTTTATCCCTAGAATCGGAATCTGCAAAAAAATTTTGAGGGTGTCCATCTGAAATTCTAAACCTACCCCCACCCCTATTTGGGGGTTGGTTTCTGGGGGTTGATTTTTTTTTCATTCGATAGTGGTTTCAAAATCATGAAACCCGTGTTTTTTTTGGCGGTTCCGGACTTTTGTTGCCCTCTGTGTGCGATTATACATATATATATATATATATATATATGCGGTAATGTTGAGCGTTTTCAGCGATTTAACCCTTTATTATGCAATTTATTGTTTATACTTCGTTGTTTATGCACCGAAATTTTTGTTTGGACCTCTTGAAAGGTAAATCCACAAATCTAGCTTAGTTTTGTACAAAATTTGATTTTTCCTGGATTACTTTCCATTGCGTCCGGTAGTGGTCGATATATCGACCACCCCCGAAGTCAGTGATGCCAAACATCAAATTCATTGATTTTATATATATTTTTCATATTAATTGGAAGGTCGATTTGTACTGATTTTTTCCCGTACGGAAAAGGTTAATATTTATACATTCTCTTTTCTGTAAAACAACTCTAGGGAAGAAAAGAAGCAACTTACCTCATACCACACTTTAAAGTTGCTGATTTCCAAAAAAATAATCATTCCTTCCTAAATAAAATGATTTTGGACGTATACTTTTCCAGTCATCGATTCAATTGTTTGGCGATGTTGTTACAGATGCACAAACCAACGTTTGGTTTGGACCTTAATATGTACGTACCGTTAAACATTGAATAAAAAGGACACATTTCATTTGACTGACAACCATGAAGTGAAATCGAATAATAAATTCGAATGACAAGCGTTTCAAGAATGATGCTGAATTAAAAATTGCCTTAACAAATATCTTGAAGCCCGTGAAGTCATAAGAGACTTATGTTTCCAATTGCTTTATTCTGATACAAGCCGACAGTCTTTTTTTAAAAAAAGGGTTTTTTGTTTTAGTAATAAATTATTTAACATGACAGTATACAAATATTTGTACAAATAATTTTTATATTTTTTCAATAAATGGATATACAAGTATGTCCATTTAAATGAATACTAACAATATAATGATACAATATTTCAGGAAAAAAAATATATTAACGAGCCATTCAAAAAAAACTTCATCAAAGTTGGCCGAGCAAAAAAAGAAGTACTTCTGTTCTTAATCTTAAGTTTATAACCTTATTGAATTGTCAAGGCTGTCACATTATGTTCTTTTTGTTCTCGCTTTCTCGTTCATAGTGACGTTTTTTTTTTAAGGGCTCATTAGTTTATTTATTTTTTATAGTGTTAGGTTTTAATTAGTACTAAAATATACAAATGCCATAGAGTAAGGTTCAATATATTCAGTCATAAACTGTTTTTCCACTATCTAGGAGGTATCGCCCTCTACTGTGTCAAGATATATTCTGATTCCGACAAAGTCAGCAACTACTAGATGCAATTCTCGAATGCATACTCTAACAGTTAGTACTAGTTAATTAGAACTAAATATAAATTTTAGTTAATTTTGAGTTTTTTATTGCTACCACGAAGTTTAAATTTAGGCTTTATGCGTAGATACATACGAAACAGAAACGAACCATTAGCTTATACCAATCTTGATATGGATTTAATTAATCTGCTGCGGAATATTAACGAAATGAGCATTGCCTAATTCACCAGGAACGTAACAATCTTACCTTTTAGGGTTAAAGTCGAAATCTTGCCAACATTGTTAAATAATTTGACGCTTTGAAATACTAAAACACCCAATTAGTTCTACAATTTACAACTAATTTAACTTGATATATTATTTCATTTGCGCTGAACACCCTCCCTATAATTGAAAATGGATCCCGTCGTTATAGGAGCAGTTACAATTAAAGCTGAATCTTTAGGAGGTCCCGTTCACGAGCGGAGAATATAAATTTAGGTCAGTTTTAAACTTTTATGGACGCAAATTGGTAGTACCTCGTTTAGTGTTTGGTAATAAAAGTCCAAAGAGATCTTTAATGAGATCGAGACGATATAAAAATAGACAAATAAAAAAAAACAATTACCTGTATTGGGCAAACAAGAAGATTGATTTTAGATAGTTTTTAAAGAACATAACGGGGCAGCATATCGTAATCCGTTCGATGTCGAAGTTAAGCAACGGAGAACGCGGTAACTATTTGGTTTGGTCGATCTTGATCTCATGACTACACAATCTGCTATATATCCCCATTTTGTTGAGGTACCTTTACCTGGGGCATGTCTTATCAAGTACCCTGTAACTATTCTTACCTGGTTCCTACTGAGTTTTAGGAGACTTCCAGCTCTTTTATCATATATATTCTTTATAAGAGCCTTGCTTTGTGCTAGTTTTGGAGTAGTACTCCAATGTTTCTTATGTTGGATGTGTACCCCTTTTTATTTGTCCTTGACCGTGGTTTTTGTTATCCCGAAGTCCTTGGAGAATTTCTCAATTCAGGTTCGTCAGTATGCTTGTTTCCAAGGATGTCACTGTGACTTGGAAACAACACTGCTTTCAATGCAATGCGGTCTGCCAGTTCTTTGAGTGCTTCCTGGCATTTCAATATCGGTTGTGATGTTCTTTCAACTGCCTGGCTATCGGTTATTATATTTATCCTATTCGTGCAAGTTCTTTGGTAATAGATAATTAGATTTAATGTTAATTTAGTAGCCTTTATAATCTCCTGATGATGCCATCGTTGTTGGCAGATTATTTTAAACTCGACTCTGGCATCAAATCCGTTTCTGTAAGAACCGTTCTCATTAATGGATAATTTAAAGTAACTCCTTAGTTGGAAAGCATTCTTTAAGAACACGTCGCATAAATTTCATTTAGTTGTTACCATTAACAGCACAGAGACTGCGGAATTAAAGCGACTTTTGCCCGCGAATAAAACACTTTTAGAGCTTTACTTAGGTACGTATACGGTTAAATCCGAAATCCGAGGCAAAGGTAGCTGAATCCGGAAGAGGGCAGGCAGGGTAAACCGACGTATATTGTATAATGGAACACTTTCAATTATTTACCCGTAAGCTGATTCGCGTAATAGAATTTTCTATTAGATTTTCTAGCCCGCTGATGAGGCCCTCTATGAGGTAAGACGTTTTCCATTAATTTTAAAGTTGAATTGTTAATTGCAATGCCATACCGAGTGTGAATTAATCGGTGTTCGTTAGGCCTGACTATAGTTTCAGAAACAAAAGTGTCTCGAATATTAAGTTATTGTGCACACAACAATTTTAGCAGACAGAGAGACAGACAGATCGACAGACAGGTAGACTGACAGATTTTTTTGCTTAAACTTAAAATCTCAACGTTCCAGAACATTTTAGGCCTGTTGAAGCAATGAAAATTAAAAAAAAATTCATGAACACAATATTTTCATGAACTACATCTTTCACGTTCCTGGAATGGGTACAGGAACCTTCGGTGTAGAAACAAAAAACCGGACGTTTTCCACGAAACATCGAACTACTATACTTTTCTTAACGCGCGTTTCGCCAACTAAGTTGGCATCTTGAGGAGAAGATTAAAACTAAATTCTAACCTAAACACTCGCTTTATTTATAGTTAATTTGCCGCGACGCACAGTGCGACAAAACTGTAGTGGTTTACCAAAATCACTATAGATATCGTAAAATTAGAGATTTTAAGACGCCTTCTTTTTTTAAAATGTTCGTTATGAATTTCTCCATAAATTCCTTTAGCCGGATTTTTGACTTTCATTCTCAATATTTTATTATTTTAATCTAAAGACGTATTTTAATTGGAAAATATGGGTTTTCCAATGAAAATCAGTGTCAAGGTCTCAAATGTATAAACATTTTTGACTTTTTAATTTTAAAATTTCTTTTTACGAATAGCCAAATGATCTGTCAAATGATACTATCCAGTTTCTTTTTTTTTGTTGACAGCTGCTAAATTAACTGTATAAGTTATACGGAAAAAAATGTATAATTTTAACGTACATTAAAACTTTCTATTTACGTAATTTATACTAAAATTTAAATATGATAGCTGTCAAAATAACTGTCAAATTACTTAAATTTTATAATAAGTTAAAGTGTTTAATAGTTCATTTTCTAAGGATTTAAGGAACATTGGGCAAGGAATGAATATCAAATATATTATTTTAGATGACAGCTATCGAAATACAGTGTCAAAATCAAGAATAAGTAAGTGTAGCCTGCATTATTTCTACACGGAAAAGAAAAAAACACAACTTGATTTAATATAAATTAGTTCCAGTTTCACTTAAATATTTATTCAATTTTTACACTATTGACAGCGGTATAGATATATAGAAAATGAATACTTTAGCTAATATGTATGTAAATTTAAAAAAAAATATTTAATAAATAGTTTTGTCATTAAGTTTAGTGAAAAATTGACAATTGCCAATAGTATAAAGAATAAATATATACCAGTTACGGAACTAATTTATATTAAATCAAGTTGTATATCTCTTTCTGTGTATAAATTTAGAATAATTTGTAATAATGCTGGATATATAGCATAATATGCTTATTTTTGATTTTGACAGATATTTTGAAAGCTGTCACCTAACATAATATATTTAAAATTCATTCCTTGCCCAGTGTTCCTTAAATCCCTAGAAAATGAACTACCTGTATTAAGCACTTTAAGTATTGAAAATAATAAATAAATGGCATCTTAAGTAATTTGATTACCATTTTGCCAGCTGCTATATTTAAATTGTTAAATTACGTAAATAGAAAGTTTTAAAGTACGTTATATGTTTAAAATTATAGATTTCTTTCTGTATAACTTAATAAATAAGTTTATTTTATTATATTTGACAGTTAATTTGGCAGCTGTCAACAATAAAAAAAGAAGTCGGATAATATCATTTGACAAATCATTTGGCTATTCGTAAATTGAAATTTTAAAATTAAAAAGTTGAAAATATTTACACATTTGTGACCTTGACACTGATTTTCATTGGAAAAACTCATATTTTCCAATAGAAATGCGTTTTTAGATTAAAATAATAAAATATCGGGAATGAAAATAAAAAAAATCCGGCTAGAGAAATTTATAGAGAAATTCATAACGAACATTTTAAAAAAGAAAGCATTTTAAAATCCTTATTTTTACGATCTCTAGAGTGATTTGGATAAAACACTACAGTTTTGTCCCACTGTGCGACGGTTCACTGAACCGTAATATATGTCTTTGTTTATCAGGGCGAAGAGTGGACTGTTGGGTATTGGACCATTGTCCTTATTCATACTACTGTTACATTTTATGATTTCTAAACTTTCAAAACCATAAAACTGTCTATTGTTTGTTACATTTCTTTTAAATTATTTTTGTCTATCCTATGGTTGTTGTCAAAAGCATGTTGGACAACACAAGATATTTTTGTTTGCCCAATATACTTTTGATCACAATCTTTACAACTTTTTTTCGTATATTCCAGACTTTTCGTTATTGTCGATTTTATCTTTAGGGTTGCGTAAAAGCGTCTATAGTTTATAATTTAGGTTCATATGGTAACGAAACAAATTTCGAATTGTCAGTATCTTTACGAAACGTCGTGGAATTGTACAGGGCTCTCTTAAATTTACACTTTCTTATTGACGTATCTATTAAATGGACTGAGTAACCATTATTCTTAGCTATATCCTTAATTCAATTTTTCTTGTGTTCAAACCTCTCTTTACCGAGGAGGAAACTTAACAAACGGCAAATTAGAAAATCAACAGTTGCCATTTTACGTTGAAAATGGTGGTGTGAATCGTTGGGGATATACCTAAGAGTCGTGGTTTCTTTCTTATACATATCAAATTCGAACTTATTTTCACTATTTCTAATAACTAATACATTTGAAAGTGGTAGCTGAGTGTTCATTGTGTTCCATTTCATATGTAAATTTTATGGTAGGGAGACGGTTATTTAATTTAGCAACAAAATTATCTAAACTAATTCAGGGAACCGTGACTTACAAATAGAGCAAGTGTGTAGGTTAGAATTCAGTTTTAATCCTCTCCTGAAGATGCCAACTTGGTTGGCCAAACGCGCGTCGAGAAATGTGTAGTAGTTCGGTGTTTCGTGGAAAACGTCCTTTTTTCATCTTTCACGTTTGCATGTTTTCATGTCTATGTTTGATGTCCTCAGCAATACTTCATCATCAATCAAAAAAACTTCAGGAGTGTGAGGCAATATGAAGAACTATGGCAACATTGTGGGGCACAGGTGGCCGAGTGGGTTAAAGCACCGCATTTCCAGTCGCGATACCTCTGTGCGCGTTGTTCGAGTCCCGGCCGGGGAACACGATTTTTAATTGTCTCGCTTTCTCTGTCAGGGCTTGATATGCAACCATTAATACACTAGTGTATAGGTGTTGATGCATAGATGCCAATCTAACCGCACATGCCCTAGATTTGGTAATGTTCCGAG
This sequence comes from Aromia moschata, assembly GCA_029963805.1. NCBI lineage: Eukaryota > Metazoa > Arthropoda > Insecta > Coleoptera > Cerambycidae > Aromia > Aromia moschata. The sequence goes on from JAPWTK010000001.1 coordinate 5,811,136, forward strand.
TTTTCTGGGTTTTCTCAGAACTGTAAAGCAAATGCGTTACCGAAATAATCTTAAGTCGCTCCCAGTGCGCCATGGCAAATAATAATAATAGCCACTCCTTCCCGCACAGATCCCTGAGAGGGACCTAAGGGGTTACTCTTCGGAGTAATTATAGGGTGCGTATTATTATTATTGTCATTATTTTCAACACTGTCGCGATAAAAACTAGTGTGCTGTTAATATCAAATCATCTCTTATATCAGAGTCTATTGTTTTACCCACATGTAGGCAGCTTTTGTATCGAAACATGTGCGGCGTAAGTAAATTATGAGCAGATCTCTAATCTCGAGGCTGAAGTTCTAGCTTCCAAGCTTATTTCATGCAAATTAAATAGCCACTTTACCGACTTCGGTGGCTGCCTCGAGCGCAGGCATTAAAATAATTTATCAAGAGTTCGCCTGCGTTTTCTTGGAGCCCTCTTCGACGTACCGAGCTCCTTAACTAAGCGGCACTTCGATCTACTCGCGCTTCTATTCGATTGCAGTTTAAAACTTGTTTTTATTATTGTAGAGCAAGTGTTCGATTACTGTATTCCGTAGGGTAGCTTCGAGATACACGACGACAGTTTTAATGAAATTGAGGAGAGTTTTCCGTTGCTATCATGACTTGAAGCGTGAAAAATATACACAGGGCGTTTAGATGTAGATTTTATTTTGGGAGTTAAAACATATTTAATATGGGAGTCATAGGAATCATAGGAGTTTTTCTGAATGTTTGGAAACTGCTAGTAAAAATAACAAGTGGAGGTTTAAGGTCTTAGTGAAATAATTCCACTATGACTGGTCAGAGTACATAGTGTTCGTTCATCAACAAAATTCTGTTCGTTCTTTTGAAATTAATTTTAGACTCTCTGTAAAAAAATATTCCAGTTGTTGATTGCCGTTATGAATAATACTGAGGATGAAAACCGGAGTGACCAAAATACTAGGATTTAAGCATTTAATTGAATGAACGTATTTATTTGATTGCTCTTTTGGATAAAGTCGTTTATTATTGGAAATTTTTCAAGAGAATAAAATCATCCTCAAATATTAACATTAACTATCAACGCCAAGTGGTTATTACAGGGATATAATTGTTCATTATTGAATGTAAACAAGTTTTCCACATAAAGAAATAATTCTTTAATTTAATGCAAAAGTACTTCATCTTTCTATGCACCTGATCAACTTTTTATACAATGAAATATAAATATGTCTCCGAAGTACTGTGATATTGCTAACAAACATGTTAATGGTCAACACGAATTAACAGGCTTACCATTGGACGAAAAATGGTAAACTAATAATAAACATATACATAATAATAAGTACGTGGTGCGTAAATTAAGTAATGAGACTGGCAACGTAGCGCCCGATCTAGCAACACTGAGGAGACGGGACTTGGAAGGGCGGTAGGTTAACATCTATTTCACCTTCAGTACAAGTTTGAATTTGTTAGAGTCATTTGTTTGTTCTTTGTGACTGTTTTCGTAAACCGTTTTTTTAGAGCCTTTTGCAAAACTTCAACACGTCTACGAAGACAGTGTTTTTTCAAGAGCCCAGGTTTTTCGGTGGTTTAAGGCATTCTCAGAGAGAAAAGAGTCTATTGAAGATGAATCACGCAGCGGAAGGCCTTCATCTTCAAAAACCGATGAAAATGTCGATAGAATATGGGATGCGTTCAGATCGTCGGTTGATGACAAGAATGATCGGGGAAGAGTTAAATTTGAATCACACCTCTGTTAATTAGATTTTGACTAACGAATTGGGGATGAGAAAAATCTGAGCCAAAAATTGTTCCGAAAAACCTTTCACAGGAACAAAAGGACATCAGGAGAGAAAGGTGTTTTGACTTTTTTGGAATCGATTCAAAATGTCATTTTATGGAACATGTCATTACTGGTGATGAGACTTGGGTATTTGAGGACGACCTGGAAACCAATCGCCAAAGCATGGAATGGAATCTCGACAATGCGCCTTGTCACACAGCCATATCAGTAAACGAGTTTTTAGCCAGTAAAAACATTCCTGTAGCTCCTCAGCCCCCTTACTCGCTTAACTTTCCTCCTTGACTTTTTTCTCTTCCCGAGATTGAAAAATTACCTCAAGGGATGTCATTTTAGGACCATAGAAAATATTCCAACGGCTGTTGTAACCGACCAGCTGAAGACTATTCCAGTATATGTGTTCCAGCACTGCTATGAGGAATCAAATAACCATCTCCAGCTCTATATTTTGGGGAAACAATACTGAATGGTAATTCTATTCGAATATTTTTTTTTAATCTGTCTTGTTACTTAATTTACACACCTCCTCGTATATGTTTATAGAATTTTTTATTATATTTCCGCTGAATTTTGATTCAGTTTAAAAAGTCTACATAAGATGGTGAAAATACCATGTACTGTTTATGATGTTTTTGGTAGCAAAATGATGATATCGTTGTCGATAACTCCTTTTTTTTCTTACAAATTCACATTTCAAAAACTTATTCGTAAACTTTCCAGTTTTAAGTCTTGACGTTTATTTTCTGCAAAAAAATTGCTCAAGTGTTTTATTCAGCATCCAATTATAAGACTTATGAACTATAAGTAGTGTTTTAAAGACTTTACCGCTAACTTCGTATCTAGAGACTTAACTGCTATAAAATAAGCGCTAAAACAAGCTCTATATTCACCTATGCTTGAAAGTATTTACATATTTAAAAGCCAGGCTGGGTTCTGGCGTTAATTTAATTTATGATGATTAGGGAAATGTCAATATATGTCACACTCTTTACATTTCTCTTAAAAGGCCATTCATATCCTCCTTCAATAAAAACAAGAGTTCTGTAGAGGGTTATAACCGTTATACTGAACTGAATGAGAGATTCCTTAATTAATTTGAAAAAAATGCAATTTTCAATATCCAATCCTAAATTTAATTAAGGATAATTTGCACTTCCAATTAGTATGGAATATAACTTGGGTGAGTGGTTGATGGTAAGATGGCTCCACTTTCTAATAAAACTACATACACAGGGCTAGTCTAGACTAAGTAAGCTCTATAAAAAAGACTATGGAAAGATGATATGATATTCACATTTTACTTTTGTTGATTGAAATGAGAGATATCTACTACTATACCAATACATATTTAAAGCCCAAATCAGTCTTCAGAGTAAGATTTTTATATTTTATACTGCATTATCTGAGGATATTGGTAGAGCACAATGAGGTAAATCTCAAGTGGGTGTCAGGATACAAGGGTATTCAGGGCAATAAAAAGGTAGATCTGCCAGCAAAGAAAGGCTCTGAAAACGATTTACAGGACCAGAACCTGTTTTCTGCATTCCAAAGGCCGTTATGCGAAGTTATGTGACAATGTGGTCTGAGACACAACACCGGTTTCATTGGCAAAACATTTCAAAACAAAATTTTCGTGAAAACACCATCAAAAACACTGACCGGTTAAATGAGATGAGGATCAAATCAGATGAGTTACAGTACTACTTACTGGATACTCTACGTTAAGTCAACCTCATGGGGACCATAAATTCTAGAGAGACTTTCCTGAGTGAAAACTTATGAATAGGCTGCTGAAACCTATCCAAATAATGGAGTACAGCTGGTGACACATAAGCCAAGCAAGCCGCTGCAATGCTGGAGAAAATTTAAACCTGACCAACTGCACAACTGCATTGGAAATCAAAATAACAAAATAATCAAGAAAAATAACCAATCAACAAGCGAGTTAACGCGATGGAGGACTTTATTTTTTGACAAACATTTAAGGCTATATTGATGATGATTCGATTTTTCGTACTTCACTGATTTTATCATTCATTTGGGTAACAGGAAAAGTTGACTGTAAAAAAATGTAAGCCTTAAATGTTAGAATTTAAACCTCATTCAGACGAGGTTGACGCAAATGCTGAAAATCTGACCCGGGGGAATTTTATTACAGTGAAATATTCCGTATAATAAAATTCTTCGCCACAATGAGACGTCATCTCAGCGACGCATCGGTTCTAATTCACCTGAGGTTCCTTAAATTGCGTTTCCTTCGAAATTTTTATTTAGTACTTTTAACCCGACGCGATAAATCTTCCGCCATTTTAATATGAACGTGGCGCACAAAAAGTTGTTCCGGATTAAAGGCGCTGTCTACTTGATTTTAACAGATTACCCGCTATGCCTTAAAAATATTACGGGCAATTAAGGTATGAGTTGTTGGTCAGACGTGATCTTGGAGAGATTTGTTACCTTCGGTAGGGGAGGAAAGTCGCGGAAGCCTGTGGTGGCTTAAAAATAATTTATTTTGGTGGGAGAACAGCAGTCTCGGGGCACGCTTCGTATGCTTGTCGTAGATCGCCTCGCGTAGATGTGCCATTAAAAAAATCTTATCCAAGTTGACTGACCAAAAAAAGGTGTACACTTTTTGTTAATCTTTCAAAAAATGTAAAGTGACAAAACTGTTTAGTCATTTGAACGATTTTCAATTAAAAAAAGAAACAAGCATTAAATATTGTCTTCGATTGGCAATTTTCGAATCAAATATTCAGTTACATTCTAATCAGTAAAGCTGGCAGAAACGTGCCACAGAGGTGTATGCATTATAGATGCAATGTACGAAAGCAACTAGTAGCATTTCACACGTTTGCAATATCTTATTATGAAATTATACACGGTGGAGATTTTAACTGGAATATATTCGCTAGCGGGGTGGTGAATGATTTTTCAAAAAATTCCCGAGACACGTCAACTTTTAAATGTATTTACCTACATTTTGCAAGTAATATGAAAAATATAGCCCTTCAGGGGTGGCTGAAACCACCCTCGACATGATTTTTTCAAATGCAACCCTATGGCTTGTGACTCCTCATTGTAAAGCTGGTGGAAAGAGGAATCCAACGCACTGATCAAATTTTAATTTTTAGTATGTTTGTAGGGTTGCATACAATTAAAACAATTTAAAAATTAAATTTATTTTCAATGTAACAATTGTTCAAAATGTGCACCATTCACTTGTTGGCAGCATCCCAGTCTGTAGTAGGTTTCGTCCCTTACATTATGCAACATTTGCGGTGTTATTTTTCCGATTTCCTCTCTTATCCTTTCCTGCAGATCTGCTATGTTGTTGGCTTTCTGAATGTAAACCCTACTTTTAAGATGTCCCCACAAAAAGAAATCCAGTGGTATAAAATCTGGAGATCTTGCTGGCCACTCAATATTACCTCGCCTCCCAATCCATCTACCGGCTAAAAATCCACCTACTAGCAAAAAATAACAAATACCAGTTGTGGCAAAAAATTGCTTGGAATTTTTTGTGGGGACATATGAAAAGTAAGGTTTACATTCCAAAACTAAACAACACACATTTTGAGTACGAAATTGTTGCGTTAAAAATAAATTAAACTATAAAATTACGTTTTAATTGTATGCAACCCTACAAACATACTAAAAATTAAAATTTTATCAGTGTGTTGGATTCCTCTTTCCACCAGCTTTACAATGAGGGGTCACAAGCCATAGGGTTGCATTAGAAAAAATCATGTCGAGGGTGGTTTCAGCCACCCCTGAAGGGCTATATTTTTCACATTACTTGCAAAATGTAGGTAAATACATTTAAAAGTTGACGTGTCTCGGGAATTTTTTTGAAAAATCATTCACCACCCCGCTAGCGAATATATTCCAGTTAATGTCTCCACCGTGTATATCACACTATTCAACGTATTTCATATAGCGGAGGTCGTAAAACAGCACCAACTGACATGGGACTACTGCAATAAAATGAAATTGAGGCAACACCCATCACATGCCACACGAGTTGCCTATTTGTCGCGTCGCCGTAAACCAACTTTATTAATCATGAATATTTGCCTAAAAAACTACCATTTGCTGACAAAGTGAATAAATTAATCGGTTATTTTGAAGATTGTCTAGAGTCTGTAGAGCAAAACTGCCCTAATAGGGACAAACGCGATGTAGCCGTCGTATAAAGAGTGTGAAACATAAAACTAAAAAAGAGGGTATGTCCTTGAGAGCTCAGTATATGTTCGACTTTAAACATTTCCTGAGGTCTGGAACGAATTTTTCTTTTTTAAAATTGCTATTAAAACTACATCGTTAAATATTTTTAAATGATTTTTGTTTTATTCAAGAAAGTATGCCTTTCCATTATTTATGAAAAAAATTCAGTTAAATGGCCGCCGCGGCTGGCTTGGCAGTAGCTCATTCTTTTCTCCCAATTTTGCAGTACATTTTCGATTATTTGTGGCTCTATTGCACGAATCACTCGATTGATATTTCTTCATCCTTCCTTCAGTGCGTCCATTGTTTGTGGATCATTGGAGTAACAACGGTCCTTAACATGCCCCCATAAAAAATAGTCCAACGGAGTTAAATCGCAGCTGCGCGATAGCCAATTAATGCCTCCAAAACGGCTGATGACACGGTTACCGAATTTAGTGTGCAAAAGATCGATTGTTTCACGGCTTGTGCCACACGTTGCTCCATCCTGCTGGAATCAAAGCTCGTCCAAGTCCAAATCGTCCAATCGCGGCCACAAAAAAATCAGTTAACATGTCTCTGTAACGAATTCCATTTACTGTAACGCTGTTACCATCTTCATTTTGAAAGAAGTACGGACCAATGATGCCACCACTCCAAAACCCACACCAAGCACTCACTCGTGCAGGATGCATTGGCTTCTCTATGACTACGAAAATGAACTTAGTCCGAAAAGATTTTTCGGTTGAAATCGGCGTCATTTTCAAACTCATTTAAAGCCCACACGGAGAAGCGATAACGAAGTGGATGGTCATTTTCCTTTACCTCTTGAGTAAGTTGCAACTTGTAAGCAAATAATTCGAGGTCTTTATGCAATATTCTTTTCAGAGAAGTGCGACTGACATTAAGTTGTGCTATGTGACGAGTTGAAGTTATTGGGTTTTCACGCACACTTTCGGCAACAACAGCAATTCTTTCAGCTGTACGCACTGGACGAGCACGTGGATGACTTCTGTTATCCATAAGCATACCAGTGTCATGGCCACGGAGCTTAATTTCGACTAAAAATTGTTCTCAATTTTCTCACTGTTTCTGCAACAATGCATTCACTTTGGAAATCATTTTTCAATATTTCCCAACGTTGTTCAAGCGTAAAACGATCAATTTCTTACAGCGGAGGTTAGACACCACATATATGTCAAATGTCAAGCGCGTCAGTGTCAGCAATGTAGAAAAGTTCAGTTTAAAAAGATACCAATAGATGGTCCACCCTTTATAAGGTTTGTCACATAAAAATTACAGAATAGTGCGTTGTCGTTACAAATAGTGGACAAAGTAAATTCGCTGCTACAAGTTACATGTAACGCAATAAATGAGCCAGTTAAAAATAAGTTCGAAATTATATTAAATAAAGACACCGATTTTACAAAAATTAAGACAAATATGTGATGGTGCATCTCCAAATTCGTTAAATGAGTGCAAGGAGGATACATATAGACTTTTTATAAAAAGCATATTTACAAAAAGTCGTCATTTAACAGCTTTTAATATCTGCATTGTTGAGTATGTCAATACACGTCAATGTTTGTGTTTAGGTTTTGTTTGGAATAACAAACAGTAAATCATAAATTCCGCCAAAAGCCCGTTTGTTACATTCGCGTCACCGACAGACGCCGAAACCAAATTCGCGGAACAACACACGATTAAAAGTGTTTGGGTATTAATTTTCTATATCGTGCGTATCTCCTACTCCGGTAAATCTGTCGACGACGCGACGTACAAAGCGTTTAATTAAATTTTAATTAGAGTCCAGCGTCGGAACGTACGCCGATCGGTCACCGGTGAAGTGATTCGAGGACAGCTGGAATTAGATTGAAAAAACAGTCGTGTCTCGATGATGAAAAAACAAAAGAGTAATTAGAAAACAGTACGCGGGCAGCCGGTTATGATTAAGGCGATATTTATTGTTTTTTTTTTTTGTAACTGACTTTGGCGAAGCAAATAACTTTTTGTAGTTGGTGGATGAAAATGTCTGTATTCAGATTAAAAAACATGTTGGCTTAAAACCCAGGGAGAAGAAGAAATATGGTAAATAAGAGTGAGTGAGATATGAGAATTTGATATTCAGGGTGTCTACGAAGAGAGAGTACATTCAATAAATTTTGAACGGAAATACTTCAGGTTTTTTACTGCTGAAAATGGTTCGAAATTTGTTTTATTTTTTTAATTTTTCACGTTTTTCCATAATCAACTAGATCTGAGAAATAAATATGAACTTTAGTTTTTTCAATGGAACATTCTGTATATTTTTATACAAGTTTAATTTACAAGTCGGTCTAAGTAAGAGAGCATCATTGGTTTTTACAAGATTTTTTTTTAATTTCGGACTTAAAATTTTTTAAGTCTAGAGTTTTGTAGATGAAGTAAAAATATCCTATAAAAAAAGGAAATATAAAAAATAGCTCGTTTTTCAAGATAATCGATTAATGTCCTAATAGAAAACAGTACGTGGGCAGCCGATTATGACTAAAGTGATATTTATTGTTTTTTAACTGATTTTGGTTAAACAAATAACTTTTTGTACATGGTGGATGAAAATGTCTGTATTCAGATTAAAAAATGGTGGCTTTAAATCCAGGGAGAAGATGAAACATGGTAAATAAGAGCGAGCGATAAAAAATATGGGAATTTGAACATTCACTATACAGGGTGTATAGTGAATTCAATAACTTTTGAACGGAAATACTTCGGGTTTTTACTATTGAAAATAGTTCGAAATTTGTTTTATTTTTGCATTTTTCACGTCTTTTCATAATCAACTAGATCAGAGAAATAAATAGGAACTTTGTTTTTGAATGGAACATCCTGTACTTATATTTTTATACAATTTTAATTTACAAGGCGGTCTAAGTAAGAGGACATCAATAAATTGTTTTTTTTTTTTTAAATTTCGGTTTTATTTTTTTTTAATTTTGGACTCAAAATTTTTAAGTCTAGAGTTCTGTAGATGAAGTAAAAATATTCATATAATGCTCGTTGTTCAAGATATCGATTAATGGCTTGCTGAAAATTTTTATACCTCTGTAATTGTATAATAATATGACCATTTAGCGATTTTTTTAATTACAACCTGGATCCATAGCGTTAATCAGGACTTCTCAAACCCCCATATGCATAATTTTAACAAAAAATATACAAGGCGTTTACTTCTATACGATCTCAAAGCTGAGCAAAATATCGAATTTGAAAACCGCTAGAGTCGAGTGTACCATGGAATTATGTCAATAGAGTTGACTGCAACCTGGAATAGCTTAAACTTAATTTTAGGCTCAATATTTTCTTTGTGTGTGACAAGAAATTTTTTTCCATATCGCCTTTAGTGATGATTTTTTGAAAGCTGCGCAACCTGCAAACAGTAACAACGATCGCCACTGGTCTGCATACTGGGTGTCGCATTTTTTGTGTTACCCAGTAGAGTTTATGATCAATTTAATTATATGTCCCGAGTTTTATCTTAACTAACCGATGAACGAGGCCAATATAATGCATAAAATATATCGATTCTTACTTATTTACTTAATTAAAATATAAAAAACAATTAGATTCGAGAAGAGACCCGTCTACTAAAATGTCCCGTAAAATGTTCCTTCGAGAACTGAGTACGACGTTTAATTAAGTTAACGTCGAGAATATACTCGTGATCGTAAAAAATTTAAGGAGCGGCCGAATTATTGGAAAAATTCCTCTCTTTTCGCATTCATTAGTATTAAATAATTTAATGGGGGACTCAAGTGGGGTTAAATTGTTTGCCACTCGATTAATGTTCCGGGAGGAAGCATCCACCTTCCGAGAATCGCGATTTTGCGTATTCCGATGCAGTGGCGACTCGTCAGGGTTCACAGAACATATTTTAATACTATTTTTAAATATTAATATTATTTTAATATCTCAGGTGAAAATACGCAATATTATGATGGAGCAAAAATTTGACCGCAGTCTTAACTCAATTAGATCCACTAGCTCTGACCAGCAGCTCTATCACAGGTTCAATAAGAACAAAAAAAACTTAACAATATAACATAGAAAAAAGGTAATAACAGAACCAATGAACACCCCAATAAATAGCCCAGACATTCAACACTCGTATGCTGTTGTCAATGCGCCACCTACCGGCTGGTCAAAAAACTATATAATCAGAAAATTATATAAATGTTTTTTCTGAATTTTTAGACGATTCTTTTTAGAGGTCTTGTAAATAAGTAATAGTATTTTCAGAGAATTATTTTTTAGAAATCATCTAAGGAACCGTAATTTAAATTTAGGGGCGGTTTCCGCACTCTATGGGGGTAGTTTTTGAGCATCGCGTCGACTCTAATGCAGTTACATACTGTTTCTAAAATAACTGAGCATCGTCAGGTTTTTTTGCAAACACTGTTTATTTTTAAAAATTATCTGTTGTGTGAGGGGTAGTTTTCACCCATCTCATGGGGGTGATTTTCAGTGGAAAGTAGTGTTAACTCTTTATTTATGCGTTTTATGTGGACTTGAATTATATTTAATTAGAATTATTGAGATATAAGACTATTCGTGAAGCATTAAGTCATTTTTACCCAGTTTTTTAGCGCTAGGGGTTGATTTTGGGGGTGTACGATTTTTTTTTTACTTCGGATTCAGATTCAGCGTCGAAAATTACATAGGGATACAGTTGTCTCGATAGCAGTTCCAATTTTTTATTTGTGGGGCTGTGTAATGAACATTTTTGAAATGTCGGACAATTCCTGGACTCGTTGTGAACTCTGTTAGGTGAACCGACAAGAATTCATAAAAAGATACCTACATAATATCACCTGCGACGAGCTGCCGCTGTCTGCATTCGAGCTGGCCGACGTTATTTCCCCGAGAAAAAGGCATGTTAGCAGCGGAATTACCGGTCCCTTAAATTATTTATAAAAGCGGACTTTTACGAATCGAAAATTATATTACGAGCGTCATTTCGTTATACGTTGAGTAATAAAATTTAATAAAAAAAATCTTATGCGAGGCAAAAGTGCGTCATCATCGAGTATTCGGTAACGATGTAATCTTAAAAGTTTCGGGACGGCGTTATAAAAAAAATATTGTTAGAAGGATAAAATAAGAAAAGCGATTTTTCTTATCGGCTGTTTCCTTTTATATGTTAATGATCGATGTTTAGCAACGCATTTATCAAAAAATCCTGTAAAAGACGTTCACGTGTTAGTCTTAATATTTTTGAACAAGCGTGCTTGGGCTTCTGTATGACAATTTTGTTCCAGCATTTTAATTGTACAAGCGACTTGAAGATTTAATTTTGATTACGGCTGCCTGCATCAACATGCTGCCCTTTGCAAAACGGTGAGTGTACTAGAGATAGCACTAAACCGTAATAGTCAGGGCTACACTTCATACATAGTACATTACCGTGAGAAATACGAAAAGATATATTTAAAAACACTATCTGGTTTTCATTAAAACATATATGCATGTACGTGTCATAGACGTATTTATTTTTTACTGATCATACTCCCCTGTGACCCTGTAGTACAAATTTTTGACGGATATACGAGGTGTGTAAATTAAGTAGAGAGTAGAGACTAGGCAACGTAGCGGTCTAGCAACACTGCGGAGACGCGACTTGGAAGGGCGGTAGGATAACATGTAGTGCACCTTCAGTACAAGTTTGAACTTGTTAGAGTCATTTGTTTGTTCTTTGTGACTGTTTTCCTAAATCGTTTTTTTTTCTAGTGCGTTTTAAAAATGAGTGATAATTCATTTTGAGCAACGGTGTGCTATCAGGTTTTGCTTCAGCGCAAGGAATACACAGCGCAAGGAATACCTTTGCAAAACTTCAATACGCCTACGGAGACAGTGTTTTTTCAAGGGCCCAGATTTTTGGTGGTTTAAGACATTCTCAGAAGAGAGAAAGTCGACTGAAGATGAACCACGTAGCGGAAGGCCTTCATCTTCAAGAACCGATGAAAATGTCGATAGAATACGGGATCTTGTGCGTTCAGATCGTCGGTTGACGACAAGAATGATCAGAGAAGAGTTAAATTTTAATTCACCACTGTTCATCAGATGTTGACTAACGAATTAGGGATGAGAAAAATCATCCCCAGTTCATCAGATGCCAAAAATGGTTCCAAAAAACCTTTCGCAGGAACAAAAGGACATCAGGAGAGAAAGGCGTCTTGACTTTTTGGAATCGATTGAATTGTGTTTGAGTACGACCCGGAAAACAAGCGCTAAAGCATGAAATGGCACACTTCAAGCCCTCCAAGTCTCAAAAAAAGCAAGAATGAGCGAGTCGAAAATCAAATGCATGCTGATTTGTTTGATAGCCAGGGAACTGTCCACAAAAAGTGTGTGCCTCCAAGCCAAACAGTAAATCAAGACTTTCACAGAGAGGTTCTTGAATAACTTCGAAAAAGGGTCATGCGTGTGAGACCAAACATCAAGACCAACTGGATGTTGCATCACAGCAATGCGCTTTGTCACACGGCTATTTCAGTAAACGAGTTTTTAGCCAGTAAAAACATTCCTATGGCTCCTCAGCTTCCTTATTCGCCCGAGATGAGTCCTTGTGACTTTTTCTCTTCCCAAGATTGAAAAATAATCTCAAGGGACATCATTTTGGGACCATAGAAAACATTCAAACGGATGTAACCGACCAGCTGAAGGCTATTCCAGTACATGAAACAAGCACTGCTATGAGGAATGGAAGAACCATCTCCAACGGGCTGTGTGGCTTCCCAAGGAAATTATTTTGAAGGAGACAGGCCTGAATTGTAGTTCTATTCGAACAAAAAAATAAATTTCATTGTAGTACATGCAGGTAACAACTAGTAACAGTTTTAAAATTTGAGTTTTCGCGACGACCTGTAACTGAAGAGGGCAAATGGGAATAATGAAGTGACGGGTCAATATATGTCATATAGAATAAAAATCTTTCTTTAACATCTTATAATATATTAACAAAGGAGGTTTACTGTAGCCGATATTTGTTTGTGTATATAAATGTGTTAGCAGGTTGTGCTAACCTGCATATTTGTCTTATATATATGAAGTTTATGGTAGTCATGCACATAAAAGGTACTATTTTTATCATTTCCATACCAAAATAAAAGAAAACCTGCAAATTCGTGTTCATAGTACATTAATAGTTTTTCTTACTATTGATTATACCTACCATGAATAATTTTATGAATAGTTATGAATATATGAATAGAAATAAAGCTCAACAAAGTGTGATTACGTTGCCATTTAAAGATTGACTATTTTTTATGTAATTTCTTCGTAGTTTCTTGACGAGGACTGTTATCGATAGTTAATGACAAAGACAGCAATCAGACAAAGAAAGAACAATAACGCAAATGTTATAATTTATTCGAGCTGTTACTTCGTGAAAAAAGCATTATTCTTCTTCTTCCACTCATTCACAATTGAACAAAATGTTAAATGACAAATTTCAGGAACATAACATCACGCATGAATCAAATAAAATTTTCGACGAAATCATCTGCTGTGTGAAAAAACGTCATACATTAGCGCGCTCCGCAGCCGGTCAAATAGCGACTGAGCGACTTAGAACTAATTCATTATAGTCCCTATACACCCGAATATTATTCCGTTGAAAGTAGTCAATTTTGTGGAACGCAGCGTTACACGGGTTGCATACTCTCAGAGAGACTTATATCCTTATGATTTACTAGTTGTTAGTGAAAGTATTCATTTTTTATGGATTTTTATTTAGCTGTAGTTGCTCGCATTGAACAACACTAAACAGACAGCTGTAAAGAAGGTAAATGCCTTGAGGGCGAATTACCACAGAAAAAGGAAAAAATATACTTGTCCGTCTGGTGGCGAAGGGAAATTGTGTATGCTTGTCAAGCTTGAATTTAAGTGTGTAGCTGTCTTTAAAGTTCATCTCACATGATAACAGAGGATTTTACATCTTACTAATTTACATTTTTAAGAAATAATAGATTTTGATGAACTAAACACCAATATTTACCATACCTGTTATGCTTAACATTCACGATAGACCCCTTAACATAATAAAGCACTTAATATTAAACCCGCAATAATGCTTTAATAGGATAGAAGTCGAGTTATCTTTCTTGGTACATGTCAACACTCGATCGAATTCGGGTAACTGTATCCAAACAGGCTGAAGTCCTTAAAGTACAAACAACGACCTACACCCGTCATATCTTCTTAGAATTCTGAAGCTACGTAATAAGATTTGCATGAGAGTCTGTTTGTATCGTTATGTTCAACCCACACAGGTGTATTTTTTCTAAAGAGTCAAATATTCAGCTTATTAGGCCAAAGAGATAAGTATTTATTTTCTCAAACTTCCACAAGCATAATTTTATTTTTACCTTTATCTTATATAAGTATTTTATTATTGACTACCTACTTTGTGGAAAAATCTCTTTGCTACATAACACATTTATGAATATATACATAATTCTAGAACAACAGATTGCATTGTTTTGCGCAACAGTTGATAAAAAAGGGGATCAAAGAAGCAAATTCTATTTATTACCTTCCAACCAACTTTTAAACGTTTTAAGTCTTGATGTGGTTTGCTGAAACTTCATCGTTTTTATATACAGGGTGTCCCCGGATTGAGTTACCTATCGGTGAAATGGACAAGAAATTCCCAATTTTTCGACAAAAAGTCATTCTTCATCAAAAGTTTTGCTTGTCTTGAAACGTCCAGAAAATTTGTTGTTTGTTCAATTTAACATACGGGGTGTTCAAAAATAGCAAACATTAAATAATAATGAAGAGTAAAGTACCTTAAATATTAACGCTATGTAAAAAGGTTGTTAAGAAAAATTGTTTGCAATTAAATTTAATACTCAAACATGAAAGTATGGCCTACTAGTCAATGGCCCATATGCCAGCTTTCTAAGAAAGTAGAGGCTTATCTATAAGGAAACGTGAATATGTTCGGAGCTCCACATTCTTATATTAGTATTAACGTAACCAGCGTGGTAAAACCATGCTTCGTCAGTCAAAAAGGTTTTTTCCAAGACGTTTTCATTATTATTCAAATTACCCACAAACCACTCTGAGCAACGCATTCGCTGCGGCTGGTCGTTTGGTCACCATTATTGGACTGAGTTTAGACGATGAGCAGGGCACGACATTCCACGGCATACGTTGAAAATGTTTAAAACGTCACCGATACCAAAAAAATGCTTAATGACTTTTCCGACAACCTATATATAATGGTTTTGTAAACCATGGTTGTAAATTTTTGCATGGCAGTGAATAATGTTTGCAAAAAAATGAGTTTGTTCGAACATATAGTTGTTAGGGCTCCTAAATAAAGGACACAATTTTAGCACGTTGACCCTTGTAATTGGTACTCTATATACACAACGCGTGTTGTTTGCACTGAATTTATGAATTTGTAAAAAACTCATTTACCATGACAGTAGTAATTCAATGCGTGAGGATTGTTTTCTATTTCATCGAGTGTACAAATCGCTAAGTTCTTTGGCAGGCTGATAGGCGAGTCCGCTCCTGGTGTCGGTTCCGACAGTGATTCAATCGGAGACGCGGGAGATCGGACGCCAATGACTTATTCGTTATTTATACGCGTATTATGGGTCCCGAGGAGGTCCGCGACCGATTTCACACAGTAGGATGCGGGCGATATATCGATGTTTTCGATTAAGTGGGCCGGTAATAGGTCCCGACGGTAATAAGTTGCGTCCCGCGGCGGTCCACGGGAACAGCGTCTGCTGTGCGCCTAATTTCGAGAATGTTTTGTGTTCGACAGCTCGTTTGAGTTATCGGGCACTCCATTTTTTATACAGTGTCCGCTATAAAGTTGGAACCATATGGGATTTTTTTAATATTGGAGTTTGATAAAAACTTTTAGTGACAATCACTTCTTGCTTCCAAAATAATTTAAAATGCACCAATTCAAAGTTGACTGCTAATATCTGGCAACTGTCAAAGAACCATTCTGGCTACTGTCAAACGGCCATTTGAGCCCCCAATTTTAATTTCTTCCTTTCGATCCAAAATCTATCCCTTCATCCCTTAAATACACCCTCCGGAGAGGGTGAGTAAAATTAATTTGCATATATATGATTGTTTTACCTTCATAGAAATCTTTTCTATTATTTTAAATTCCCCGTGAACTCTTTCCTATATACGGTAAAGTTTAAAAGAATATATTAAAAATTTACCCTATATTAGTGGTTGATTTTGTATCTTCTAGGGGTTGTATGCAAAAATGAACTTGAAAAATGGAAAAAGGAGACAAAAGTACCTTATCTTGGCCATTTTGAGCCCATATTATTGATTTTTTATTTAAAAATATGAATTTGTCCATACCCAAGTAGCACCGAACTTGGGTATGGCAAAAAAATGCCATTTTTTTAACATTGTGATTTTCCAAAATAATCTTTAGGAAATAGCCTAAATTGTTAATATTTCGAAAAATGTGACTAAGACATTATGTTCTTTATGAAATTTTACGCCTATATGTCGATTTTGAGCGAAACATTTTGATATCCAAAAAATTTTATATTTTGAAGTTTTTCATTCACTCCCGTAACCAACTGATCTGCAAACATTTACAACGCTTCAAAGCAGTATAAAGTCTGCCATTCCAATGCATACTGTGCTAATAATATTCGTAGGTATCGTTGGTTTTGAGATTATTGATATTCTTAATCGGAAAAAAGTACTCCTGGATGATTTTCCAATTTCCAAAAAAATCACCCATCGTTTTTCAACTGTTTTTTATTAAACTTTATTTTGTTGGTACAAAATTGGTTTTAATTACATTTTGGCTATCTTAACACGAAACTACTACTTAGAAATAACAAACAATAAATACTTAAATCACTTAATATGTTATTGTAATAAAATGTGTAATATGTAATAAAAAAGAACTTAATATGTAAAAAAATCAGTAATAGCCATGGAATGCCGTTGTAAGCTGTATAAACCTGATGAAATGAATGGAAAATGAAGGAAGTCACACAAAGATGTAAGGTTTATGCAGATTGCAACGACATTCCACGGCTATTGCCGATTTTTTGCATAAAGTTCTTTTTTAAAGCGATTTAATTACACTAGCACACAAAAAAAGAAAAGTGGTCATTACTTTTGACCAGACCCATCTAGGGTTATGTATTTCCATGCGCTGAATCCGAATTTGAAGTCAGTTTAACCCGTACACCCTCAAAATTTTGAGTAAATTGCAAAAAACGCTGAAAATCGCTAAGAATAGCAAAAAAATGCAGTTATGCAAGCGAGAAATTTTTTTACGAACTAGATCAAGTATGTTTATTATGTATTTCGATGCGCTGAATCCGAATCTGACGTTGATATAGTTCGTCAACCCTCCAAATTTAGAATAAATTGCAAGAAACCGCTGAAAATCGCTAAAAATCGTGAAAATTGAAGTTATGAAAACGAAAAAAAAATGTTCGAACTAGATCATGCATGTTTTTTGTGTATTTTGATGCGCTGAATCCTAATCACAAGTTGATTTAGCTGATAGGCCCTCCAAAATTAGAGTAAATTGCGAATAACCGTTGAAAATTGCTAAAAAAATCGTGAAAAATTGCAATTATGCAAACAGAAAAAAAAAATTCTTAAACTAAATCAAGTATTTTTCTTATGTATTTTGATTCGCTGAATTCAAATCCGAAGTCGGTTTGGCTTGTACACCTAGCCAATTTGTTGCCAACTTTAAATAAATTGCTAAAAATAGCAAAAAATCGTAAAAAACAGTCATGAAGTAGTAGATAATATCAAAAAATAGTATTGTTCTTACTCACAGTAATAAAAAAACCATGATTCCTTTCAAATTATACTATAATATCTATAGATTGTAATTAGAATTAAAAAAAACGACCTTCCTTGATTTTACACTGTTCTTCGCTTGTATCGAACTCTTTTTTCTTCGAATGTTCTACGCAGTAGGTTTCTCTTTCGTTTTCTATTTTCTCTCGTTATTTCTCTCTTTAAAGTCCAGCAAAAATCGGCCATCATGTTGACATTCCATATTCCTTGATACCAATTCTCCATTTCACTTATGTCTTGATGAAATCGTTCTTATTCTTCACTGTAGTTTTGTCTGTCAACTGTCTATTATTTTTTTAATTTAAATTACAATCTATTGATGTTATAGTATAATTTGAAAGGAATCATGGTTTGTTTATTACTGTGAGTAAGAACAATACTATTTTTTGATATTATCTACTACTTCCTGACTATTTTTTACGATTTTGGCTATTTTTAAAGTTTTTTCGCAATTTATTTAAAGTTGGAGGGTGTACAAGCCAAACCGACTTCGGATTTAAATTCAGCGCATCAAAATACATAAGAAAAATACTTGATTTAGTTTAACATTTTTTTTTCGTTTGCATAATTGCAATTTTTCATGATTTCTTAGCAATTTTCAGCGGTTATTCGCAATTTACTCTAACTTTGAAGGGTCTACCAGCTAAATCAACTTGTGATTTGGATTCAGCGCATCAAAATACACAAAAAACATACTAGATCTAATTCGTAAAAAAATGTATCGCTTGCATAACTGCATTTTTTTGCCATTTTTAGCGATTTTTATCGTTTTTTTGCAATTCACTCAAAATTTTGAGGGTGTACGGGTTAAACCGACCTCAAATTCAGATTCAGTGCATCGAAATACATAACTCTAGATGGGTCTGGTCAAAAGTAATGACCACTTTTTTTGTGTGCCGGTGTTATTCTTGTTATTTTTTAAGTAGTTTAGTAGTGGAATCTAATTGCAATTAGAATGATTACATATTTTTTAAAAGTGAATGTAAAAAAATACCGTGAATATTTTTAACTGCAATTTCGAGCTAACGCAGATTCTTTGTCTGTTTTATTTTACGCACAAAATATTGAGGGACATTTTAATTAACGGATATTTCGTTTTGTGTAGACACATCAAAGCTGAATTTTTTTTCATACAGAATCACTTGCCGAGTGCTTCGAATTCTCGATGTACGTTCGGGATATACGCCTGTAACTTGTTTTAAAAGTTAAGCGAGTCACCGGCATATGTCGGCGAATATAGACTAAAAGTTTGTAAACGTGATACAATTTTTAAATAAAAAGCATCTTTAGGATTATATTTTAGATACATGACATATACCACGGCTCCTTTGCTACCTACCAAGCGCAGACCTCCCGTGTTATAACCAATTTGTAATACAAATATAAGGGGATTAGATCCAACAGCATTTATTGTTTTTTAATTAAAAAGTGCCAATGGAGTATTAGTTTTAGGAGGAAGTTTCATCGTAAATAATGTATTAGAACCGAATTTGTATTGTAGTTGTTCAGTGTTCAGTAATAACTGGGTCCTTGCGCAAGGATTGGTCATTGAGCAGCTTCATTTGATTAAAATCGTAATTCAAATTTGCTTTTAACATTTCAAAATGTGTATTAAAATGAAGCAGTACATTGTGTTTTGGCTTTATAGGCAGACCAGAGTGTAATGACGATCTTTTTTTACTCCAACGTACAAAAATAATAAATGTAATTGGAAAATCGTAGTACTAAGAGCCCTAAAAGCCTTAAAAACAATTTTACTATATCCTACCTCTAACCATTTCACTAAAATTATGGCAGATTTTTTTATATTATATTTTCAGTTTCTCGAGTTTTAGGAAAGACGCTCAAAATTCAACATTTGTTATTTTACCTTACGAACCAAAATTCACCCGTCAATTAGTTGATTAGGCAAAATCTCGAGAAACATTTTCGTCCTGTCATTTTTGTATGGCGTCATATAAAAAAATAGTTACTAAGAATAGTTTTTAAAGCTATTTCAACAGACACATCTTGAAATGGTCTGGCTCTCCTTAAGGCTGCAGCTTCGGCAGGATTAAATTGTAAAATAACAGCTTTTATTTGTTGTAAATGTTTCGTCAATACATAACAATACCCGTGTATTTTTTAAGGGAGGAAAACCCTTTCGACGCCCGAAAATGTGTCTTTTTTTATGAATTTTTTATAGGTGATAAAATAATCACACCATTTTAAAGTTTTAATATCATTTTATTACATGTTGTTCTTAAAAAAAAAAAACAAAATGGCGGCTTTACAGGGTATTCCTTCAGGCGTTCTTGGAGTGACATCGAAAGTGCTAATAATTTTTCTATTGACCGGAAACCAAGAAACAATTTTTTGTTTTCAGTAATTGACGTGTGCAGGGAAAGGATAAACCTATAAAATTATAAAAAAAAGTATAAAACCAGGAATTAAGTAGGCTGTTTAATTAAATGTTCAAAATTTCGACTATTTTTTCGACAATTTTTATCCCAAAAAAATAATATAATTACGCGATATCTTTAAAACTTTAGGTACATCCTTTCGATAATAATATAGACAAAAGTCTCTCAAAATTTCAGCCAAATCGATCAATAACTTTTTTAAGTTACAGAACGAGCAATTTTAGAAAATACAGTTCCGAGATAATCGCGTTTAAAGTTCCAATACATTAAAACTATTAGTTTTAGTGACTTACCGACCAATCAGCGATTCCAGGTGCATATAATAAACCTTCAGCCTCTTCAAAGAGCTAATTTTCTTCACAAAACTTATTATGAAAGAAATGTTACTCCACCCCAAGTTCTCCGGCTACATGACTCACTAGTATGTTCAGATTTTTCCTCTTTCCAGTATACTCTTAATATAAAATACTTTCGAAATAAGCAAAAAAACCAAAACCCGATTTTTTGAAGATTGTAAAGAGTTTTCCTCTCTTAGTGCACTTTTAATCCACTTTAGTAAGTCACTGCGTACAGTTGGTAGATAGCTACGTAACTTTGTGCGACCTGGTAACGGCATCTCTGGAACATGTTTGTTCCAGAATCCAAGAAATGGTTGCTTATCCAGTAGATTCAGGGCTACACCACATGCATTTAGTAGCTTTTTAGGCGTTTGCGCGTGTGACATTTTATTATTAATGTAATGTAATACCGACGCCGACGACGTAAACACCTCGAACAAACTAATAATAATGCTAGTCTATCAGACGGTCGGGCGAAAAAAGACTGAAACGGGCAACTTTAATAATAAAAAAAAGGTGAAATTCCTTCGTAATATTTCACGCATTCTGCATTTATTAAATCAATTACTTACTAATTATGAATAAAATTCTGAATAATGAATGAATTCTAAATATGCAAAATTACTTTCGAGATAATATATTTTAATACAGAAATCTTAACGTACATACCCACACAAGTTCTTCAACAAATGTTTAGTTATTAGAGATACTATACCATGTTATAATTAACTCGCTATACATATCTACATAATACGTATTTTCTGCGATGCCCTGAAGTTTCTCGACGATTCCCCATCACGTCAGTGGCTTAGAAGGGCCGACAGAGGGAGAACGATGCGTTGAGAAATGTTTAAAAGGGCGTGTAACCTTTCAGGGGCGAGGATAGGAATGGAAAACGTTTACTCGACGGCGGATACTTTAAATTCTTTAGAAAGATACTGCCTACGAGATCTTGATAGTTTATGCCTTAATAACTAAAATACACATGTGAGACAATGACAGCCCATCTGTCCTATATTATGTGTCAACAAATTATGTACAGGGTTATTGATTGTGTACAGTCTGTTCCACAAAAATTTGGGTTGGATATCAGAGAGTGAAATAGGAGAAAATCTTTTCTTTTTCGCGCGATTGTTTTATCGGTAAATTAAGGCGTCCATAGTAATTCATATCAGTGTTGCTCTAAACAGGAATCAAAATACCGTAGCGCACTGTCAAACACCCTGTAAAAGTGAATGTCTGGGGGTGCTTTTCAGAGAAGGGGTTCGGTTGCTTGGTGCTCTTCACACAAAACTTGGATTCCAAATATATGCTTCAAATTTACAAAACTGGCCTCTTGAAGTTGGTGAAGAAGTTGCTTGGACCCAATAACGATGATTGGGTCTTACAAGAGGACAATGACCCGAAGAATCGGAGTCGCCTCTGCCGCGACTGGAAGGAGGAAAATGGCATCATCCCCATTGATTGACCCTCTCAATCTCCCGACCCCAATCTTATAGAAAATGTCAGCAGCTTGCAGGCGAGCAAGCTTGCAGGAAAGCAAATTACGATTTGGAGCAGCTAATGAGGGATTCAGAAGATTTGGCGTGCTATTCCCAGGAGTTAAACTCAAAACCTTATAAGATGTATGCCCCGAAGATGCCAAGCTATTCTCGACGTTGGTGTGGATTTTTTCTTAAATGCACTTAACCACTATTCATTACTTCTTTGCCACATCTTATAAGCTTTTTTTTACTATAATAAAAAACATCAATTTCTGAAGCGGCTATATTTAGATAGTACAATTAGATGCTGTTTTAAAATTTGTAAAAATAAATAATGTGTTCCATTTACAGTAAGAAAGTTAGTGGACGCCCAGGAACACCCTGTAAATTCGATAATATTATATAAAGGTGGCAAAAAGGATGCAAATATCTCACATAATACATTTCAGCGTTTTTTTTTTTATGAAATAACGATTTTATGCTTAGACCAAATACGCACTAAAAACTCATCCTGTATAAACTGTTTAGCTAAACGCTACACAGTATAAATATGTACATACACGCTACACAGCGTGACCAATCAGTTATTTCGTACCGTTAGAAAACTTTTTTTTGGCCATTTGCTGACGAAAAATGTCCTCTAATGACCATTTTTTGAGTAACCATGCGATATTGGAAATTAAGGACAATTTCTTGACCTCGACATATGCAAACGAATTTTTGTATAAATATGGCGGAATTAATGGTCCCTAATCATGAAATATTTAAGAACTATAGGCAATCAATCATGCGAGGTAGAGGCAAGGGAATATTGCTGAAAATTATTCTTCCATCTACGAGTAAATCTAAGTGGTACTTTCTTTAATAATATCAATAGGTGCTAATATTTCAAGTTCTAACTACAATTAGAAATATATATGATGTAATATGCTACCAAAAGTTAAGAACTATAAGGTTGCCTCAGAAAAATATGTCTTAAAATATGTTTTGGGGATTAAGTTATTTTCAATGAGGTGATATAGTAAATACAGATACACCAATTAGAAGCGTTTTGGTACAAGAAAATAAAAACACAATATGAGGTATACTTAAAATTAATAAATATCCAGTATTTGTGGTACATAATCGATTTTTTTTCTTAGCTTTAACAACAATTTCCATTTTTTGCAAAAGTGGTATTAATGGTTTGTTCTCCAGTTCCTTGTTAGCAAAAAGGAACTGATGCAATCGAGAGCATATTCAATGGTCTTGATGATTGGTTGCAACCAACAAGTGGCAAATTGATGTAGGTTACAACTAACTTGAAATAAACACCAATCTTCAGAGTAGTCGTTAAAGATGTGTTTGTGTGTATGGAGATTCTTCCTATATTTAACTGTGAAAAATATATATTAGGTAAATATTAAGAGTATGAGGAACTGTAGCAGGTGGTCCTTTCTGCACTCAAAATGCCTGAGAAAATAGATCCCACAGATCACCAGACTAAGAGAGCAATGCATGGACGCATGACGTAGTTTAGTTATTGCCTCCGTATGGTATGATTACATTCTACAATCTATTTCTAGTTCATCACACATCTATGAGCGATCATTGATCATATAACATTTAAATGCTATGCTTCTGACTGATCCGTAGTAATTGCTCATTTATCAATAAATATTATATAGCAAAGAAAATGTACGATATGTTGTTAAGCGATAGTGATTGCTTTATATGAGATGTGTAAAGTAATGAGACTGGCAACGTGACACCCGATCTTGTAATACTGCGGAGACGGGACTTGGAAGGGCGGTAGGTTCAGTACAACTTTGAACTTGTTAGTCATTTGTTTGTTCTTTGTGACTGTTTTCGTAAACCGTTTTTTTTCTACTGCGTTTTAAAAATGAGTGACATCAATTTTGAGCAAGGGTGTGCTATCAGGTTTTGCTTCAGACTTGGACCATAGCGCAACGGATAATTTTGCAAAACTTCAACACGCTTACGGAGACAGTGTTTTTTCAAGAGCCCAGGTTTTTCAGTGATTTAAGGCATTCTCAAACCAGCTGAAAGGGAGGTTGCAAGGATGGGAGGTTGCGCACAATAAGCCCAAGAGGCTGCAGTGCAATCCGGCGACAAGGACGGCTCCCAGAAGAAAAAAAAACAGCTGAAAGCTATTCCAGTAAATGAGTTCCAGCAGTGCTGTGAGGAATGGAAGAACCAGCGCTGTGTGGCTTCCCGAGGAAGTTATTTTGAAGGAGACAATACTGAATTGTAATTCTATTCGAATAAAAAAAATTAAAAAATCAGTCTCATTACTTAGGTAATTTACACACCTCATATATTTATATAAATCGTATATAAATATTTTTTTCATATCTTATGATTACTGATCGCTCAGAAATCGCTCTGTGCGGCGAACGAGACCTATGTGGACTCAATTGTTTTCATTTCAGTCCTATATCTAAAGTATTATAAATGATTTGAAACGATATGGCAAAGACCAATTACATATCCAATAAAACGTGTGTGCCGATGACAAGTTTGATGAAAAATTAAAGGACGCTGAGTGTTCCACTGTCAGAGTGTTATCGCATCTTCGACCCGTACGCCGTTTAAATTTTAATACATCATCGTTGCCGAATCGCGATAGTAGATTCCCGTGTATGCGTCACTCACCCTAAACTGAATATCGATAAATTCGACACGAGCGGTTGGGAGAATGGCTGGTATATCGGGTAACCGTTACAACACGTGGGAAAACGTTAATAGGGTACATGGAAAGGTATGTACGTTTTCCATGCGGGGCAGAAGGAATGCAAACGAAAAGAAACTTAGCGTTTCTGTTAAATGAGAAACCTCTTATTTTCAGTTCTCTTTAGTTCGTTGCATACATACAGGCTGTCTGATAAAAAACGCCGCGAGCCATAACTCCGTTATTTGTAGCCTGATGTTAAAAAACAAAAAACCAGATGAAATGGCTCTAAATGAACTATAAGGGAGACTACTGCAGTGTTTTTCAACTTTTTTTTCTGAAACGCGATAGTCAACTTTTTTTTCAAATGGCAATATAGGATTTTTTTTTGTAAATTACTATGCAAATTTGTTTTCTGAATCCAACGATGTATAACAAATTGACTTTTTGTGAAACATTAATTTTTTTTCTCTGTTAAGCTTATTTCACAAAAAATAACCTAATGCAGAAATGACATAAAGTAGAATGAGAAAAAAGACTGGGACGCGGACGCTGAAATGACATTTATTTGCTTTGTTGTATTATTTTTTTGTTTTCCACGACATTCTTGCATTTATATTGTGTATATCTAGTCTTGTGTATATAAGGTCTAGTAATACTATGTATAACTAATATAATTTTAAAGCCTCAGATTTTGTTAAATCATATTTGGGGGGGGGGGGGTGAATAGAAATAGTAAAGTCTGCAATAGTAAAAAAACACTTCACTTGAAACACATGAAACTTGTGAAAAAAAAATTCACAAAATATATATCTGACCAGATTACAATGGATACATATATATTTTTATATATATTTTCATAATCATGGAGTAAATACAAAGTCTCTTTATACTTGTCTTTATATTTTTTTCAAATTTTAAGATATGTAACAGTTATCATTTCATCCAAGCCTATCGTTTTTGAAATTTTATTATAGATTTGGCAATAACGATGATACATATGTATGCATATGTATCATCGTGGATATCTACTATTTTTAAAACTTCTAGATGATTTATAGCAGTTATTTATTATTTGGCATGTCATCCAAGTTTAAACTGAAGATTAAATTTTAAACAAAGTTATTTAAAGCGAGGGATTGCATATCTATTTGATCCAGACAAATTTAGATGAAAAATTAATTAGTTTACTTCACTGCTCTGCAAACTTTAAAATATTTATGGACTATTTTAACTATTCATGTATATTTTGCACACAATCTGCACAATGTACATATTTAAATTATTATAAAGGTAAATAAGTAAATTAATAACGAGTTGATAAAGAAAGATGTAAAGAAATATAGTAGTGTTGGTACCGAAGAAAAATCAGTTTTATATTAAATTTTGTATGGAAGTTTTATATTAAAAATTGTAGTAGTAAAGATTGAATGTTTACTGTGAAATTATGAATGAAATTGAATTAAGTTGGTAAACACGTATCATCAGTTGGTCAATTCCATATTGACCATTTGACTTTATCAATTACATTCATTTTGAAGACAGCATGGACTAATGTTTTTATTAGATTATACTTCTAGTAAAACATACATTTTCTGTCATAATCGTCTGGTATCTGATTAGCTGCAAATGTGACCCAATGTTATACAAAAAAAAACAGTTATGTTACAGAGAAGTTATGATTTTATGTTCTTACAACATACATACAATTATTGTCGAGTATACAAAAGTTCACTTTACATGTAAATTACATGTATATAAAATCCCAGTACCATCTAATCCATCAAGGCTGTTGGCACTCCAGATTATCCAGGAATAACAAAATACCGCGGATGCAAAGAAATTAAAATAATTTCAAAGCTCACACGCTCCATATGCTCACCGTATTTTATCCTTATTCATGCCATTACGCATTCAACAAGCGTTTGCATTCAGCCTTTTATCCCGTCGGGATCCTGGTTGTTTTGAAACAATTGCGCGAAAATGGGTTATTTTAAATTTAATTCACCTTCCCAAAGTTTCCCTTTCTCGTTTATACAGATATATACATGTGTATGTACGTGTAGAGGGCATCAAAATGTGTTCATATAACAAACTAAATGAAATGTTGACGTCATAGGTACCTACATCAACAGTAGTTTATCGTAATGTCTAGTTTTCACGTTTTAATAACTGTTCATTTTCGGTTTATTATATAAAATAATTGGTCAAACGAAAGGGCGAATGTTTATAACCTAGACACGCAATTTGAAAATCAATTCAACTAACAATAATATTGCCAGAAGTTATGATCTACATTACTGACAAAGTCGCTGTATATTTATACCTAATATGAATATGTAAATAACGTATAGATTCATATAACCACCGATACACAGCTATATAAAACAAGATCGTATCGAGTACCTTTAAAACCTCCACCGAAAACTTTTCTATTAAATCAGGGAACTTCATAATAAAATTGAAAAATGTTTCCATAAAAACGATTTACGAGTTTTCTCATTTAAAGTTTATATTAAACTCAGGAGGTATAAGGGCAACATTGTACTAAATGGTCTGGTTCGATTTCGAACCGATATTCCCACAGAAATGGAGACACCGTTTTGTGTCTAGAAAATAAGAAAAGTAACAAAACTTACATGCAAAACATTCATCCAACCTTTGTTTTTTTATCAATGAGTCAGTTCGTCTTTAATTCGATTCCTATTGTCTGCTTCATTGAGTTTGAGTTTTCGATATGGTTAAGTTTGCGTGAGGTTATTTACAAGTAGTTAAATTGGCTACTTTACTCTTAATTTAAGAATCATTCATAAGCTACGCAACTTTTCCAATAATTAATCATCCAAAATATATTAAAATATGTTCTCTACCCGTATCTACTAGTATCTGCTACTTGGACAGTGAAGTAATGTCAGTTACTCCATTAAAGTATCAACACTTTCATTAGGAAGAACTGAGTTTCCTGTCTGTACTGTGGAAGACAAAAGCAAAACCTTTAATACATAAATTGGATTGTTTGTTATCTAAAAAGTCAACAAATACCTTCTCAAGCGGTTTAGTTTAAGAAGGTTCCTTGCAATTTGTTAGAAAGTTCAAAGGGATGGATATTTCATGAAGTCTGAAGTATAAGATGGATATTGAAACTTCCAACTAAGATCTTCGGCATACAGTTTTGTATGCATCTAAACGACCTCTGTTAAAGTTTATCTCTCTTATTTTAACTCTTTTAACTCTTTAACGAAAGTTTAACTCTTTTATTTAACTAGTTGAGATACACTTCCTTGGAACTAAAGACCTATATCCTACGATATTAGGTTGCCAGTTCTAACATCTTTGAGATATATGTCGGAAGTGTCTTTATCTTCCTGCACAAACATTAAAACATGTGCATTAAATGACTTAAAGCGTGTGAATGCACAACATTTTACGTTTGCTGTAAACTTGCGTGTACTGTTACGACCCAGAGATGAAGCATCAAAGCACACGGTGGTTCTCAAAATGAGAATATCCACCAAACAAAGTACGCGTTCAAAAATTGGCGGCTAAATCTATGGTCATTTTTGTCAGCACTTTTTGACTACTAGGGGTATATCCACACAGTTCTATATATTAGTACAGTTCCTGAGAATTATTCTAAATAAGTTTCACATCATAAAATAAAACATCATATACTCAAAAAGCCAACCGAATTGATCAGCTGGAAACTTCATCAATATCACTATACTGTTCAACCTCACGTGGATAATGTTGTGATGGGATTCTTAAACAGTAAAAAAGTTAAATATATGTCCCATCCATATAGTTCTAATGTTGCCGTTTGCGAGTTTTCGTTACTCCATCAAACAAAAAAGATCTTAGAGGATGGAGGTGTTAATTACAATTTAATGCTGTTGAGGCTTTAGAGGTAATTTGAAAGAAGCTGTCAAAGAATGGTTTTTATCACGTCTTAGAACATTGGTTGCATCGTTAGGGTATATACATATTGCTTTACGAAGAGTCTCTACAGAACGTGATAAAAGTGATGTTATTGAAGATGAAGAAAACATTATTTTTTGGCATATGTTGAAAATTTATCGGAAATTTTTTATCCCACTTGTTGTAACTTATATGGTAGAAATTATTGTACACTCTTTAATTTTCGAGTCCATATTTCCTTAGATCATCTTACATTACTGCTCGCAGTCGGAAATCCGGTCAATGCGCCCTTCCTCCTAGTTGATTTTCTCTCATCCTGCGGATCCCAGGACGACCGTTATCCTCCAGGAGAACCCGCCGACTATGGAAATCGGTTTATTTGGCTTGTTTGATTGGTTTACGTGACCCCCAAGACAAGACGCTCGGTCCTTGCCGAGATTATTTTGATGGGGCGAGAAACGCTACCCGACGACCGATCGGAAATAGTGGTGGCTACCCCTCGACCGCGTCGTCAAAACGTTATTAGGATTATGGCCTGGAATAACACATCGCGACAGTAATAAGTAATAAGCTACAAATAATAAAATGGTAGAGTTGGCTTTGAGTTAGTAAACAAATAACGCTAAATGTTCTGTGAGTCTAGTTAGAGCTGATTGTCGTGTTTGCCCAATATACTGGCGCTACTATCGATAAAAATAAAAGAGAAGTTTGAATATTTGGAAGCCTAAAGGGAAGCCAATTTTTATTGCAGAAATAGATTTTACCTACAAGTATTAATTGAAACAATTTCTTTGATTGGAGATAGATTATGAACCCCTTTTTCTGTGGCCCGGTTTGCCTTTTTAAAAGCAGTTTTCTCGGATTTTGAAAATAGGGCCTTCTTTTTCCTGGCTTTTTTCTTCGTTTGTGTTGTAGTGTCCGGTTTTTTTTTTTTCCAAGGAGTTGTTAGGTAAGGGAAAAAATGGGTACGAGCTAGGGAGGTTGTTTGTGTTCCTAATAATATGATTGGAGCCATTTTTTCATTCGTTATGTTAGGGAGATCCGTGTTGGCTAGTGGGTTTTGTTCTTGGTTGTGGTTTCTTTGCCTAACCTTTCACGTTTTCTTCTGTCTTACTTGATTGTAACGTCCTCTTGGCTCTCATCACTAGGTCCAGCTTCCATTGATTCTACTTCCATTTCTAAAATAAGTGTCAAGTAAAACACGCCTCTGTTCTTTATTAAAAATTAATTCCTTTATTTGTTTTACAATTGTGGCATGATACAAAAAATGTATACAAAAAATTCAGATCACAAATATTCAAGGATTGGCCTTATGATTAGTTAATCGTCATGGCGAATGCAAGACGAATCGGAATTCGTTTAAACTCAAAGGGCATATCGGTTGGGATTATCCGGAATCCTCGGAATAAGAATTTCCTCACCTTTAAATATTCTTTTGAGTATCGTCGCGTGAATCACATTGATCATCAGATTTCTTATAACCAAACGCATTCCATTGCACAGTTTTTGTTGGTTTAGATTTCGAAGCATGATGACTACCGAGCCAACCTTCAGTTATAAATTGTACGGTGGTAAGCCAGGCACATCCAAGGAGTTTAAAAATTAAAATGGATATTTGGTGGCTTCGTCTTCGTTTGTTACACAGTCAATGGATTTAAATGAATGCAGAGTACCAACAATTTGATTCTGAATTACGAAGTTTAAGTCATCCACATATTTGTTCTTAGCTACCAAAATTGCTCGCTCACTCAACCATTTGTTATTTTTGTGGTTAGCAATGATGTTCGGGAATACTTTGTTAATGAGCTCGTGAATGAGACGAAATTGCAAAAATTCTGAGGAAATGAAATCATTTCGCTCGATTCGTCGACAAGAACACGGCACGGCCATTACTGATAGTCAGCAATTGCTTGGAGAAATATTCAGCAGATGGATATGCCAGCTGAAGTTTCTTCACATAGCGCCACAGATTTGATGATTTGTGGCAACTCTTGAATTTCTATTCTACAATTCATTTGCAGTTGACATCAATTATTACAAATAAGCTATAAGTAAGCTATAAGCGTTCGGCAAAATTCACGGAAAAAAAATTATACAGAAAATTAATTTTTCAATAACTTAGGTTTGGAACTCCGCCATCTTCCGCAATTGACAGCTCACGTCACGCACGCTTTGTTTTATATATTAAGATTTTTCGATCCAAAGTGTATTTCTCGAGATATTCGATCGTTTCCAGACTTTTCGGACACCCGGTAGATATTCTATTTAAAAATTAAAAGCGTATGCCGGTTACAATTTGCTGTCGGTATAAAAACGTCGGATCGCTCATTGCAGAAATAAAAAAATTCCCCACTTAATTTATTCCCCGTTCGTTTTTAGGCGTCGTCTCGTTTCGACAATCCCCTGCCCGTATAGAGTAACGTATGTGAGGTAATTAAAAGCGCACGGGGATGGCCAATCAATCTCGAAGCGATCAATCAGTATGACGTCCCAACAGATACATCGTCCGGTCGCTCGGTGGTTCCTAAAAATAACACCTTCTAAACGAGCGGCAGAGTAATGATTCCACTTGGACGCGCTTTTTCGAGAGAATCGCGCCCTACGTTTACCCTTTTTGTATCGAATAAAAATGGTCGGTGACAAGGAATATAATTTTTTTACCAGCGCACAGTTGGGCAAACTATATTCGTTCAAAATAATATTTAGCGATGATCTTTTACATGTGTTTGTTTAAATAAGTATAAAGGGGTTTAACCCTAGACGTTACTTCGTAATTTTACGACGCCGTTTTCGGTATCATCGAGGTTCGTAAGTTCGAGCTAGCTTCTATCTATTCTCTTAGTATAATGCTGAATAGTTCGATGTTTGGCTCATATTTTAGCGACTTATAACACATGTCAACAAAAAAAAAAAGTTCTGTTTGCAGTTATACCCATCATTTCCAATGTATTTTGATGCACTGAAACCAAATTTGGCAAAAAAATTTTTTCTACCGCATCAATTTTTCTCTCCACCCCCATATAACCCCCAGAAACTCTTATAGAGGAAATTTTTGAAAACATTTCTTTAATTATTTTTTATGACCTTTACATTGGTTTTTTGGTCGCTGATCACGAATCTGAAGTCAAGAATAAATTTCGACTTAATGACAGCTGTCAAATTTCACTAAAAAGTTAAAAGTTGATATTAAATGCATATTATTAAGTTTTTTTGGGTTGCTGACTACGATTCTGAAGTCAAAAATGAATTTTGACCTAATGACAGCGTCAGCAAGCTGTCAAAATTTCCAAAAAAAGATAAAGAGATGATGTTTAGTACATGTTTATATACAGGGTGGACCATTTTAACCTTTAATAGGAAATAACTCGGCCGGTAAGCGAAAAAATAAAAAAAAGTTGTTGGGCAAGGAGAGGGACGCACGACCGTAACTTTAAATTTGACCTCGACGTTGACGTTGAGGGTTATTTGAAGGTCAAAACAACGTTTTTAAATGGAAACAACTATTTTTTGATCCCGGATTTGAAAAGACCGGGAAATTTTACGTCCAAAATGGTAGTTCTCAACAAGGTCATGGCAAGGTCTAATGAAGGTCAAATTTTCGAAAATTGTTAAATAACGAGGGCTAGCTCGGGATAGAGATTGGTAAAAATTTTCTGATTAAAGTTGTCAGGGTCGAATAAGGTCACTTCCCTTGACTTAAACATTCAAATCAGAGGCAAAGGAGTTTCACGCTTGAAACACTGAATAATCTTAAGAACCGAAAAATTGTACTGTTTCATTTATCGGGGGTTATATGTGGCTGATTTTGGACGTAAAATTTCCCGGTATTTTCAAACCCAAAAGTTGTTTCCATTTGAAAAAGTTGTTTTGACCTTCAAATAACCCTCAAGGTAACGTCGAGGTAAATTTAAGGTGGGCGCCCCCCCCCCCCCCCTGCATCAAAACTTTTTTTATTTTTTCGAGGCCAAGTATATTCAAGGTAAATGGCCCTATAAACACCTCTCTCTTTATCTTTTTCATTATATATTTAACTTTTCTTTTGACTCAGAATCGTAATCAGAATATCAACTTTTTACTCTTAAGATTTGAGCTTGTTGACATTCATTAAGGAATTTATTCTTGACTTCAGATTCGTGAACAACGACAAAAAAAACAATATAGGAAAAAAATAATATGAAATGTTTTCAATTTCCTCTATAAGTTTTTGGGGTTTTTTTGGGTGGGGGAGAAAAATTGATGTGGTAGAAAAAAATTTTGCCAAATTTGGTTTCAGTGCATCAAAATACATAGGATATGATGGGTCTGAGTGCAAAGACAGACGACTTTTTTTTTATTTTGTAGATCTGTGTAATCAGTTAAAGACAATTGTCGTAAATTTTACGAAAGGTTAGTCTTAACGTAACTTTTTAATATTGCACAGAACAGAAAAAAAAAAACTACATTTTTCAGATAAGTAGTGAACAGATCTAACTTGTTCTATCTGGAATCTCATAATAAAGAGTATGTCTCAACATTGGGAAGCCATCAGACCACTAACTCAAGCAGAAATTGAGAATATTGCAGACAACTTGATTTTAGAATCATATTATCATATTAGTTGTATAAATAGTTATATTTTGTATAATGCCCATAAAGCAAAACGTGACCAAAAACTAAGCTCTAGAGAGTCATACGTTAGAATTGTATAAGTGTTTGGTGACGCCATGGCTAAAAGAAAGAATTAAAATACTCACTTTGCAGCGCTCACTCCGTGAAAATATTGGCAACATACTAGATCAGGGAGTTCCAGAAGATGAACAGGATGCACTAGAAAAGAAAACAGTGCCTGATAAACCCAAGAGGATGATTTGTGCGAGTTGCCCTTTGAGGAAAAGACGCATGACCACTCACTTTTGTTCAAACTGTAATAAGCCATTTTGTAACGAACACCGAGGTGATATGTGTAAAGCATGCACTTAGTGATATTTAGTTTGTATTGCCTTGATATCAAATAAAAAAAAAGAATGATAACATTATGCAAAATTTTATGACTCGTAAATTTTACGAATGTTTAGTCTTAAGTGGTGTTAGAAATATGTTTAGCGTTCTAGGGTTAAAGTTGCTTAAAATTACTAAGATAGTTTCAGTTAGGAAAAAGGGAGTCATATTTTATATAAATATAAATAAATTTTTATACAAATATATTTAGACAAAATTTGCATCTCCTTTAGATTTTTTTATATTTACATTATTTTGATTTTTTTTTATTTACATATATTCATTATTTTTGATTAAGATATGAAGAAACGCGATTTGTTCCCAAAACATTGTCAATTTGGAGTGGCTGATTTTCAACTTTAATTTTCTGAAACTTACGTAGTCTCTGTTCTGAATTCTCTTCTTCAACGTCAACATCTTCGAAAATCGATATGGTTCTCTTTCCAAAACTTTTTTTAGTGCATATATTGTGGAAATTAATGGATCCAATGTGAATAATAAATTGTGTAACAAATTTTCGCCGCCATTCTTAGTTTATCGCAATTATTCTCTGCTGCGAACTGTTCCACAAAAACACAAAGCCTCAAATTTCAGCCTAACCATAATAAAATGATCTTAGTAACTCAGGAAACAAAACATAGCATCACGTTATGATACTTATCATATTTTTTTTGTTTCGTTGTTTCCTTTTTGCGTTCTAAGCAACTTTTACCTTGGTGTGTTTACTGTTTCGCCTTTCTTCATTTCCACTCCAACTACTTCTAAATTCTATTGCTGAATATCCTATTGCAACGATTGTCCCGAACCAGCAAAATGTCTAAGTTTTGTTGTTAATCCTTTTCCATTCATTTTGCATTCACTTCATCATCGTCTGTTACCAGACGCTTCAAAAACGGATCGATTTTGTTGCGCTTGAGGTGAGTATCGGCGATATTGATGCGATTGGTGAGATGCATTTCTTTGAGTTCATGAGGAACCCATATATCGAGCTTGCTGATGAATCCCCGCTTCCATAGATGATCGTAAACGGTGGAATGATAAGGTTTAGTGTGTCCTCAATGTCACGAGTGGTCGAATGAGGGTATGCTTCCATCAGTGCCTTTATTTGGTCGTCATCAGCCTTCATGTTCCTTTCGGAGCGAAGAGCATCTCGGTGACATCAATGGCACCTGCACGAAGTTTGGAGAACCATCTATGGCACTGACGCTCTTGTAGGACATTGTTACCGTAAACTTTAAGCAATTTTTCACAGGCCTGCCTTGCGTTCTTGCCTTCGCCGTAATCATAGCAATTTTGTGCAACATTTCCTTTAATGGAAGGGTAGGAGCTATGTGCCGTAGCTCCGGCACAAACGGCAAGGGGCAGTGTGGTTATGTAAAACGATGGGCTTTGGCCAGATATTTTTATATAAAAACCAAATTGTAACAATTTGAAATTTCTTGAAATTGAAGAAAAA
Source organism: Aromia moschata (assembly GCA_029963805.1). Classification (NCBI taxonomy): domain Eukaryota; kingdom Metazoa; phylum Arthropoda; class Insecta; order Coleoptera; family Cerambycidae; genus Aromia; species Aromia moschata. The sequence continues at coordinate 5,846,251 of JAPWTK010000001.1, forward strand.
ACCAAAAAGACAATACCAACTATATTAAACTTTTATCTGAAATTGAAGGTTAATAGAAATGTAAGCCTGATTCAAATGGTATAGCACCAGAAAGCTGACTAGCCGAGATGACATTTCGCATGTAAAAAGGATGTTCCTGGATTGCTATCCATTGCAGTGCAGCGGTGACACGTTCCTCCTACATGACGATAAGGACCGGGTCAGTGTTTTTCCTGGTGATGGCCGTTTGTAATCAGTGTGTAGCGGACTCTCATAAATTCAGCTGAAAATCCCTCTTCTGTTTCATAATTTTTTCAATATTCTCGTATCTATAAAACACCAATCATCCCGTACGGATTGTGATCGTAAGGGTAGATTTGCCCTGACTGCCGTACATATTGCCCCGTACCACTCAACTCGGATTTCTGCTTCTGTTAGCTTTATTCCAGGCTCATTTCGTATGCGCATAACTAAGGTCGAATTTACTCTTCTGATATACATTTTTATGTACGCATTAAACTTGATTTGTCGACCACATATTTATTTTCGTTCCCGGCTACTGTAGACGAGTCAATTAATCAACGGAGTTATCGAAGTTAATAAATGTAAATAATAATGACGGTGAAGCGTATAATAATTGTTTCAAGATGATTATAAATTACGATTGATGCGGTCGGAGAAAGATAAAATTATTAACTACGTATTTGATGTGTGCCTTTTTCGTTGATAGAACGTAGCAAATAAAATGTAATAACCTGCTAGAGATATGGATATAATAATGTATTACATAAAGGAGAAAGGCGAGTTAAGATTCTACAGGGTGAGTCAAAAAGAATGCGCCAACAGTAAACTGGAGATACTAAACACCAAAACATGTCTTATACCAACGTCGCTGGTTTAAGAGATACAGCGTTTTCAAATTTTAGAATTTGTTCTGAAATGTCTCAATAATTGAGAAAGTTTTAATAGCATAAATCTGAAAATTGGTAGTTTTATGTTTTTTGGTGTGATGATTACGAATATTAAGCTTACTTTGACGTTGCTCCTAGAGGGCGCAAGTTTCACCGTATTATCTAGGTAAATTATCACATATTTGTTTTATCTCTTAAGCCATGCAAAAAACAAGGTCGTCTTAGGTCGTCTAAATCTATCGATTTATTTGCATTTAAAGGCTTCAATGTATTCTGTTATGATTTTTTTATTCTTAAAAGATGAGAAGGTACGGAGAAGCAATCAAACTAACAGTAAATAAAAATAATGTTTGGTAATAGTAATAATGAAAAACTTCAAATCAAATGTAGGAAGTGTTCACAATACATTTTAAAATACATCTTCTTAAATGTCTCTGAATGTTAAACAGAATTTCGCTATTGTTTTTAAGTTTTGCATTGTATGTAGTATTATTGTTTTAAAGATTAAAACTAAATGAGAAGATTAAAACTCATTTAGTTTTAATATTCTCCTGAAGATGCTAACATACTTGGCGAGACGCGCGTCAAGAAAAGGATAGTAGTTCGAAGTTTCGTGGAAAACGTTCAGTTTTTTGTTTCTACGCCGAAGGTTCCGGTACCCACTACAGGAAAAAAATGTTTTAATTTACCTAGATAATACGGCGAAACTAGCGCCCTCTAGGAGCAACGTCAAAATAAGCTTAACATTCGCAATTCTCACACCGAAAAACATAAAAATACCAATTTTCAAATTTATACTAACACTTTCTCAATTATTGAGAAATTTCGGAATGAAATTTAAAATTTGAACACGCTGTATATCTGAAACCAGTGACATTGGGATAAGGTATGTTGAGCTCAATCATAATATTTTGGTGTCTAGTATCTCCAGTTTAGTGTTGGCCCATTCTTTCTGACTCACCCTGTATAAGATGAGATATAATGCTGGGTAATATGAATTGACTTTACGTACAACGTATGTTCACAGTTTTCCGAATGTTTATAGAATTCGTGTATTTGTTTTGTATTTTTGTATTTGTACTATTAGCGTAAACAAAATATAGAGTAGCAAAGTTAATAAACGATTAGAGAAACGCAATGTGAAACCTAAGTGGAGACGGAGTAGTGAAACGTACTGACCAAGGAACGTAATCGGTCGCGTCATAATGGTCCTACAAGTTATATCTCGCTCTAATATGAGCGAGCACCCTTTTAAGACATAGGAAAGTTACCAAGAAATTAGTGACTTGCTGTTGTCGAATAGCAATCTATGTATTTTTAAACAATTAGAGACAGAGTCGGAAGGTGAATAGAGATTGTTTATATAAGGAATAATTTATGAAAAAAGAACATACTTGCAGTTAAAACTAATAAAACATAAGAACATAAGTCTACCTGAAGAGTATGGAATCCGTGTAACATTACGATTCTTAAAGTTGCCTACTTGTACCTGGATAATATTCGGACGTATAGGGAGTCTAATGAATTAGTTTTATGTTGCTCAGTCGTTATTTGACCGGGTGCGGAGCGCGCTAATGCATATCGTTTTTTACAAAACAAGGGATTTCATCGGTGAGGTGATTTACTTATTTTATATTTATATAGTATCTTATTTCTGGTCAATCCACATTTCCCTATGTTTTGGAAGAAAATTTGCTTTGTTATTCTTCCTTTGTTTGATTGTTTGTTGTCCTCGTCATTAACTATCGATAACAGATAGGTGCTCGCCAAAACGAACAAACTATATAAAAAAATAGACAGGCTTTAAATGGCAACGTAATCTCTTTTTGTTGAGGGTTATTTCTGTTAACGAATTCATAACTATTCATAAAAGTATCCGTCAAAAATTTCATAACACTTTCATAAGAGAGGATGATGAACAGTAAAAAATAAATACATCCATGACACTTACATGTTTTTAGTGTTGCAAGGTAGTGTTTTTAAATATATTTTTTCGTATTTCTCACATTAATGTACTATGTACTAAGTCCGGCTCTGACTTTTACTGTTCAGTGCTATCTCTAGTTAGTAAAAAATAGTGATACATTTGGATTAGTCCATGATGTATTAAAACGACCGTTTCATTGGCAAAGTGCATCAACATACATTTATATACTGTGAAACTGTAAATAGTTCGTTGTCCATTTTGGCCGTGGGGAACTGTAGTTATCGATCAGACTCTCTGTCTGGCTAAGTTCAACGTTCTATCTATAATCGAGCTGATTATCAGATGTCAGCCAATGTTTCACGAATTGATGAGGGACCCAGAACAAACGAAACGGGACTAATGTAGTGAACTAAATGCAGCCATCGTAAATTTTTCGTCGCGTCTGTTAATGGGAAACACAGACAAAACTTTTTGTTATACAGCAAAAACTACAGGGGCAAACAAGACTGTTACACCGAATCTGCATTATGCTTTGTGACAATTAGTACTTTGTGAAAAAAAAATGTCACCCGGGAGTTTATTAAATATGCAAAAACATTATACTAAATCGGCGATAAATATCGGAGGGCTAACCAAAAGTTAATTTGTATAATTTTATTATAAAATGTTGGTCTCTATTTTGCCAGATGGGCTTAGTGAGTAATATAAGAATAAAACTAACATACTCGACTCGACCAACTTACCAGGAGATTTCTAACTAAATTCAGGCACATTCTACTCATTGGAGATCAGACTCTACCGGCCGCGAAGACGAGGTAGCCCTCCCACATACAGGTGGGAAGGGTCTACCAAACATCAAAAAGCCTTATCAATGTCTTAACCAAGAAGCTGTCTTGATAAGAAAACTATGCACCAACAGGGGTCCTATAGCAGCAATCAGAGCTTGACACAGGTCCACATACATTGAGCTTCTACATTGAGCTTCTACAGGTCCACATACAAACAGAAGATGGCCGTTTTCTAAAAATGCTTCAGCCAGGTTACAGTCACAAGGACGATTCAGTAAAATGGCTTACCGACGACTATCTATATCCCGAAACCGAAGATTTCTTAACAGCTATTCAGGACAGGGTTATACAAATCAGAAATTACCAGAAGCATATCCTGAGAGACAACGTCGAAGACATGTATTGAATGTGCATCTGCAGGCGATACTATAGAATACATAACAGGAGAATGTTCTGCGCTTGCAGATGTTCTACGATGAATCAGCCTGTCTCAGCACACGAGCACTCATTTGGTACTTATGGCCTGTTAGAAATGGCTTCCATACCTTTTTCCTAACATTATCCCAGCCTTTAACTTGAGAATAATTGTGACTATAAAATCGATGAAAGAATAATAATAACTACCATTTCTAATGGATTTTATTCCATTTACATAAAGTGGTACAACAGCATACAGAGAAAAATCAGTAGTGGTGGCGAAAAAAAATTCAATAAAACCGCTAAATATTCCAAACCCCCAGGAAGATTGGACTAGGGGAATTATCTGGTAATATCCTTAAGTTTTATAAAGCAATTATTGGTTAGAACTTTAATCACTATACAGTTTAAAATGCTAGCTGCCCTGATTCTAATATTTAATTTTACATCTTCGTTGCTTCTTCTTCTTCTTCTTCTTCTTCTTCTTCTTCTTCTTCTTCTTCTTCTTCTTCTTCTTTTCCTTCTTCTTCTTTTTCGAAAAAATGTAGGGTGAAAAAGTGAAAAAGAATCTGTATTGGGTATTATGTGCGATACTGATGCATTAAGTACAGTTAATGCTGTAGGTCATAAAACTACTACAATATTTCCGCGGCGCGTGAAATCGATTCGATTGACAATTTAAACGCAAAGGTAGTTTCCGCGGCAGCGCCTGGACATTCGACCAAGTTTTATGATTTACAATTAAGCGAAGGCATCGCGGCGGTGATGAAAGTCTAAAACGGGCATGAGCCCAGCTGCTTCGATTCGCCGCGGTTAACGTGGGAAATTTAATCGCTTCAAGACGACACTTTTAAAAGTTCCATAATTACAAGAAATTCCAGAACGGTAGAAACTGCGTCGTTTTGTTTATTAATCATTGTAATACTGTAAATTGAAACCGGAACGTGCATTGTTGTGGTCATTCCAGATGACAGTCCCCCTAAAATGACGACTTTTCCAGTCTGCTCTTATAATCCCAATTTACTCATTTTTGTTCTCATATTCACACACAATGTTTCTACATTTGTAAAGATTAAATATCTGAACATCCACAAGTTACAAGCTCAACATACATTGAAATTATTCTTCCTTAAATACCTGTACACCTGTACCTGTAAAACAGGTTTACAATTTTTTTTTGCTGCAGGAACTAAACTAAAGTTTTAAAAAAAAAAAAACCCAAAAAAAAAGAATTTGTCTCGCCCGGATCTTTCGCCCAGACATTTGAAGGAGAGAAAATTCTATAAAGATATTAGAATATTTACGGGTAAGAATCCGACTTTCTTATCTATATGTTGTATTATCTCATCAAGGGAAGAGCTGGTTCCAGGAACCCTCCAAAAGCAAATTGGTTGGGAAACCCAGCCCCCACCAACAAAAAAATGTCAAATCCGAACCTTTATTTTTTTATACCTAAAACCGAATTTTGAACTCAGAAAACTTTCTACCGCCTAAATTCTCAGTAAATCCCGGTTTTTTGTTGTCAAAGTACGTTTTTATGCAACTGAGAAACATTTTTTTTAAATATCAATCATTTCTTAACCAGACATGTCATTTCCAAAGTATTTGTTAAGCGCTATGTGCTTCGGGAAAGACGTCTGTCGACTTTGTCAGACTGACCAGAAGTTCTCTGGTCCTATTTGAACACACTAGAGGGCAATACCATCTAGGTAACACCACCGTATAAATACTTTGTTTCATTTTAAGCCCACTACAATCTCAGTGGATGACAATATTGTGACATATTCTGCCTGCAAGGCGTCAGTGTATTGTTGGTTGCCTATACGAGATTATTACAATCAACGTATTGAGGCCAACAAGATAACGTCCGAGAAAATACTAGAAGGAGCGAAAGCAGTACAGAGATTCTCGACGATTCAAAAGATGCTAGAAGATTGTTCCAGAGAATTCAAATGGTGTATATAAGCACGACAGCAAGCCCCAAAGAGTCAGTTTTGAATTGGAACGTAGTCCAGTCAAGATCAAAGTGATATACCTGGTGATATTTAGACCGCGATATTTAGTAGCGATATTTTGAGTGTGATTTGAAGTTGATAGTTGTGTTAACTAATGTATTTAATTAATTGTAAATAATCAATAAACGCTTTTAGCAAGTAAAAACTGTTACAATATGAACTACGAATGAAATTTTGATAAACCGCCTTGAATTATTCAATGTTTTAACTTTACTATTTTTGTTGCAGATAGACTTCATGGCATACAAGAGAAAGTACATACTACTTTATGTGAGAATATCTGAAAACTAACGATGGGCGGTAATATGGTAGAGATCATCGTTTTCCTTTTACTGGTAAGTAACTTTAGCAAATATCACACTTTTGTGCCAGTTATTACGAGAGCCGGTGCAATGATCGGCAACACAGGATCGGCCTCATAATAAGCATTTAACGAGTAATAAAAGCAGCTAAACTGTTACAATAGTTCATGCAAAACTTATCCTCTTAACTAGCTGGAACTTCACAAACTGTATAAGATCCGTAAAAACTTGTCAGCATCAGGTACGTTTCAATAGTTGTCTCCTTATTAAGTGATGTTCGCCTTGGTGAAAAAATATTTTTATATTGTGAAAATGACCTTTCGACATCCACAGATGGAATATTCGCATACTTAAAATTGTCTTTGAATGCACTTAAGGGCTCTGTACCGTCACAAATTTGTTACAATCTGGTGAAACCGGTGTCTTTCTGTAGGACACTTGTGATCTTTTTTTAAAGCTCTTTTAACATTTTTTTACGCCATCTATAGCGTGTAACACTTCATTTATTTCATTCACAATTTGTACTTCACTAAATGCAATGCACTATCTTGTCATTTTTTCTATGGCGTCATGTAATTATTTAGAGCATTTGAAAATCGTTTTCAAATCCATTTCAAGAGATATATCTTGGAATTATATCTGAATTTCCTTAATGGCGGCAGCCTCGTTGGGATTAAACTCTAATATTACAGCATTTATTTATTCAAAATAGTTAGCACAATAAAAAGCTGTCTCCAGCAATGTTCCCCAGCGTGTAAGAATAGGATGTGGTGGTTCGGGAATATTGGGACATCTGCTGTGGAATGTACCAAGACGTTTCGAAGATTTCAGAAACACTTCTTTCATACTTGCTATTACTGCATATACCTCCGGAATACATTGTCTTATAGTTTCGGCCACAAGATGTAGAGAATGCACTGTTTCGGCAGTACACTCAGTTAGTCTCTTGCTTGCAGTAGACATGTCAGTTTAAGAGGGTCCAGCACATGTACTATAATATTCACAATGGATTGTTTTTTTTAATATGTCGTTTCATCAATGCACAACCATAGCCGTGCATTTTTTAATACGCATTTTATTTTATATGTAACATATTTCTGTGCAGTTGGTATATATTTACGTAATGTTCTGCCTCTTGGTAAAGGCATCTGGGACAGTATGTATTATTAGAAACACGGAACGTTCTACAAAGTACTCGTATAAGGTCCAACTGAGCTGAGTTCGACCCCTTGATAAAACGCTGCGTCCTCCATCTAGACTAGATTATCGTCTGTACTAGATATCTGCCAACAGCAAAATACAATTTTTTAATCTTCCCTTCTGAAAACCGCATTCCTCATAGTCAGAACGGATATCCAGAAATAACACATCAGATAGATCTCGATCTAAATTTGCCTTCCTCGCTCGTCAAAATTAATTTATTCCAAATCCATCACGTTATGTATTAAAACTGCGGACCTTAATAGTGATATGCAAATTGAATCCGCGCCGTAGGTTCGATGCCGTGAGCAGCGGGTTCGCAAGGGATGTGGATTATTAATCAAATAGATAATTCAAACTGAGAATTACGCTTTGTTCCCTTCCGTAGAAAGGTAATCATATACCGTTGCCGCCTACATTATGTAATAAGGTTAGGTGCACCGCATTTTCCGCCTCTCAGTTATTTAATATTGCATTAGCCAGAAGTCGGGGTACGTTTAAGCGTATTGTGTTATGATTTGCTGATGCAAATGTAAGTTGCCACATCGACGAAAATGTGGGTGATTTCGAATTAAATCTTTCCGCGCGAGGTCCATTGTGTTTTATAAAATAGAGCGATGCAGTGAAATTGTGTTACGTCTCGGTGTCAGTCTTCATACAACCAGTTACCAAAATATACTTTGTACGAAATAAAAACCGATGCACGTCACCGATGACGCTATTAAATGTGTGCAATTTTACCAAGTCAATTATAATGAAATGTAACTACGAGGTGTGGCTATTAAATAACCGAACTGCTGTCATAACACTTTTTATTCATTAACAATTACAGTAGCAACTTTTTCGTTTTCAATGTACTGCCCTTGGCGATCCATACACCGCTCCATACGACTTTTCCATTGTTAAAATCAGTGGCTGGAAGTCCGCTTCTGTCAGCTGGTTCAGAACCTCCGTCGCTTTTGCTTTAACCGCTTCCACACTTTCGAATGTTGTCATCACAAGTAATCACCGTGTCTAACAAGCCTGGATGAGTGTCAATGTTATTTAGAATGTCAGCGCAAATGTTTATTCTTGATTCCTTTTGCTCGGAAGTGAGGAGTTTTGACATTTTCGTAAACATTGCGCATGTTGAACGGTACATGCAAAATCGGGCGAACACATTTTTTGTCGATTCTTGTTATTTCAGCCATCCCTCGGATGCTTAGATGACGTCGAATAAACATTAATTCCCGTACACTTCTTTTAACATTGCAGAAGCTGCTGTAAAAGTTTTCCACAGTTTAACAAGAAACTTGAGATTAACTCGTTGCTCCATCTGAACACTTAACATTTTTTTCGACACATCACTGGTGCGTAGACTAATTCAAACGACTGCTACAGTCAATCTGAGCGACCCACTGGATTGTCCAGCGAGCTCAAGGTGGGGAAAGTATCACCACACATAGTTCTGTTCAAACTTGTCGCGACACGCTCGCAGCGCGCTGGTAGCAGCATCAGTTCGGTTATTTAATAGCCACACCTCGTATAATGGACTGTTCTATTGAAATTTAAAGCAGATCCAGCAGCAGATCCGAAGTTTTAGTAGTTAGTTGTATCTTGATGATACGCTATTTAAAAAAAAAACAAAGAGACAATAATGGTCTATTGCATGATATAACATTAAAATTTTAATCAAAACTACAGTCCAATATATTGTTTTGCAGCCTTATGTTTGAATGTTACATGGTTAATTATTAATTAGGGTTAATTTCACAAAAAAAAAAACAAGAAATAATGAGCTTTTAAATTCACCGTAGAAAGCGTAATCCTACCAAGATGGTTACAAATACTGTAGCATTGAATAAGTCCTACCTATTCGTAACATTTATGATAATTGATATTTATTGTAATGGAATGGTTTTTGTGAGAAAATATTTGATTTTTCCTTTTTTTAATGTTTTTATTTTTATAAATGTCAACACCTCCGTGTGCTTTTTTATACTATTTTTTTTCTCTCAATAAAAAAGGAAAAATATTTACTAACTTTTACTACCAATTTTCCCTGCTCTTTTTTGTGTATTTTACTGAAAATATTACTGTCTACTTTCTTATGTTAAGAACTATCTGAATTTTATTGAATGAAGAAATTTACTCGCATGTATACATTTATCGTATTCCAAATTTTCGAAGATTTTACCATTATTCACCAAGAATTTAAAAAACAATATCCTGCATAATCATAATATACTCTTGTAATACATTATGTCTTAGTTATCTGGTCATCTGCCCTGTAGGTACGAGAAAACTTGATATACTATTTGATAAAATATTATTAGATACCTACTTTACCTAACCAGAATTCCGTTATAAACGAAATAAAACGCGTAGACAGGACACGACATTTTTATTAGACGCTCATATCGGGAATCGGTAATTTCAAACCTCATTTTTAGGGTTGTTCGCCCCTTGCCATCCAGACGAATCAATACGTAATATCCGTAGCGCCGTTTCATTACTTCCTAGTTAGGAATATCCAAGGCGCTTTTATATTTGCCTCTGTAATGTCAAGCCAGGTATAAAACTGTCGCAAGGGTAAACTTGTTGTACTGCGTATCTCACGCATGTGTCTGATTGAAGAGATACATCATATCATATCATATAAGGGGTTTCACCCATGTGACATGCTAAAAAAGAATGCATTTTTTTTGGATTTTTTTTTTGAAAAAAACGGGTGCACCAATCGATTTGAAATTTTATACGTTTATTGTACATATCGTCAAGTATATACAATAATTTTTTCTTGAGATTTGCAGTTTTTTATACACGCTATAGAGGGCGCTCAATGATGTACGAAAAAGTGGCGTTGACAGCATAACTCCAGCTGGGAACGTCTGAAATCAAAATTTCAAAAAAGGGTTTAAATATTGGCTATTACGGCATTGTATAGAATTTGAAAATTTTGATTGAAAAAAAAGGCGACCGTTTGAAAAAAAAAATCGAATTTAAATACGCAATTTAAAAAAAAAAACTGTACGTGTACACACGATTTTTTCGATCAGTTCAAAATTACGATTTTTATAAACAAATTAATATCGTTTTTTGTCGTAAAATTTGATTTCCTTTTTTCAAACTGCTGGCATTTTGCGAAAAATCAATATTTTACAATAATCTTGTCTACAGCTTCAGATATACTCATGTAGATAATGAAAACATTTTTTTTGTTTTTTCTAGTAGCTCGTAAAAAATTGCTGTGTTGCCCACTGATGGTCAACAAAAAAAAGCGTATATGTGTATTTATGACACTATTTTGTATTTTTTATTGAAAAAAAAAAAATTCTATACATACTTCATTATTTACTTAATAAAGTCCTAAAGTGAATTTTTTATCGCTTTATTAATAGTGCAGAAAAAAATTCCCAAAGAATGAATTGATTTTTTGCACTCCAGAATCTAACCCCTTTTGGATTTTGGAAATAAAAAAAATTATGTACTTCAATACATGTTATTAAATTATAAATCATATTAAATTTGATGTAACATGTTTTAATTTTGGTTACGGCGATTCTTGCTTTTACCACCTTTTAGGGGTGGTTCCTACCCCTAAAAAGCATATTCCGGAAGAAAAAAAACAGGGGTTCGATATTTTTTAGTATTCTATGAGTGTGTAAGTTTCATTTAAATCGGTGAGTGACAGTTGGGTAGTGTTACTTGTAAGTCTGAAGCAAAACCTGATAGCACACCGTTGCTCAAAATTAATGTCACTAATTTTTAAAACTCACTAGAAAAAAACCGGTTTACGAAAACAGTCATAAAGAACAAACAAATGACTCTAACAAGTTCAAACTTGTACTGAAGGTGCATTACATGTTAACCTACCGCCGTTCTAAGTCCCGTATCTGCACTATTGCTAGATCTGGCGCTATGTTGCCAGTCTCATGCCTGTACGTAAATAATGTATAACGACCTACAAGTGAAACTAACCTCTAGGTATTACCGATGAATAAAGTATCTTTTTTTTAGCCATGTTTTATTTCCACTTTTTTTTAAAAAAAAAACTAATGGAAAAAACTGCATATAAGAAGAAAGAAATGGAAATAAACTGACGAATTATATTCAGTTTTTAGATATAGAGGCTAATGTCTAAAACAAATGTGAAATATATTGCATGATATTACGTTCTGATTTTAAAATCACAAACGGTTGTAGTTTGTCTAAAGGATACAATTAGTTTGTACGTAAATATACACAATATGACGTGTCATTTTTATGAAACGACCAATGCCACAGGAGTTTTTTTCATTTGCAATCTGTTTGAAAGCGCTCAGTGTACTGATCAACTGTAATCAAAGTTCAACTGACACCCGCAAAGCGCTTAAAAACTGACCACTTGTTACCCAACGTTTATGACATTTTTGGCCAAACAAGGAAATCATGGAGCCGTTGGGGGAGGCCATATTACTGGGCCTATTAACTCAAAGTCTCCTACGAAGCATTAGAACGGTGACAGGACTCCTTACAGGCCACTGTCACCAAAGGACCCAAGGGAAGTCCTGTGGTTGAGGAGAGGAGACTGCATCTCACATCCTCACAGCTGCCTGCTGCAGGGGACGGCTTTGGATTTCTGAACCTTAGAGGATTCACCCCGAAAATATGGCTCTGAGGGGGTGGGTGAACACTATGAATGTGGTGCACAATAGGCACAGGCCTAAGTGGGTCTTCCAGCCCACTTTTCGTATTCATTCATTCATAACATTTTAGAGCACGGTTACTTTACCGCGTTTGTAGTGCAATGCATTGAATATAAACCTTACAAGGCCGCTTAGACTGGCATTTTTGTTGCGACTGGGAGCGAGAATGGGCCATTTCAGTTAATATTATCGCATTGTGTGTTTCAGAAGTGCCATTTTCCCACCCGCGAATGTGTAGAAGTTTTTTGCAGAACTCTTACAAACATTGAAACATTTATTACTATTATTATTATTATTTTTGATTCGTCTATATATTTCCATATTCAATAAGAAAATTATCTGTTATCCAAAGCATACATAATTCCCTAATATATTTGTATAGATTTCTTTCGTGTGGATGTGTTTAGTAGTCTGAGTCCATTGAACTGTAATATGCATTTTTTTTCGGTAATATGAAATTTAATATAACCTACTGCAAAAAAATTAAGGGAGCAGAAAAAAATTGTGAATTTTTATTGATTTTTGAAGGGCTGTGAAAAATGGTCAATGATAGAAAAAATGAAAAATGGTAAAAATAGAAGATGATAAAAAAAGCATTTTGAAGCTCCAAGATTCTAGTTTTCAAATCTCTTGGCCGAAAATCTTTAGAAGCAACAGTTATCGGAATTTTACATACAATTCTAAGGAATAACACGAACAAAAAAATTTGCCAATATTTTGCGTTTTTTTTTCTCGGTCCACAGGCATGGAAAAATGTATCACAATGTAACCATGGTATAGACCTGATAGTCTGTTTATTTAGCTTCAATTTCCTTTTTTAAATTTTTCTCTACGTTGATTTGTCCCGGAGATATCCAACTTTGAATGCAAAAGGATCCTTTTGGCTTTAACCATCGATATCTCAGCAACCAGTGATCGGACAGAAAATTGAAGGGCAGTGTCAGAATCTGGAATAAACTTCCTACAAGGCTCATTTCAAGTTCAAGTCTTTTTGAAAAAAATTTTTTTTCATCCTCAATATTAACCTGAAAAAAGTGAAAAAAGTGACTTTTTCATTTGTTTTGCTAAGTCGATCGCATTTTTGCGAATATTGATGGGAAGTGTAAAGTTTGTACGAATTTTTTTACCTTAATGTACCCCCAATAGTTCTGCAAATCGGCAGATCGATCTATCGAATGGTTTCCCCAGACCGTTTGATCAAAATTTCAGAAAAAATTAAAGGAGCAAAATTTACGTTTCTGAGAACGATTGAGCACGTTTTGATAGTCGATCTGATTTGAGGACTATTGGGGGTACATTGAGGTATAAAAATTCGTACAAACATTAGATGCGGTCGAGTTAGCAAAACAAGTGAAAAAGTCACTTTTTTTCAGGTTAATATCGAGGATGAAAAAATTTTTGTTTCAAAAAGACATGACATAGCCTTGTAGAAAATTTATTGAAACTGCCCTTCCATTTTCTGTCCGATGACTGGTTGCTGAGATATCGATGGTTAATGCCAAACGGATCCTTTTGCATTCAAAGTCGGATATCTCCGAGACAAATCAACGTAGAGAAAAAATTAAAAAAATGAAATTGAAGCTGAATAAACAGGCTATCATGCAAAAAAAAAAACGCAAAAAATTTGCAAAATTTGTTTTCGTATTATTCCTTAGAATTTCTCGATAACTGTTGCACCTAAAAATTTTCGGCCAAGAGATCTGAAAACTAGAATCCTGGAGCTTCAAAATGTTTTTTTTTATCATCTCGATACGACCATTTTTCACATAAATAAAGCCCTTCAAAAATCATTATAAAACCCACATTTTTTTTGTTCCCTCAATTCTTTGTAGTAGTTTTCAACGGCTGAGATATTATAAATGATCAAACTTTTTATTTCCTTCTCTTTGGTTCAACTTTCTTGGATTATTCTTCTTGTCAAGTGGGCAATAAAACCCAATCTAAGAATGCTTCTTTTATAATGCAAAACTATACACCAAATTCGCATATATGTAAATGAAAATAATAAAGCATGCAAATTTGCTAGCATGCCTTTCAGGTCCATTTTCGAGGTATTAAGAATTTTTATTATTGGTGGTTGAACGAAATTTCAAGGGCAATAAACAGCGCTTAGGGCCGGCAAACAGGTCATGGAATATAGTCCACCAAAACAGGTCATGGAAAATAATTTGCAAAATAGGTCATCGCTGAACAATACAAACAACAACAACTATATCTGTACTGACTGAGCCATGAAGCGGTATATTTAGCACAAAGTCATCACTTGTAATGTAAATACTTGAATCGGCTTGAAAATTGAATAACTTCTCTTCTTAGTACATAAACTTTGATTCAAGAAATTTTAAAAGTTCTGAGCTGCACCAATTGTAAAAAATTGGATGCGTTATTTTCATCTCAGAAAGATGTAAATGTGTCTGGAATAAAATAGATAGAAGCATCTAGAATACTATATGAAGAGATACTAATTTAACTTGAATGAAACTCCGCGTTGAGGCAGTGCCTCGACGCCGTCTTGGATTACTCACAATTCCGCGACTGCAGATAAAATTAAATATGCTCGCGACAAGACACTGCCATCTCTACTTTATAGCGACTATGTATAGCAATTAACTAGTTTATATTTGCTATTCGCTAGGAATATTTCAGGGATCACTGGTACGCGACTACGACAACTCATATAATTTATATACCATGCGTTTTCCGTCAAAGTAGTACGAGCACCCCACCAAACAGTACTTTTAAATTAATCTTCATCTTCTACCTTCTACCTTCTTTTGTACCGCAAAGGAATTAATAAGATGTAACATAATATAGGGACATCCAAAAAATCTCAAATCTGGCTATGAACGAGAGACATGGAGATAGCGGTTATGTCGAAGCTCAAAACAAAACTTTGTTGTCAAACTTTTGCCAAGTGGTTGTTAAACAAATTGTCTCTCACAAAATGTGACAGCTTTAACAATTATCCCGTTTCGGCCGAAAACGCCACTCCCGGTACATCGCTCTTCAGCGCCTCATAACTAATACTATTTGCTATTTTGACAGGGACATTTTTTTTAAGTTTAAGATGTGCCTTTTCCGATGGTGTCCATGAAATTCCTTCAAAAATTATTAATTATGAAAAAAAGCAGTTTTTTTTAAACAGCAGTTTTTTTGCACATTTCTTTAAATCAAATCTTCAAGTGGTTTCGGTCTGCAATGGACCTGGAACCTCACTAACCGGTGGAATAAATGTTTGAACTATAAGTATACGTGATTTAAAGATCGATTTTTTCCCTTATGCGTTCAAAATGGCGCCTGAACTGCAAAATTTTTTGCGTAAAGAATTTTTTATTGGAAAATTATGCACTTTCACAAAAAATTGTCAAGAATAAAAATTTCCTAAAATCACTCAATGAATGCACTGGAATTTCAAAATTTTTTGAGCCATTTTTTGGATTTTGCAGTCAATTTTTGCAAAAAATTGCTAAAAAAATTCTGAAAAAATTCGAGTGCATTCTTTGAATGAATTTAAAAACTTTTTTATTTTTTGCATTTTTATAACTTATTGTAAAAATGCATTGTTTTCGAGAAAAAAAAATGTAATTTCGATACTAATTTGATTTTACGAATTTTTTTTTTTCGAAAACAATGCATTTTTGTTTTTAAATTGTCAAGAATAAAAAGTTCTTAAAATCATTCAAAGAATGCACTGAATTTTTCAGATTTTTTCAGAATTTTTTAAGCAATTTTTTTAAATTTTGCAAAAATTGACTATTTGCAAAATCCAAAAAATTTTGAAAACATTCCATTGCATTCATTGGGTGATTTTAAGTACTTTTTATTTTTGACGATTTGTTGTAAAAGTGGAGGAAATTTTTTTTGGAGGAATTTCATGGACCCCATCGGAAAGGGAACGTCTTAAACTTAAAAAATATGTCCCTGTCAATTTTTTCTGTCGCAAATAGTATTAGTTATGAGGCGATGTACTGGGAGTGGTGTTTTCTGCCGAAACGGGTTAAATAAGGTTATAAATTTAAGAAATCCGTCTTTTCTTGCTTGGCCAACTTTGATGAGGTTTTTTGTTTTTTTTTTTTTGGATGGCTCGTTATAAGTAAACCTCAGACACAACGTAGGCTAAGTAAAAGACAGTAACGTAAGCTAAGAAAAAGTAGATCTAAATTAAACGTAATTATTGCAGTTAATGCCTAAACAAAAAAAAAAACAGTTAAAGAAACTCATCAGACTACCTCAGGGTAGTATTTTAGGCCCTTTATTTAATAATGTATTTGACCGTCATAAAAAAATAGTCTGATTTTAATATCACTTGATGAAGAATCAGAGAGAGATTTTTTCCATAGTCTTTTGATAAAGTGTTATATATATGAATTATCATATAACACAACATTGCATTTATCTTTACTGGGTCACTTTGAAATTAACGGTCAATCTCGTGGAGGCAGTAGGACAGTGACAAATGCACTAGAAGTGGAAATCGGTCGATTGAAATATTTATTTGACCAAAAATAGGAAAACAGGTCGACGTCGACTGAATTCACCAAAGCGTCAATAGCTGTGTTAGTAGGTCACTGAGGGTTATATTTTTAACGATTCCATTTAAAAAGTTGAACCACAAATTACTTTCAACAATAAAATTTTAGCTTCCATTACTATTCCATCAAATAGTTTTAAATAAAATCCATACATTAAATATGAGCAAATTGAGAGCCCAGAAACTTTTTCCTAAAAATGATAATGTCATAAATAAAATATAAAATAGAATTTTGGCAAAAACGTTTTAATATTGACAGCTAATATTGTTGTTTTTTGTGGAATTGAAACCCCAGCGCAAAACAATACCTGGACCCGTTCGCTAACTCCGTTACCATCTGCGTAAACCAGGAGTTTATAATAATTGATGATAAAGGGTTTCAATCATTTCATCCTAATGATTAGGCGTCGCGGTGTTGAGGAGCATCACAGGCTCACACCAGTCCATACCATATATCTGCAAAATCTTTTCCATATGAGTCGGAGTAACGACGTCTTCTGTCGGTGAATATCCACTTGCACAGGAAAAATTGGGAGTATCTTGAAGGCAGTTCTATAAAAATAAACACGTGGATTAAGATATGGACTGTAAGGGGGCCATTCAGTGTCTTCATTCATTCAGTTATCTCGTTGCAGTTGTCTGAAATCTAGCCATTAATCTGAAACAAAAACGGATACTTTTTCACTAGGAATTTTCTTTTTTCTAATGCAGGTCAAATAATGGCATTACTTCGGTTACTTTTGTAAAATTTTCTTACAAGAAATAATCATTCTTCCAGGGTCATGGAGTCTATACTCAAATCATTCAAGTTCTGAAACAAAGCCTTCACCTGAAATGTCTTTTTAAGTACTAATTCACTATAACAAAATTATACACGAATTAAATAAAATGCCGTTGTGGCAACACATTTTGACATTCTATGTCTTTATTATGGGATTATGGGCGTCATGCGTCACGTCACGCACCGCCCCCCCCCCCAGCCTGGGCCTGGATGAGAGCTAACTCTCATATAATTCCTCATTCCAGCCCTCATTCAATTCTCCTCATTTTGACATTCTATGTCTTTCTTATGGGATTGCCCCTGGAAAATATTGCGATCTGCGTCAGTTTTGCGTCACGTCACGCTTGCTAAATATGGTTTGCCTAACTTGAAGGGGCAAAATCTGGGGTAGGGAAAAACTCTATCGAGCATCATGTATATGACGCATGACGTCAACGACAACAACGACAACACACAACAAAGACATAGAATGTTCCATGGCCTCACGTGCGTAGCTTCGTGAGTTTACTAGATTTTTTTATCATGTTATTTGGGCCACGCTGTATCAATATGTCAGTGATATCTTGATTAACCCATTAACGCCCAAACGGACACCATTTTTCGTCCTTTTTGGAGCGTCAATCTCGAAGGGAAATTAATGAATTCACTCAATAAAAACCACTTATCCTAATGTTTTGGGATGTGATCTTTCGATTTCTGGGGTCAGAATTGTGATTAATATGGCTGACTTTATGGAGAAAAGTACTGAAAATTTGGGGATTCATTTTTTTTATATATTTTTTTTTAATCCAAAAAGTACTCTAACCTACTCCGGTTTGTGGAGGGAGGTGGAGGCAATAGTTGGAGTTGATGATAATTTTTTTTTTTGCCGACCTCAACTGACTCTAATCTTTTCAAAATGCAACATTGCAGAAAATTTCATGAAATATGAATTTTTCTCTAGTATTAACGAGAAAATAATGTTATTGTGAGTTTTTCTTGATCCACAGTCATTTTCCTCAATCAAAACAATACCACGAATATATTTTACTAAATTTTCAGTTTTCAATGATGGCGGATTCAAAATGGCGGCGTTTTTCGTTACAAAAAGTAAATAGGAGTTTGTAATTATACTTTTCCTATGTCATTTCATGTTTTAGTAACATTTTGAGTTATTACTGGTGAAAAAAGTGTGAAATACAAGATGGCGGATTCAATATGGCGGACATCATCCTTGAAAATTCAAAATTTGAAAACGAGAAAATTACAGTCATATTTTACGTATTGTTTTGATTGAGGAAAATGACTGTGGATCAAGAAAAACTCACAATAACATTATTTTCTCGTTAATACTAGAGAAAAATTCATATTTCATGAGATTTTATGCAATGTCCGCCATTTTGAAAAGATTAGAGTCAGTTGAGGTCGGCAAAAAAAATCCTATCATCAACTCCAACTATTGCCTCCACCTCCATCCACAAACCGGAGTAGGTTAGAGTACTTTTTGGACTAAAAAAAATATATAAAAAAAAGAATCCCCAAATTTTCAATACTTTTCTCCATAAAGTCAGCCATATTTTTTTTCTAGAGCATTTAATCACAAGTCTGACTCCGGAAATCGAAAGATCACATCCGAAAACATTAGGATAAGTGGCTTTTATTGAGTGAATTCATTAATTTCCCTTCGAGATTGACGCTCCAAAAAGGACGAAAAATCGTGTCTGTTTGGGCGTTAATGGGTTAAGACAAATCGACAACACGTTAACGGCATACCACGTGTAAATAGCTAAAAACATTATTATAGTCGATGTTCGATAACACGCTAGGTATTTCATTTAATATTTGGATAAGAACTATTAATTCAAATATTCTAAATAGATCGATTTATCAAACCCTCCGAACACGAAGGGAATTCCAATAACGACTTTTCATCACGCTACCCGGTTAACGCATCGGACCCGTGAGGTCCCCATTATCAAAGACGTTAAATTTATTGGCTATTTGCACTTCAGATCACCGACAACTAATCTGAACGTAATGCTTGCCTCTCCTCCTCCTTCAGCACACCTCGTGCCCAATATACTGTGTTATATTAACCTTACACGTGCACTTTACCCTACACATTCACCGGGACGATGTGATATATAGGAGAGGAGGCATGAACTGCTGTAACCAGCAGGCGTTATTCTCCCAGTGCGTTTAGTAAACTGACAGCCTAATGTCCTTGTGCTGTGAGGATGATAATGTGGCGAGATTAACGAGATGCGCGTAGCGCTTGCGTCATTACATGGCCGAAAAATTTGATGATGAACCAACATTTGATTATTTTAACGTTGGCTAGACGTAAACAACGTTTTGTTTCCTGAAATGGTCGAATAATAAGGCTACAAGTATTTGTAGAATTTGTTTTATTGGAAAACCTCTGGACAAAGTGTGTACGTGTGGCATATTGTGACAGATAACATTTTAAAAGTGATTTTTCCCAATAGATCCACCATTTGCAATTAATCTTGAGCTAAGGTTCCGAACGAATAATCCAAATTGATGGATATCGCCAGAGTGATTCATTTTTATTGATATAAAAGAGACTGTGCCAGTACCAACTAATTTCAAAATGTACATAAAAGACTAGGGTCTGGAGCCTTCTGCCCCATAATGTAGGATATACATTATGGAAAGGAACGAATATTCTGAATACAAGTTTTTCATCAATTTTTCTTCAAGAAAAAAATGTCCTGAATAAAAGTTTTTCATCAGTTTTTTTGCCATGTTTCTGACAACATGAAACAATTTTGTCTTTTTGCGTTGGGTTGTTATGGATACCAACTTTATATTTTTAAACGATAATCCGTAGGTGTTCTCTCAATATCTGAAAGAACAGCCTCTTTACTGTACACTAAAAATTTAATATGGTTGCATAAATAAATTTTTACATTTCCCAGGTTTAAAATTAACTCTTTGAAACTAAAAAAAGAAAAAGTATCTGTGAAGTTAAGATGTTCTCGTTGAATTTTCTGTAATTGTGTTCAATAATTTCTATTTATTTTGAGTTTTTACAATTTACAAATAAGTAATGGATCGATTGAGTGAGAAGTAAATAACTGAAATTTTAGTAATTATGAAATTTTAGTATGGGGACCTGTAGAGATCCCAAGACCAAGTATGTGTAGTATTTAATGAGTTTGTGTACTCCAACAGATCTCTAATAAATCAACAGTCAACAGTAAGCTGACTGGTAAAGAAATTTCAACTGGTAACGCTAAGAATTACGCTAAATCAGGTAGACCTAGAACTGAAACCAGAGGAGACTTTCTATGCTGGAAAATCCAATCCAATCTTTCAGGGTCTTGGCAACTACTTCCTCCAAAAGTTAATGTTTGGACAGGCATTGTTGGATATTATTGGACCTTTCTCCATAGATTTTAATAGAACTTAAATTCTGAAACATGTATTTAGATCTGCTAAGAAACCACATCATTCCGTCTTGCAGCCTGTGTTTTCCGGCTGAAAATAATGTTATTAACAAACAATTATGGTTCCAACAGAATGAGGCACCACCACATTTTGTGGCTAATATCAGAGAATATTTAAATGCATAATTTCCAGGACGCTGAATACGCAGAAGAGGTGCAACTGAATGGCCAGCGCTTTCTCCAGATCTAAATCCCTTAGATTTTTTCTGTGGGGGTATTTAAAATGTAAAGTGTATATCAGACGACCAGATAACATTGAAGACTTGAATCAGAAAATTTCAAATGAAATCCAAGCCATTCCTGAAAATTTCCTAGTACATATTATTGAAGAGTTTCGGGACTGGATTGGGCATTGCTTAGCAAAAAATGGAGGACACTGTTTCAACACCTCATTCTACACCGACCACCTATTGTTTTGTTTCATTTTTAAAAAGTTAATAATCAAGTAATTAATTACATTCTTTTACAAAAATTAAATTCAAACGAGTTTTTTTTCAAAAATTTCTTTACGTAATTATATCAGATTTTTAGTGTACAAAAACGGGTTGTCATTTAAAAAAATAAACTTGGTCTCCATGACAACCAAAATTTCGTATTGTAAAGTGAAATTTAAATATTTTCTGATATTCTTATGTGATAGAAAATGATCACTTTTGGCATGTTGTGGACATAATTTAAAGTTTCTCCAAGTTTGGGCGTTTCCTCCTCATCACATATACACATTTTTAGAACTGTCGAGGTAATACGGGAGCTCGTTCTCCCGAAGTCAAGTGCACGAGATTACAGAGATAACAATAACAATAACCCCTACGGCTTCTAAACAGCAGGTGGTGCGCCACCCCGTCCCCCCGAAGTGGCCGCTCGCTAAGCGGGAACTGTAAAACCAGAAGAATGTCTTTAACATTCCCGAGCGCCGCTGCAACTACTCCATGCCGCAGTTGCGTTGTTCTGGCAAGTTCGGATCTGCCGGAGTCACGCTAGACAGCTGTAAAGTATGCGCTGAAGTGGACGATTGCTTGCAAGTGACCAGTCAGTTAATATGGCGTATAGGAATTCTCCCCGTTTAGTGCATTCCCCAAATTGTAGTTAATTAGTAATGTTGGGGCTTCTAGCCTCCAACATAAACGTAATATAAGTCCGGTTAAGAGATGGCCGAATTGAAATTAAACGGAACGGTTTGAACTAATGTCTAAAACACAAAATATTACAACCACTTTATAATTTCCTAGGATGACTAATAAAACAACTTTTAGGCAAAATTCGACTTTATTCATCAACATAGTCTTCTTCAAGAGTGATGCCTTTGCAATTGCAATGCTTCCGTGCCTTTTTTATAGAACAATTTTTCCAACCCTCTAAAATAAGCTTCAGTTTCGGCGATTACCTCCTCATTGCAGCCGTATCTCTTTCCGGTGTGCATTTTTGTTTGAGATTTGCGAACAAGTAATAGTCGCTGGGGGGCTAAATCTGGAGAATACGCTGGATGCGGAAGCAATTCGAAGTGCAATTCGTGTAATGTTGCCACTGTTGCGATCGACTTGTGACACTGTGCATTGTCTTGGTGAAAAAACACTTTTTTCTTCTTCATTTGGAGCCGTTTTTTCGCGATTTCGTCCTTCAAATGCTATGCAATGTTCACTATTGATCCTTTTTCCCTTTTCAATATAGTCGATGAATATTATAAAATGCGCATCCCAAAATACGGACGCCATAACCTTCCCAGCCGACTTTATGTTTTTGGTCGCTTTGGACGGCTTTCCCCAGTTGCTGTCCTCTCTGTTGACTGACGATTTGACTCTGGAGTGTAGTGTTGGATTCACGTTTCATCCATTGTCACATATTGCATGAGAAAATAATTTTTATTTTGCCTAAACAGCTCCAAACAGCGCTCTGAATTATCCACACGTTGTCGTTTTCGGTCAACAGTAAGCAAGTGTGGTATCCCCTTCGAATTGAGCTTTCTCATGGACAAATGTTCATGTAAAATAGGGAATACACTGCCGTCCGATATCTTTAAGGTGTCAGCTATCTCACGCAACTTCACTTTACGGTCTTCCAAAACGATTTTCTGCACTTTTTTTCGTGTTTTCTGGAACGATTGCCTAATTTGGACGAGCAGAGCGTTCAACATCATCGGTGTTTGTACGGTCGCGTTTAAAATCAGCAAACCACTTCTCTACCGTTTGTCTCGATGGAGGTGAGTCCGAATAACATTTGTCAAACTATGGCGATGGGTGTGTAGCCGGTGAACGGTAAAGATGAACTGTCGAGACTCTGTTCAAAATTGATAGTAAATTCCCTAAACCAATAATTATTTATGTAGGTAGATTCCCTGAAACCAGTCTCCAATAAACAGTTATAAACTAAATTAGGGGAAAATCCAACCGCAGGTCAGTTTGGGAAAACCAACCTTTAATGCGGGTGTTTTTAACAGAATCAAATAGGCTGTACCACGTATTTACATAAATCTACAAACGGTACATGCCGAAACGTGATAATTAGGGTTTTACAGCAATATACATAAATAAGTAGATTCGTACCTACCACGTACATAATTCAACTAAAATTAGACCCTACCTATTAAATAACAATAGACCCTACAAAACCATTGCTTTGCTTGAACGGTATTTTTTCCCATTATTCGTAAAGCAATGCTTTATCAAAATTACAAAAGTAGCGTAATTAAAACCATTGTAACTTGTAAACCAATAGTCGGAATGCCATGAAATTTTGATACATATCGGCTGAAGGTTGGTACTATCTAAAAATCATAGGATTTGTCAATAGTGGCGCCATCTATATATCATCCTACGGACTTATTATTGATGTGATATTTATAACAACGAATTAATTTTGCGTTGGTCTTAATTTTCTAAGTATGGGGGGCATTTTATATGAAAATTAATATCAATTTGCTGTAGAAATTGATAAGAATTAAGAAAGAGCAAAGGGCCATAAGGGAAATTTAACATTGTGACTCTGATTTTCAAAATTGTATTTTTCTTCGATGACCCATGATGACCTGCCACTGGCCCTATAATATTATGGAAATCGACGCGTACATTTTTTTATAAAAAATTAAAATGTCAGATTCTTCAGCATTAAGGGAAAATTTAACATTGTGACTCCGATTTTCAAAATGGTATTTTTCTTCAATGACCCATGATGACCTGCCACTAGCCTTAGAATATTATGGAAATCCATGCGCACAATTTTTTATAAAAAATTAAAATGTCAGATTCTTCAGCATTAGGACTATGGCAGAAATTCGAACTTTGAGCCTCTTGATGACCACGTGGCTCATCAATATTGGACATGAAACTTTCAGGGCCGAAAGATATTGTCATAAGACGTATTTTGGCAAGGAGGCAAGTTGTAACTAATTTTTTTGTGGCCGCTAGGGGGCGTATTTTCTGCCATTTTTCGTCCAATTTCTGCCATAGACCTAATGCAGAAGAATCTGACATTTTAATTTTTTATAAAAAAAATTTACTCGTCGATTTTCATAATATTCTAGTGCTAGTGGCAGGTCATCATGGGTCATCGAAGAAAAATACCATTTTGAAAATCGGAGTCACAATGTTAAATTTTCCCTTATGGCCCTTTGCTCTTTCAATACGGAGCAAGGTGTAAATCTGAAAAATAGTTTTGTTCTAAGAGGATCCAAACTCCGTCAGTCTTTTGGGTTCTCGATGGCCGGTCGGTCGGTTTTGACGCGGACAGTATTAGTTGTATTAGTTTTGGCTCCCCCTTAACCTGTCAAAGACAGGCGGCCCGCCACCGGAGATGACGTGGGGTCGCCGGGTCGGACGGACCTCTGAGGCGGGTCATCACACGCCACGCCGACTTGTCACACCGTAAATAAGGCACGGACATGATGCACGCAAGGAATGGTCGAACGTCCTGAATTTAAGACGTCAAATTAAGCTGGTCGATTCTCCTTTTTTATTTATACGAACCCATGGGAACAAGTTTTTTATTATCGTGCACATATTAAAGACTACTACAAATCGGGATAAAGCTAGATATTACTTTAGACCATAAACTATACTGGTGAACACAGATAAATTAAAGGTAGATCACAGATAAATCAACAGATATATATTAATTTTTGTGAAAGGTAAATTCGTTTTACTCATCTTTACTCAAAATTAAGGCAAAAAAATATATCTTAACAACGCTAAGCTACGCGGTGCCTCATAATTTTATTGCAGCAACATACCGTTTTTACTTTACCGTTACAAAGGTATATTAACTATCCGTTGTTTTTTTATTTAACATTTTCAGTATTTTGTATATTTAAAAACTTATGGTCGATTTATTATTGAGTGCAATATCTGTTTTCTTGTCAACTGCTAGCTAAATAGCTTCTATAAAATTGATTTACCTTTCACAAAAATTAATTTCTCTCAGCCGTTTATAAAAAAAACTCACTTCCTATGATAATCGATCACCCTGTACTTCTGTTTTTTTTTTATTGACGCAACGTAAGAAAGTAATTACTTTCGAAATTTTTAATGAACAATATTCTGTTTCATAGTTATATAAGTCACGGTGTAACTTTATGGGGTAACGGCGCAGTTTAACTAATATTAACAAGAAGGGTAAATTACATTCGCGTTCGCGAGTTGACCCCTATCACGTGGTGTAGCTCGGTAACAATGGGGCGCACAATACGACAAACGAGTTGCATTCCGAAATATGAGGTGAGTAAATTAAGTAATGAGACTGATATTTTTATTTTTTTTTATTCGAATAGAATTACAATTCCATATTGTCTCCTTCAAAATAACTTCCTTGAGAACCCACACAGCGCTGGAGATGGTTTTGTCATTCCTCATAGGAGTGCTGGAACTCATATACTGGAATAGCCTTCAGTTGATGGGTTACAGCCGTTTGAATGTTTTCTATGGTCCCAAAATGAGGTCCCTTGGGATGATTATTCAATCTCGGGAAGAGAAAAAAAGTCATAAGGACTCAAGTCAGGTAAATAAGAAGGCTGAAGAGCCATCAGAATGTTTTCACTGGGTAAAAACTAGCTGTGTGACAAGGCGCATTGTCGTGATGCAACATATAGTTGTTCATGATGTATGGTCTCACTCACATGACCCTTTTTCGAAGTTTTTCAAGAACCTCTCTGTAAAAGTGTTGATTTACTGTTTGGCCTGGAGGTACAAACTCTTTATGGACCATTCCCTGGCTATCAAAATAGCAAATCAGCATGCACTTGATCTTCGACTTGCTCATTCTTGTGTTTTTGTCTCATCACCAGGAATGACACATTCCATAAAATGGGGATCATATTCAATCGATTCCAAAAAAGTCAAGACACTATCCTCTCCTGATGTCCTTTTGTTCCTGCGAAATGTTTTTTGGAACCATTTTTGCGCAGATTTTTCTCATTCCCAATTATTTAGTCAAAATCTGATGACCAGTGGTGTGATTCAAATTTAACTCTTCCCCGATCATTCTTGTCGTCAACTGACGATCTGAACGCACAAGATCCCGTATCTTCAAAGATCTTCAATCGACTGTCTTCCTTCTGAGACCGAAAAACCTGGGCTCTTGAAAAAACACTGTCTTTGTAGGCGTGTTGAAGTTTTGCAAAAGCATCCGTTGCGCTGTGTCGAAGTCTGAAGTAAAATCTGATAGCACACCGTTGCTCCAATTAATATCACTCATTTTTAAAACGCACTAGAAAAACCCGGTTTACGAAAAAAGTCACAAAGAACAAACAAATGGCTTTAACAAGTTAAAACTTGTACTGAAGATACATTACATGTTAACCTACCGCCCTTCTAAGTCCCGTCTCAGCAGTGCTGCTAGATTGGGCTCTACGTTGCCAGTCTGTACTTAATTTACACACCTCGTATATACAAGAGTTGACGATGTACTTTATTATGTGATTTTTACATTGACATTTAGTGACACATTTCAGTCGCGTTAAGACCGGACCTGGAATCAATCATTAACATCCGGACTCTACTTATAATATTTATCGGTGAAAATAAAAGCTGATCGTAGGTTTTCGGTAAATAATTAAGTCATATTTTTATTTCTGATAATTTATAGTTCCGTATAAAAATAAGGCCCTCGTGACTTTTATATCACCTTTCACGTTAGTTTTATGAGAGAGGCAACCCGGTGGGTTGCTAGGTGGTTGCGTTATAATAGAGTCGGATAATAAGAAAGGTCGAAATAAATAATAACGGCCACTTTATATAGACGTATAAAATTAGTAAGAGCGGAGGTCCGTTTTAAGTGCTACATAAATAATTTCGTTAGCGTTTTGTGTTTCATGCGTTGTACGTTTACACGAATGAATAATTAATTCATAATTCATATTTTTCAATTATCCATAAAATCCGAAAAATACGATTATTACATTTTTTTGTCATCTATAAATCACTTTACTTTTTTTTTTTAATTTCGGTCACAGAGATATCGTACGTAATAAAACTGTTATACCTACTTCAAGGCGTTCCAGCTAAGGCTTCTTCCATGATTCTGTCATTGTAAACTTAAGAAAAAAATGTTTCAAATAAAAGTTGCCCAGAATGATACATATTTGGGCCGATTTTTTTCTCTAAACTGAAGGAGATAGGTACAGATAATTTTATATCAGCTTAAAGGTAATGCAATTTCTTGCTCAATGATATAAAAACATTTGAAAAAGTGAAAACGAGTAGCAACCGCTTCTCAAGTTAATATTTTTATGCTAATTGTCAAGTGAAGGTCGGTGTTGTTGTTGTTATTTTTTTTTTGTTATATTGAGCTGAATGTTATTTAGTTTTTCGAATAAACTAAATCATTAGGGTTAATTAAGAGCCACGGTAGATACTTCTAAAAAAAGTTAGAAATTCATTTCCCATAAATAAATTAACAATTGCAAATTATAAAATGTGAAAAAAACGTATTTTTTCACATTTTTGCTTAATCTCCGTTCCTTGGCATGTTTTATATCGCATATACATTTAAGAAGTTGTAGCCTATTGGATTTTAGCCCAACCCCAACTTAACAAATGCATGGCCGAACTAATTAGGCACCCGGGATCATGGGGAGGGAGGGAAAGGGGGGGGGTCCCCTTTTCCGATTTTTTTTAGGCCCCCTTTATTATTTTTTTCCCATTTTTTTTAAAAAACCCTTTTTTTCCCTTTCCCCTTTTTTCCCCCCCCCCCCCCCCTTTTTTTTCCCCTTCCTTTTTTACACCTTTTTCCCCCCCTTTTTTTCCCTTATTTTAAAACCCGAAGTCTCCAAGTGCTATTGTTAACTTGCAGATGACTGCTGAAGTTGCAAAAGTGCTTTTTTTCTCACTATTTTTTACTTCGAAAGTAGGGCCACTATGATCATGAAATTTCTTGGACGGACTGCTATTTGTAGTATGAATCACTTTTAGAGTAATTAACGATCGAATTTTTTTTGGAAGCCTTAATTAACAATGACGCCATTTATTTGTTTATTGTACGATATTTTCCGGGTTGGGCTAGAAAAATCATAAATCTCTTCAGGTTTGCGAGACTTTTTGAGATTTAGAAAAAATATTAATTTGGGCCAGTTTTAAAACGTTTTCTTCGCAACTACCTTTTTTGACGCGATGTACATATATATTGCTTTAGCGTTGCCGCTTCGAAATTCTCGGAATTGTGACTATAATAGCTTGAAAGTACGCTTCAAGACGCGTATTTAAAAAAAATGGTCGTCAAGATATTATATTAACAATTCCGATAATTTCGAAGCGGCAACGCTAAAACAATATATACGTCGTCTCAAAAAAGGGAGTCGCATAGGAAACGTTATAAAACTGGCCCAAATTAATAATTTTCAAAATCCCAAAAAGTCTCGCAAACTTGAAGAGATTTATGATTTTTTCTAGTCCAACCCGGTCAATATCGTACGATAAACAAAGACATGGCGTCATTGTTAATTATTAAAGGCTTGCAAACAAATTCAATCGTTAATTATTCGAAAAGTGATTAACGGATCGAGCTGAATTTTTTTTTTTGTACATTTCGTACTATAAATAGCAGTCTGTCCAAGAAATTTCATGATCATAGTCGCCCTACTTTCGAAGTAAAAAAAATTGTGAGAAAAAAAGCACTTTTGCAACTTCAGCAGTCATTTGCAAGTTAACAATAGAACTTGGAGACTTCAGGTTGGGCTTAACATTTTGGAAATTCAATAGGCTACAACTTCTTAAATGCATATGCTATATAAAATACGCCAAGGAACGGAGATATAAGCGTAAATGTGAAAAATACGTTTTTTCAAATTGTTAATTAAAATTAGGGACGTTTCATCTCACCCGCGTTTGTGTTCTACGCAAAAAAAAATACATAGGGAACCGTCAAAACTAGCCATATATGTTTCAAAACCACATAAAAGTCTCTGTCTACTGGACTGTATCTGCCCCACTCTCCCGCTGGGTAAAGTGTCTTCGTAGGTAGGCCAAGAAAAAATTCGAGTCGTTTGACGCGTCCTGCTGAAATGATTCAATAAAGTGGCCGTTTTCCCCACAATATATTACCGACCCTCCGTTGCACAATGAAAAGATTGCTGATTTATGCACCTTAGATGCGACGTAAATGATATACGATATTATAAAATGGCCCTTTTAGCGCCGGCATAAATTGATATAAAACATGACGTGAGAACAAATTTGCATAAGAGCCGAATCTTAATTAGGCATCTGCCGGGAATCGTGGGGAGGCAGGTAAAGGAGAGGTTCTCTTAAACGATTTATTTAAGGCCCCTTTAAGACTGTGGCATTTCATAAAATTACATAATTTTACTAGTGAGGGAGCTAAATAATATAAAGAGATCGTAGGGCGGTAATGTAGGACTTTGTTATTAAGTCACAGTCTTCAAATTTATTCATCATTTCGTCTTCTCCTTCTGGTCGTCGGTTAGCATGTCAGAAACCTTAGTACAGCATTTTTATTGGTAATATTAGTGGTATATCGCTAAAAATACTTTATTTTTGTCTACATTACGCAGATAACAGACACACACATATAAAAAAAATCACATCAAAAATAAAAAAAAATTAAACCTCCGGTCCAAACCACTTATTCTATACGTATTTTGGATCGCTGAATTCGAATCCGGGGTTAGTTTTGGTGGATTGACTCGTTATCTCTGTCACAATGCAAAAAATCGCCAAAATTGGACCGTATTGAAGGACTATTCAGAGGCTATATTTACAAAAAAACACATTTTAGCGTTTTTCTTCACTGTTTTGCATTTTTATAAGATAATGTGCGTATCATGACTAGATACGATGATGATGAATTCGATCTTTGTAGCCCAAAAAACATAAACAATGAGCTATTGGAGTCAAAAAAATTCCGACTCCCAGGTTTTTCTTACAAAAAGTGACACTTGCAGTTTTGGCCACTATTTTCATTTTTTCGCACATATATGAAAAAAAAATGCTTTCTATCGTTCAAAATAACTCTCAGTTCGGATTCGATGACCGAAAAGAGAAGTGAAATGAATTTTGAATGTTGCTATAATCCTGTTTACCTTCATGATGATACAATTTTGGCGTTTCTGCATTTTTACATAGATAATGAGCCAACCCACCAAAACTAACCCCGGATTCGGATTCAGCTACCCAAAATACGTACAGAATAGGTGGTTTGGACCCGGGGTTTGAATTTTGTGTGCTTGTAATTGAATGGGTTAGTATTGAAAGGCCATTATTATGTATCTGATAGAATCAGCAAGGCCTTTGGAACTCTTAACTGTTTCCTAGAAAGCCAGTACTTAGTAATTACTGCTGATATTAACTGAGATCGGAGATGCCTGGAGACAGCAGTTCGAGTAGCAATACAGCTAACACTGAAAAGCTGCAAAGGAGCTCAGCTGGAAGGTTTTTTCATGTGTGCACCGATTTAACTTTAAGATACGTCTTAGTTTCATCAAGGGTACAATAAGTTAGTAAGTGTGCAAAAAAATTGGTGGTGCTTTATTCACTTTTATAGCTTATTCACTTATTTTACTTTTATACCTTATTTCACTACAGGTGCAAGACAATAAACGACCTTGAATTGTGTTGCCTTGTTGACAATGCATTCGCAGCTTTTTAATTATTACTAAGGAAATATTGATCTAAATTTTTGTTCACTATTTATTATTAATTCGATACAAGGCAAAGGGACTAGTTTTTCAACTACTGCTTAGAAAAAATAAGGGCTTTTCGTAATACAGAATCAATACGATTTAGTGCATGTGGATTTAGCCACCCACTTTGACATCATCAGGAAATCTACTCCGTTATTCTATTCCTCACACGTTTCTCATTATCTCAAATCTATGTATATCCCGTATGCATATAGAGACATAAAAAAAAACATCATCAACTCTGGCTATGAACGAGAGAGATGGAAATAGAGGTAATGTCTAAGCTTTTCGGTTATGTCAAACTTTTTGACAAGTGATTGTCACAATTTGTAAAATAAACAATGGCTGTCATATAATGTGACAGTCTTGATAAATAAATAAGGTTATAAATTCGATTAAGAATAGAAATACGTCTTTTTTTTCTCGGCCAAATTTGATGACGTTTTTTTTTTGGATGTCTCTATGTATATGTTTAAACATTACTTTTTCCTTTATAAATGTGTTTCAAAGTACATATTTTAAAACTACCTCATCGCGTTTATAGATTTTCTATTTTCAAGTTAAAACCGACACTAGACTGTGGTTTCAATTAAAATTTTAATAACTGTGGATAGGACGTGTTGGTTGATAAAATATAATTCGGATAAAGCCACACTGTGTGTTCTGTATATCGGTAACTCGCTTATATTCAAATATCATACATAATTATTTTTAATATCATTTTAATTTAGTTTGCGCTTTGGTTATAGAAAATTTACAAAACATGAATAACATGTAGGTACACTGATTTTTGCATGGAAACGTTGATGTAACAGTAAAAGAGGTTTAAATGAGTTATTTGTGGTATTTCCTGGTTCAAGGTTTTTATATTTCTATCGTCTAAAATTAAATACGAGTATCGACACCGTCCTACGTTTTTTATTTGTACACTGTGTTCATTTTATACCTAACATTTTGTCCCACCCTTAAATGGCTGTAGACATAAATGTTTTGCCATAAATATAAACTTTTTTGCGATAAAAAAATTCAGCAAAAAAATCAGCTTTTACAGCAGTGGCGGCTGTTGGAATTTGACGTGCTCGTTTTTCTGTAAGGAGGCATGGGACCTACACCATATATTAGGATGTGGTTACTAAGTAGAAGGCTATCTATAATGGCAAAAAAATCGAATTTTTTTTTTCCGAAAATGGCTGTTTTCGGGCAGATCTTGGAAACGGCTTGCAAAATATTTACGAAATATTTTTTTATAGTCACCGAGTAAATATAGTCTTTTTAAACTCGTGATTTTTCTTGACATTTTGAGATCTGTAAAAGTTATGGTTATTTGACTTTTTATCTCATCCCAACATTTCGTCTGTGAAATTTTACAATAGTTGTATCTTTACTCAAAATAAGAATTTTGCAAAAAACACAAAAATTGTACTTACTCGGTGATTATAAAAAAAAAATATTTCGCAAATATTTTCCAAGTCGTTCCCAAGATCTGCGAGGTATCAACCATTTTTGGAAAAAAAATGTTTTCCAAATGCAAGTTTTTCCTGAAGATTTGTTGCTATTATAGCCTTCTACTTACGTCTAGTAACCACCCCCTAAATTATGGTGTGGGTCCCATGCCTCCTTGCGAAAATACAAGCATGTCAAATTCCACCGACCGCCTCTGTCAACTATCTGGATGCTACGAAAAATTGTAGCTGGAAAAAGTTGATTTATTGCTTAATTTTCTGGCTTAAAAATAACATTTCTATAGCCATGAGAAAGAGGGACAAAATAAAACGAACACAGTGTACATTAGTGCATTAGACTTCCTGCAGGAGACATAATGTTTAACATTGTATTTTGAGACACTTTACAAAATTAAAATATTTTGTTTAGGACAATGTGTAACTTCCTTTTAAGTATGCCATCTCATTCGGGTGAGATGGCATACTCGATCTTTGAGTGAGATGGCACACTAGTTTAGAACTGGCATCGCCCAACAATGTTCATGTTAGCTTAGGGCTGTTGCTATAAGCATGTAGGATAAGAAACTATTGATAGAAACAATTGTAAATATAAAATAATTTATCTCTATCAATCTCTAATAAATGGACTTGTAGGAGATTAAATTCCATGAGTTTAATGCTGTCTAAATGTTGATACCGGCTGAGATGGCACATCGTTAAAACTCGTAGCTGTGTAAAATATATAGCTATGTGTTTCCAGTTCCAGTACAAATTTTCAGTTCCATATTTCGTACGTATACGAGGTGTGTGTATTAAATAATCGAACTGACAGCGCGCTGCCAGCATGTTGCGACAAGTTTGAACAGAACTTTGTCCGGCGATATTCCCCCTCCCCCCCACAAGCTCGTTGGACAAGCAAGTGGGTCACTCAGTTTGACTGTAGCAGTCGTTTGAATGAGTCTACGCACCAGTGACGCGTCGAAAATACGTTAATGCAATGATTGTTAAAAGTAGTGTATGGGAATGAATGTTTATTCCGCATACAAGTTCTTGAATGGTTTAAACGGTTTAAAGAGGGACTTGAAACGACCGAAGACGATCCGCGCCCCGGACGGCCCTCAACGTCAAAAACGCATGAAAACATTGAAAAAATTGGTAAATTAATCGTCGTCTAAGCATCCGAAGGCTTGCTGAAGTAATAGGAATCGACAAAGTACCTGTTCGCCAGATTTTGCATGAATCGTTCAATATGTGCAAAGTTTGCGCAAAAATGGTGCGAAAACTCCTCACTCCCGAGCAAAAAGAATCAAAAAGGAACATTTGCGCTGACAATAAATAACATTGACATTGATCCAGGCTTGTTAGACACAGTGATACTGAAGGGGACAAGATTCGAAAGTGTGGAAGCGGTTAAAGCAAAAGTGACGGCTGTTCTGAACTAGCTGAGAGAAGCGGACTTCCAGCACTGCTTTCAACAATGAAAAAGTCGTATGGAGCGGTGTAGAGATCGCCAAGGGGAGTACATTGAAGGCGAACAATTTGCTACTGTAATTGGTAACGAATATAAAGTGTTATGACAGCAGTTCGGTTATTAATAGCCACACCTCGTACAGTTTCAGCTTTGCGCCATCTCAACCGTTGCGTTATCTTTTCCCAAATCGCCCTGTATATACAATTCCAGCTAAGAGAGTTGTCTCTGACGTAACGACGACGAGAGCTGAGGCGAAGGGATAAATACGGTTGAGTTGCGACATCTTGGCGTCGAGTTATGGACATCGTTGTCCCACTGCTAGTTCGGCATTAAAGCCGGGATCAGGACCGTGTTGTCTAAATCTCGTAGACCCCAGTCGGAACCGAGTATTTGTTTCTGCGGAAAGGGGGATTAAAAGTTGTAATTTCCGCAGTTCGGTTATATTGTTCAGAATTAACTGCTCAATAATTCGAAAAGTTCCAGACGGCCTTATAAAAGGTGGTCTCAGGTCGAAGTTACCAATTTTGTCGGGTTAAGTTGCATCGACTGAAACTTTCAGTTAGAAAGATACATAAATTGGCGAATGTAAAACAAGTTTATAGTTTGAAAATCACTTAGGGTATTTGTGGAAAGGCTCGTCCAAAATATATTGCTAAAAATTGATCGTAACATAGGATACAATTGCACTGTGGTTTTATACTTCACGCAAAATAAAAACAGATACACGTCATCAAACACGCGTTTAAGTTTGATGCCGTGTATTTGAAGCACATTGATGCCAAATTGTTAAAATCGATTCAGATCATCTACAAATCAGATATATCTATTTACCTATTATTTAGAAATTTTGATTAGGATATGGATGGATCTTTTAAATATACATATTATTATATAACTTGTTCTTTTCATTAAAAAAGATTTGAAATGATTAAAAAAATTATTTATTTGTAAAAGACATTGACTGACACATAAATATGCAACTATGATTTGAGTTTTATGAGAGGAGAAATTAGTATAAAAAGGCACAAGGAAGTTTTGAAATTTTTAAAAGATAAATAAAAAAAATAAAGATTTTCTCACAAATACCATTAAAAAGTTCACTGTAGTTTTGTACATAAAAATCAATTAATATAAATGTTACGAATAGCACTTGTGTCCAACGTCAAAACTTATATTTGTGACCCTCCTGGTAGTATTACACTTTCTAGGCGATTTTAAAACTTAATCGTTTTTTACTTTTTGTGAAATAGAATTAACTGTAGAAACATTCAAGTTTAGGGCTGCTCCTACACGCTAAAACAATATTTTGGACTGTAGTTTTAACTAAATATTTTAATTTTAATTTAAATCACCCCTCTAACAGCTGTTAAGGGTAGCAATGGACCATTATTGTCTCGTCAGCATATCAAAGATGCTACTAATAATTGGCAGCGACTGTTTAACTATGTTGGCATTTTGCAAACGGAAGTCTGACAACTATAACACTTTGATTGTTCTGAAATAACAGTTTTTCAATGCAAGATAAAAGTTTGAAGCTCAAAAAAGACACAGACCACTATTAAAGCCAATGTAAGGTTAAGATAATTTAAAACTGTCAACAGATGTCAAGTAATACAACGCGGCAACTTCGGATCTGCTGCCAACTTGATAATAACGAATATCAAGCGCATTCCATTATATTTTTTATCTCAATATAATTGAGTGGTGGTATCACTGCACATATTTAATATCGTCATCGGTTTTTATTTTCTACAAAGTATAAATCAATGAATATTTTCAGCAGATACTCTCATATGAAATACAAATAATGCATATTTTGAATGCTATATCACCATTCGATTGTCAGCTGTTTTCGAGAGATAGATTGCCATTTGAAAAAATTGAGGATGACGTCATATTTCGACAATAGTTGACGATCGGAAGCAAAATGATTAATGGCTGTCAAAATACGCATTTTTGTAAATAAAATTTGAGCTGTTTTTTTTTCGTGAAAACTTGCTTGTTTCTGTTTTATTACATTTATGTAGTACTGGTAATGTTAATGTAACAGAAACAATTTGCATTTACGTAAAATGTAGCTGTTGAAGGCAACAGTAACTGGCAAAATTGCAGCCACACAAGTTAGTTTGGTGTCTGACTCGAATCGTTGTAACTTCCCACAATATGTATCGCCGCAGTTATGCGCTGCAAAGTGCGATGCTGTATCAGGAGTTCTGCCTATGACGTGTCATCCTTTACAATACGTCAGTGCCACGGATTCGAAACAACTGTTTATTTGCTATTGAAACTGTCTCACTTTGACCTTAATTGAGTTACGTGCTATTCATTGCATGTGTTAAAATCTGGACGGCAGAGAGGAGTACGATTCTAAAACAAATGACAGTTGATAACGAGCGAATACGAAATAAAAGGAAACGTTAATTGAGGTACGCAACGAAACTGATGTCAGTAGCGGTTCGTCAAAGTTGGTGCCGATGGGCGCCGATGTTTTGGGAATGTAAAAGTTTCCTTATGCAACTTACATCCATTTTTAAAGGTGTACAAATAAGTTTCCGCCGTTTGACAAACGTTGGCGCCACCAGTAATTATGGTTAAAATTGTCAGATGTAAACGTCATTCTCGTGAGGTTGAACATTAGGCAACAACATAACCTTAAAATATTAGTGATTTTTTATCAGTATAATATATTCTTTTGTGTGCGAAAATGTCGAATTTTGAGCCGAATAAGCGTCATTTGCGGGAACTTTTGATAAAACTACTTCTTCAATTTGAAGAAATCTGCAGCTGAGGCGTATCGATTGCCATCTGGTGAGGCTGCCTTAAGTGAGAGAAGGCAGAGAGACAATTGATGAGATTGAGTCGAGCACTCAAGGAAAAGCGCGCCCACTACTACTCCAGATACGACAAAGTTTCTCCTGCATGATAATACTCGTCCACATGTTGCGGCGCCGGTCAAAACCTATTTGGAAACACTCAATTGGGAAGTTTTACCCCACCCGCTGTATTCACCAGACATTGCTCTTTCTGATTTTCACTTTCTGATTTCAATTTCTGAACACTTTCAGTTTGTAAGCAGTTCAGAGTTCGTAAGCATGGAAAAAAATGGTCATCGTTATGTGAATCAATACTTTCATTTAAAAGGCCTCAGTCCAACCAATATCAAAGTGGAGCTAGATTCTACTCTGGGGGAGTCTGCTCCTTCGTTTATAACAGGAAAATATTGGGTGGCAGAGTTTAAACGAGGATTTACGAGCTGCCAAGACGAACATCGCAGTGGTCGACCAAATGAGGTGTCCACGTCAGAAATGATGAAGAAAATCTACAAAATGGTATGGGGAATGGTCGCTGAAAGTGCGCAAGATATTGAAATGCTTCACGTATTGCTTGATCACTTGGACACGAGAAAGCTATGCGCAAGTATTGCACGATTACTCACATTGGAGTTTTTGCGTCGATTTATAACCATGGATGAAACATGTGTACATCACTTTACATCTGAGACGAAGAACTAGTCAAAACAATGGACTGAAATGGGAAAATCGGCTCCAGCGTTTGAGTCTGAGATTTTTGAGTTTGAGATGACATCAAGAAAAAAACGGCCGCATTTGGCGAAGAAGAAAGTTTTTTTTCTCATTAACACAATGCACCAGTTCACACATCCGTTATCCCTATGGCCAAAATCAATGAGTTAAAGTTCGAATTGCTTCCTCACGCACCCTATTCGCCAGATTTAGCCCCCTCGGATTATTTTCTGTTTCCCAACTTGAAAAAGTGGCTCGGTGGTAAAAGATTTGCCAACAATGAAGACGTGGAGTCTGCAGTTCATGGTTATTTTGAGAAGCTCGACGATTCTCACTATAAAAAGGGTATCGAAGCTATTGAACATCGCTGGGAAAATTGTATCGAACTAAAAGGAGACAATGTAGAGAAATAAAGATATTTTTTTTCGTATTTTTTTTTTGTTTTCTTACTTCTGGGACTACCCTCGTACATATATATTAAATATTGTTCTGACGTTAATTCTTAAGATT
The DNA here is from genome assembly GCA_029963805.1 of Aromia moschata. Classification (NCBI taxonomy): domain Eukaryota; kingdom Metazoa; phylum Arthropoda; class Insecta; order Coleoptera; family Cerambycidae; genus Aromia; species Aromia moschata. The sequence continues at coordinate 5,884,288 of JAPWTK010000001.1, forward strand.
TTACTGGTCACTGGTTACAGTAATTAGTGCCAAGGTTCAAGCAACTGTTTAAACTATGTACATGCAAGCATGCAATTGAATTGAGTATAAAAATCCAATATAAAAAATTAAATGAACTGGGTATAATGGAATCCCGACGAATTGTTATACAAAGACAAGGTTATTTGCGACAAATGAAAATATATGAACATGAAATGAAAACTAGTACAGTAAAATATCTATTTATAAAATAAATCACATTAATTATTCTTAAACTAATGCTTATTCTTTTTTTGACTTGACTTATAGGCGTATAGATTATACTTATAACATTATAATAGAAATATGAGGAATTAAAAGAACAAATATACATACATAAAGTTATAAAAAGTTATTCCAGACGTAATTAAATTATTTTAATAATTTAAAACAATGTTTACTGTTAATATACTTTAATACTGCCAGCAATACTAAAATAATTTTTAACGCCACTGGATTGATCTTGTCGGCACTGTTTATTCAAAGACACCAGCTTTGCCGACTTTTTTCATCTGTTCCAATTTACTTTGAATACACTGTACCTAAATTGGGTAAATAAAAATAACTATTTTTGTATTTAACTCAAAAATCTATAGAACATACAAATTTTTAGTACATCAACATGCTTTTGATTGTAGGAGAGAGTTAGTGGCTTAACAGGAATAAGAAATGGACTGATATCCAACACTGTTCTGGTTAAACAAGTACTAAGGTTACAGTTCATCGAACAGCAACATTTTAACGTTACTTTTAATCGTCTCCTGATGATGCAACATGCTTAGCGAAATGCATGCATTGTATTATAGGTACAGTGTAGAACAGCCAAATGGAGTAAATTTAGAAAATCCTGAGATACGTCAATTTCTAATTCTAAATTGATATCTTCCGATGTAAAAATGGCATCCCTAAATTCAACCCTCTTCAGGTGACAGCTACAACCCCTAAATTTTCAAATAGGAAGTAGGGGCTTGTGATACTTCATTTTAAAGGTCTTTTCATTCTCTATTCAAAACTGCTATGGCTTTAAACTTTATTGCAGAAATTAACAAGAAGAAAAGATAAGTTAAGATAAGTTTCTCCAGCGTAGGAAATTCTTTACATTAAAATAAAACTTTTATAAGTAACACTATTTGTCAATTTTAGGTTCTGAAATGTTAATAATAACATATAGTTAATAATAAAAATAAATGTCTGTAATTGCCGACATTCCCTGCTATAAGATAAAAACTTACTAATAAATACGTACAATTTTTTGCTTGACAATAGAACGACAAAAACAAGCAAGCTGCAATAAAACAAACCTGAAATTTAAGAAGTTGGCCATTATCAGCTTTAGTGAAATTACCTAGAAATGTGCTTGGCTTTGAAATAGTAGTTAACAGTTATCAGTGTTAAACTTTTTGCTTTAGTTTTCGTGTTGCAATTCAGAGAGATAGATGGTTTACCTAACAGAAATGCATAAGATAACGATTCTGCAGATGTTTGGTTACGGAGACAGAACACGAACGGAGGGTAGGGCAGGAGTAATTGGAGATAATATCATTGATCCCTTCTTCATTTGATAGAAATTGACGTGTCTCAGAATTTTCTAAAAAAAATGCATGATAATGGTTTATTATAATTATAGTTTCACGTCTTTTTTTTTGGGTGCACTACCATGCTAATCCGAGCTAAGATCTCACACATCCGAGACCGGATTCGCGTGGTGGCGTTCAAAATATTTAATTAGCAAGACGCGGGAAGTTTTACGGTCAAAATTCCGGAAACTTGGAAGAGGTCTTACCTGGGTCTCGGCTTTTATTGGCCAATACAGCCTTTACATATTTATAGAGGACGCGGATTTAAAACTTCTAAAGTCAGACAGGATAAAACTTGACTCGTAAACTTTTATATATCGGGTAGGTGGCGCGGATAAAATATCGAAGAGAAAATACAAAGTAGCGCTAGTTCACGGCGGATATTCGACTGTTACCGACGCGATAAGTTCTCAGTCCTATACCTCACTTTTTAACGTGGTGCAGTAACCAATAGTATAGTAGAATTAGGATTTAGCCGAAAAGTAACTCACACTTCAACAAAAAGAATTGCTTTTTGTAGAGGAGGCTGAAAATATTAAATATAGTTTTTTGGCAACAATTTAAAATTATTGCTACATTGTTTAATCCTTGGTAGTCACACTTTCCCAGAAAGACGTAATAGTCAGACTGGATCCATCGGACCCAGACGTCTTTAAATTGTTATAAATAATTGAATAATGCATTTTGAATAATTTAATAAATTCCGGGGTATAATTTGAACCTATTTTAATGCAAGAGCTATTTGAAAAGTCGATTGTAAATGAAAATAAATTTTTAACAATGAAAAAAAAATTAAACAAAAAAAAACTTAAACGAAAAATGACTTATTTCACAAAAATTGCAATAACTTCTGTAATTTTTAACTTAAAAAAAATCGTTTTACAATCTTGAAACTATATATTTTTGTTGGTTTTTGTGGCCGTTTACACAATTCACAATCGTAATCATAACAAACAATCGCAATCGTAACTTACTGCTCGTAACTTACTTTCGGCTCGTGTATTAATAGCCATCATTACATGATCGTTGTATAATATGCTATTTTGGCACCAAAAATGTTCATCATTAATGTCATCTAAATCTTATAGGCATGAATGTCAGTTCTACATTAATTTCAATTAAATCAGTGATGGTTGCATTTTATAGGAAGGAATCTAGAGTAGAAATGCATTGTTAATCTTACTAGATACACAATACTACCCCAACATTAGTTTTGACTTCTTGCCAGGACTGAATCATCTCATCTTTTTCTTAAAATGATCGACATAGTGGACCAGGAAAATGGCTCAAGATATTTATGCTGTTTTTACTTTTAGATTCAACTCAGATCACAACTCAAGAGAAGAACTTTCGATGTCAGCGATGTTCGTCTTTCTTCTATTTAGCAGTCCACATTTTTTGCGCAATTAATACTAGATATTTATGAAATTTGAGAAAACCAGGATGTATTCAACAGGTGTAGACGATGAGATGAAACTCTCAGATTGAATTAACATTAATTACCAAGGCACCGATGACTGGAGGAAAAATATTACTAACTTTTGCATGAATTTATAACTCATGCTGGACAAAATGACTGACGCGTCTAGATTTAACTATTTTAGTTCTCACTAGACGGCACCAATAGTTACGAAGCAAGAAATCACTTCATATGACTTGCAACTTAGATATTCGTCCAAGGCTTTCGTTTAATAGAGCCATAATTATGTCCGGGTAATAAGGAATTCCTGTCTTCATCCCATGTGATCTCTTTTGACGCCATCTAGTGAGATCTGGTCAAATCTATGACGCGTCAGTCATTTAGCCCAGCTGGTAACTTCCCACGTTGCACGTAGTAAAAAAAATGGATTATAGACCAGGCACTACGTACGTCACTTAAACGAAAGCAGAAGAAAACGACGAAATTATTGTGTCCCTCTACTGTTATGACGGCTCTCGGTTTTCTATTTACCTCAGTGATAAATAAACACTCTTAGTTTGACGAACAATAAAAACCACAACGCCCCAAAATTACTTTGTAGGCCGAATTTTAGGCCGTAACGGTGCCTGTTAATGCTAAACTTATTTTCTCGGGCGAAATTGAATGGTTGATAAATATAGAGAACCGGCTATTTATAATCTTGCGTGGCAAAGCTCACGTATTTTCGACCCCAAATAGAAGGGAGTAAAAAAAATTAAGCGGGTCATTCTTTTCTAATTTTCCTTCTCTTTTAATTCACTGTGTTTTTTTTTTATAGTATATATTCAAGACAAGTGAGCTGCAATATTATTTTGACTTAATTTTCTTTTTATAGGACGCAAATGGAATTTTAATTTTATAGGGGCAGGAATATGTCGCTAAAGTCCAAGTATGGACAGATTATTATGTTTTTAAATTGGCTTTCTAATACTAGATCCAACCAATCCATGTTTTTTTCTTTTTAACGTCAATACTTTCGGGTTATGTAGCGTAAACCCTTGATTTAAGATACCCCTGCAGAAAAAAATCTAAAGGTGTGAGGTCCGGTAACCGAGCTGGCCATTCTATCGGACCTCGTTATCCAATTCATCTACCACGATATTGATAAACTTCTTACTGTACCATAATAGCGCGTAGAAGAACCATCTTGTTGGAACGTTATTTCCAAGTTACGAAATTCATCTTTTAATGGATTATCGTCCAGAATTTCAAAAATTAACGGCTCATTTGCGTTTTGGAACGTCTCTAGATACACTTCATCGGTCAAGTTAGTATCAATTTGTAGGTCATGTGTTTCCAAAACCGGAGATTATTTGTGGCAACTATATAAGTTTTTCACGAAACATATGAGGATTTGTGTCACTCCAATACCTCATATTTTGAGTGTTAATATTTCCATTGAGGTAGAAAGTATCATATTATTTTAATATCATAGTATTTATTAGTATTCATCATTAAAACAAATCGTTTTTATATAGTTTGGCTGTTGGCCAACTTTAGGGGACATATTTTTACAGTATACCAGTCTTCAGTCATTTTGATGTTTTGACAGTTGATGCGCCATTTTTAATTTGTTTTTTGTCAACATCATGTGTACTGTCAACACTCTGTACTTTACTTACTTCACATTTCTACATGTACCTATGTATACCAATTTTTTGTCATCAGAAATATTTGGTCGACCAGTCATTTGACATCATTAACACTATCTATCCTGTTGTTTCAGAATTATGAAGAAATCATTAAAAATGCGTTCCGCTGCATGCAACATGTTTCCATTTTCACCAAGTATTAAGACAACTACTACTTTGTCAACTAGAATTCGTTAAACAATAATTGAACAAAAAACTCTAGATATAAATACCTGTAAAAACGAAGCAAAGTAAACGAAGTTGGAGAATCAAAAAAACTTTTTTGACAATTATCCATAGGCGGCCTCTTCGATCTGTAAATATTAATTGAACGCTCTACTGAAATTTCAGTGATTATTTATCATCCACCAAAATTACCCTAAACCCAAACCGCATTACTGAATAGGTCTTTTAAATACCTTTTAAAAGAGGTGTCCCATTTAAGGTCACAGTGGCTCTGTAACGGCACATATGACGATTACGTCACCTGTTACCACTAGTAGAGAAACTTAAATCTGTTTATCTTCACTCTCCAAATGGCATTAGTTTAAGTACAACCATTTAAAATGTACGAGGGTGGAGGAGGTTGACTTTTGTCTGGCACTGTATAAAAACTCATCTAATAACATACTAAAACTGTACGTCCTAGCCTTATTTATAGAGGGCGTTTTTTCCAGACTTTATCGCAACCCTGTACATTTTATTAGGTATATAGACGAAGTAGATTCAATGCATAGACGTGAAAAAATTCTGTAATTCTGTTAGAAAATTATTTTAGTAAAAGAACAGAAACACGAATCCGGAATATGTCATATTGCAGCAGAGAGCCAAAGAGACGAAAATAAATATGTTCCCCGTTTGTATGAATGCGTTGTAGGTTTCTCTTCGCACTTATTATTACCTACATATGTATGTATTTTCAGTGTTCTATTTATACGCGTATGTATACACTTGCTAGCAGGAAATTTTAATTATTCTTCTTCCCTTACAATATGATTATATTCAAGCGATTCATACACATGTGTGTATAGAAACGCGACAACAAAACGACAACGAAATTCAAACATATGCTCAATATGATTTTAAAAACAGGGTTGTAAATATTTTTATCTGAGCTTGAAAGCGGAACCCACCGAAAAATAGTTCCTTGACGGCCATTTATCAGGATACACAACAAGAACACGATTATATCACAGCACTGAAATATTCTATTATTATTACTGAATATTATTGAATTAGTTATTTTAAATTATTCACATTATTTTGTCTTCAAGAAGTAGTCAATTTCGAATTTTTGTGAAGTAATTACTAATAACACAGGTTACAAAAAATGTCAAATCGAGTTTTTTTGTTAAAGTTTTATAGAAAATTTCTACGGTAGTTCTCTGTAAATGGGTTGTTGTCAAAATAGTTTTTATGCGAATTTTTTTTTTAATTTTAATCATTTCTTAACTAGACATGTCATTTACGAAGTATTTTTAAGCGTTGAATACGATCCTAGGGGGGGGGCATAATCGTACGCGTCATACTACTTACTACTTGTATGTGCAAAAACAAAATTCATGAAAACAATAAACTGTTGCAATTTATAAAGAGATGGGTTAAACTTACCCTGTTATTTACGTTGAGATGTGTGAAAACTTTGTGGGCCGTCGCGCTGTTTAGCCGGCTTCAATAATAACTAACAATACATTTCCTATAAAATGAGAATTTAGGGTGAAAAACAGACCAAAAATGTAAGATAAGAATTTGTGTGTTTCAAGAACGTCATTCCCGAAGTTTACGACCATTTCTTCTCTGTAAAATTTCCAAAAAAATTTCCAATAAATTGATATTACTTCGGAAACATTTACTGGATCGTAAGGATTCTGACTTTCTTATCTATGTTGTACTTTCTGATCAAGGCCCGAAGTAGCTGATTCCAGGAAACCTGCAATAGCAAGTAGATTGGCAAAGCAAGCTCACAGCAAAGCTCACAGCAAAAATAAGTATATTTTGAGCCAGCCTTTGTATCTTTATAATATAGAGACATCCAAAAAAAAAAACGTCATCAACTCTGGCGATGACGAGAGGGATGGAAATAGCGGTCATGTCTAAGCTTTTCGGTTATGTCAAACTTTTGACAAGTGACTGTCACAATTTGTAAACTAAACAATGGCTGTCATATGATGTGACAATCTTGAAATGTAAATAAGGTTATAAATTCGATTAAGAATAGAAATACGTCTTTTATTTCTCGGCCAACTTTGATGACGTTTTTTTTGGATGTCTCTATATTAACCAGGATAATTTTACCACTATATTAATTGAATTTTAGTAGAACCATTTCAACCTTTCGAAATAGTTTTTATGTCATGATTATGATATCTAACACCAATTTTGACAACGGGATCGTATTCAGCGCGTAAAAATACTTCGGAAATGATATGTCTGGTTAAAAAATGATTCATATTTAAAAAAAAAGCATAAAAACGTATTTTGACAACAAAAACCCGGGATTTACTGAGAATCTACGCGGTAGAAAGTTTTCTGAGTAAAAAAATTCGGTTTCAGCACAAAAAAATTCTCCGGATTTGATAGGCTTAGTTCCTGGAGCATATTTTTTTTGTAGACCTGTGTAATGCTTATCACTCTGCAAGTGACGAACCGGCATAAAATATTACTGCTCTGCAAAAATCCACCTGCAGAATTCTAGTTAGCCACATTAAGAATTACGTTATCTATTTGAGAGATTCCAATAATTTGTCCTCATGACTTATTCATAAAATATAGAATGCCGACGTCCTCATTATCGAAGACGAGTTCTGCTAGGGAAATACACTTTTGTTTTCCATAAAAATCACCACTCCAATTAGGCGAATATTGAATCCCCCGAGGAGAAAGGAGAACATTTTATTACTGCCGAATGGTTTTGCAAATCAATTATCCTTCCGTATCAGCTCGATATCGGACTCTCTGTACGACCGACTCTCGTTTAACGATGCACTTTCCCACTACGAATATCTGCGGTATCGTGGGAACGGCTGGCAAAAAAGTCGGCAATTTAATGAAAATTCCCGTTGACTTTGCTAATTATTATAATTACTTTTACTTTGCGAAAGAAACAATGTCTGTGCTTGACAAGATGAACAAGAGGGAGAGGCAACTCACGAATTTTTAATTCATGTATGTATAGGGTGGGCCATCAGATGGTTTCTTTTTAAAATTGCTGTTAAAACTACATCGTTGATTATTTTTAAATGATTGTTGCTTTATTCGACAAAGTATGCCTTCCCATTATTTATGAAAAATGTTCGATTATTTGTGGCCCTATTGCACGAATTTTATGGATTTATACGTAAATAAAAGTAGACACCCTGTATACATTCACATACATATGCGATGAGTTTCACTATATGACAATAGATTAGTCATAAAGGTAAAACAGGTACAATCCACAGCCCTCTAGATTTAAAAATATAAACTGAAAGGAGAGGAATTTCTGGAAAAAAAATAAGCACCTATTTATGTCTTCTTATTCAGAACGACATGTACATGTGGATATTAAATACATATTAAATGATACATTTTTATGTCATAGTTAGGCGAATTTACTACTAGCGTCTAGCTAGCACCAGGTCACGGGCGATCCGACCAATCAGACCGAAAAAGAAAAACGCGCATGCTTCCAGACAATTTTACTGCTGAGAAATAAAATAAAACTGTAAATCCTGTAATCAATTTTCGTTAAATAATAAGACAATTGTTGTCTGTATTTCCTTAAAAACTAAATTTTAATATAAAAAAAAGAATCAAGTTAATAAGGTTATTGCTTTAAACCTTTCATATCAAAATTTTGTGACTTACTGACTTCAAGTTTGCCGCCTTCACCGCTTTACACAGGTATTTCTCATTGGCTCATGTTCGAAGGAGATGTGCTGGCGTATGTATTTTAGCTTACACACATACGTAAAATCATTGGCAAATGACAATATTGATTGATGATACGCACTTTTCTAATCAGGCACTAGACCAGAATAAAATATAAAATGGTATTTAAAATTTTAACTCAAACAGCCCTACGGACAAACCGGATGCCTTTCATACGCCTGCGCTAGCGATTGGAATGCGATTGGTTCTCACCTCATGTTTACATCTACTGAACAAAGAAGTTAAATTATCAATTGCCCTTCATTAGGCTATGTACGCATTAGGATGCCGCTTACTGTATATTAAAATTATACGAAATGCCCACTTTGCCCCATTTAAAAACCCATTAAAGCTCCTATTTACGCCTTAGATCTCGTTGGCTAAAGAAAAACTCTAAAAATCCGAAAAGACAAAGGCCTCTAGCCATTTGCAATGACACTTTCCATTAGATACGGATCAAATTAAGCAGATATTTAATTCGTTTACAAACCCAGCTGATATCGGTTACACTCACATACTTGGGCACCGTCTGAAGTTCCAAACGCCGATGTCTCTCCGAAGCTTTTGACGGCCTGGTCCCGAAACATAAAACGAAATTGAAAACTAATCTGAAAAGTGATTGGCTCGAGCTGGTGCCGCCGAATCGCTTCTATATCAAGACGTCTCAGACGAAATTGACAAGAGGGATTTAAATCACCAATATTGTTATCCAGCTGCTTTTGATGGATTATTTGTTAAGTTTTCATACTCGTTTTCTCTCCCGTTCCTCGCGTCGGACATAAGATGTACAGTACGTCCCAATTATATTATGTATACAGAGTGTCCCAATTTAATGTCTTACTACCGATATTTTGGGTTATTTTTGAGTTGGAAAGAAAATTCAAACGCTGAAGTTATGCAGAATTTTCTTGGAGTTGTTATACAGGATATGGTTAAAAATATATTTCGAAAAAAAACTTTTATAATACCATTTGTTCAAGTACTCTTTAATAATATCCAGAACAGAAGTTTTACATCGATAATTTTCTAAAAGCTAGTTTTTTTTGGGAAAGTGTTTTTAATAACACCCTGTATAACAACTCCCAAGTCAAATTCAGATTCCTTGGAAGATTCTGCATAATTTCAAGGTTAGAATTTTCTTTCTAGATCAAAATCAAAAATAGTAGTGAGACGCTAAACTATTATATTGAAAATCTTGTCCCACTACATTAATCAATAAGTTCGCAGGATGATATATAGATGACGCCCCTATTGACAAATCCGTATGATTTTTAGTACCAACCTTCAACTAATTACGACCATTCTTTTACAAGTTACAATGGTTTTAGTGACACTACTTTTGTCATTTTCAAAGCAATGGAAAATTCTGATTTTCGTATGTCTTTAAGCATTCTTTTTAAAGCCATAAATACCATTCAAGCAAAGCAATGGCTCGACAAGGACAAGTGTTAATCGGACTCGGATGGTATTGGAGTATATTGGAATATATGGAATATATTCGCTAGCGGGGTGGTGAATGATTCTTCAAAAAATTCCCGAGACACGTCAACTTTGAAATGTATTTACCTACATTTTGCAAGTAATATGAAAAATATCGCCCTTCAGGGGTGGCTGAAACCACCCTCGACATGATTTTTTCAAATGCAACCCTATGGCTTGTGACCCCTCATTGTAAAGCTGGTGGAAAGAGGAATCCAACGCACTGATTAAATTTTAATGTTTAGTATGTTTGTAGGGTTGCATACAATTAAAATGTAATTTTATAGTTTAATTTATTTTCAACGTAACAATTGTTAAAAATGTGCACCATTCACTTGTTGGCAGCATCCCAGTCTGTGGTAGGTTTCGGCCCTTACATTATGCAACATTTGCGGTGTTATTTTTCCGATATCGTCTCTTATCCTTTCCTGCAGATCTGCTACGTTGTTGGGTTTCTGAATGTAAACCCTACTTTTAAGATGTCCCCACAAAAAGAAATCCAGTGGTGTAAGATCTGGAGATCTTGCTGGCCACTCAATATTACCTCGCCTCCCAATCCACTTACCGGGAAAAATTCTGTCCAGATACTGACGAACAATGGCAGCATAGTGTGGTGGGGCCCCATCTTACTGAAACCATAACCTCTCGTCGGTCAAGTGAGGGTTTAATGGGTTTGGAAATAAATGACATATCACTGGCATTAGTTGGTGCTGGAGTAAACGCAAGTATCTTGCTCCATTAAGAGTGTCATCAAAGAAAAATGGTCCTACAATTATATCTTCCATTTACAATTCCATCCAATGGGGGTTCTCTTCAGCCCAGTAACGACAATTTTGGCGATTTACGTGCCCATTTAATGTAAAAGTAGCCTCGTCAGAGAAAACTATCCACTCTAAAGATAACTGGTTTTGATCAATACAAGTCATCAATAAATCGCAAAATTCCACTCGTCGATCTGGATCATCTTCAAGTAGCTCTTGAACAGCTTGCATTTTATATGGGCGTTTTTTCTCATATTTAAGTATTTTTAAAACTGTTTTGTGATTAAGATTACTATCACGGGCCAGTTGACGGGCTGGAGTGATTGGATTTTCTTCTAGAGCAAGCAACAAATTCAACTTCGTGTCGTCATCAACAACAGCCTGCCTCTTACTCGGTACTTTCCTGTCATGACCCATCTCTCGATATTGTGCCTCAATTTTACTAATGGTACCTTGATTTAGTGGTAGCAAGTCAGGATGCGTTTCTCGAAACAAGCGAACAACTTCGAATTGAGTTCGCGCCCTATCACCATATCCAATCATCATCAAAATTTCGATTTTTAGTGATTCAGTTAAATAAGACATTTTCACCAGTTTGAAATAACACTTCGTTTCAAACTCTGAATACAGGATACAAACTAAATTACTCTTTGCGGCCGTGTAAAACCACTAGCAAAAAATAACAAATATCAATTGTGGCAAAAAATTGCTTGGAATTTTTTGTGGGGACATATGAAAAGTAAGGTTTACATTCCAAAACTAAACAACACACATTTTGAGTACGAAATTGTTGCGTTAAAAATAAATTAAACTATAAAATTACGTTTTAATTATATGCAACCCTACAAACATACTAAAAATTAAAATTTGATCAGTGCGTTGGATTCCTCTTTCCACCAGATTTACAATGAGGGGTCACAAGCCATAGGGTTGCATTTGAAAAAATCATGTCGAGGGTCGTTTCAGCCACCCCTGAAGGGCTATATTTTTCACATTACTTGCAAAATGTAGGTAAATACATTTAAAAGTTGACGTGTCTCGGGAATTTTTTGAAAAATTATTCACCACCCCGCTAGCGAATATATTCCAGTTAAAGTCTCCACCGTGTATACTATATTTCGGCAGTTAGCTGAGTAGCAACCGACGAAAGCCGTCCAAAGCGACCAAAAACATAAAAGTCGTCTGGGGAGGTTATGGCGTCCGTGGTATGAGATGCGCATAGTATAGTATTCATTGACTATCTCGAAAAGGGAAAAAAAGATCAATACCGAATATTACATAGCATTATTAGCGCATTTAAAGGACGAAATCGCGAAAAAACGGCCTTAAAACAAGAAGAAAAAAGAGCTCTTTCACCAAGATAACGCACTGTGTCACAAGTCCATTGCAACACTGTGCAAAAAATTACAGAATTGCACCTTCTACGGATTAGGAGGTGATCACCGAAACTGAAGCATATTTTGAAGAGGTGGACAAATAGTGCTATAAGAAAGGCATAGAAATATTAAAGAAGTCTTGGAATTAATGGATCACTCTTGAAGGAGGATGTTGATGAATAAAGTCGAATTTTGCCTAAAAGTTATTGTTTTATTAGTCATCCTACGAACATTGATGAAATTGTGTGATATATAAGCGAGGTTTATATACATATCCATTAAAATTCCTTTCATATACCATATGTAGGTACATTTGGTTCCCGATTGTTCGTTGCTGTTATACATGTCATTTGAATTACCAAAATATTTTGATAACACATTTTTTTGAGGTGTTTACCAAAGTCATGTTAAGGTTTTTAAAGATTTTGCCTAATTAGGGTTTGAATTTTGATTTCTAAAGTAAGACAACAAATCTTGAATTTTGAGCGTCTCCCCGGAAAGTCATAAAATGGTGCAGATTTTTCTTAAATGTGTATTGTCCTAGATATATTATATATATTTCAATTAGTTTATCTACAGGTCCTGGAGTGGGTACTGGAACCTTCGGCGTAGAAACAAAAAACTGGACGTCTTCCACGAAACACCGAACTACTACACTTTTCTCGACGCGCGTTTCGCCAACCAAGTTGGCATCTTCAGGAGAAGATTAAAACTAAATTCTAGCCTACACACTTGCACTATTTATACCAAATTTGTTGCCACGGTTCACTGAACCGTAACTGTCTTTGTTTATCAGAGCAAACAGTGGACTGGTGGGTATCGGACCATTGTCCTTATTCATACTATTGTTACACTTAATGATTTCTAAACTTTCAAAAGTATCCAACTGTCTACTGTTTGTTACATTTCTAATTAATTTTAAATTATTTATGTCTATCCTATGGTTGTTGTCAAAAGCGTGTTGCCCAACAAAGACAGTTACTGTTCAGTGAACCGTGGCAACAAATTTGGTATAAATAGTGCAAATGTGTAGGCTAGAATTTAGTTTTAATCTTCTCCTGAAGATGCCAACTTGGTTGGCGAAATGCGCGTCGAGAAAAGTGTAGTAGTTTGGTGTTTCGTGGAAGACGTCCAGTTTTTTTTTATCTACAGGTATTACAAGTTTATACAATTATCTGATAGAGGGGATACCAATGATAAAACCGTTGGTCCTTCGAGCCTGATACGACGTTGCCATTACAAGGCATTTTGGAGGTATTTTAAGGGTAGTAAAAGCAAAGCAGATTTTTGTATGACTCGTGCCAAACATGTGTTTAAAATTGGCGAGCGTTTATCAAATATTGACGTACCGCGACTGGCTTCGAGGTTCGCCGTGAGGCAAGCATAGCGGCGCAATTATATAGATGAGCAATTTAATTAATGAGTTGTTCGGACCGTTTAGCGGTAATTTGTCGGGGCGCTTCGTGGAACGACGCGAGGTTTATCGCGCCACGCCAGATCGTGGCAGCGAAACATATTTCGGCGATCCGCACGCTCCCTATCTCGCTGCGGTGTCGTATTGTGAGATGGTATTTAATCCGCTGCATAAATCGGGCTTTGTCACGCGGTCGCAGGGTTGCCGGACGGTGCGATTTTTCGCGAAAACTAAAGGCGGGATTCCACTGAGGCAACACTGAACGACATGAGGCATGATACATGTTTCCTAGTGTTGCCTGATTATAGGTGTGCGACTATGTGCCACAAAATTCAATAATGTCGAATGCGGAATTTGTCTCTCCACATCGCATGCGCTTTGTCGTCTATGTTTGTAGCATGACTCAAAACGATTCCATTCAGGCAACTTCAGTTTGGTGCATCATGTCTTTACGAAAAGTCGCGGCAGCTGCATATTTGGTAATGGGTTTGAAATCGTAGAAAAAGAAGGTCTCCACGGTGGTGGAGAACATAACTATATGTTGGTGTTGAAGAAACACAATATAATTTATACAACAAATCTCAGGAACAATACAATTGTAAGGGTCTTTCATTAAGAGCTTCCTATCTTTAAATTTGAATAAAACAAAGTGTGTGTGAGATATCATTGGAATTTTTTATTCGTTTGAAAAGCCTATCGATGCCATTATGTATGGAATATAACATCGTGTAAATGTCCGCCGCGGCTTCGCTGGGTGGCGCGCATCCGAGATGTCCAATTTTTCATGACTGGCGCATAAATCAGGCTGAATTTGACCGATGGCATGGGTTATGTTGGCTTTAAGGGCCGCTGTGGTTTGTGGCTTATTCGCATAGACCTGCGACTTAAGAAAACCCCACAAGAAAAAGTCTAACGGGGTCAAATCGCACGATCTCGGTGGCCAGTTCACATCACCTCCACGTGAGATGACCCATGCCCTCAAATCGCTCGTGCAGAATGTCCAATGTGGCATGAGCTGTGTGGCACGTAGCGCCGTCCTGTTGAAACCACATGTCATTGGTGTCCATATCATCCAATTTAGGCCAAAATAAGTTGGTAATCAAGCCTGGCAAACGTCGTTCTGAAAGAAATATGGACCGATGACGCCGCCAGTCCAAAATCCACACAAAACAGTGACTTTTTCGGGATGCATTGGACGCTCTTGGATCTCATGTGGATTGGTATCGTCCCAAATTCGACAATTTTGTTTGTTGACGTACCCATTCATCCAGAAATGGGCCTCATCGCTGAAGATGATTATTCGATGAAAATTAGGGTCAGTTTCCAACTGCTCCAGAGCCCATTCAGCGAACACGCGTCGTTGTTTATGGTCGTTTACCTTCAGCTCCTGGGTCAGTTGAATTTTGTATGGGTGCAGGCCCAAGTAACGACGCAAAATTCGCCAAGTTGTGGTCTGCGAAAGGCCGAGTTCTTGTGAGCGACGCGAAATCGACTGCCTCGGATTCTCCTGCACACTCTCACGGACAGCGGCGATGTTTTCGGCAAATCTTGCGTTTCGTTGTCGTACGGGTGTTGGTTGATTGTTTACTGAACCAGTGGACTCAAATTTATCCACCACACTACGAATAGTCCTCTCGGTAGGACGATTATGGCGACCGTAAAATGGGCGAAGCGCGCGAAACGTTGCCCGAACAGAACACCAATTTTGATAAAACAATTTTATCATTTGTACGTGTTGTTGAACGCTATATCCGTCCATGGTGATTTGGCAAAAGAAACTGAATAAATGACAGCCAACTCGACAGATATAACTTCAACAATATGGCGGCTATCAACTGTCAAAGTTCGGAAGTCCCTATTGGAAGACCTTTTATTTAATAGCCAACTCCTTTAACTTGTCATTTTTTATTCTATTGTCTTTATATTCACTAATTTTATTATTCCACAATGCGGGTGAATTATGGCCTAATCTTCAATGAATGTTGTTGTTCTTACCTTATTCCTTTCATCAAGTCGCCCGATCCGATTGTTGTTGGATAACGACGACACTTTTCGACACGTTCAATCTTGTCTAGAGGTGACGCATGCGTGTCGGCAACAACATTCGACACGTAGCATGCCACAAATAGACATGTTTCTTGTGGCATCGTGTTACTTCAATGGAAAGACTTGTGTAGCATGCGTCAATGCCGCATGCTACATGTTGCCTAAAAAGTTGCCTCAGTGGAATCCCGCCTTAAGTAGTCCAGGCGGCGTAGATTATTTTTTAAAATAATTAGTTGCGGCACTTTCTCAACGGTTTTGTAAGGAAACATGACATCGGGAAACAGGACAGAATCATGAAACAGGAACATCGTCTGAATCGAATGGACATGTTTTGGACAGCGAAATATTGTAGGAACATAGCGAAAACGTTGCAAAAAGTTGTAAAAAAACAGTTTTTTTCTATTTTTAGGCACAAAAATAAACGTTGAGTAAAAAAACAGAAAATATCACATTATAGCGCTTGAAAAGACGAATAAAATGTCGAATAAACTATAATATCGCATGTCCGTCCTTTATCTTGGAAATGGATATAGAAGTAAAAATGAGAGTAGAGATTTAATAAAATGATATTTGAATTATCTTCAACCTAAAATACCCAAAAACGGCCAGATCCTGGTTTTAGGTTTAAGATGTGTGAGGTGGTGGCTCGGGACTCAGACTAAAAAAAAACCTAAAGTTCTAAAAAACTTTAAAGTTTCGTTTGTGAATTACCCATAGACAAGCAAAGAGGGTATCACCCCCATTTCTCTCCTAACCCTTCAACTTAGTAAGCTAAAATATAATCTGCGTTAGACCTCCTCATGGTACAAGTGTTCCAAATTTCAAATTAGTATCTTAACGCATTTTGGAGTTATTGTGTAAAGGTTGATAAACATACCAACAAACGGTTGGTCTGTTTATCAATTTTTTTAAACTTAAAATCTCCATGTTTTAGAATATTTTATTTGGCTAATAAGGATTTTTAAAAACTTTTCTACTACGTGATTTTTTTTCTACTATTTTCCTCGTTTATTTTCGACGACGTGGCAACGTCGGGCAGGAGCCCCGTAGAGCGCGTAACGTAAATGGCAGGGTGTCAATATGTCGGCGATGTTTACGGCCTATACGGCTTTTATTAACGGATAAATTTCGATTCGATTTTTACGACTTTTCCGAAAATAATAGCATTTGAATGCCCCGCGTGTACGTGCGTGCCGTAGCATGGGGGTCAGGGTTGGATTTAATTGCGTTGTTTTGGTATTTATTTCGTATTTATCTCGAACGAACGTTCCCCAATACGTATCGATATTCGCTGCTTAGAGACGATCAGTCTTCCTTGAGCGTTTCAAAACTATTTACAGAATTAAATTTTGACCTATACAGGGTGTTTCGCCCCACGTTCAAGCAATATGTTTCTGAAATTATTTCAAATAAAAAAGTTCACAGAATATATGTATAACACACTATTAAATTATCAGTTGCGTGTTAAAAAAATGTGGGTGTTTTTATTTGCAATGAAAATTAACAAGCGATACTCTCTACTACCGCGGCCGAATGACAACTGGCTGAAATAATAAATAGTTGTACTTGCAAAGTGCAATCGGCTGGATGCTTATTAGCAAGATACTCCATGATCGAAAACATTCGCTAAAAATGGCGTTGTTTTGATGACTTTTTTAAAGGTTACGCAACCTGCAAGCGTAGCATCAACCGCCACGGGTATTTATTGAGATAAGCGACAAAATTGTCAACAAAAATATGTCTTGAGGGAACTCCTTTTCACTTGCTGGTCAAGGTACACAATTTAATTATCCAGGCCTCCAGACCTCAGTCCTATTAATTACGACTTGCGGTGTTGGATGAAAGAATGTGTTTATGAAGAGAAAGTGGAAACACTCGAGGATTTAATCCAATAAAAATTATTTAAAAAATGGTTCAATCGATTCAGCTGTATGAAACGAAATTCTTATGTAATTCTGACTTTTACAATTATCCCATACACTTAAAATAAGTGTACGAACATAATTGTATTTATTTTCAAATTTTTGTATTCCTTAACTAACCCGGTTATAAGACGAAAGAAAGAAAAATGCCCATTGAATAAGTGGTTCAAAAATGTCGCCCCCTTTGTGCTTCGCAAAAACCTAGTCTATCGTAAAACTCAGTTTTTACGCGTTCTAACTTCTGACACTTCAGGGGAAATATTATTTAGGACTTGTAAAATTCTGGCCCGTAAATCATTTAAATTTCGTGGTCTTTCATGTTCATGTCCGTAAACAGTTTGTTTCATTTGTTAAATATTTTTTGGCATTTAAGGAATAGTTTATAAAAAATGGCCCAACGATGGAATCGCCTAAAATACCAACCCAAAAATTTAACTTCTCATACTGCGTAGTGCGTACGCACAAGAATGCTCAAGTGCTTATTTTCCGTAGACCAATAACGATATAATAATTCAATTCACACGTGCGCATTATAATTTATGTGCGGGGCATCCCGCCTACATATTTTATTGCTACCCTATCACGAAAGACAGAGAATAAAAACTCATAAAAGTTTTAAAATGACATATCAGTCTGGCAACTATGTATATAATATTTCTTTGTCAGTTCCCTTTACTCGAAGTGTTTATTCTTTTCTATCTTTGAATGCTCGGCTTTGAAATCTTGAACTTTCTAACCCTCTATATATATTTTTAACAAAGTTTTACTCCTATCTTTTTGGTCTCTCATATGTTCTTCCGTCAATGACATAACAGCGTTGTAGCACACTTTCCGGACCCTAATTATTATTATTAGGACAAGTAGTTTTTTACTTCCTGAGGCTGTGGTCTTTATCGAACAATTCCACAGCACTCTAATTGTATTTTATTACCAGAAACGTTTTAGTCTAGAAAAATATTAGATTCGCAGAGAAACTGCAAGAGAACCGCGGCGATAAAACACCCGCTATTTCACTCGCTATTAGCCAAAACGCGGCGTACCCCACCAAGCATTCCGCAATGGGTTCTCCCGCGAGTCACATTCTCCTGAGTTATTCCACAAGTTTTACCGTGAGAGCTCATAAACTCCGACCCGAATGCATGTAGAATTAACGCACCCATTCAGACCTCACTGATTTTATAACAAATTCATATGCTCCCTTATTTCCTCTTGGGGGGTCGCCTATAGAAAATCTGTCCTTGTTAGAAAGTTCGCGAAAGTAACTTATCCAGGCGAGGGCCCACTTTGAATTTCAGATTTTTTTCTTTCTTGAATTGACACCGACTAGGTTTTATTTAAATTCGATATCATGTCAGAGCTCTACAGCGTCGTAGATTATACCGCGTTCTCTGTCACTGAATAATGGTTTCATTTGATGGAATCTTATCGTTGATACTGTAATAGTAATTGGTCAAACTTATATCTAAATATTGCGCATGGGCGAGATTGATTGGTAATGAAAAATATTTGAAACATCGAATGCTGGTAACAACAAAACCATACAAAAGTACAAAACCATAATTTATACGGGGTGTTTAATTATGTTAAAACATTTAAAGGTCGTGTTCTACGAGATTTCCTGCAGTACCTATATCTTCGGAAACATTTAAAATGTTAATAATTTTGATAAATGTATTATTAATATTCATGTAAAGTAATTTGTAATAGAGTCAAAATTCCTGAGGTGGGCCACTTAAAATCGATATGTTGAATTTTATATTTCTTTTTTAGCGATATTAAAGGTTTATATTACAAAATTAATATCCTAAAAGGTTTTTGCAAAATTTTTTATTTTTAAAAAAGTTATAAACAAATTACTTTTTAGGTAAGGTTTTTTTGAAAATGCGATTATTCAGCGAGTATTTCATAAAACTTTACGAAATGATGGCAGATACAAGAATAATAGGAGAATACGATAGTATATTCACTTTATAAAAAAAAATATTTATTTATAAAAAAATAATTTTTTAATAAACAAAGCTGACAATTTTTAGTAAACAATGTTCTCGGCTAGGCAGGATAATTTTTTTTTTAGGTTTTATTCCTTTATCCTAGAGCTAACGATCAACGCAAAAAAAATTTTGTAATCTTCAGAAAAACAAAACTTCAATTGAAAAGATGAATGTTTTACCGTAGTCGCATAGTCACATAAGCAATAAATAATAAAAAGTTTACTTGTTTTATTTTATTTTATTTCATTTTAACAATAAAGTTGATAAATTATTTACATACTTTTAGTACGACAACTTTGGTATGATCGGAAAAAAATCTTACATTCTAAATTTTTTATATCGAACGGCTTGAAACGATGATATTGTCGGGTTCCTTTTATTATTTTAGCATTTGAAAAACGTGATTCTAAGTGTTTTTTGTGTTTTTCGTATACATCCGATGAACAATATTCAAACTCAATTTTTTTGAAAAATTCACGAGCCCATTCATACAGTTTTCGCGATGTTACTATAGTTTTATTTTGCAAACTTGCGCGCTAAGCGTTTCTTTTTACACACCCACCAATGCCGTCACAAGCTCCTTTGCCATGAGCAGTAGCAAAAAAGTTCCACTCAGCTTTAATACCAAAGTCGTCTTCGTAGTATAACAAATTCAGCAAATTGAATCGAATTTTATAAATATAAAAAGCTTGCGACGGCATTGGTGGGGGTGTAAAAAGTTTGCAAAATAAAACTATAGTAACATCGCGAAAACTGTATGCATGTGCTCGTGAATTTTTCAAAAAAAATTGAGTTTGAATATTGTCGGATGCATACGAAAAACACAAAAAAAACACTTAGAATCACGTTTTTCAAATGCTAAAACTATAAAAAATATAAGATTTTTTCCGATTATACCAAAGTTGTCGTACTTAAAGTATGTAAATGATTTATTGACTTTATTGTTAAAACGAAATAAAATAAAATAAGTAAACTTTTTATTATTTATTGCTATGTGTTTGCTAGCCACGCATGAAGGGGCGAGTGCGGTGAAAAATTCATAACTTTTGTTTTTCTGAAGATTACAATTTTTTTTTTGCGGGGATTGTTAGCTTAAGGATAAAGGAATAAAACCTAAAAAAAATATCCTACCTAGCCGAGAACATTGTTTAATTTACCTTTATTTATTAAAAAAATATTTTTTCATAAATAAATATTTTTTTTATAAAGTGAATATACTATCGTATTCATTTTTGCAAAATAAAAACTTTTGCAAAAAATATTTTAGGATATTAATTTTGAAATATAAACCTTCAATATCCCTAAAAAAAGAAATATAAAATTCAACACATCGATTTTAAGTGGCCCACTTCAGGAATTTTGACTCAATACTTAATCAGTGTTTTTTTGAACGTAAGTCCTCCCGCTCTTAACGCCTTGACTTTCTTGAAATGTGCCCTGACTGCCAAACTTACATTCTTTGACAACTTTCACTAGACATATGATTTCCGACGTATTTTTATCCACTAAGCATCACGGCGTTGGCCTAGAATTTGGCTTAGATCCTCTGAAATGCCAATTTTGGGAGGAAATTGTTCCAAAAATGGCTCAGTTCATGATATTTTGCTACTTTTACCAAATATATCATTTCCAACGTATCTTGGACCCACTGATTGTAATGGTGTTAACTGAATTGTCTTACACACGCCAATTTACACCTTATAAATCCTCAATCTATAGTTTTTCGACGTATTTGGACGCACTGAGTGAGAAAGTCTTGTTCAATCTTCGCCTCAATCATTGCCTCAATTTCTGAATAATATACAAACTTTAAGCGTCCGAACAGAAATCAAAACAGTTTTTCCTGTCATAAATTGAGCCATTGTTGGAGCAATTCCCCCAACATTGGCCTTTAGGAGCACATGGTCAAAATTTTGACAACACCATAATGTTCAACGGGTCAAAATACCTCGGAAATTATACAGCTTGTCAAAATAACACTGTTTAAATGCATTACATAATATGGGTGTATGAGGGCAGAGATTTAAAAACAAAAACTGAAAAAACGGTCAATTTCGTAGAGCTCTATTCTGTTTTATGTTAGGTGCAAAATAGAATACAATTAACACGGGGATCATGTTCAGCATCCCTAAAAACATAGGAAAACATTACATTTTGCACATTATCAGGCGTTAGTAGAGCATTTACTTATAGAACAAAGATCTGTGATTTTTCCGACAGTTTGGGCCAAGTCGATAAAACAAATTGATTAATTAATAGGTTGGTTAATAGTAGCTAACTTGTTATAAAAGTGTTAAATTATAATAGTCAACTTACCATAGAGGGAGTGGCTTTATAGCATATTCCCAAAATTTCTTAATTAATTTTTTGTATTGTTGATAATATGAAAACGTCAGTTGGTCCATGTCAGATATCAAATTGAAATATTTTCGAAACAAGTTCATTTTTGGCGGACATACCTGTATTTGTACGTCATTTAAAAAAAAACAGTAGAACGCATAACATAACGTATGATACTGAATATGTTTACAAAATTTGAAGAAAACCATTCAAGTGGAAGTAGAACAATAATAAATAAACTAGGAGACTCGTATTCCGACCGACTGGAGCAGGTTTTCGGCTGTCATTCCGAAAGACTAACTGACTGGCATCAAGAATTTATTTATTGCCGACTGTGAATTTAAAATTGTCTAATAAACAACATAAAGTACAAAAATGACTCTAGAATGGGTAAATTTTAAATTCTAGCTGCTCGCATTGTTTTCTGAATAACACACGTATCTGGATAAATCGAGATAGTTATCTTTGGAAGTACGAAACAGCCGAGTCTGCATTGACAGGTAGAACTGATGGATGTTCGAAGATCCGTGTAACTGAATTAAAAATAAAACGTAAAGGAGATCCCTTGGAACATGAATAAGGTATAAGGTTACCGCATTATCGATGTCAAACGCAGAAAAACTGAATACATCTGTGAATCCTGTAATACCCGGAGTCGTCGCTGGAAAAATATGTAGACGGGCGAAAATACGGGATAACATTGAGATTCTGCGGTAAAATCAATTTGGGAGTTTAACGAAGAAAAAATTGAATGGGATCGCGGAGAAGAAATAATCATCGCTTTAGAAAATTCGTCGACATTCTTAGAGATGCCTCGACTTTAAGATAATTTCAGACTCGGTAAATATATTGTAAATTTTTTCTGGAGACTTTCAACGACTCTCCCGTTACAGTACGATAATGCATTGTTTAAATATTCGTTGAAGTGGTTATGATTAAAAATAAAATTTTTGGATAGCGGATTCTGTGACCTAATGTTACGTCATGCCCTCCTTCAAGAAAGTCACGAGTACTTTCTTGAAGGAGGGCATTCACTATCGGTACAGTTACGACACCTTAAAGGTTATAAAGGGTGTCTACAATTTTGATGGGACTGCATTGGTAACTTTCTAAAGGCAAAAAGTAGTGAACACCTTGCATGTTTGTCTAACATTTAAATACACTGCCTTGCAAGATTTTGCCCCTGGACAATGAATAGTTGCTTCCGTAGTTCCGTAGTAGTTTCCGCTGAAAACAAATCCAGAAATTCTGAAACAAACTCAGAATTGCTCATTTATGTCAGGTTTCTGAGATATTCTAACCTAAAAGTGTAAAAAACACTGTTTTTTGACATACATATTTGAGGATATGTAACACCGAGAATTTTTTTCTCAAAAAAGCTGTGTGTGGGATCTTAAAGTACAAATCTTCCTCACTCAAATGCCGTCGGGTTTGTTGAAATATCTTTTTTTTTTCGCCGAGATATCGCATTTTCGTCGCCATATTGCTTCCACCAATTCCCACAATTATATTCCTTAATATTATTGTTATTATCCTTTATTTTCATTTTTATGTTACTATAAATTTCCAGAATACAAAAGAATCTAAGTGAAGACGCCATTCTTTCATTAAAAAAAAAGGTCGGCCATATTGAGTTTTCTTAGAAATATTTTGAAAATCTGAGAATCTGAACGAGCAGATCTTTTGACATGAGAAAATATTGAGTTGTTATCGATTTTTAAATATTTTTTATGTTTCTTAATAAAAAAATAAATGTTTTGATATACACGTGTGCCTAATGGGATTTCAGGAATAGGAAAAATCACAAACATGAAAATTTCAAAATGCGAGATCTCGGAGTAAAAAAAAGATATTTGAGCAAACTCAACATCATTTGAAAGAGGAAGACGCACTATAAGACCTCAAACATGGTTTTTTGAGAAAAAAAATTCTCGGTGCTACATAACCTCAAATATGTCAAAAAACTGTGTTTTTTGCACTTTTTAGGTTAAAATATGTCAAAAAACCCGGTGATAGAGCAATTATGAGATTCTGGATTTGTTTTCAGCGGGAAAAAATTACTTCGGAAACAACTATTCATTGTCCAGGGGCACAAAATTTTCAAAATTTTGCAGGGTAGTGTTATTTATCCATGGAAGGAAACAGTTTCGATAACTGGAACCAGGAAAGATAAGAAATAAGAAGAGCGCCATGATGAGATGCGGAATTTGAAATGTTGAATATGATATTCTATATTTATATGAAACTAGATTTGACTATTGAAACCAACCACTGCTCATATAATGTAACTTATTCTATACAGTTTTCAATAGCCCACGTCTGAAAACTCATCAGCTGATGGATTTCTTACAAATATTGGCGGTAAACTTGTACAACATAAAAGGGTATGTTAAGAAATATTTTGAGCAGTATAAAGAAATAATTTGACTCCTTTGGACCAAGGAGACATTATTAATAAACTGGAATCTATTTTTGAAGTACAGTTTTCTATCGTATATTTGGTCGTAGTATAAGGAAATATTCTGTCTACTCGTATTATTTATGCGACAATATATTTTTTTCTCCATATGTTGACATGATGATAATAAATATAATAAATAAAAAACTCTTTCCACTTTCATTCTAAAGTTTTCATTTCACCTCAAAGTAAATCTTGGCTGAGAAAGCGTTCATTATTAATTAACAAAAAAATTGGGAAGATACAATGATAACACGAGAATAAACGTTTAAATATAAATTCCATCTTACTATTTATCCATAACGAATTTAATCATATCCTCTAACTCTGGACTGGACCAAATCCCGAATTAGGAGGCTGTTATTTAAAATTTTCATTTCAAACAGACTTATTTGGCGTAAATAACTAATGACGCGGTGAATTGAATTTTTCATCGTCAATCAATATTTCATCATATCGTATTCTGTCTCATCAAACATAAATACAGGGTTTGTATAAAAAGTAATGAGACTCATTTTTTCCTCACGCGACTGTAGGTACTTCCTGGCACGCTCGTAGCTGGCAGGTTTGGTGGTGGGGAGTTTAATCTTGGAAACGGCGGGTTGGGCAGTCGTCTGCAACCACTTGTTTTGGACAGCATCGTCTCTTTACTGATAAAACTCGGTCGAAGCTTCGAAATGCAGAAATCAATTGAGCAGCATTATGCGATTAAATTTTGTGTTGGAGTCGGAAAATCGGCTGACTGTGGACAATGGTCTACAAGTGTACGGGAGTGATTGCCTTTCAAAAGCACAGTTTTTTAGGTGACACAAGTGTTATAAAGATAGCAGAGAGAGAGAGAGAGAGAGAGAGAGAGAGAGAAAGAGAGAGAGAGGGCAAAAAATGTTCTCATTTTTGATCGTCGGTGTTCGCACGATTGCAAACGAAGTAGGAATAGATAACATGACCGTGCACACCATCATAACCAAAGATTTGGCAATGATAAAAATCTGCGCCAAGCTTTTCCCGAAAATGTTGTTAGATGGAACCTTTTGGAACGCGTTGAAGCAGACCCCGAGTTTCTGGATAACGTGGTAACCGGAGATGAGACTTGGGTGTTCGAGTACGACGTTGAAACAAAACGCCAGAGTCCGAATGACACACTGCAGCATCCCCTCGACCAAAAAAGGCTCGGATAAGCAAATCAAAAGTCAAAGCAATGCTGAGTGTCTTTTTTGTCGTTAGGGGCGTGGTCCAACAAGAGTTTACACCCCTAGGACAGGCTGTGACAGGTGCTTTTTACGTGGAACTGCTCAAAAGATTGAAACAAAGAGGCAACCGAGTGAGGCCAGCCATAGCCACCGATTGGAAGCTTCACCACGACAATGTTTCAAGTCACACCTGCTGCATGGTGAGCAGCTACCTCGCTAAGAACGGGATTTCAACGATTCCCCATCCACTCTGGTCCAGACCTGGTCCCCCGGACTTTTTTCTTTAACCAAAACTTAAAACCGCCTTCAGAGGACGACGCCACGGGACTCTGGACGCCGTCAAAGCGGCTACGACGCGAATTTTAAAAGACATTCCGGAAGCTGCCTTCGAATCGTGGAAACATCGCTGGCAGAACTGCTTTAAATAGTCATCTATTCAGAAGAGTATTAATGATTGGTTGTGATAATCACAATACATTATTTTTTACAAAGTTAGTCCCATTACTTTTTATACAAACCCTGTATACATTTTGGTCTTTGGAAAATTATTTAATTCGACCGCATTCTGCTTTCCAATAATAATGCAGGCGTTTTTGATTTGTCAGATTGTTACATTTCGATGCATGTTTGGTGCTCTTTAATTCGTTTCAATAATAGTCGTGATGTTTGACCAGTATAAAATTTGTTACATTGGCAAAACCTTTTCTAAAACGCATTTTTGTGCTTAAATAATATTAATAAACATAAACAAGTTATTATTTCAAAAGTGCCATCGACCTCCAAGGGAATGGACGCGCCGCCAACGAAATCCTTAAATATTCCATTAGGCCTGCCATAAGGAGAATAATAACCGTAATCCGCGCCCTAGATTGGGACCGTTATTTACTCGACTCGGTATCAAATATCTCTCCAAATTAAAGAAGACTCAATCGAGATAGATTAATGGCATTATGATAGCGGAGCTGGAATAACAGCTACAGTTTCAATTACCGAAAAAGGCTAACTTAACCTTTCTTCCGCTGTCGGGGCCGCTGATCGTGGGGCGGGAGGCGCCCGCCCCAGCGCCGTCGGACGGCTTTTATTACTATGTTTAGCACGCCTGGATACAATAAATCAATCCCGCTACATTGCCTCCATTTTGTTGAAACTAAACATCCTTTTGAACCCGCCATTACAGTTGTTTTGTGTTTGCTCATCGTCTGGTTTATGCCACTTCTTTCGCGAACGCGATTCCACCATATCTCATGTTTTATTATGAGGCTGTATAGCAGGCTGTACAGCGAATGGCTGTAAAGCTTTGTAACGTTTTTATTGGTTTAAAGTAATTTTGTTCAAAGCATGCAAAGATCCAGTTTAGAACATTGAATGACTGTTAAAGGATAGTATTCTTCAGTATTTTTATTTTACCTTTTATTATTAGGCTGTAAGGCAAGCTGTAAAGCTTTGAGAATATTGTATTGGTTCAGAGCGATTCTGTCAAAAATTCATGTAAAAATCGATTTGGAATGTTAAATGAGTGGTAAAGGTTAGTAAAGTATAGTAAAGAATAGTATTCTCATAAATTCAGATTTTATGATCAGGCTGTAAGGCAAGTTGTAAATATTTACGAATATTTTATTGATTCAAAGTAACCTCGTTAAAATGCATATAAAATTCGATTTGGGACGTTGCAATAGTATTAAAGAACGCTGGTTATTATAAATTCCATGATATTTCATCTTTTGCTACAAGACAGTAAGCCAAGATAAACAACGAAAGACTGTATAGATTTTTTGGAAGTTGGATGAGTAATAAAGGATGGTATTCTTTACTATTCCCCTAAATTCATTTTTTTATTAGTCTGTAAGGCAAGCTTTGCGAATAGTTTATTGGTTCAAAGTAATTTTGTTCAAATTGCATGAAAAATACGATTTGAGATGTTGGATCGAAATGAAAGAATACTGTTAAGAGTTATTGTAGATTCTATAATGTTTGATATTTATTATAAGGCTGTAAGGCAATCTTGATAACGAAGAACTGCAAAGATATATTAAGTAATAAAGTAAATAGTATGGTAAATACCTATATATAGTAAATAGATATAATAAATATTCGTGAGTACTTTATAGGCTTAAAGTAATTTTGTTGAAAATGCATGTAAACTACGGTTCAGGACATTGAATGTATGTTAAAGGATAGTAGGTACTCTTTAATATTCTTATTCTTATTTATAATTCATCTTTTATTATATGTAAGTCTGTAAGACAGACAGTTTTGCGGATATTTTGTTGATTCAAAATAATTATTCTGTTCAAAATAACAGAAAAATAATTATTCATGTAAAATTCGATTTGGGACGTTGGATCAATATTAAAACATTAAGTGTTATTCAGATATCTCATATATTATTACAAGGCTGTAAGGCAAGAGGCACAACGAAAGACTGTAAATTTTTGCGAATATTTTATGGGTTTAAGGTAAGTCTGTTAAAATGCATGACAGACAAAATTCGACATTGGGACGTTGAATGATTGTTAAAGGATAATATTCTTTAGTATTCTCAAAATTCTGAAGAACTGTAATACTTTGTATCGGTTTTATTGGTCTAAAGTGACTGATCTTAAAAAGTGTACGCTTGAATTTTAGACATTGAATCCGGATAAGGTTAGTATTTTAGTATTTTTAAGGGTAGTTTTCTTAAGTATGTTTACAGATTCCATAATCTTTTATATTTCATTATGGGATTAAGAACTGTAAGGATTTTATTGGCTCAAACTAAGTTTTATTACTAACAAAAGGAACGTAAACTATTATTTCGAACGTAGTGTCTAGGTGAAAGGAATATATGTTTTATTGGCAACTATAGGTTAAAACGTACATACAGGGTTTGTCCGGAAAGTAATGTCAGTGAGCTTTGAAAAATGGTTTTTATTGGTTCTATGTGTACAAATCTTTAGAAACTTTCAAAATACATTCCTCCTGCGTCCACACATCGGTTCCAGCGGGTCTTCTACGCATCAAAAGCCGCACGGTAGTCGTTTTCCGGAATCGCCTTTAAAGCGTCAGTGCAAGCCTTCTAAATGTTTTTCACCAACCCGAAAATGCTGTCCTTTCATTGGGGTTTTGAGGCGCGGAAACAGAAAAAAGTCTGGGCGGCCACATCGGTGCTGTAGGGAGGCTGGGGAACAACGATGATGCCTGCTTTGACGAGGTAATCGGCCACGAGGAAGCAGGTGTGCGAAGGCGCATTGTCGTGGTGAAGCTTCCAGGATTTTGAGATGTCTGGGCGGACGCGATTCACCCTGCGTTTCAGCCGCTTCAGCACCTCGACGTAAAACTTTTCGGTTACGGTTGTCCCTTGCGGAACGAACTCATGATGGACCAATCCCCGGCAATCAAAAAAGACAATCAGCATTGTCTTGATCTTTGACCTGGACATCCTGGCCTTCTTGGGGCGAGGGGAGTTCGACATGTGCCATTCCGCACTTTTCCTCTTCGTCTCCGGATCGTATTCAAAGACCCAACTTTCGTCCCCGGTAATGACGTCATCAAGAAAAGCGTGGTTGTCTTCGCAGGTGTCCAAACGTTCTTGGCAGGTTTCGACGCGCCTCGCTTTTTGATCGTCCGTTAGCACTTTTGGCACGAGCTTCGCGCACACCTTCCTCATTCGTAAAGACTCCGACACAATTTCGTGAGCAATGGTTTTCGTAATGTCTAATGTTTCGGAAATTAAACGGACACTTAGACGACGGTCAGTGTTCAACAAGTCACGCACACGTTTCACATTTTCGTCGAGAACTGGAGGTTGATGGCCGTCCAGCGCGGTTCTCGTCGTTGGCATCTTCCCGACCTTCTGCGAAGGCCTTGTGCCACCGGAAAATTTGCCTGTCCGAAAGACAATCGACGCCAAAAGCCTTCTTCAACATTGGAATGGTTTCCGCAGCACTCTTCTCCAGTTTCACACAAAACTCGATCGCCACCCGTTGCTCAAGCGAACGTTGCATTTTTTCTTGCACCGGGTCACTGTAACTACTCAAAGAACGAGTGATGCGATCGTTACAACGACCGGTAGCCAACTGACGCTTATTGGATCTTGTTGCCAGATCCCCCCCTCCACAATCCCAGCACGTAAAGCGCGGGCTGGCGCGTACAGTCTCGGGAAAAAAAATACACTGACATTACTTTCCGGAGATTGATCATTATGGTCACATACCAATTCTCTAATTTATTATTTAATTGAAATTAACATTTTATTTATGATATTCATGTTGAAAACTGACGCCTCATTCGATAACATTGACATTTGATGTTGTAACATATATTTTTACAACATATACGTGGTAAATAAATATACTGGGCCCCGTTTATATTGAGGAACATTTAGTAAAATAATGTTACAGTTTCGGTAGGTAAATTGCGTGTGATGTATTACCTACCCCTCTCAGGTGATATTGTAGGACACCTGACTTACCGCATCCTTCACGTAGCACGCCTAAGGACGCGTGAGGATGTCAGATTAGGCGAGGTTTACCTTTTCGACTCCGTCCGGAGGGATTCAACCCGTCTATTGTGTACATTGCCCCCCCTGCCCCCATCCTTGCGTAAACAGTGCTCGTTCGGGAGGGTGACGGCGTCGTTTAGCTCAAAATTTCGATGACTGTCTCCGTAGAAATAAACGAAAGCAGCTTTGTAATTTATTACCCTTTTTTGCGTCGCTTGCTTATTTGCGCGCTTTTTTGTGGCCTCCGGTTGAAAATGGGAGTAAACAGAGTGATTGTGTTCTTGTTGCGAGACCCACAATGGCAAAGAGGATTGCTGTAGTTAAATATTCTTTTTTAGCAATAAAAACCCGGCATTCAGACAAATTTTTCAGTAACACTGGAATACTACTACTGCCCTAAATACGCGTTTTAATGGTCATGTTGGCATCATCAGTGTACAAAGTGTTGGAGTCAAACTACGATAAGGAAAATTCAGTGATATGGCTTACTGTATGGACGGCTGTACTCCGAATTCGAAGGTTTCTTGACAGTTATTCAAATCAGCGTTATAAAAACCAAAAATTATCAGAAGCATACAGATACTCACAAAAGTATTCGGCCACCCTACATATTGCTAATAAATTGACATACAAGAAATAGTTATCACTGACTGGCAAACAAGAGAAATTAACACAATGATATATGAACATTATGCTTTATTATTCCACATAAAAAAAGTAATCCCAACAGACACAATTTAAAAACTGCCGACAAAACACGATAATGTCCAATTTATATGACACAAAAGTATTCGGCCACCAAAAGAAAAATTAAAATAGGGAAAGGTACAAACAATTTAAAGCGGCACATCTAATATCTCGTCGGGTATCCTTTAGAATTCAAAACAGCCTTCAGCCTATTTGTCATTGAATGCACCAGTTTTAGCTCTTCTTTATTGGTAATTCGTTTATTTTGCAGAGATCGTTTTAGATGTGACCATAAGTGCTCGATAGGGTTAGTACTGGACGACTGCGGCGCTGTTTTCAATTATCGGTACATGGTATAGCAGCCATTCCCGCGTTCCCAAGCACTATGCCCGTAGGCATAGTGGTTGGGGTCATTATCTTGTTGAAAGATGTAATGATCGCCCAATCCCAATTTTTCTGCGCTGGCCTGTAAATGATGCTTCAATATATTAATATAACAATATTGAAAGTTTGATTAGTTTTAATCTTCTCCTGAAGATGCCAACTTGGTTGGCAAAACGCGCGTCGAGAAAAAGTGTAGTAGTTCGGTGTTTCGTGGAAAACGTCCACTTTTTTGTTTCTACGCCGAAGGTTCCAGTACCCACTCGAGGATAACAATATTGGTTCAATATTCCTTCAATAAAATGAAGGTTACCCACTCCCGCAGCCGCCATACAGCCCCACACCATGAGCTATACATCACCGTGTTTTACGGTAGGTTTTAAGTTTTCCTTATTTAACGATATACCAGGTTTTCTCCATACAATTTGTCGTCTGGACAAATCAAATATCTCAAATTTACATTCGTCGCTAAAGATAACCTGATCTCAGAAAGTCTCAGGCTCATTCACTTACTGGTCAGCAAACGTGAGTCTCTTTTGTTTGTTGACCTTACTAATCCAGGGTTTCCTTCGGGCAACTCGGCCGTGGTAGCGCTTTTTTCTTAAGGTTCGACGCACTGTCTCAGTACTAATATTCTTTCCAGTACTCTCCTGAATCTTAGTGCATATTGTTCTGTATTGTTCTCTGGCATTAGTATTTGGATTTTCTTTTTATTTGTTAGAACATGCCTTTCATCTCTTTGAGTTAATATTTTGGGTCGCCGTGATCGTGCTGTATATACTACCGTTTTATCGATTTCATATTTTTTTATTATACTCTGTACAGTACTTCGTAGTATGCCTGTGACTCTGCTAATTTTACGCTGTACAATATCTTTTTTTGCTAAGGCGATAAGATGCTGTCTCTCTGGTACGGTGATTTCGCGTACTTTTGGCATTTTATTTGCGTGACAAGGGTACACTGTCTAATAGAGGCACACAGTCTGTACAGTTAATATGTAACCTTTCACACACTAATACTATGGTCAAGAACCCTACAATCTCTACTTTACCTACTACATTACCTACTACAGCTTTGCATAATTAACTGGCCGAATACTTTTATGTGTCCGTTTTCATATGTCAAATGCGTTGGTCGGGTAATCCCAGCGAATGTTTTATTCTGCGTCTACGTTGTAATTATCCTTTAATCAAGGAGTAATGGAGGAACGTATTTCCGCATATTATGCAATCTCACTTAATTGTGAATTTGTGTTTTGTACATTCGTTCTTAGGAATAGAATGGTGGCCGAATACTTTTGTGAGTATGCAGAGGGACGAAGTCGAAGAGATATATAGAAAATGTGGATCTGCAGCCGAAGATATAGAACACATAAAGGGAGGGACTTCTGCACTAGTAGGGTCAGCATATCTCAGCAGGCACAATCAACTTGCGAATATGGTCCACTAACAATTGGTACTCAATGGTCTGTTAGCGACAGCTCCGCCATACTACAAGTATACTCCTGAAACTGTGCTAGAATCAAAAGTAGCAGTGATGTATTGGAATATATTAGTTGTCACCGATCGAACAGTGGACTTCAGCCGACTAGATATTGCGCTGATAAACAAGGAACAACGAAGAGGGATCATCATAGACATCGCAGTGACACTTACCAAAAGATTGAGAAGACTGAGCGAAAGAATATCACGCACAGAATATGAGATCCTAGTAATCGAGCTGAAGTGCCTTTAGAGACGAGATTGTGGAGACATACGCCCTATTGGTATCGGTAGAGGGAGTGATATCGATCAGATTCGCCAAAATATCGTAGTATTAGGCTCATAACATCATTATAAATGGCCAGAAGTCAGTCTTATTACAAACCTGCCACATTGTTGGAAACGTTTTTCGAACAGGATGAATTTCCTTTCCTCTGAGCCTAGTTCTAGTCTTCAGAAGGAATGGGTGAATGTTTCCCAGCATTTACGTTGATAAGTGTGACTATAAAGTCGTAAATATAATATATATGCAACAGTAAGTATATTTTAAGCATACAGATTGCTGAGAGCGACAATACTGTCAGAAGCAGTTTTGACCACACAAGGGACCATTCCGCTACCGAATATTTTGTGCAGTATCTTCTTTAATTCTGGCTAAAACTGGTCTTTAAAAATCACGGGCAATCGTATATTGGGTGTACAAATAGGTCAATAAATTCCCGACTTCTAGGTAGCTACGCATAAAAAATAGAACATCTGAATAAAAATGTATATGATTTTACTAGCAGCTTTTCTAATCTTAACGTGCACAAGTTTCTAGCGAACCTGTATTGACCTTCATAATAAACGCAATTTAAATATTATGGAAGGCTATCTTAATAACTGAAACAGAAAATCTTCCGTGAGATGCCTGCACTATTCCAGTAAGCATTCATTGTTGTCGAGATTCAGCGTAAAACAAAACGAAACGCAGAAGCTCAACATAATAGCTTAGGTACTTCGACAAAGTTAATTTCCGTCCTACCTAATTAGATAATTGAAAGAAGCTAATGTACACAACACTTCGTTACGAGTTTATTCGTAAAGTAGACAATTAACTAAGTGATTCGGGCACAAGTTAAACACAAAGACAGCGGAGAAGTTCGTTAGCTGCTGCCCAACTAACTTTAGGTTTAAAGTTCGCCTTTTGTGAGTCATAAGGGAATGTTTTTGATGAGAGGTGCACTCACCATTGCACTGCCAAATGAAAAAGGCTAAGGATGGTTTTACAAAGTTTACTACTAATCTGCTGTATCTAATGTTTTTATGTCCAACATTTCAACTGTAATGTTTGAAGAGGTACTTTTATCACTCCTTTATTAGCTCGCGAGTATACGAGGGGTGTAAATTAAGTAATGCGACTGATTAAAAAAAAAAATTTATTCGAATGGAATTACAATTCAGTATTGTCTCGTTCCAAATAACTTCCTTGGGAAGCCACACAGCGCTGGTGAAGGTTCCTCCATTCCTAATAGCAGTGCTGGAACTTATATAGGTACTGGAATAGCCTTCAGCTCGTCGGTTACAGCCGTGTGAATGTTTTCTATGGTCCCAAAATGACGTCTCTTGAGGTGATTCTTCAATCTTGGGAAGAGAAAAAAGTCACAAGGACTCAAATCAGGCGAATAAGAAGTCTGAGGAGCCACAGGAAAATTTTTACTGGCTAAAAACTCGTTTACTGAAATGGTTGTGTGACAACGCGCATTGTCGTGATGCAACATCCAGTTGTTCTTGATGTTTGGTCTCACATGCATGACCATTTATCGAAGTTTTTCAAGAACCTCTCTGTAAAAGTGTTGATTTACTGTTTGGCCTGGAGGCACAAACTCTTTCCACAAAGTGGACGATTCCCTGGCTATCATAAAGCCATCACCTTCAAGGTTCATCTTCAATCGACTTCCTTCTTACTGAGAATGCTTCTGTGTCCAAGTCTGAAGGAAAACCTGATAGCACACCGTTGCTCAAAATGAATGTCGCTCATTTTTAAAATGCACTAGAAAAAACCGTTTACGAAAACCGTCACAAAGAACAAACAATTTCTTCATTACTTAATTTGTACACCTCGTAGTTGTGCAATAAAAGCTGCACCAGAAACAAACATTTCTTTGCAGAGGTATAGTAAACCCACTCTCCATTCCTATGAATATGTACATAAATTCAAAATAATAGAATATGATGAATATAATTTGAATATATTTTAACGAAATTCAAAACTTAATGTAAACAAACATAAATCAATAGGGTCAAAAATTGATAATGAAGAGAGACAGATATATAGGGTGATTGATCGAAATCATTCATTAAAGCTATTGGTGATTGTAGATTTTACTGATTTTTTTCAAATTTGGACTTTAACTAATAGGCTTAAGGCGAACTAGATAAAACTACTTTCAAGATGATTGCACTTCAGGTTATACTGGAGGTCGTTATTAACTTCCTATTAATTTCCATTATTAGAATAATATTTTTTTATTCTAGATTTCTATTCTAGTCCAATTGATAAAAAACACTCCACCTTGCATTAATTAGGGCAATTTTTTTTTGTAGAACTGTTTGGTATAAGGTGGGAAGTGTAAAACTAAGTTTTCGACTTCGAAAGCCGAGGGAAGAACTTTTGGCAGGCGAAAAACCAAGAAATTATCGCACTTTTTTTAGTTTTTTGCTTATATCTCCTAAACGACTCATGCTACAGAAAATTGTATACGTTCCGAAATTGAAGTAGACAAAATGTTCTACAGAATGAATTCAGTCAAATTTAATTATATGTCGTCTGGTTCGCATTCTACGGAAGTTTAATACGGAAAATCGACGTTGATGCTGTTGCCTCATGAAAAGTAGATGCCCCTTCCTTTAATGCAGGCTTGTTTTCAAGGAACATATTTTGGTCTTGCCATGTCCAAAAGGGAATGACATTATGTCACAACCGGAGAAGGCGTGAGCAAAAAGAATGTAGTCAGGATCATATTTATACGATGGTGTTGAGGAGAATGTGCTAGGATTGCCACTCTTTACTGGTTTCAACATGTATAAGTTCGTTTGGGTTGAACTAGGAATCCCAGTTAGCAACACAAGAACGGCAACATCTTCACTGATTATAAATACACAATCGAAATTGGGAGACTGAGAAAAAAGCTGTTGTCACAATGAGATTAGAGAGAGATTAGATTGTTTTAGTTTTTCTCATTACCCAAAAATTTTTCTGGGGCACATCAGGAGGAAGAGTTATTTTTACTGATGTGATCATTTTGGAACGGCGAACCCATCTAAATTCGTCGATTTTCAAACTTCGGTAAAATATGAACCACACGACATACAAGTACCTTTGATCGATGCATTTTGTGGGAAATTGTATCTACTTTAATTTCGGAACGTATATAATTTTCTGTAGGTTGAGTCGTTTAGGAGATATAAGCAAAAAACTACAAAAAGCGCGAATTTCGTGATTTTTCGCCTACCAAAAGTTCTCCCCCGGCTTTCGAGGTCGACAACTTATTTTCACACTTCCCACCTTATTATCAAACAATTTTCTAATTAGGGCTAGTAAAACCTAAATCCATATTTGACATTTTTTTTTTTTTTTTTTTTTTTTTGTATTTTTTTGGTTTTGTTTTTTTTTTTTTTTTTTTTTTTTTTTTTTTTTTTTTTTTTTTTTTTTTTTTTTTTTTTTTTTTTTTTTTTTTTTTTTTTTTTTTTTTTTTTTTTTTTTTTTTTTTTTTTTTTTTTTTTTTTTTTTTTTTTTTTTTTTTTTTAATTAATGCAAGCTGAATCCTTCTGAGGCTACGCATCAACTGGGCTATTCTACACGTTATTTGAGGTATATTTTCGTGAGATTTCCCTTTACTTATCGACCTTTATTTTACTTTTGAAAATTTGTTCATTAGCGCCATAACCTTCGAACTATCTGTAGTGGTCATTTTGGAAAATTAAGTATCGGTATTAGCACTAAGGTTAGTAGAAACCTAAAGCTGTAACAATGCTTTTATTATTTCTCAATAATGTATAGGGTGTTTAAAACAAAACTACAATTTAGCTCAACTTCAAACCATCCAAACTTAAGTTTCCTCTAAATACGAAGCCACATATTTTATTTTACATTCACATAATGTAGAATTTAATTCTGAATCTGTTTATATGTAAATCTACCTAAATTAACGTGTAGAATCTGAAGATGCAATAAAAAAGGTACAATTCTATTTAATAAGGAAGATAAGTGCAAATTTTCTTATCAGTTATTTCTACAAGCCCTAATGCTTTAAACGAATATTTTCGATCAATCACCCTGTATACAATAGTACGTACCACAACTGGGGGAAAGATTAAATAGATTGTAGGAGGTGTGGAAAGGAGGAAGAAATCCTCTTACACATATTATATGAATGTTCAGTCCTGGTAGCTGCAGTGGCGGCTCGTGACTTTTTTTTTTGGGAGGCCAACAATATTTTGTAAAAATTTTTGTTTCCTAAATTTTTCTGACGGTAAACATTGTTAGTAATATGCCGCATAGTTAGGAGAAGAACCTCTACTTGGTCAAACAAAATATTAAGTTTCCCCCTTTTTTGGACCCGGAAGTAGAGTTTCGTCAAATATTTTACAATAAGTTTTAAGATTTGCAAGTATCTTCTCCACGATTTGAAAATAATACACAGGGCCACCACAATAATTTATTTAAAGTTAAATAACTACTTAGTCATTTGCATTTATCATAGCACGTATTAACAAAACTACGAGCCGGCTTACCCTGATTAATTAAAGTTCTACTTAGACCTGGCAATGTCATTCTTAAATATTTAACAAATAATTTATCCTCATAAGACAGGCGACTAAATTTGTACTTTATATGATACTCAACAGTATCATTGCAGGTTCGAATATTTATTTGAGTGTCATGACAACTCGTATTGTTATTTTTATGAGACAAACTGCCACACCCGCCAGTTATTTCCATTATAATTTTGTATAATTAATTAAATAAGACGTTCACATAATGACTTACATAAGTAATATGGAACACTTTTCATAATTATCACCCTCCTATACCACTCAAAACACTAAAAAAAAAACGGCAAGAGTAACGGCACTTTCCAAAAAAAATCTCCAAAACACAAAACAATAAAAGTTTTTGTAGGTTAGGTCGTTATGAAATCAAATGACTAGCTTTCTGCGTTGTCACGTGTGAGAGGTGGGAGGTGGGCGTGTTTGTCTCCGCTATGCAGTTTTTTAAATGACCTTAAATGCCACTAGAGTTAAGGGTTAAATTTATTAGCAACTCAGGTAGTTGCGAAGCTTCGCGCTTCCCTATTCCTTATAAATACATATGTGAAAACATTGGCATCGGAGGCTTGCCACCACGGCGATAGACTAGACGCTGCGTCTTTTATGAGGGCTAATATGTTGCAAATAATAGTGCAGGAACTCCTTTGACATGTGTTTATTAATATTTTTATTTTTATAAATAAATTTTTTACCCGATATATGAATTTAAAAATAAAAGGTAATTAAAAGTATTAATTAGGTTATAATAACCTTAATATATATATATATTAATATAAATTAATAACCTTAATATATAAAAAACCATTTTTTTTATATATATATTAAGGTTATTATTATTAGGTTATTATATTAATTTTATTAAATAAAATTATAGTATAGTAGGTTTATACTTATTTGTAATTTTCACAGGGGAGGCACTGCCTCCTCTGCCTCCCCTGACGAGCCGCCACTGGGTAGCTGTTATGGATTCGATCTTTGGGGCGGTAACAATAGAAACAAAATATATAATAGACGCTCTATTGGAGTATCCTCAAACTCCCAAAGGCAACAGGGCTAATTAAATGAATATTCTGTGAGGGTACAATAAGCATAGTTCAATGCACTTGGCTTGTAGCTACCACATAAGCAATAATAATAATAATAACCATTGTCTTGATCTTGATTGACTCAAATGTCACACTCAAAAATTTTTGAAACAGTCCTGAAAATCGTGGAAAAATTGGTGAGTACAAGTGACCCGTTGTTATACAGACGTTATGTTCTGCAGACTTTGTTGATATGACGAAGTTTTTGGTTTGATTTCTTTCAAAGTTTGATTTGCTTATCCGAAAAAATTCCCTTTACTTGATTTGGTTTTTTTTTTCAATCATAATATAGCGCCAGACAATCTCGCAGCATCATTAATAATAAACTCCGAAATCCCCTGTTATCTACGAGATTACATCCGATTGATTTATTCCAACAAGAGAGAGAGAGAGAGAGAGAGAGAGAGAGAGAGAGAGAGAGAGAGAGAGAGAGAGAGAGGCGACAAAACAATATCGCCACACTTACATGATAAAATGAATTAATTACCAAAGTTTGAAGCTAAGAGGTATTGTTGTTGGGTGGATACAATGATGGCCATAATACGACGGCATAATTAACTATTGCAAGTATAATGCATTTGGAACACAGACTATTAATAATATTGAGAGATAACGGAAGGGTAGGGACTGCCCTCAGAGCAGAAATTGCACAATGGTCCGAACACAAATTGAAACAGGGCCAGCGGGACACTTTTTTCTCATGAGATAGTTTTTAGAATCATAAAATTGTAATCTATAATCGAATTGTTTTTAAACCTTGCTGCAAAGAAACTGTTGTCTCGTGTCAAAAAAGTAGGCCACAAATTTAACCCATTAACGCCTAGAGGACAGAATTTCGACATCGAAGTTCGACTTGATGCCGTTCAATGAATTTGAGAAAAACAAAGTTCCAAACTACTTATTCGTATGTTTTTGAGGGTGCTCTTTCAAATGGTGATGGTTAAAAAAATTCTTAAAAAATATTTAATCATGGAAAAATTTTTTTAATGACTTCGTTCTCTTTTCATTTTTTTTTATGACTTAAACCTATTCAGATCACGGCCTCAATGTCTAAACTTAAAATAAATAGAGTTAGTAAGGTCTAAAAAATTGTTACTAAAACAAAATGGCTGCCTAATTGAATTTTTTTTCAAAACTACGATTTTTTTTCTCGAAAACAATAGACTATCAAAAATTTTCTGATAACAAAAATGTTTTAGAATTGGTCAAAAAAATACACTCAAATTTTTTTCAGAATGTTTCGAAACGATTTTAGATTTTTTGAAAAAATCGTGAAATCGAAATTTTGAAAAACGTCATCAAAAAAATCTGAAAAAATTTGGTAACATTCTTTGACCATTTTCAAGACATTTTTGTTCTTAGAAAATTTTTGATAAAGCCTATAGTTTTCGAAGAAAAATTTGGAAGTTTTTTTTTGTAAAGCATACATATTTTTTTTCTTGTAGGGTTTATCAAAAATTTTCTAACAAAAATGTCTTAGAAATGGCCAAAGAATATTTCATTTTTTTTCAGATTTTTTATGGCGTTTTTCAAAAAATCGAAAATCGTTTCGGAACATTCTGAAAAAATTTGAGAGTATTCTTTGACCTCTAATTTCTCTCTTTGGATTCTAAAACATTTTCGTTCTTAGAAAATTTTTGATAAAGTCTATCGCTTTAGAGAAAAAAATCGTAAAAGTTTAAAAAAAATTTCAATTAGGCCGCCATTTTGTTTTAGTAACATTTTTTTAGACCTAACTAACCTTATTTATTTTAAGTTTAGACATTGAGGCCACGATCTGAATAGGTTTAAGTCATAAAAAAAATGAAAAGGGAACGAAAAGTCATTAAAAAAAATGCAAGCGACAAATGACGTTTTTTTTTTTGGATTAATTTTAATTTTTCCACGGTTAAATATTTTTTAAGAATTTTTCAACCATCACCATTGCAAAGGTGCAAATCACCATTCAGAGGGTGCAAAAGAGCACCCTCAAAAACATGGGAAAAGGTAGTTTGGAACTTTGTTTTTCTCAAATTCATTGAACAGCATCAACTCGAACTTCAATGTCGAAATTCTGTCCTGTGGACGTGAATGGGTTAATTCACAAATGAAAATATCTTCATTTAATTAGATGCAAACTTGTGCACTTCACTTTCTAAATGTGGCATACAAAAAAATACAATTTAACGGTAATAATAGTACCGATTGGGCCACACAGGTTAGATAGACTTTCTATTTAAATTTAAAATTCAATTCGTTCCCACTGCAAGCGTGGCGGGAACACAAAATTTATTGTACAAAATTAACAATAAATTTCACCGACGTCCCGGTTATCTACGTCTGTTTAATTTGGGGATTCAATTAGGCCTTAAACGTTGACTGTGCCCACCTGCGCACTTGTAATTGCCCCAGGAAGTGACAACAAATCTAGAGAGACAAATCAGTAAGGCATGTCAAATTATAATACAATTTAGTCGTCTATATTTCACACATTTACTTGTCGTCATTGTTTATTGTTGTAAAAATTCACATGTAAGGAAAGTGTCCCTTTCAATATCTGTGAAATTTATGTCATATCAAATTAATCATCTGAAAAATTACAATATTTCACAAAAAAATATTTTGACTGTCAAATTCTGAGTAGACATCAAAATATACGAGGTGTGGCTATTAAATAACCGAACTGCTGTCATAACACTTTTTATTCATTACAATAAACAGTAGCAACTTTTTTTGCCCTCAATCTTGGCGATACCTACACCTCTCCATACGACTTTTCCATTGTTGAAAGCAGTGCTGGAAGTCCGCTTCTGTCTGGTTCAGAACCTCCGTCGCTTTTGCTTTAACCGCTTCCACACGCTTTCGAATCTTGTCATCACAAGTAATCACCGTGTCTAACAAGCCTGGATCAGTGTCAGTGTTGTTTAGAATGTCAGCGCAAATTTTCATTCTTGATTCCCTTTGCTCGAGAGTGAGGAGTTTTGGCACCATTTTTGAGCAAACTCTGCACATGTTGAACGATTCATGCAAAATCTGGCGAACACATTCTTTGTTGATTCTGGTTATTTCAGCAAGCCCGGATACTTAAAAGACGATCTTCGTGGATTAATTTACCAATTTTTTTCAATGTTTTCTTCCATTTTTGACGTTGAGGGCCGTCCGGGGTTCAGATTGTCTTCGGTCGTTTCACGTCCCTCTTTAAACCGTTTAAACCATTCAAAAACTTGTGTGCGGAATAAACATTCATTCCCGTACACTTTTTTTAACAATGCATAAGCTTCTATAAAAGTTTTCCCCAGTTTAACAAGAAACATGAGATTAACCCGTTGCTCCATCTGAACACTTAACAATTTTTCGACGCATTACTGGTGCGTAGACTACTTCAAACGATTGCTACAGTTAAACTGAGCGACCCACTGGCTTCTCCAGCGAGCTCAGGGTGGGCAAAGTATCACCAGACACAGTTCTGTTCAAACTTGTCGCGACACAGTTCGGTTATTTAATAGCCACACCTCGTACGTATATGTATTCATGTATTATTTGTATATTTTTTAAACTTAATATAAAAGGCTCATACATATACAATATATTCTTATACAGGGTCATAACAAAGGACATAATACAAGAACAGATAACAAAAAACAAATAACAGAAAATTGATTATTTAGAAATATCTAGATAGCTATGATTTTTTAGAAAACCATACAGTTCTTGATTATATATCGCTGATTGAAATAAAGCTGATCTACATAAGTTAAAAAAAGTAGTGAACTTCATTACTTCTTGATTTTCTATACCGAATATAGAAAACACAATATGAATACAGTTGCACGTTTTTGGTGACATTTGCTTTTACAACTGCTGTTAAATTTTTCAAGCCTTCCATGAAAATTTGAGTGTGGAAAACTTAACAGAAGTCATTCATACCGATCTACGTTTTCGGTATTAAATTTTACTCGCTATAAAAACCATCGTAAAAAGATAGGTACATCCTCCTTACGTTACCGTTATTATAGATAAAACTTTAATATTTTCAGTATGAAAAGTCTCTCTGGTTGTTCCGTTAAATTTCACATTGGTTGGGCAAAGATAAACTGTGACATTCGACAGTAACTTCAGCGTCCATTAGCACTTACTTGCCAGTAGGTCATCAGGCTAGGCCCATTCTGGTTAACAACTTGCCCCTAATACTATTTTTTATCTTTCAGCCCTTTCGCCGTGGTTTGCGAGGAAAAAAGATGTTTCTCTTGTTTTACCGCTCTGATAATTTTTACAACGACAGCGTTTATAGGGGTAATAATATTTAATACATTTAAGAAAGATGGTGGGATTCTTTTTTGGTATAATACAGGAGGAGATTTGGAAACTTCCGCGTAAAAAACAAATTCATACTTGACAAATTTGAACCAGCTAACACCAGAACACTTTTTTTGCACTCAACACGCGTTTCGCCAACCACGTCGGTATCATGGTTGAGAATTTTTTTTACTTATTAATTGAACAAGTTTTCGACCTTCTACATAGAGTTTATATCGACTGATTTTGTAAATCAGTCGATTTACAAAATCCAAAGTATACTGATATTTACTATAGTTATACATGCTTAAACATTGACCAAAAAAATTGTCGACTCTCAAACGTTTGGTCATTGATGGACAAGGGCGTAGCCAGTATTTATCTTTGGGGGAAGCGCCCAATGCAGATGAAACAAAAAAAGCCAAAAAAAAAAAAGCCAGTGGAGGCAACGGTAACCGCAATCCCCCGAGTATTTTGGTTTTTACTTGACCCTTTGGGGGGGCGATCGCCCCCATCGCCCCCCCCAGGCAACGCCCTTGTTGATGAAGCAGTTTGAATCGATTCTGTAAGGTCCGAGACAAAACTATTCCGATATATGGACGTTTAGTAAAAGAAAATGCACTAGAAACAGCCCAAATTTTGCAGCTAACTGACTTTAAATTCCATTTTATGCTTCTGACAAAATTTCTCCAATCAGCCGGTTGGAGAGGTTAATGATATATATGTATTTTTTTTTTTTATATTCAAGTAAGGATGTTATAATATGTTTTATTTTAATAATATGAAAGTAGATATCAGTAGTAATTTTTTGTTTTTAATTTTCCCACATTTAAATAACGGACACCTCTATGTATATACCTGACATTTCAGGATTCCCCTTGAGTCTCCGATATTAGGAGGTTATATTGTATATATTTGTATTTAGCATATAGATATTTTCTTTTTTGTTTTGAACTATTTTTAAGCAAGAACGAATTTCAGACCAGAAATTTTGATGTTTTATTAAAATTTGTTTAAACAAATGCATTTTAAATAAAATGCTCCACTTTCATAATCATAATTCATGGTCATA
Organism: Aromia moschata; assembly: GCA_029963805.1. NCBI lineage: Eukaryota > Metazoa > Arthropoda > Insecta > Coleoptera > Cerambycidae > Aromia > Aromia moschata. Next base: position 5,928,132 of record JAPWTK010000001.1, read on the forward strand.
AAAGTAACCACCATATTCGGATTTTATGAGTTAAAATATGCAGACATCATCTTGGTCTATTGATCCTCAACGGTGCCCTGGGCTAAAAATACTTTTCAAAATGTACTCCCGGATACAACCCGATTTCTGAAATTAGAGATATCTCTGAATGGTAAGAGATGTCGAAAAGGAGGCATATAATTTTTTTGTGGAAAAAGATACAAACTACAAAATTTATTTGAATATTTTTATCTATCTATTTTAAAAGTATAAAAAAATATAAAAGGTATAGCAAAAAAAAAAACGAAAAAATTTTTAAAGTTTTTCGAAATACAGGTCCCGCCTCTTGCAAAATAATCACCTATATATATATATATATATTTAACTATCAAGTCCAAATTTTCATCAACTCTTAACTTTTTGCAAGGTTTTAAGTAAATATTGTGATCGGATTATATCTCTTTATTTATTATACCTAACTAATTTTAGCATTTAAATTCCGAAAAAAATCCTCCAACAGTTCACCTCGGAATTAGTCGGTGAATAAAACGTATGAACCCGACCGCGGTTATCACGGCGCATATTTCACAAACGCGCTTAGCGAACACAATCACGGAATCGTGTTGATAAACCAACACAAAAGGAGGGAAGAGGTATCAAAATGTAAATTGACAAAATTGGAGGGAGCCGCTGGCAGACTGCGAACAACTCCCGGTCGCAGGAAATGAAGATCTCGCCCAGCCCGCGCGGCAGATACCGCGCCATCTACTAGCGATTTATGGAAGCTAAATGATTCCGAAGGGTCGAGGGTAATTGGAGAAAATGCGAGTGAAATCTATGAATCCTTTCCGTTTTCCGTTTATAACTAATACGTATGACACCCTCTCCCTGGCATCCAATTTAACAGATATTAGGTTGAAGAGTGTGAAACAAGGATTTGATAAATTGTAGTCATCATTTATGAGGATTCCTGCTGTGGCAATTAAATAGTCGTTGTATTTATAGAGCGTCACAGCTAAAGTGCATTCAGGAGGTTACGAAACTTTGACAATTTTTTTGTGATATTGACTAACGACGAACGAAATGTGTAAATTAAGTAATGTGAATCATTTTTTAAAATTATTTTTATTCGAATAGAATTACAATTCAGTATTGTCTCCTTCAAAATAACTTCCTTGAGAAGCCACATAGCGCTAGAGACGGTTCTTCCATTCCTCATAGCAGTGACGGAACTCATATACTGGAATAGTTGTCAGCTGGTCGGTTATAGCAGTTTCAATGTTTTTATGGTCTCAAAATGACGTCCCTAGAGGTGATTTTTGATCTAGGGAAGAGAAAAAGTCGCCAGGACTCAAGTCAGGCGAATAAGGAGGCTGAGGAGTCACAGGGAATTTTTTACTGGCTAAAAATTCGTTAATGAAATGGCTGTGTGACAAAGCGCATTGTCGTGATGTAAAATCCAGGTGTTCTTGATGTTTGGTCTCACATGCATGACCCTTTTTCGAAATTTTTTCAAAAACCTCTCTGTAAAGGTGTTGTTTTACTGTTTGGCCTGGGAGGCACAAACACTTTGTGGACAATTCCCTGGCTATCAAAAAAGCAAATCCTCATGCATTTGATCTTCGACTTGCTCATTCCTACTTTTTAGGGTCTCAGTGAGCTTGAAGTGTGCCATTCCATGCGTTGGCGCTTGGTTTCCGGGTCGTACTCAAACACCCTAGTCTCATCACAAATAATGACATGTTCCATAAAATGGGGATCCTTTTCAATCGATTCCAAAAGTCAAGACACCTTTCTCTCCTGATGTCCTTTTGTTTTGTTGATTCGTTACTCAAAATCTGATGAAAAGTGGTGTGATTCAAATGTAATCTTCCCCGATCATTTTTTGTCGTCAAACGACGATGTGAACGCACAAGATGCCGTATTCTATCAACATTTTCATCGGTTCTTGAAGATGAAGGCCTTCCTCTACGTGGTTCATCTTCAATCGACTCTCTTCCTTCTGAGAATGCCTTAAACCACCGAAAAACCTGGGCTCTTGAAAAAACACTCTCTCCGTTAGCGTGTTGAAGTTTTGCAAAAGTATTCGTTGCGCTGTGTCCAAGTCTGAAGCAAAACCTGATAGCAAACCGTTGCTCAAAATTAATGTCACTCATTTTTAAAACGCACTAGAAAAAAACGGTTTACGAAAACAGTCACAATGAACAAACAAATGACTCTAACAAGTTCAAACTTGTACTGAAGGTTCATTACATGTTAACCCTACCTCCCTTCCAAGTCCCGTCTCCAAAGTGTTGCTAGATCGGACGCTATGTTGCCAGTTTCATTACTTAATTTACACACCTCGTATTTTCGCTCCACTCAGTGACTGGCCAGATTAGTTCGATTAAAGTTTATGACATTCCTTCTGTTTTCAGAAAAAAACGTGTACAATAGTTCTTGACAATTTTTTCATTTAATTTCCAATTATGTCCGGTTAAAGTGTAAAAAATTTTAATTAAAAGTCGGCGCAACTTAACACGAATTATAGTAAAATAACACGTTAATGGCACTTTACGGCTGCATGCCGAAACAATTTGAGGCGTCCGAAAGTTTTGATTGCGACCAACTGGGTTAAAACTGCACTTAGTCGACGAAGTTAATGTGGCCTGCTCTCGGTATAGTATCTGGAAAGTTCGAATATCCATTTCCATAAATATTCCGCGCTGTCTGCACGTCTGAACGCCCTGAGTAATATCTTATTCGTACGGATCATTTCGCTCTGCAGACAGATAAATATCTCTATTTATTTGAGATCTATCACCGGAATAAATTTGCATGGAGACACTGTGAGTAGAGAGAAATTATACTAGTCGAATGGTAAAAAATGTAGCTTGTAAACAAACCGTTATACAAAAAAAATGGTAAAAAAATGCATTAATTTTGCATGTAATACTAGTAAAAATTGACAAATTATATTACACATATTTCATACAAAATAAAAATCTACGAGGATAGTAGCTATTAAATAATCTAACTCCTGTCATAACACTTTTTATTCGTTACCAATTACAGCAGCAACTTTTTCGCCTTCAATGTACTCCCCCTTGGCGATCTCTACACCGCTCCATACGACATGTCCATTGTTGAAAGCAGTGCTGGAAGTCCGCTTCTGTCAGCTGGTTCAGAACCTCCGTCGCTTTTGCTTTAACCGCTTCCACACTTTGTTTCGGGGTCGTAAGTAAAAAACCACGATTCACCACAAGTAATCACCGTGTCTAACAAGCGTGGATCAGTGTCAATGTTCATTCTTGATTCCTTTAGCTCGGGAGTTAGGAGTTTTGACACCATTTTGCGCAAACTTTGCGCATGTTGAACGATTCATGCAAAATCTGACGAACACATTCTTTGTCAATTCCTGTTACTTCAGCAAGCCCTCGGATACTTAGACTGACGATCTTCGCGCATTAATTTACAAAATTTTTCAATGTTTTCGTCCGTTTTTGACGTTGAGGGCCGTCCGGGGCGCGGATCTTCCTCTCGGTCCCTCTTTAGGCCGTTTAAACCATACGAAAACTTGTATGCGGGATAAACATTCATTCCCGTACACTTCCTTTAACATTGTATTCTGTAAATGTCTTCCCCAGTTTAACAAGAAACTTAAGATCAACCAGTTGCTCCATCTGAACACTTAACATTTTTTCGACGCGTGACTGGTGCGTAGACTAATTCAAACAACTGCTACAGTCAAACTGAGCGACCCACTGGCTTGTCCAGCGAGCTCAGGAGTGGGAAAAGTATCACAAAATACAGTTCTGTTCAAACTTGTCGCGACACGCTCGCAGTGCGCTGGTAGCAGCATGTACGTCTTTAAATTTAAATACGTGTTTAAGTTTTAGAACGCACTGATGCCAGATTGTTATAAAAATATTCAGTATTTAGAAATTATTTTGATTAGAATACGAATGGATTTTGTGATTGTTTATTTGTTAAATAATTTATTTTTTCAATAGTTCTGAGAGATATAACTCAAGACATGCGATATTAGCCAGATGGCATACTTTGCTGATTTTTTTAATTATTTTACGATACATATGACATAGAATATATTATAACACATTGTTGTGTCTGGTAAATGAAGAAGCAAAATAATGTTCACAAGCATATAATGGACAAAACTTTTATTACAAATCTTTTGACAATGAAAATGGTCAAGAGGAGTACAAAGAGCTGTAGATTTCGTTTCAATAATTCTTTAAATTTGATATGCATGAGCTTCTGATGATGACAGCAGACTCGTCGAAGGATAAAGCGCTAAAATCAAATTAGGAATTCCACGAATTAAAATTAGATCTATGCCTGTTCCATTAATGTCGAATAATCGTATTATATTTAAAATAAGAAATAAGTACATGCAGTCTGTCCCAAAAGGAGGGCACCATGGAGGAAAATATTTTTCTCTAAATTTATGCGAGGGAATTTTTTTTACTACAAAAAATCTGAAATAGATAATTCAAGTCATTTCGGTACCTGTCCAACTTGAAGTAAAGCATAAAAAATGAAAAAATGGCTTTATTTAGGTACTAAAAATTTTGAAAAAATATATTGTGATTCTTATTTCAAAATTTCGTTTTGGATCTAATTGCCAAGTCAGTTCCACAATTTACCGTTTTTTCCAATTTGTTTTTTTTTTTTTTAATCCTGACCCATCAAATATTTTTTTTGGCCTTGAATGCAGTAAAAAACTTGTTTTATCGTACTGAATTTATTTTTCTATGTCATCCATGTTAATACCTAATTTAAATTACTCTACCTTTCTTTTTTTATTTGTGAAAAAAAAGAAATTCGGTACCACCCTAAGAACTTTAATTTTTTTTATATGGTCAACTTCATTCAACTTTATATTAATTTAACATGAAACTTATTAAATTACAATAATTTTATAATTCTTATCCGTAGAATCTATAGTATTTAAGCCGGTATTAAAACAGCAGTACAGTGCTAAACTGAACATTTGCCTAAATTAGGGTTATGGAAGTATTTTTGTTTGAAAAACAAGCGGACGCTGGTCGTTCAGTACACCGAATGAATAAATACCGAATGATAAAGTATAATTTAATATGTACGATAAATTTTACGTCTAGTGGCAACTTAATTTCCTTCGAAAGAGTCTCGGTGGATTTATGGCTTGCAACGTTAGACCGCATTTTACGTTATTTAACGGGCTTTCGAAAGGATTCTACGACTACCTAAAATTTCATAAAACATGTATCCACAAACGAGGGTTCCGAAACTTATGTAAAGGTGCAGGTACTACAAGGTGGCCCAAAAAAAGTTAAAACACAGAACGTTAAGGTCAAAATATGGCGATTTAAACATATTTTGAGGAGATATAAGCATCAAAATCTTATACTCATCAAAAGTTAAAGCAGAAAATAATAATAGTAACAAAATAATAATAACATTTGGGTCTCTGGAGGGAACACAGGTCAAGTTGAGGTCAAGAAGGGATTCTTCCAAGGCGATTCACTCTCACCGGTTTGGTTCTGACTGGCACTCAACCCATTGTCTACACTATTGAATAAGACAACAGCTGGGTACAAGATCAACATGAAAAACCGAGCAACACTCACTCACCTGCTCTACATGGATGATCTAAAGCTATTCAATGGGTTCAAGGCAAAACTCCAGGCCCTCACTGAAAATATTATGACCTTCAGCGACGACATCAAAGTGTCCTTTGGCCTGGATATATGCGCCACACTGGGGATTATGAAGGGATCACCTCATCACAATCCAGAGGTATATGCTGACATTCATCAACTACCACCAGAATAGCAATACCTTTACCTGGGAATGTTAGAACAACAAGATCAACCACACACAAGTGAAGAAAGAATTCCAAGAGAAATATAAGAACCGGGTGACAAAGTTGAGAATACAAAGATGAAAAATTCATTTTACGATTTTTAACCAGCTTTCCAACGTTTTGGGCCACTGTGCAACTCTGGAAACAACTCATTGAGAGAGAAGTTAATCCGTTTGGTAACGGAATCAAGAGAAATTTTCGACTTGAATGAAATAAAGGTCATTAGGTATCGAGTAAAAAGGTTTTCATGCTAATTATGCGGAGCTAGCAAGCAGTAAGCAACAACCATTTATAAAGCACCACAGTGCTTCCTACACTCTTCATCCCGTCCACCTACCAAAATTTGTAAGCAGGGGTTACAAATGTCTGTGATTTACGATTTAATTTAAACGGACAAATTTAATTAATTAAGACTTATGATTAATTACGTCTGTACCAGTCAGGTGCGCGGTAATACCCTCTTCTCTATCAAAGTTAATAACCCTAAATAAGTTAATCGTTAATCTAATTATTATGGCGCCTCATTTTTACGCTAGGGTCATTAGTCAAGGCAGATTTTTATTTTAAATGCGCCTCGATTTTCGCGAGGGAAAGTTTTCTGGAACCTCTGTAACAGATTGTTAATTACACAGGCACACACGCAAAAAATATGGAAAAATTACACTAGACTTCACCACCATGGCCATACTCCTACTGCGTATCTATTTTAGTTTATGTACAAATCCAAAACATCCTCATTTTTCAAGAAAATCAATTAAACTTTTCTTTTTATTTAAAGGGCATCAAAAACTGCTTCTTCTGACCCCATGATTTGTTTATACCACTTAAATTCAGTATAACCACTTATTTTACGATTTTTTTATTTAAGATCCGAATGCATAGCATGCATTCAAGAATCCTCAGGAATGCATTCAGGACTCCTCAAAACCCCCACCCCCTAGTGTTTGTTTCTATACGATCTCCAAGTTGCACAAAATATAAAGTTTGAGAGTCGCTAGATGAGTCAAGCGTGCTGTGGAATTATGTCAAGATAATTGATTGTTATCTAGAATTACTTAAAATTTTGACCCAATTGTAGTAGATAAAAAATATGTTTTGCTTTCTTTTTTTTGTGGGTGTATATTATTATTAATAAACACCTACATACAGTCGACCCCACCTCGACCAAGCGTCCTTGACCAATCCAATATAATTTTGGAAAAATCAAACATTGTGACTTTAAAACTATTGTTGATAATTTTATAAGCCTGTAACTTTGAAACAAATATAAGTCGATTGGTTACCACTTTTCTGTGTATTAGTCTTAAAAATAAGTATTTTATGCTCCAAAAAATTTGAATACGGAACACTCTGTATATAGGGCTGAACCAATATTTTTTTCAACCAACTAATTTTATGTTAAATAAAAACTTTTATTTTCCATTTAAACTCTTTAACATTAAACACCCATTTATTGCCCTTGGATTGCTCAAATTTTGATTCAACTCTATGCAACTAGAAACGACGTATCTCGGAGTTTTTTAGCAGACAACCTCAAACACAATAATAACACAGTATTAATAGTTGTGAGCTGAAGTTTTCATATACAATAAACCTTATCTCCATTCCTTCAAAGCTAATAATTCTAATCTTGAGAACCAGAACAGCATAGGAAAAAATCGTTGGTTTAAGGTTGTCAGTATGTAATTTATAGTTCTATTTACACAGCTTGTTATTGAGTCTGAAAGAAAATATTAATAAAAAAACGAAAATGGAAAACTGATAAGTTGAAGAAAGGGTTATTTAAAAGGGTCTATGGTTATTTAGTTTGAGAGTTTTGACTTTAAGATCTTCAGGACTATGGAGGGTGCCGGTGTTATAGGAAGTATATTTATTTTCAGAAGTGGGATAGGTTTATTTTTACCATCAAATATAGAATATATCCAGTTCGCAGCACTCTCAGTTCAGACAATAACTGTAGTTAGAAAATGAAATGGAAGTTTACGTATATGTACTATTTTAAGTAATATACTTAAAAGCAAATTCTTTTTTCGTTGTTAGCATACGTGCTTTAAAAAATTTCATTGACTTTGCACCTGATAGAACATTTCCCTCTGTATTTAGCTTCATTAGTAGAAATTGGGCTTACACGATCTCTTCTAACTAGATTTCTGGATCCATTCCAGAGCGGTACTTTATTTTCACCCCGGGGAGCTGTAGGCGCTTTTACAGCTAACTATTCGAATGTACTTACTTGTCTCGTGCCACGTTCTAGTTTATTAGGAGCGGAAGTTCGGAAACAACGTGGAAAATTCATTAATCAGCTGCATGTTGCCTGTAAAAATGCTGTTGAAGACGAACTGAAAGTTTCGACTGTCAAATTGAACATGAAATCTGAAAAGTATAGTCTACGTAACAAACAAATATTGAAATGAGTCATCAAAAATACGAAGTCATCACAAACCGACAGAGGTATTAGGTATCACGTGAAAAACACCGTGTTCTTTCACAATATCTGAGATATTCAGTGGTGGGAACGCGTACCATATGGTACGTGTTTTGGAAATTTAATTATGGCTCGTTTAAGTGAAATCCAGCTGAGAGGAATTTTAATCCCACCAGCTAGTCAATAAATGAAGAAGCCAATCAATTAAATTGAAAAGAAATAAAAAAACTGGCAATGTTTCAAATGCTGGTCGCACTACGAGTTAACGAAAACATAAATTGATTACTTTATTACATTAATATTGAAGAGAATCCAAATAGAACTTCTCGATAAATTGTAGGAGACATTGAAATTTCTCAGAGAAATGGTACATGTGTAGAGTACATACTCAAAATTCTCAGAAAGTAAACACCTGGGCAAGGTTAATTACACAGGCCCACAAAAAAAAGTGTCTAGTTCTGGGATGGAGACTAATTTTTCTTGTGTATTTTGTGCCGCTGAACCCGAATTCGTCATAAAAAATAGGGGTTCCGCAGCTAATTTTGAAGATAACCTCAAAAAACTGTAGAAAACGACGTGTTTCGATTGTAAAAGCTTGAGAAGACCCATTGAAATGCCCACAAAAAAAAGGTTCTGGGATGGAAACTAACAAACATTTTTCCAAGACTTTTTCTTATGTATTTTGTGCAGCTGAATCCCAGAATATTCCCAGGTTTCCGCTCTCAGAGAAACAACAATCTTCAGATTTGTCTTCAGCTTCTTGCTGTTGTTTCAAGTTATTTTCATAGTCTGTTATCTTCAAAATTAGCTGCGGAATACTTATTTTTTTTGATGAATTCGAATTCAGCGGCACAAAATACATAAGAAAAAGTTAGTCTCCATCCCAGAACCAGACACTTTTTTTGTTGGCCTGTGTTAATGATAAAACTATACGCCCTTTTTTCTTCTCCCATACTGCGACAATATTTGGGCCCTTTGTCCAAAGTTCTTGTTTTTACGCCTGTCCTTTAAAAAAATAAGTATAAAATCTTCCCATTGAACCTGACCCTGATTAAACCAGATCGATGGAGTGGCTCTCAAGGTATTCAGATCTGTCACCACTTGAAATAAAATCTCAATGTCGACGGACCAAATAGTATATAGCACTTGAAAAATCGAATTAGGTACGAAATACAAAAAATTAGTCCAGATGTCATTCGAAGTAGACAAGAACAATGTCTTCATATATTTCATTATTGCCAAGAACCTGGTGGGTGGAATTTTGAGCAGCAGTCTTAAATTACTGAACCTGATTTTGTTTTTCAAGCACCAGCATTTAATTTTATATTATTTTGTTTGTTTATTATATGAAAATTAATTTTATTGCCAATTTCTGTTGTGACATCAAAATTATATCAAATTTGAAAGATCTTTTATAGAAACAGAAATAAGTGGATGTTGCCATTTAAAGAAAAAACATCACTCATAAATAAACGACTAGAAAAATTGTATGTGACATCAAAACTGTGGTCGAAAATCGACTTGTTCCGGTACTTTGGCCAAAAAAACAATTAATATCGTTTTATTGACTTCGTTCCATTTTGTCGATGGCTATATATTTATCTGTTAAATGTGTGTAATGCATAAAATAAAATGTTTCTTTAGGTACAACAATGACAATTTCAAACAAATTGAAGCAGTATTTAAAATGTGTATAAAAACATTTGATTTTTTGTTGTTTTTCTCTAAATACTCTTGAGAATTGTGTACCAAAAACTACAACACTTCATATTATACAGGGTGAGTCAAACTTAACGCGACAAACAAAAGGTACGGATAGGGCATGTTATTCTAAGCAAAAAAGTTCTAATAAACATGTGTCCGGAAATGCTTCCCTAAGAGCGCTACGGACGTTCAAAGATGGCAGGCCCAAATTGATTTTCTTGCCTTTTATTTCAAAAACTGCTCGAAATGTCCACCGTCATTTTCAATGTAAAGTTGACATCTGCGAATGACTGATTGCGCGGCTGCACGACATCCGCTAGTGGTATTTCTTGGCAGCTTGCAAGATCCTCGCTCGGGAGACTAGCTTCGTCGTTGACGGGCTACATAAACCCTTTGCTCTTCATTCTGCCCCAAACATAAAAATCCATAGTGGTTAAGTCCGGGGAACGCGGAGGCCAAGGACGGGACAGTCTCGACCGCGACCAATCCATCTTCCTGAAAATGGTTGTGAAGCCATTGCCACACAGTAGAGTGTAATGGGCTGGGCAACCGTCAAACTGGAACCACCTGTTTGCTCTATCAATTAGAGGCATGTCATCTAATATTGCTTCAAATTCATTTTCCAGGAAATGAAGAAAGGCCGGACCATTTAGTCTTGGAGGGACAAGAACCATGAACTAATGAGGTGTATCGTCGCATAACCCCATCCAAACGTTGCACGAAAATTCATGTTGAAAATGTTGTTCTTTTACAGCATGCGGCTAACAGGGCCCAAATATGCGCATTATTTGGTTTAAAGATACCACTACGGGTAAAGCTTTGCCTCGTCCGTCCCAAATCACCTTCCGATAGTAAGAAGCATCGTTTGTTATTGGGTTCCAAGAACCACTCTGAAAATTCTCTTCTTTCGAGGTAGGTCTTCAGGAAGCAAATTCTGAACTTTCTGCAAATGATAGGGGTGGCGACCATCTGCTTTCAGAGCTTCGTTCACAATGCCTAATATATGCACAATGCCTGGGAATAGCCTAATTGCAAAAGAACATCTCCTCGTGCTACTTTGAAGGTATTTGATCGAAGTGTTCTAGGACATTTTTCTGTTCTTCGATTATTATGAAGGGGTGCAAAAATACCGGTCTGTTCTCGCGATTTCGAAGCAAGTTGTCCCAGTTTCTCTTAATCGTTGAAATGTTCTAGCTGAAATACCGCTTTGTCGGGCACTCTTCTCATTGGAAATCTTCGGGCGTACTCATTCACAGCAGCGCGCATTACCATCACAGTACCCGTAAACAAACACAATATCCGCATATTCACTTGTAGTGTAGGTATTTGGCATGTTTCCGCAATTTACTCATAAACTAGCTTAAAATTAGTGACAAATTGAATTCAATCGACACGTAAACAAGGCTGTCAAATAAACACTTTCAATTGTTATCAAGGCCTGCTTCTCTTTTTTAATTAAAGTAAGGCAGCGGAGTGAATTAATCAGTTATTCGCAGATGTCAACTTTGCATTGAAAAATGATGGTGGACATTTCGAGCAGTTTTTTAAAATCTTTAGGTTTGTTTTGTTACGTTAAACCAATTATTTTAAGCAGTTTTTGAAATAAAGGCGAAGAAACACCAATTTGAGGCCGGCCATCTTTAAACGTCCAGCTGTCTAGGTCTATAGCTACTTTCCGGACACATGTTTATTAGAACTTTTTTTGCTTAGAATAACATGCCCTATCCGTACCTTTCGTTCTGTCGCGTTAAGTTTGACTCAACCCTGTATATAATTCTTTCGTCAAACTAACGAGCCACTCAAGTCATCAAAGTTGGCCAGGCAAAAAAAGACGTATTTCTATTCTTAATCTTAAATTTATTTAAAACTGATTTAAAACTTTTAACTAAAATTTTTCTCATAATACTCTTGAGAATTATGCACTAAAAAACTATGAACTTCATATTTAAAGATTAAGTCACTATCAACTTTTAGTTTTACAAAGTTTTACCCGAACATATTATTTCGTAACTAAAAGTTTTTGCGGTTTTGGCACACACCCTCGTTAACACGAATATTTAACGAATTAATCCACGATTTTCTCTAACCGCACTTGCCCATCCTCGCTAGTTGATTTATGAATTGTTGCATGTGTTCTGCAAAGCAGCGTAGGCGTCATTCTTCGAAAATTAATACTAGTCAACCTCGTAAATTAGGCCGGGTCCGTGCCTGTCATCCTACATTGGGCTGCCACAATATGCAAACGAGCGCATTAAAACACAATTTAAAATGCGCCATGGAAAATTACGAATTGGGAAAACGTATCTTTGTAAAATTATTTCAATAAATCGATAATATTGATAGGGTGTTTATAAACTGAAAACATTTTACATAATATCTCACGAATCTTTCACATTTAAAAGACAATGTCAACAAAATACAGAAAATAATGAAGTGACAGACAGAGCATTCCAATAGTCTCGGAAAAAGTTAAAGTTAAAGTTAAAGTATCTTAATGTTGAAAATTCTCCAATTGAAAATCTCTTTTTTAATTACTTTATTTTTCCTGTGGATAATAATAATACTCACCCTATGATTACTCCGAAGAGTAACCCCAGAGGTCCTCTCAGGGATCTGTGCGGGAAGGGGTGGCTATTATTATTATTTGCCACGGCTCACTGGGAGCGAGTTCCGAGGAAACCCAGAAAACTCAGAACATTACCAAATCTAGGAGCATGTGCGGTTGGATTGGCATCTATGCATCCACACCTATCCTAGTGTGTACTAGTGGTTGCATATCAAGTCCTGACAGAGAAAGCGAGACTATTAAAAATCCACCTCGGCCAAGACTCGAACAACGCGCACAGAGGTATCGCGACTGGAAAGACTGTCTTTAACCCACTCGGCTACCCGTGCCCACACATATATGGATATGGCATAATATTACCACTACATTTCAAATCAAGATAGCATCTTCACTTTGACACTAGAAAAAAAATGTAAATAGCGTGGCCCAAAACGTTGTAGTAATATTTTTAACAAATCCATATGAGAATGGACGAATTTATAAATTTTAAATAAATACATAGAAGTTGACACGTCTCAGGTTTTTAGACTTTTGGATTATTTTAATTTATTAAATATTTATTCCACAGCTAACATGATTAGACCCTGTTATGCAACAAGAATTCAGGCCATAAAACATTATGAAGGATATTCAAATAAATTTGACCTCAAATTGAGTGTGGAAAATCATCGCTCAGCCATCGTATTCGCCAGATTTGGTTCCCTGTGCATTTGGTTCCCGGTTCCCACCCATAAACTGACTTTATAGACTTCTGACGTAAAGAATACAAACTAAACCACTGAGATAGCTCACGAAGCTACGCACGTGAGGCCATGGAACATTCTATGTCTTTATTATGAAAGAGAACCCAGAAAAGAGGACCCAAGAGGCAAACCATCAAGACCCATGACGTCATGCGTCACATACATGATGCTCGATAGAGTTTTTCCCTACCCCAGATTTTGACCCTTCAGATTAGGCAAACTATCTTTACCAAGCGTGACGTGACGCAAAACCATGACGCAGATCGCAATATTTTCTAGGGCAATCCCATAATAAAGACATAGAATGACAAAAACGTACGTCTTAGCCACATTTTTTCCAATATGGCTGACATGTAGAAAAGTGTTTAGCAACTTGAGTTATAGGCAATTTGTAATGGTTAAGTTTTTGCTTTTGGATCTGACGGTCTGGTTAATTTTATTTTCTTGTAATCGATCAAGATTCTTAACAAGAATTTTAAAATCATGTTTTTAAATAGGAAACAAAACGAAATCATATAGTGTTGGTACAGGCCTTTTGACAGAAAATTCATATTCAAAATTCAGGATTACCTTTATGGAAAATATCCTGTAACATTATCTACCATTGTTCGCCCACAGTGTCTGCTCTAGCCAGTGGCGGTTGGTGATATTTCAGTTAGCCATATCTTGAAAACGACGCATGGGACCCACTTCACTTTTTAGGTGATGACTATACACATCTTACAGAAAGGATTTATAGTGAAAAAACCGTGAGCAAAGTTTGCGAAAAAATTTTCAAAAAAACTGCAGAACAACCTGGAACCTCAGTAATGCTCTGTGGAATATTTTTTTATATCTCTGTGGTATATTTTTTTATAATCTAGAAACAAATATAAGGAGAGGTTTTTCGATTTGTTACAAAATATTTTTTTTCAAAGAGTTATGGCCATTTTAATTTTAATTTTTAATTTTATAGGAACATTTTGTTTTTCCAAAATTAAAAATTAAAATGCTAAAAATAATATACCGCAAATATTCCATAGAGCGTTACTGAGATCCTAAGGGTGTTCTGCAGTTTTTTTGAAAATTTTTTCGCAAACTTTGCTGACGGTCTTTTCACTATAAATCCTTTCTGCAAGGGTGTATAGTCATCACCTAAACAGTGAAGTGGGTCCCATGCGTCGTTTTCAAGATATGGCTAGCTGAATTATCACCAACCGCCACTGGCTCCAGCACCATCTTGCTACAAGTAAACTGTGGCAATCTCGTCATTTTCCAACTGATTAACAGTGTAATTTGTTCCCTGTATCATTGACCTGTCAGAAGTTCCATTAAAAGTAATTTAGAAATAATTATTCTCAGTCAACTGATAGCAACTTTCTATAAATGAAAGGGGGCTTGCTTTGACAAAATATTGTCTGATTTCTATGAGTATCAATGTCATACAGTTCATGAAGGGCATAAAGGACATATAGGCCATAAACTAGATATAAAAATAGATCATAATGATCTTATTAGTCATAAAATCATAAAAGTATGGCTCATAAAAGTTATAAACGTTTACAGGTCATAAAAATCTGTCATAAAGGTTTGACAAAATACTGTCTGATTTCTATGAGCCATAAATGTCATCAGGTCATATAGGGACATATAGGCCATAAACGTAGGTCATAATGATATTATTGGTCATAAAAATCATAAAAGTATGGCTCATAAAAGTCATAAACGTTTACAGGTCATAAAAATCTATCACGAAGTTCATAGAGATCATAAAAAGTCTCTTAGTCGTAAAGACCATATAGATCATAGTGGTCTATCAGGTCATAAAGGTAATATATTTCATAAAGAACATGGAGGTCATAAAATTCATCAAGGTTATATCCAAATTTACTTTTAAAAACAAAAACAAATGTTTTAGGTGATTAAATATGGAAAAACTGGATGTAGAAGTAGTAATTTCTTAGGCAGCGTTTTTTTTTCAAGCCTTTCTCATTATTTTAACCTTTCATATTATACTTTTTATTTCCTTATCGACGTTTGTTCTGGGAATCCAGTGGATTGTCAGCCCTTAGACGTTTTTAACGGAATTACCTTATTTACTTAAAAGTTTACAGAATTCAGGCTTACAAGCAGACGTACTTTTATTGAAGACTCGATGTTTTAACCTCGCAAATGAGTCGGCGGCGTCGACCAATTAGCTCGCCCGAAATGTAACAAGGGCCAATCAAACGCGGTCATCAGTCGAGGTCGTTTTGAGGACCCTAATTTAATAGTGCCGTCAGTCGAGGCAATTCGTTAGCGGTTTCCTTAAAAATGGAGAAGGAAATCGCCATTGATGGTGTAAGGGGTTTAGAAATCTGATTTAGTGCAATTGTCTCCCTTAAAGGAAGCGATTTCGTTCCAGAGTGCTGAATAAATTTGGTTAGGATCTTTGGGTCTCGAGTGAATTGAATTCAGGGGCAAAACGTTTCATTTAACAAAATATAATATAATGTAATTAAATGAAATGACGGTCACACACAGACACAGTACAGCCACAATTAGTGTGAGCTCGAGTGAAATAAATATCCCCTTTGATTAGTGACACAAATTTGGTTCATAGAATTATTTAGTTAGGTACCTACTTAAAAAAAAAAACTACAAAACTGAACCATAGTTGTTTTTTTGAATGGAACATTCTGTGTGTTTTTACATGTTCTGATTCTTAGAATTTTTCATTTTCAAAAATATATAATATATAATATATATATATTTCCATTTTCAAAAATATATAATATGTATATGAACTGTTCGAGGAACTTTTTTTTTTTAATTTCAATAACAAATTCGCACTAACTTCAAAAAACAGTCAAAATTATAAAAACCAACCCTGTACAAAGTGGAGAACAATTATTATTTGGTTGTGCCAGTGGCGACTTGTGGAATTTGAAATTATTGGTATTAGTATTTTTATAACCTACAAATAATATTTTAGGACGTAATTACTAGACCTGAATAGAAGGCTATAATGGCCAAAAAAAACCTCTAAAAGAAATTTACGAATCAAAAACCTTTTTACATTTTTTTTCTAATTTCTGTAATCTATAAAAGCCATAGTAATTTAATTGTTATTTCCCAGTATTTGAATTTTACAGTAGCATATTTAAGCAAAAGAATGAAAATTTTGTAAAAAACACAAGAATAAAAATTTGTATCTTCAATTGGTAATTGTGAAAAAAAGAACACATCGCACAATTTTTCAAGCGCTTAAGATCTTCTGATGGGGCACACATTTTCTTTTGTTTTCGTTTTTTGTTATTTTACTATTATAGCCTATTATTCGTCGTTGAAAAAATAAATAAAAATAATCGTCTCTAAGGATATGATACCGAGGAACCTACATACATCATGCTTCCTTACGAAAATACGAGAACTTATACTAACTTGTTGGCTTGTGTCATTTGACTAATTATTAGGGTTCGAAAATGTGTGCCATAACGCCTGGTCGGCACTATAAAACTCTATAATAGTGAAAGTATAAACAATATTTTTTAAGGGCCTTGTAAATTATATACGCGTGTATTTTTTATCCCTGCATACGTACGCCACTAACCGATCCTGCCAAGGTACTAGGACCCGAATATGCGCAGTATGCCATCTCAGTACGAGAGGACAGGATAGTCTAACGCAGTTTAACACGCGAGACGGCAAACATTCCGAACCCTACTAATTATTAAAATATATTTTATTGACTATATTAAATTCGTATGATTGTCACTGCCTAATTCTAGAATATTACGATTTTGCCTAACTTCTAACAAGGCTCTCAATCCACAGCTAATAATAATGCCTTTAACCTTTAACCCGAAGGTTCATATATTTTACCACGACTGATTATGAAATACCACTACGGACATTAAGTTCACAAAATAAAAAAGAACAACGCAAATGTTATTATCACATAATACAGAACAAAAAGGAGAGTAACCTGTTTTTCTGGTGGTCTTGCATTTATCTGTATTTTATGTGTCGGCATAGCGTACACGTAGTAAGTTAAGGGTTAATAGTTCAGTGTTTGTAACGGACTTTTAATTCAACTACAAAGGATTATTTTAAAGAAGTGATGTTTAAACCCTTTATAAGAACAGGTAAATTAGGATTAGCAGATTATATTGTTCACATTCTGAGTTTATTATGTCTTTTAAGTAAATTAATATTTAAAAGTGTCTAAATTAAGTAATGAGATTGATTTTTCGATTTTTTTTATTCGAATAGAATTACAATTTAGTATTATTGTCTCCTTCAAAATAACTTCCTTGTGAAGCCACACAACGCTGGAGACGGTTTTCAATGCCTCATAGCAGGCTGCTTGAAATTCATATGCTGAAATAGCCTTCAGCTGGTCGGTTACAGCCGTTTGAATGTTTTCTGTGGTCCCAAAATGACGTTCCTTGAGGTGATTTTTTAATCTCAGGAAGATAAAGTCACAAGGACTCACGTCAGGCGAATAAGGAGACTAAGGAGCGACAGTAATGTTTAAAATGGAAAAACATGTTTACTGAAATGGCTATGTGACAAGACGCATTATCGTGATGTAACATTCAGTTGTTATTGATGTTTGGTCTCACACGCATGACCCTTTTCGAAGTTTTCAAGAAACTGTCTATAAAAGTGCTAATTTACTGTTTGGCTTGGAGGCACAAATTCTTTGTGGACAATTCCCTAGCTATCAAAAAGCAAAGCAACATGCATTTGATCTTCAACTTGTTCATTCTTGCCTTTTTGGGTCTTGGAGAGCCTGAAGTATGCTATTCCATGCTTTGACATTTGGTATTCCGGTCGTATTCAAACACCCAAGTCTCATCAACATAAAATGGGGATCGTATTCAATCGATTCCAAAAGTCAAGGTTCCTTTCTCTCACTGATGTCTTTCTGTTCCCGAGAAAGGTTTTTTGGAACCATTTTTGCGCAGATTTTTCTCATCCCCAATTCGTTAGTTAAAATCTAATGTACAATGGTTGAAATTTAACTCTTTCCCGATCATTCTTGTCGTCAACCGACGATCTGAACGCAGAAGATCCCGCATTCAATCGACATTTTCATCGGTTGTTGAAGATGAAGTCCTTCCGCTGCGTGGGTCATTCTCAATCGACTCTCTTCCTTTTGAGAATGCCTTAATCCACCGATAAACCCGGGATCTTGAAAAACACTATCTCTTGCGTTTTGAACTAACGCTTCTGTTCAGAAGAAACCAAAATCCCAGACATGGCATATAACTTGCGTTCAATAGAATTTGATCTGATTTTATGGAAGTATGTTTGGCCAACTCAAACGTATATATTTGATAGTTTCAGGCCTAAAATTGTTGTTTTGTGATCTGGCGTTTGACAGCTATCGTTTGATAGCCGCTAAATTACACAAGCCTTTTATTTGTGTACACTCTATGATTTTCGTGACTCAAGTAATTAGCGAAACTATATCATGAGAATCGATAGTTTCCCAAGGTTGCGAAATTTAAAAATAGATTGAAAGGCCGAGAACAAAGTCCTCATATGTATATTCACCACTATAGACAACCTCTAGGATCTAAATTACAAAAGCGCTTTATTTAAGGGTTAATTTACCCCGCAGTCGTTATAGAAAGACCTACTCATACACCTTAAGTGATTATAATTTATAATGTAAGGGGATGCCAAAAGCTATTAGCAAGGTGTGTACGCGTCTCGTTTGTTTCCTGAATATGGGTTTAATTTTGGCAATAATCGATTCTATACAGGGTGTCCCGTTATTAAGCGAAACTACAGATACTTTGGATTTAACAAATATTAAGATTTAACAAAAAATTACATTAGTCCAAAAGTTATTGGTAACAATATTGGTAACAATGAAGAGATACAGGGTGTCAAAATGACGAGGTGTGTCTATTAAATAATCGAACTGCTGTCATAACACTCTTTATTCGTTACGAATTACAGTAACAACTTGTTCGCCTTCAATGTACTCCCCTTGGAGATCTCTACACCGCTCCATACTGTGAGCTGATTCAGAACCTCCGTCGCTTTTGTTTTAACCGCTTCTACACTTTCGAATCTTGTCCCCTTCAGTGTCACCATGTCTAACAAGCCTGGATCAGTGTCAATGTTGTTTAGAATGTCAGCGCAAATGTTCATTCTTGATTCCTTTTGCTCGGGAGTGAGGAGTTTTGGCACCATTTTTACGCAAACTTTATGCATGTTGAACGATTCATGCAAAATTTGGAGAACACATTCTGTGTCTTAGTTACTAATAGCTGTTGGACTAAGGTAAGTTTGGTTATATCCTAATATGTTGTTTTGCAATGGCCCGTTAATAATGGGACACCCTGTACATAGGTACAGTAGTTTTGGAGGTTTTAAATAAACATAGTTCGATTTATTGCTTAAAAAAAATGGGTAAAAAATACGGAGATTCAATTTTTCCATAAACTCAAAAATAAAAAAGTTTGTTAATTTAAAAAAATAGAATTTTTCCGATCCTGCCTTAAATTGAAAGAAAAGATAAATTGTAAACACAGTAGAAAACGTTACCTAATGTTTATGGCATTTTTATGATTGATTTATTTCTAGTATTTTCTTATATTAAAGGTAAAAAGAAACTCATACTACAGGTATGACTCAATTTAAGAATCACCCTGTATATTTTATTAAAAAAGTTCTCAGTTCATTCGTTGAAGAGGAAATGTTTTTCGCTTCTATAAGATTTTCGGAGACATTTTAAGTTAAAATTAATAAGCGTATAGATTTGTCGTTTCTTAGGCAGTGGTTCTTTAAATAATTTTTAAACCTAGAAATATTCAAAAATTCCAAGCAGGATCATTCTACCCTGAGGAAATCCGACGTAAAAATTTTCGTAGTAGTTATCCTGGTCGAGGCAGTAAATATATTCTAATCGACAATCAACTGGGATTCACTCTATATCTACTTTTATCTAGATCTTCACATTTATTGTTTTCGGCAAGCTGTACCCGTGATTCCATTTGTCGCATCCCCTCTACATCCAGAAATGTTAAGAGATTGAGGTCAAAGCCACCTCCATTATATTACTTCGAAGTGTTTGACCTATTTTCCTGATACTCTAAACTTTATCATTATGTAGCATCAAGACAGGTTCCTTTACATAGTACAGAATCACGACGTGATGTCCCGGTTACTATAGGATTTCCCACCTAGGTAAATGTTCGTACTTTACACAAGGTTATTCAATTGTACAGGTGTGCTCATCAATAATGAGGGCACTAGGTTTACTTTCTCGAATTACAGGGACTAATACTACTACTACAGTATCTAATAATCGATAGCGTTGAATTTGTTAGAGGGTGTTCTAGTTTTTAACACATGTCTTCTAATTGAATAAAAAAAGACCCATGTTAAGAAGTATTGGAAAAAGTGATCTGCCCTCAAAGGAGATTTGAATTTTGTAGACATAACTCGTAAACACTTTAAGATATGAACTAAATTGCAAGAATTAGAGAAAATTGTAAGATTTGAGTATCGGTTTGAGATTTTGAGCTTACCTATTTATTTGGGGGTTGGGGTATAAATGGGAGAACTGTTTTATACTTCCATATAAATTTAAAAGAGCATGTTTTATCTGTTAAATATTGAACAAAATATTAGTGTCAGTTATAACAAAAATATTATATCGGGCAATTTCCGGAAAAACACTGCATTTTTTTAACTAGTCAGATCCAACGGTTACCCAAGTCATTTATTCTGAGCGCACAAGATCCCGTATTATATCGATATTTTCATCGGTTCCTGAAGATGAAGGCCTTCCGCTGCGTGGTTCTTCAATCTTCAATCGACTCTCTTCCTTCTGAGAATGCCTTAAACTACCTTAGAACCTGGGCTCTTGAAAAAACACTGTCTCCGTAGGCGTGTTGAAGTTTTGCAAAAGTATCTGTTGCGCTGTGTCCAAGTCTGAAGCAAAATCTGATAGCACACCGTTGCTCAAAATTAATGTCACTCATTTTTAAAACGCGCTAGAAAAAAACAAAACGGTTTACGAAAACAGTCACAAAGAACAAACAAATTACTCTAATAGGGTCAAACTTGTACTGAAGGTGCATTACATGTTAACCTACCTCCTTTCCAAGTCCCGTCTCCGCAGTGTTGCTAGATCGGGCGCTACGTTGCCAGTCTCATTACTAGAGTTCGTGGCGAGCGCGGAGTGTAACAGGACCGTAGTCAGTTAACGAATGAAAATATTAATATGTTTACATAAATTATGTAGCAACATAGTACTATTTTTACCAAATAGTACAGTTAAGTCAAGGATAAAATACCCATATAAATTAAGATAACACGTAACAATGGCAACACTTATCCGACAAACGTCAGTGTTGAGACAAGGTTCCCATGGCAGGTTGGCAGTGGTTAAAACATATTATTATGTGCTTTTCTAAGTGTTCTGGAGTGAAACGGCGACGTTTATCACTTAATATTAACTTGTGTATGGAAAAGGAAAACCCTCGCAAGCATCGGTAGCTTCGTCTATAATAAAATACCACGAAATTGTCCGCAATATCTTCGCGAATTGATGTCACTACATTGTTTTAAACCCGATCGACACATGCAAGTCTTAATGTACTTTCATGAGGAATTTTTTGGGTCCATATATTTTCCTAAAAACGTACGTAACTTGGGGTTTCTAGTTTGTTTAATGGAATATTGCTTGCAACAAAGGCTTCTGTAAGTTCATAGAAAAATACGGAGCCGTCGGCGCTGGACGAGGGCATGGCTTTTCAGATGTCCTGTTACTTTAGTTTTATCTGAAGAATTTATAATGCGTTCACACAGTACAAAAAAGGTCATTTCCTTGAATACGTATGTCCCTAAAACCCGCGGGATCACTGTCAAATCACGTTTGAAATACTTCCCGTCTATTTCTTTTCACTTTTGGCATGGTACCTCCTTTATTCACTTCTCCCCTCAACTAATAATTATTATGATTTATAAAGTTATTTAAACACACGGCGAATACGTGAAAACGAAACGTATCAACGCGATGCAATCGGCGACTGTCACAGCGTGCCATAAATAGCTAACATTGCTAGCGCAGTGTTCGTAATGCAAGTGAGCTGTGACGGCCAACGGAGTCAAGGCCAAGACATGCACAGTGTCGGCCCTGTGACATTCGCGCTTGGTAATAAGTAATAATATTTAATAATGTACTATGATGCAACATAGTTTCTGTGAACATACTAACATTTTCATTCGTAAACTGACTACGGTCCTGTTACACTCCGGCTCGCACGAATTCTCATTACCTATTTTTATACACCTCGTATGTCGAAATTCTATTTGAAAATCATTGCTGATAGAACTTGACAGTTCCGAGAGTAATAATTAGGGTTTGAAAATGTGTAAAGGTAACGCAGGGCTAATGATAGTATAAACCGTATTTTTAAGCGCCTTGTGCAATGGGATCATTTTCATGCCATACTTTGAGGACTCCGTTTTTTGGTCCTCGATATTAATAGAAAATAATTTTAAAACGGAATATTCTCTCGACAACATATTTTTTGTGCCATATGGCGTTTTTTTTATCACATTGCTTATCTCGTTCGGCATTTAAAACAGTCCGTGTTACGAAAATTCTGTTGGGCCCATATTCTTATACGGAACACACCGGAACGGCTTCCACTTTCTCCGGTTGGTAAACAAAAGATGCGTGTAGCCGTCCGAAGAGAAATAATAACCCGACATCGCGCGTACTTTGTTCTAGGTGACAAGCGACTATTGTGATGTAAAAAAAACCGCCAACGCACTCACAGCATTTTTTTCCTTTACAACGAGAATAAATCGTCGTAATCTAATACGCGCGAGCGAAACAAAACGGACTCTCTCCGACGAACGGAATACGCCGCGAACATCACCCTGAAATATTCAGTAAGAGGAGCGATAATTCCTCTTTTTGTGAGTCGCAGGTGGGCCACCGCAGGGGAGGCGTAGGAGCGGCGCTACAATAAAATTTCGAGACGAAACACGTGTAGGGTTCTGTTTTCATGTAGCTAATGTAAATAATGCCATTACTCCCGCCGAGCATTCTCTGCCTAAATTATTACGGATTCGTTTGAAGCCCTCACCGGAAGTTTTTTTAACAATTCGCAACGTAATGACTAAAAGTAGGTCGAGTGTTCCATATAGTTCCAACAGTTTCGTATTATTAATAAATTATCGTAACTGGTATGTCGAATAATCATAATATACAGTGTGGAACAGCCAAATTGAATAAACTTAATAGCTCCATTATTATGCATTTTTTTAGAAAATTCTAACAGACGTCAATTTCTAATTCTAAAATGACATCTTGCGACGTAAAAATGTCATCCCTTAATTCAACCACCTTCAGGTGACAGCTACAACCCCTAAATTTTCAAATTGGAAGTAGGGGCTTGTGATACTTCATTTGAAAGATCTTTTCATTCGCTATTCAAAACTGCTATGGTTTAAAAACTTTATTGCAGAAATTAACAAGAAAAAAATGTTTCTCCAGCGTAGGAAATTCTTTACATTAAATTGAAAAAAACAAATCATTATTAATGCAGCAGATGTTCAAAATACATGCCTCCAGCATCTTGGCAGCATTCTAGACGTAACGTGTTATTCTTCTTCTTAAGTCAGCTAAATCGTCGGGTTTGGTTTTGTAGACCTTACTTTTTAAATATCCCCATAGGAAGAAGTCTAACGGCGTGAGATCAGGTGATCGTGCAGGCCATTCTACAGAACCACGTCTCCCTATCCAGCGATTTGGAAATATTTGTATGGAGATATTGCCGGACATTGACTTCGTAATGTGCTGGTGCACCATCCTGTTGGAACCATATTGCTTTACCTGGAAGTTGTGGGTGTCCTTCAGCTGGATACAAGTTTGCCATCGTCGGTACAACATATTTTTGAGCAGCGTTAAATACGTTTCTCCGTTCAAATTGCCGTCAATAAATGGGGGACCAATGATATTTTCTCAATTATTCCTGCCCAAACATGAACTTGGTCAGGGTTTTGCGTGTGTAGTTCCTCATCCAGTGAGGATTTTCTCTCGACCAGTAACGACAGTTTTGGCGATTAACATGGCCGTGAAGTGTAAATGTAGATTCATCCGAAAATAAAACATTGAAGTATTGTCATCTATCATTTGCATCATTTGTTCACAAAAAGAGAATTCGTCTTTCAAATCGTCTTCCGCGAGCTCATTAGTTGGTACGAGTTTATATGGGTGCATCTGATTTTCTGTCAATACGCAGAGAATCGAGGAATGGCTAATATTTAATGCTGAAGCTGTTTGACGACTCGACATATGTATGTGGATTTTCTTCAAGCATAAGCATTACATCCAATGTCTGATCATCACTGAGTTTATTGGGAGGATTTGTCTTCTTTTTTTATTTTTTGAGGTAGTAACGTTTTTAAATTCAGTAAAATTATGCTTAAATATTAACATTAACTGATTTTTTTTGACATTACAAGGATTTTGTTCATAATTTAATGTAAGAAAGTTTTCCAAGCAATAGAAGAATTCTTTAAATTAATGTTTTGTTCACACAGATGTCAATACTCTTTCTATTAATAACGTTGCCATGAAATTACCCTCAATTAACCGTAAAATATCCCAACAAATTAAAAGAAAAAAACAATATTCAGAAAAAATATACTCTAACTTTTTTTTACTTGTTGGATATTTGGGTATACATAACTTTTTTTAGAACCCAAAACCAGATATTTAATAATTTGAATTATCTATTAACATATTATGATACAACAAAAAGTGCATTATGTGACTAATTAAAGAACTGGAGACGTAAGTACAGAAAATATTTTTTAGTTTATATCACAAATTTTACAAGTAGAAAGATCGGTCCGAGGTAAATAAACCAACACAAAAGGACCGCCTCGGAATGCAAAATAACTCTCTGATAACGCTTAAAATATTACCTATATCGCGGCAGCTTTTGGCCGGTCGAAACTATCGCGTAGGGGTGGATCATTTGTCAAAATATTGGCACATGTTTACGGACATTTATCATGGCGTTCCTTTTGTGTAGTATATTATAAAAGAAACGAAAACATATTGTCTGACAAGAAACAGACTTTTATGTTGTTGATGTATGGCGGCTACGATTGCCGTTGATTGATTATAACATCCCCAAAACAACCATAAAAATGCTAATGGTTATAGAGACATAACGTTTATTGACCTGCGAGTATCATTTATTTTCTAGCCGATTGTAAAATATGACGGACAGATTTCGTTTAATGATGCCTTATTCGTCAGAGTTTCGACACTTTTATTGATTTGATGAGTCTGTGAATTTAATGGAATATTATTTAGAAGTTCTAATGAGTTTGTGTAGTATCCACTTTGTGTTTTTAATATTTGAGTGGGATTGGAACCTTTTACTGAAAAATGTTTTCACCACTTATTTTGCGTGATCAATATAGTGTATTCAAGTAAATTGGACCTTAAGTTAGTTGTGCAATAAACCGTACGTCTTTTTCAATTTGATTGACCAACCCAATTTTTTCCATTATGGTTTATATGTAAACAATTTTTTTACAGCTTGAGCTATAGATAATTTGGTGCAAATATTTGCCTTTGAATCTTCATGCCCTTGGTTCAAATCTCAGCAACTTCTTTTTTCATTTCTGTTTTAAAATGGATATTTTAGCACATTTTGTAATCGATATCAGTTGTCACAACCACATCAAGAAACTTAACAGTCTTCAAGGGAATGTCCACTGTCCTTCAATTTCAGTTCAACTTTCAATATGCCCTTTCAGTCCGTTGCCGAAGTAGGAGTCTACCATAAATGTTTTATCTTGTGTAAACATCATTTTAAGGACATTTTGGTAGAAACTAAACAATCTGTTTTGGTTCAGAATTTCAACCTTGACAGTTTGAAAACTGTTAAACGTCAGATTGTAACACTGTAACACCTTTTTTTTTTCTCCTTTTTTGTAACATTTGATTTATCTACTTTGGATTTTTACTTGATTTTACTGGATTATTTCCGATCAAAAATTCAATACGATTTTACACAAAATTTACAATCTTCTTTCTTTCAAACTCTTCCCCTTTTCGTTTCTATTAGACGGGAGTATCATCGACGTCTCTCACGGCTGAATAGGAGGCAAACCATTATTCCTCCAATGAAACAGGGATAATACGCTTTAGTATTATAGTGGATACACTTACTTATTCTCCTCGCGCCTGGAATTTATTCGCCTCTACTGAATCCCTGCGAATTTGCAACATTTTCTCCTTGGTCTCATTTAATTATTTTACCCGCGCTCTTTCTCGAAACACCATTCACGTTGTAAAACCGTCCACTCTAAATAACACCACCAAAGGTTAATTTAACTTGCTTATATTAGGCATGAGTTGTCAGAAATGCTTCCCTGTCTTAAGACATACAATTAAAAACGCATTACTCTGGCTATGCATTTCTTCACGATTTTCACAGTAGTGACTGGTGGAATTTAAATTTCTCCTATCTGCAAAATAAAGCGTGAGATCCATGCTTGACGGAGTGAATTAGTGGCTACAAGTACCTAACTTAAATGCTGACTAAAAAAAAAAAAACTCGAATCAGAAGCATTCGTGGTGGTAGCTAAATTAGAATGTGCCAAACAGAGTTCATTGTTGACTGTTCCGCATTGTACACATTTGTTTCTCTACCAGTTTAAGTTGTTATCAGGATCTTTGCCGGGCCGATTACTCTCATAGGGCAGTGTTGTGTCAGTAGTTTTATATAATCTTGGAGACAATAACCTGGAAAAAACATTTCTCTTTGACAACTCTTTGAGCAACTTCTTTTTTTCATTTTCTGTTTTAAAATGGATATTTTAGCACATTTTGTAATCGATATCAGTTGTCACAACCACATCAAGAAACTTAACAGTCTTCAAGGGAATGTCCACTGTCCTTCAATTTCAGTTCAACTTTCAATATGCCCTTTCAGTCCGTTGCCGAAGTAGGAGTCTACCATAAATGTTTTATCTTGTGTAAACATCATTTAAGGACATTTTGGTAGAAACTAAACAATCTGTTTTGGTTCAGAATTTCAACCTTGACAGTTTGAAAACTGTTAAACGTCAGATTGCAAAACAACAATTTTATTTTCGAACTGAACCTATCAAAGACATACGTTTGTAGCACAATTTTGTTGAACACATGTTATTAAAAAGATGAAAACAAAACTGTTTTTTACGATCTATACTAGAATCCTCCTTTGAACTACACTACTTCATAAAATTAGGAAACAAAAAAGTTTCCTAATTTTTTTTGGTACTCTTTGAAAGGCCGCATCTCAGTGAAAAATGGTCGTATCAGATTTTAATAATGCACAATACCGCGTAACTATAAATCAATTTCTGGAAATGCGGTAGATTCAGAAGAAAAAAAAATGTATTGAAACTTATTTTTTCAAAAAAACCGCAAAAAGAATCTTGTAGGGGTTTATTCCAGGTTCTGATATAACACAAGGAAACTTTGTGTTATATCTGCGGTCATTAGTTGCTGAGATATCGATGGTCAAAGAAAAAAGGGTCCTTTTTCATTCAGAGACAGATATCTAAGCGACAAATTGACGTAAAGAGAATATAAAAAACGCAAATTAAAACTGAATAAACAGACTATCCGACCCATGCAAAAAGTATAAAAATAACAGTAGATCACAAAAATGTATGGCTTAAAGATCTCAAAACCAAAAACTTGATGCTTCAAAATGATATTTTTTTAAATCTAGGTACTACCATTTTTCACTGAGATACTGCCTCTCAAAAATCACCAGAAAATTTAGGATTTTTTTTTGTTCCCTTGATTTTTTGGAGTAGGGTATGCCACTTCAATTCAGTCACACGTTGTTTATTCGATACATCCTGTGCAACCACTTTTAAAGACTGTAAATTTTCGTAAACCTACTCGACATTTACGCCATTAAAGAGTTCTTTTGCGAGAAAACTTTTTTTATTACACCGGATGAAGTCGAGGGCCATTATTCCCTCCCTCAATCTTCCGGATGGTTCGCAGCCCGTTACGTTTTAATTTATTTCCATTGGGCACGCCGTATATATCGTGGGGAGAGTCCGAAATAGATAAAATTCAAAGT
Organism: Aromia moschata; assembly: GCA_029963805.1. Taxonomy (NCBI): domain Eukaryota; kingdom Metazoa; phylum Arthropoda; class Insecta; order Coleoptera; family Cerambycidae; genus Aromia; species Aromia moschata. The sequence goes on from JAPWTK010000001.1 coordinate 5,956,504, forward strand.
GGATTAGTCGGGAGCGATAAAAGAACATAGCCGCTTAAACCAATCTTATCTAAAAGCCGCGGTTGATAAATCTCTTCGTTAAGTCTGGGTATCTGTGTAACGCAAGCCTTTCAAATTCCTCCGTATATCTATTGCGGTGTAAATAGATAAAATTGGAACCGATGCGAATTATTTGTATGTCGATACTTGAAATTAAATCGACTTAGGTACTTGTTTTAGTGAGATCGAAAAGAATGTAAAGCAGAGGCAACCAAAGTTTGCCGTGAATAGACTTGGAGTGTGTAAAGTATTTGTTCAGGAAAACCCATGATACTCCAGTCGAAAGTGGTTAAAAACTGGCAAATTTTGAAATGGAAATAAAACAACAATAAAAAATACAAGTTAAACATTTTTTATTACTTAAGTGACAAAAATAAATACAGAACAAAACATAATTAGCACATGGAAAAATTTTTTACACTAGTTTCTAAAACACTTAGTTTTTTATATAAAAAAAAACGGTTGTAGAAAACATGTGGCATGTAATTTTGTATAAAAATCCCTTTATTGACTATGCTCTGTAGTGTTACCACAGTGGTATCGCCATCTAATGCAGTTTAATGGGACCAGACATATTTCGGAGCTCCGACAAAGTCGGCAACTACCAAATAGCCTTCCATACATACTAATGAAAAAAAAAATAAGAATTTAGAAACTAAATCGTGGGTAAAGGTAGTGCTTTAAGAACGGTTGTAGAAAAAATGTAAAAAACTATAATTTGAAATAAAAAAAATATGTTAATTTGTGATATGCTACGTGTGCAAAATAACGGTTTAAAACTTTTTATTTGGAAATATAGGGTGCGCCAAAAAGTAAATGGTGATATCCTGATTTTTATTCAAATTTCTCTTTGATATAAATAACAAATTGACAAACTGCTTGTTGGTCTCCCTGTAACACCGTTTTTTTCTCCTTTTTGTAACATTTGATTTATCTACTTTGGATTTTACTTGGATTTTACTGGATTATTTCCGATCAAAAATTCAATACGATTTTACACAAAATTTACAATCTTCTTTCTTTCAAACTCTTCCCCTTTTCGTTTCTATTAGACGGGAGTATCATCGACGTCTCTCACGGCTGAATAGGAGGCAAACCATTATTCCTCCAATGAAACAGGGATAATACGCTTTAGTATTATAGTGGATACACTTACTTATTCTCCTCGCGCCTGGAATTTATTCGCCTCTTCTGAATCCCTGCGAATTTGCAACATTTTCTCCTTGGTCTCATTTAATTATTTTACCCGCGCCTTTCTCGAAACACCATTCACGTTGTAAAACCGTCCACTCTAAATAACACCACCAAAGGTTAATTTAACTTGCTTATATTAGGCATGAGTTGTCAGAAATGCTTCCCTGTCTTAAGACATACAATTAAAAACGCATTACTCTGTCTGGCTATGCATTTCTTCACGATTTTCACAGTAGTGACTGGTGGAATTTAAATTTCTCCTATCTGCAAAATAAAGCGTGAGATCCATGCTTGACGGGTGAATTAGTGACTACAAGTACCTAACTTAAATGCTGACTAAAAAAAAAAAAAAACTCGAATCAGAAGCATACGTGATTAGATGTGCCAAACAGAGTTCATTGTTGACTGTTCCGCATTGTACACATTTGTTTCTCTACCGTTTAAGTTGTTATCAGGATCTTTGCCGGGCCGATTGCTCTCTCATAGGGCAGTGTTGTGTCAGTAGTTTTATATAATCTTGGAGACAATAACCTGGAAAAAACATTTCTCTCTGACGAAGAATAGTCTCATTTCAATGGTTATGTAAATTTGCAGATGAGAATCAAATTTGCCATCAGAATGTAGAGTTCTGGAAAACCAGACAATTTTTTATCGAAGACCCTCTTCATTCGGATAAAGTTGATGATTGGTGTGCTATCAGTGTAAGGAGAATAATTGACCCAATTATTTTTATTGGAACTCTGGGAAGGGAAGGAAGGAGTTGCAAAGAAATGATTGCACTTTTCATCATTCAAATGGCTAATTACCTTCGTTTAAAACCAATTGTCTTCCAGTAAAATGGGTCTGGAACACATAGGTGAAGAAATGGTCGCCTTCAATAAATAATTTTGGAAAAAATAAATTAGATTAACATTATTCCTCATCTTCTAGAAAACATCTCAGGTTCTATTCGAAAATGTTCAGAACAATTTAGTGGCCGTTTTCAACAATTGCCTGTTTTTTCTCACTTCTTCATGTTGGCTCACATGTCAGTCGTATTAAAAAAAAATGGCTTACGCATACAGTTTCGTTTCACTGCCAACTTGAGGTCAAATCTATTACAACCAACGCTCGATATAAACTAGTGGAAGAAAGTAAGCAGGCCGTAACTTGGAGAAAAATGGTCGCACAGAAAATTTAAAAAAAAAGGTAATTGTAGCTCCAAGTATCTAGTTTTTGGACCAGAACTTCGAAATTTTTCAGCGTCAGCGATTTTCTAGTAATCCTAAGAAAACCATCGACAAAACAATTTTCGAAATTTTTTTTGTTTTTTTTTTGTGGTCGAACTTGAAAATTTTTTTTTATCTAACCACCATATGGACCGGATAACTTGTTTATTCAGCTTCAATTCCTTTTTTTTTAAATACTTTGATACGATCATTTCTTCGCCGAGATATCGGTCTTTGAATGGAAAAGGATCAATTTGTGTTTGATTATCGATATCTCAGCAACCAATGATCGCACAAAAAAGTTAAAGGTGGGTTTCGAGAACTTGAATAAATCCTCTACAAGAATTAGCCATTGGTTCTTCGAAAAAATGTTTCCATTCTTTACATGAATTTGAAAAAGCAACAAAAAAGGGGGGTTTTGGTGGTTTTTCGGAAAATCAAGCGCTGAATCAAAAGTATCGAGAAAACCAGTGATGTTGTGTGCCTTTTACAGTTCAATATACCCACAAAAACCCTACAGATTCAATTCAAACCAGCCAGCCGTTTTTTGTTTCACTCGGTTGAATTAAAAAAAAAAAAAGGAATACGTGTTTTGCTCAAAAAGCTCATAATCTTTGACAAAATGAGAATTTTTTTTTTTTTCAGTTTTCGTTACATTTTTATCGCAAACAGCGTTTAAATTCTTGAAAAAACAATTTTTTGTTTTAGTTTTTTCAAAAAAAAAAAAAAAATTTGAAATAAAAATCACCTAAAAACTTCGAAATTTTTTTTTGATCCCGTAATTTTTTCCACTAGGTATTTTTTGATAAAAGACCCCAAGAGAGGCGTTGTATAAGGCCGACTGCTGTCGAAGTCGCAAAATAAGTAGATGGGTGGTATGTTAGCGCTAAACCGATCACTGGTAGGGGTGGTGATGGGTGGTGCGCACTTATTTACCTGCTTTCCGACGGGGCACGTTGCGCTCTTGATACATGCGCGACCTTTTTAAATGTATTCAACCGCATGGCGGGACATCGCTCATTGTCTTCGGCGGAGAGGACCATAAATTACCCGACAACTTGTAGGTGGACAATCTACATAGACGAAGTACATCTCTTTAGTTCGAAGAGGGACTTCATATGAGATAATACGGTGTGTACGGTGACGTATTTGTATTTATTACATGACAGCGGCACCGTTAGCATGTACAGGGTGTCTTTCAAAGACATAGACATACATAAATCACATGGGGGTCAAAACCACATTACAAGACAAAAAAAGAAAACATTTAAAAATTTCTTAAAATCGTGTATATTCACTCCGCAACATTGTAAAGACCGGTCCCGTTGCTGTTTTGTTTAATTTTTAAATCATGTTGGTTTCCTTTCGCACTATCACAATGGTAACGTTTATAGTACTGTCATAATTACGGCCCGGAAAATTCAACAAGTATATACATACATTCACAATTAAAGACAACTGTTATAAGTATAAAAATGAAGAAAAAATAAATAAAAATTAGCCATGTCATAACAAATAACTCTGTACATCTGTCTTTAATTCAAGGTCTGTTGTAATTATGTTTCACTGGGACGAAAATTGAGAAAATGCTTTAGGACCCTTTTTAGCAAATAACTAGTAACGACACTATCTTCAGTGACCTACAAATTTAGAGTATCCAAAAATTCATTCCTTTTACAAATCTAAGTAATATGTTGTGTGGTAGCTATACTGTGAGAGAAAGAACTGACGTACTGCAAAGTTACTGATTCAGGGTTATTTTATACAACAATCGTGACAGTGACCCATACATCTTCATCGAGTTTCCGCATCTGTGACCATGAAATAAGTCGAAGTCCGCGAATCTTACTCACAGTTTTTATTTAAATTATTAAAAAGTTTTGCTAATTTCACAAAAAAAATGTGTTTCTAAATGCTGTGAATCAAATTGATCCATTTAAAAAAGCAAAAAAGGACGCATTGGGGTCAGAATAGTCAAATGGTAGTAGAAAAAAATTAAATAATATGGGTAGTCAGTCGTTTTCGGTGAACGAGGTGTGTAAATTAAGTGAGATTGAGTGTGATAGTATGAGATTGGTTTTTTTTTTTTTATTTCGAAATTAATTACAATTCAGTATTGTCTCCTTCAAAATAACTTCCTTGAGAAGCCAAACAACGCTGGAGCTGGTTCTTCCATTTCTCATAGTAGTGCTGGAACTCGTATACTGGAATGGCCTTCAGCGTTTACAGCCGCTTGAATGTTTTCTGTTTCCCAAAATGACGTCCCTTGAGGTGATTTTTCAGTCTCGGGAAGAGAAAAAGGTCACAAAGACTCTAGTCAGGCAAATCAGGAGGCTGAAGAGCCGCAATAATGTTTTTACTGGCTAAAAACTCGTTTACTGAAATGGCTGTGTGACAAGGCGCATCCTTTTTGCTCAGATTTTTCTCATCCCCAATTCGTTAGTCAACATCTGATGAACAGGGGTGTGATTCAAATTTAACTCTTCCCCGATCATTCTTGTCGTCAACCGACGATCTAAACGCATAAGTTCCCGTATTCTATCGACGTTCTTATCGGTTCTTGAAGATGAAGTCCTTCCGCTGCGTGGTTCATCTTCACGAATAACCTGGGCTCTTTGAAAAACGCTGTCCCCGTGAGGCAAGTTGAAGTTTTGCAAAAATATCTGTTGCGCTGTGTCTAAATCTAAAGCAAAACCTGATAGCACAGCGTTGTTCAAAATTATTGTCACTCATTTTTAAAACGCACTAGAAAGAGACCGGTTTATGAAAACAGTCACAAAGAACAAACAAATAACTCTAACAAGTTCACACTTGTACTGAAAGTCCATAGTGTCACTAGATCGGGCGCTACGTTACCACTCTCATTACTTAATTTACACACTTCGTATAGAACTTAATATCAAATTTATAATACACCTCTATAAGTTATACTCGCATACGTGTGTAATGGTTTTCCGAAATAGTCGGTCGTACTGTGGTCCGCCATATAGGCAATTTATTGCATGATAACGGCCATGTAAGAATATATAATTCTGACAGCTTCCGAACATATTGGGCGGGTATGAAATATAATTACATGTTGGTTGTTCGGGTTTATTAGTCTCTATAAACTATCAGCGTGGTATACAGTGTGTTCGACAACTATATTTTGTGCTTCATCGGTGCGAAAAATGTTGTTTATATTAATTGGCACTACTACGAATATAACTGATTTTTTTTTTCTATATTCGTGGCATTACTATTTTACTAATTTGATGGCAGCTTTTAAGAAAAATCTTTAAAAACCGAAGAAAATCGAAAATAAATATCTCCGATTTTTTATTAACTGTTACGATGTTCCAATTAAAAAAAAAGGAAATTTAAAGTTAGATAAAGGCCTAAAAAAGTTTTTCATGGAAACTAAATAAAAAACATAATAAACTGAACACTTGGTACAACATTTTCGAAATAGTTTGTATTTAAGTAATAGTTATGATACATGTTTTCGACTCAAAATTGTATACTCTTTCCAAATTTGTAAAAATTTTAGGTTTAAGATTAAGTTAATCGACGCCCAGAAGTATATGAACACAACACCCTATAGCTTCAGCAACATCTAAAAAAAGTGGGGAAAAGCGCGCATTTTTATGAAACAACGATTCTGATAGACCAAATACGTACAAAAAAATCACCCTGTGTAGGATTAATAAAGCATAAGTGATGGTAGTTCAGGAAAAAAATCAAATTTATCAATTTAAGTATAAGAATCGTTAAAAATACTTAACTTTGAAAGCGTGAGAACCTAATAGACTCCAGATTCATAATTAGTTTAACTGACGACACATTGAAAGCTACACATTTTATGGTTATCTGAACAATCCAAAATCTTAACAATCTTAAAACCAGCGCATTCGCCATTTTATTGAATATATTTATAGATAATAGTAAACGTTTTATTTGACAATTATAGTTATATATTTGATGTCTCTGGATATTCCACTAATTCAAACCATTAGTAATCCTACGAGTTAACAATTAAGTAGACAAACATGTTTAGATTTTCCATTTTCTTCGTCGTACAAATGCACAGAAACTGTTTGTCCTAACTGACTTCAACCATATTACTATTAAAAATAGTTAGCACGTACCGAACTTTTCTGAAGTTAGGGGGAAAACAAGAAAACAAACAGATTGCGCTACTACGAACAAATGGCGTCAGTTTACTTGATTACTGTTTTACCGCTGCTCAGTTGGTATTTGTTTACAAATAGGGTAATTATGTTGATGGTGATAGTGGAGGGCTGGAAACGAAATTATCCCAGATGTGGGGGCGGTTAGGGTAAACAGGGTAAGCAGAGCTTTAACTATAAGCAGGAGAGAAAACAAGAAATTATATTATATTTGTTATTAACGCATATAACTCTACCTCTTTTTAAATTAAAAAAAAAAAACATTAAAACGCTTCTTCACATTCATACTATTATACAACATTTTCTTTGAGAATAAATCGAATTTCATAATAAAAAAATCCTGAAAAAAAATATTTAACAACTACTCAGGAATGTTTTATTCTCCCATATTTGAAAAATTATCTATACATATTTGTAAATATAGTCGAAAATAGAAATCATACAAACTTTCAAACAATGTTTTAGATGACTGAATGCAAATCCAGCACGAATTAGTTTTAGTCGTTTTATCAAAAGTTGTTATATAAATTTTATTATGGATAAAATATTAATTTACTACATTATAGAATTAATTAATACATGTGTTTTTTAATATAACGTTCCTTCTAAATGTATCGTTTTAATAAAACTTGAATTATTATATTTAATATCTATTTAAATTATTATATTTTTGTACATCCAATATAGTTCTCGACAACACATTGCTTTTAATAATTTTAAATTAATAGTCCATTACGATTTCCTCTAATCAGCTTTCGTAGTTTTTATGAATAATAACACAGGCCGACAAAAATAAATTACCAGAAACCAGAGTATTCTTTCCTGAAAGTTTTCGAGGTGCTGAATCCGAATCTGATCACAGAATTATTCTGATGGCTCAGGTTTTCGAGATATTCTAACCTAAAAGTGCAAATATTACGGGTTTTCGGTATATTTGAGGTTGTGTCACACCACGAGGTAATTATTTTTTACAAAATCATTCACGGATTCTGAAAGAACTACTCTTGCCCTTCAGAACCCATTTTGATTTTTTTCCTTATATCTTTTTTCTTCTTCGAGAAATCGCATTTTGAAATAATTATAAATAAACAAATTGAAGGAAACGCGTTTTTACCGAAAAAATCATTCTTTACTCTGTTTTTTGTTCAATCTTTCTGAATATTGGGTCATATATTTCGTATCGGGATCGATACACAAACCATTGTGATGAACAAAGGGCTATTTGATGTTCTGAAAGTTAAAAAAATAAATGAAAAATAGAAAAGTTTAATATTATATTAATATATTAAAAATTTTCGCTATTTTGCGTCCGCCATATTGAATTAAAAAAACAACATCAAATTAAATCAAAAAATACATCAAAGTAAATTTTTTTTAAGTAAAAACAAAATTTCAATTAACGTATTTCCAATCTTTTAAAGTAATCAGTAGGTTTTTAGGTAATCAGCGACCTCCCTATATGTAAATTTTCAGACACATTGAACGAAAAACAAAGTAAACAATTATTTTTTGTGAATGAGTAGCTCTTCGGAATCTGTAAATTATTTTGTAAAAAATAATTACCTAGTGATGTGACATAACCTCAAATATAGAAACCATAATTTTTGCGCCGTTAGGCTAGAATATATCGAAAACCTGATCCACCAGAGCAATTTTGAGGTCAGATTCGGATTCACCACGTCAAAAACCTTCGAAAACTATTGTCTGGTTTCTAGCAAAATATTTTTTCCGAATTTTGTGGGCCTATGATAATACTGTTCTGCATGAAAATCGTCCCCTCCAAACGAATGTGTTATTTCGATAATTTCTACCAATATCACCCTTACACTGACTTTTAAATTGTCGTATCACGTGGTAAAATCTAGAGAACATCAACAACATGTTTTGGCATTTCCTATAATCCTCCTGAGTGGCGACTGTTCATTGACTCTTCAAAAACGGATCTGAAGGCAGTTTTATTCTTTAATGGAAACGAACAGCCATCTGTTCCCGTGGGTTATGCTGTAAATATGAACAACTGAGGATAACATAAAATAAGATATTAAATGGAATATATGTGTCGATCTAAAACTTGTGGCTCTACTTACAAGACTGCAGAGTGGCTACACCAAATATCGTTGTTTTTTATGCGAATGAGATAGCAGAGCCGGAAACCAACGTTATGTCGTTAAATAATGACCATTACGTGAAATCATTGTGCCCGGTCCGAAAAACGTCCTTAATGAACATAGAGCATCAGACAATTTATTTAGCTCTTCAGCACATAAAACTAGGGCTTATAAAAAATGTTAAAACCTCAAATACAGAAAGAAATGCCTTTCATTATTTGAGATGGAAATTCGCGCGTATAAGTGAGGCAAATCTTAAACAAGGAATTCTCGTTGGGCCACAAATACGAGAACTTTTAAAGACATTTTAAAGAAAATTTTGAAACTACACATTCGAGAAAAAAAATAGGGTGTGAACTGCATTCACAAATCTATGTAGCAACATCCTAGGTAACCATAAATCGGAGAACTACAAAGATATAGTTGAAGAACTTATCTTTCAAGACGCTAGGTTGGAACATGTCACTTAAGCTGCATTTTCTTCACTCTCATTTGGAATTCTTCCCTGACAATTTAGGTGTAGTTTCAGACGAATACGGCGAAACATGTCACCAGAAAATTGCTTAAATGGAGAAGAGTTATATAGGAAAAATGGACCCCAAACATATTAGCGGACTACTCTTCCTTCAAAAGTGAAACCGGTTCCAGGTGAATACAAGCGAAAAAAAGAAAACAAAACAATTTAAAACTCAGAACAGTCTATTTTTTAGGTCATGTACTTTAGAAAACGCGAGTCTCATTTAGTTCGTAGTAAGTAAGTAGTATATATTTTAATGAAAGAAAACTGCCCTAATTTAGCGCCATTTCAGGCTGTTCAACGGCTATTTATTAATCCGTTGTGAAGGACAACACAGACCGTAATTGTAGCGAGTACGACCTGCGAATAAGCATGTCGCATTGCCCGTTTGCCACAGTGTAACCAGCCCATTACACATGCACAGTTCACCGCGGACTACATAAATTGTCGACCATTACATTCCGATTCCGGGCAGACAGTAAAGCTGGCGCCCCCCGCGGCTAATCCGGGCCATCGGATGCTGCATTCTACCGCAGCAAAGACGTCCACGTGACGTCTGCTCGCTCCGATTTCGGCGTGCTTGACGCCGTGACCCCCTCCTCTATCTCCGTTAATGTTTGAGATAAAAAATCTGCGCAAAAAATTAATCAATTGTATTTTTTAAATATAGTGTTAGTTGTACAGAGTGTTAAAAATTATGTGTCAGTGGCAATAGTCCTGATGTTTTTTTTAAATAAAACACCCTGGATAATTTTTTAAAAACCGAATCTAATTTTTTTTTTCCGAATACAGTATTAGGTAAAAAATGTGTGGTGAGCCACCTTGTGAAACAACATAACATGGATAAAGCAGTAGGTGATACATTAATAGTTTTCAAAATAGATAACAAATAGAAATACATCTAAATTAAATGTTCCATATGCTTCTCCAAACACTACCTCAGCTACCAAATATTCTAATCACACAACAGCCACACAATATTCTAATTCCCTTTTACAATTCCTTTTACTTTCTTTTTTCGAATACATTTCTAATAACTTGAGGTGTGATTCCCCCGAATGTCATTTTTAATTCTTGTTTTTAAATTTTCAATGTTCGGATTGTGTGATATAGACTTTGCCTTTCAAATAGCCCCATAAAAATGATCACACAGATTGAAATCCGGAGGACGAGCCGTCCATTCTATGGACCTGAAGTGATTAGTCTCCGTTCTAGTGACACTTACAAATAATTTTTAACTTGACACTTTTAAGCTAATTAGAGTGTAATGTCAAACAGACTTTTACGTCAGACAATTGACAATCGGACTTGGACAATTTACAAATGTTATATTTCTCTCTCAGTCTCTCAAAGGCCTACTCAAAAACATAAAACGATACAGGGTGTTCCACTAAAAATAATAATTATTATTAATTAACTCTAACGCCCTGTATACTTACAATATTTCTTAATAAACTCTAAACTGAAAATAAAAATTGACGTGTCGAAGCATTTCGTTCAAATATTATTAAAATCTGAGTTCTTAATTATATTCCAAACTTAATAACAATTTAATTCTATATTTAAATTACCTTTCTTACAGCTATTAAGGGTAGCAATGGACCTTTATTGTCTTGTTGTTTTTCAAAATATCGTATCAAATATGCTACTAACTCTTGGCAGCAGCAAACGGGAGTGTGACATCTGTAACACTTGGATTGTTCTGAAAACAGCAGGGGCGGGTTTACAAATTTACCGCCAGTAGGCTATTCAATTTTTGCCGCCCCTACTGACCTCTGAAATTCGATACCCTAGTTCGAAATTATATTAATTACACGTATTCTGTCAATGGAAATTCCACCTTTATGATTTTGCCCCATCCTCTTCCTTCCCATAGCTTTCCCGGTGAAAAATTTTTAAAACGATCACAAAAGTATATTTCACAGAGCGTGTAGTAATTTTTCATATACAGACGTTAGAATGTTCAGTATGCTGTACAGTACTAAAATATTGAAATTTTTGTTAAATTTTCGAGACTCGTTTTCTCTATGTAATAATAATGTTTTTTTTTATTTCTGTGAGACAAACATTTTTGAGCCAAATTTGCCACCCCTAAAATATGCAGCCCTAGGCTCCAGCCTATTCAGCCTGCTGGTAAATCCGTCACTGGAAAACACTTTTTCAATGCAAAATGAAATTTTGAAGCTCAAAAAAGACACAAACCAGCATTAAAGCCAATGTAAGGAAAGATAACTTCAAATTGTCAACAAACTTCGAGTAATACAAAACACAGCTGCCAAAATACAAAAACATACAACGCAATACAAAACTTACTACGAATCTGCTGTCACAACTGCATCACACCGAATATCAAGGGCGAAATTTAAAATTCACTAAAACATTCCATTGTAGTTTTTATTTCAATATAATTGAATGATGGTATCACTGCACATATTCAATAGCGTCATTGGTGATATTCATCGGTTTTTATTTTGTACAAGTATATTTAAGGCCAACTACAGTTACCTTGGAAACTTCGTACTATACCTACCATATGTTTTCAAGTGCATGTATCTCAAAAACTATCAGAGATAACCTCGCTAAGTTTTATATCGCTATATTCATAAGAAATAGGAGATACCTACTGATTTTAGAAAACATACAGGAGGTCCATTTAAAAAATGGGCTCAATTGTAACTGATAGGTACGTTTTTAACACTCTTACAACTATCACGCACCCTATACGTTTTTCATCTTTTAGATAAGCATACGGATGGAATAAGTAATAACGAGAAGTCGGGAATTTATGTAATATATTATTGTAAAACTATGAAGAATAGTATATTGGGCAAACAGGTAGATCACTTTTACCAAAATTTAAGGAACAGTAACTGAGAATAATTTACATTTGAACTTAACGGACCTACCGTTAGTGGTGTGCTGCAGGAACGACATCTAGCGGTTACTGTCCTTGTAATACCCGCTGGAACACGTCATATTTATGCACACTAGATGGCAGTCCATATGTCACCTCGGTTATTAGGCACAGATTAAAGAGTCAGAGCTAGAACCCTTCTAAAACTTCTACAAACTTGTATCTATCAACACTTTCAACTGTCTAAATTATTTCTAAAAAACGATGATACCTACTCTCGATTGAACGTCTTCCAGTAAAAAGAAACTCCTGACGAGCCACGAGAATGATTAATGCATTATATTTTTTCATCTCAATATAACGGATCGGCTTCCCCCATCTTTCTCATCTAAACAAAAGCGAATTCGATGGAATGAAGGAGCTAATTAATCAATGTGTAACGAATAATTGTAGAAATAAGTCATCCTCACTGTTACTGAAGATATTACAGCTGGTATAAATCTCAATAACATTCATATAATGCTTACAAAATTTGACAGATTTAATTATGACTGATATTTGTTTGAAAGCAAGTATATCAAGTACCATATATTCAGAGAATATACAAATATGACACGAGTATATCGTTGGTTCACAGCATCACAGTACAAAATGCACATCATGAAATCTGAACGCTTGTATAAATTCAAAACAAAATATAAATTACTAATTCATAGGTATTAAATATGCCGATATATGTATATAGCAATCTAAATCAATAATCAGTGCGGTACACAAAACGAAGCAGTGCGTTCTGTTATTTATGTAAACATGTCGGCTGCATTTCGGGATGAATCAAATGAAGCTGAATGAAAGTACTTACATAAATAGAATAATGATATTGCCACTGTACAGTGACATTGATGTATTTCTCTATACAACGTATTTTATATTTAATAGGATTTTGTGGATGTATTTGATAGTAGACAAGAAACATTTGCAAGTCTGTTCACTATTGCACAATGTATGCGACCTTTGAATTTGCATAGACCTATCTGACATTTCAATTAAGTCTTGGTTAGATGTCAGCTGCATTCTATTTCTTAAAAAATATCCTGGAATGCTGCTATGGAACTTCTTCGCAGTTCTTCACAGTTTCTGTTCAACTTAAATAATATACTACTCGTACAACGAAGAGATTTATATTATATTTACATTATAATATAGAGTACTCAGATTACTACTAACTGAGAACTAATATTTCGATATAACGCATATTACTAATTTAAGTGGAAACTAGGACTCTGGAGAAACAACTCTAAGGCATGTCAGTATCAAAAGCGTGGTACAAACTCGTTGTTTGAGATGAAGTGACACCGTTATGCCAAAGTTAACCCTGAAAATATCCTACAGCATCCAGCTTGAATGCAACGGGTAGACGGTCACCGCTTGTCAGGCAGGAGCACTGATGTATCCTAACGAGTCTGACAATGAAGCAGGAGCTGGAGTCCATTGCAAAAGTCCTAAATTCACTGGGGAACCACTGGGGACCAATTTGTGACTGTTTGCGCGCCATGGCAAATAATAACAATTTTTCTGGACAGAATTAGACGAAGAGAATTTAGAATATAGAAAAATATAGCGTATTTTCAACGGGATGGATGCTCTGCCCATTCAACAATTCGGGTCCGCAGTTGGCTTAACTAACAATTTGGAGAGGAAGGAACATCGGAAGATATGGACCTATTTGTTGGCCAGCAAGGTCCCCTGTCTTGTCGTCACTTGATTATTTGCTTTGGGGATTTTTGAAGGAAATACTTTATAGGCAGTCGATAGAACACAATATTGATTTATTCAAGACTCGGATCATTCAAGCAGTGGTCCAAGTAAATCAAGAAATGATCCACTCAACATACACATCTTTTAGAACAAGACTGGAGAGATGAGTTTTTTCAAAATAATTGTTGATTTAGTTTATTAAATCATAATTTCTTCAACATAAATGTTTAAATAATATTTTTTGGGGTTTATGATTTCTTATTATGTCTGCGCCTTTAGTAAACCATGGCTATTTAGGAAAATGGCTATACTTCAAACGTATAACAATGGTAAAAATTGCGGAATCTCTTCAAAATACTTAATATTGACTAGTAGGCCATGCTTTCATATTTGAGTATTAAATTTTTGCAAACAATGTTTCTTAATAACATTTTTACATAGCGTTAATATTTAAGGTACTTCACTCTTCTTTATTATTTAATTTTTGCTATTTTTGAACACCCTGCATGTTAAATTGAGCAAACAACAAACTTTCTGGACGTTTCAAGACAAACAAAACTTTTTATGAAGAATGACTTTTTGTCGAAAATTAAATGAATAAAAGAGTTTCTAGAAGGTATGTTAACATTTTTTTTTTGTAGTAAAATATTTACCTTTCCTATCCATTATCTGTATTCCAGAACATATAAACGTAAGCTGCGCATATCCAGACTAACTGCGAGAGTTCCCCGATTAATATTCCGATTGGTTAGCCAGAAACAAGGCAGCCCGCGATGAGAGCTCCCGCATAAAGCTTTCTACATTCCGCTTCTGTCCCCTCCCTCCCTCTCAACCGTGACTGTTATCCCTAATATTGTTTTTTTTCCAATCTCGCCCCGGAGATTTATTACTTTAAAACTACGTCTATTTGTATAAAAAACTTTTATTTTCGTCCGCTTCATTTATTTTGTTCGGGGTAAGCCGAAGTAAATTTGGAATCTCTATCGCATCCTCTAGATTAGAGTAAAAAATGGGAAAACGCTGAAAGGAAAGGTTTCCTCTTTTGCTCAAAGGTTTTTATCTACGGTGAATAATACACGGTACGTTATTGAATGTGCATATATCGAGCATTCAGATTTCGACGTCGAGTTGGCTGAGGAAAAAAACTGTGTATTTTTTTCTAATGTAGCTGACATGTAAACAAATAGTCAAGCTTGAGCTATAGGTAATTTGGTAAGATGTCTAAGTTTGGCCTTTGAAGCTGTTGGGCTCGGTGCAAATCCCAGCAACTCATTTTTTTAAGGTTAAGAGTTAAGGGATCTTTTTTACCTTGACAATGAAAAAAAATAAAAAAAAATTTTGATAAGGAATCAAGATATCGTTTTGAAATTGTGTATGTAGGTATATTTATTCACGCTTTAGTACATTGTGTACAAAAATGTATTTTTTTTATCTTTAGATTGGCTTTTTTTGGTCACACGAATTTTTTCAAAAAAAATAAATAAAAAAAGCAAAAAAAATGACCGTTTGCATGATTTCGGCCATCTGAAACATCTGAAAAATTCAAAAAGAAAGGCAAATTATTAAGTATTAAAGTCGCTACAGCCCAGACCAAAAAGCAACTTTTTTTCATTGAAAAATAACAAAATGGCGGTCATGTCAAACGGAGGTCAGAAAATAGACTGAAAATCGGAAAATTCGTTACCTATCTTTTTCATTTTGGTCCGTGCTATAGCTATAAATGTGTACATAAACATATTAAAAAATCAGAGCAATAGGTAGAGTAGTTTTTCTTAAATCATGTCAATCAAGTTAAAAAATGGTTTCGAGAAAACCGAATTTTTTAGAAAAAATTTAAAAAAAGCTGCTTACATTCAATCTATCATGCTTGGTCTATAAATAAGACCGCCCTCCTCATCATGCTCCTCCTGCATCCTCAATATATTGTCCATGTTCAAAAGAAGGTGGAATAAGATCCAAACACAGCGAAGCGTCGAAAATGTTGTCTCGAGGCGCCTCGCTTTAGACTTTCACTAATCTTAAACTCAATATCGCTCTAAAAGTATTGAAAACTTGTTTTTAATGGTATTTACTTTTAAGACAGATTCAAGGAGGTTCGTCTGGAATTGCAAAAATAATTAAAAGTTGACGAAATTGTTGATATATTCTTCAAGTAATAAAATTATCTTCAGAATTGTTTGGGATTTTTTCACCATCTAGTTGGCGAGAAAAAAATCATCAAAAAAAAATTTAACATGGGCTCTTATGGGCGTAGCTATTTAATTTGATAAAAACTACGTTTTGAATAATTAGATAAATCATAAACTTTGTACACGCATAGAAATAACGTCTAGGAAGACCAGATGTGTTGTCATTAACCAGATCAATTTAATGTTGACTGTTTCACGCAATCGGACTGGAGTGTTTCACGCAATCACCTAAATCTGTCGACGTGGCAACGCCGCGTCTCCTAATTGTTCTTTTATACGTTTCTTCCGTCAATAAATTATTTAATTATCCAAACTTGGTATATAATAATGAATTATTAATTTATCGTGCATTTACAAACATTCTGCACAGAGAGTTTCATCTTAATATAAAAAAATATATATGATAACAACATTTCACTTTTGCAAGTTGGAGCCCTGATTTCGTATACATGCAAGAGATAGGAGTTTCCCCCCTTGCCCCGCACCTCGGTGGCCAACCTCCTTAATTAAAACATTAAATTATATAAAAATAAACAATTTTATATCAGTTTTAAACATTTTTTGACACATTTCGAAAATTTTGCTAAGACATTTTCTAGGAGGTGAAGAGTAGCGTTAATCCCATTATTTTTTCCCAAAATTCTTTCTTGAAGTCGGTCAAGGCTGATCAGAGGAACTTCGAATAGTTCTCTTCAAGTATAGGCACAAATATGTCACATGGTATTATGCCTCAGGACCTTGGAAGAATTTCGTGTTCAGTTTCAGGCTCATCAAGCGATTACGAAAAATATTCTGCAACATTACCATTGTTACATCAACAGTGTATGATCTGGCACCATTTTGCGGGAAGGAAACTGTACCAATTTCATCATCATATAAATAATTCACGAAATATGGAATAGCTTCTTCTTCAGCTGTCAAATGCTAGATCAGCGAAACAATAATTTTAGGTCCGAACCTATCAAAGACGTTTAAATAGGCAAAGCCTACTTGAAGATAAAATTTTTATTATCATCTACGTATGAAAACCATCTTCTTCAGTATTAACTTCAAATCTGATAAAAGTATGTTGCTCCGTACGATAGCGAACCGTGTAACTTTTTTTATTAGAAGTATCAGGTCTAAGCTTTCGGTTGGACTTCTCGGGGTTAAGTAACGTACTCGTCGTCTAGAAAGCCGTATCCTGGGAGCGATGAGGCAGCTGTCGGCTCTGTAATTCCGTTACACTTTGACTCTCGTCCTGCGGGACAGGCTGATCGCATTCTGCTTTCTGGTTCGTGCTTCGTAGCTAGTTCAGATCGTAAGAGGGCAACCTCTTACGTTTTCTAAGGTATGTTCGCACTCCAACATTTTTTGGAACGAACTTTATAGAACAACAACGAATCATTTGGTGGAAAATTCGTGAAAGTGATGAACACATTTTCTTCGTCAACAATTTATCTGTGTAAATTGTGCAAATCGAATCATGTTTACATGTAGAGGGCGTCACCGCAGGATCTCGTTAATAACATAATTGTCATAAAACGTTTTACACCCATCGAATTTCATTTTTATCTTATATACCTACTTATACTTATATCCCAACTGATAAATATTTCCAGTTTTTGTATTGGGTATTCAAATATCCTATAAAATTTATTTGCTAAAATTATTATTTTTTGACGTCCTTGCCGTATAGGGTGCTTCACGATGAGTGAGTTAGACGTTTTAACCCAACTACAAATAAAATGGAGCTGAAAATTAGCATCTTGGAGTTTTCAAAGATGCTGTACTCATTAAAATAATGGCGTTTTCAATCACTATTTTATTTAAAATGGAATGCTGTACTTATTATGCAATTTTTAGTTTCAACTAATTACTTTGAGGCCACTCCAATAATATTGACTATCTCCAAAACAAAAGGTTTTCGAGATATTTCAATTTATACTATGATTTTATTAAATTTTAGGTGTATTAAACCATTTCAAAAAAAGCTGAAAATAGATGAAATAAAAATATATAAAACCGGCGTAAGAATTGATGAATTATATTTATTTTGAGATTTACTTTCATTACTGTGCTATGATTTTTTATCTAAAAAGTATTTCATCTAAGAGGTTTCTTCCATAACTGTGTTATTCTAAATTTAAGAAGAAAAAACAGTTTGAAATAAAACTTACCCAAAATTACGTGGTGGATATAGGTAAAATATTTGTTACCATTCCATATGATTGCTACACAACTGCGTTATTTTAATCGTCATACCTTATATATTTTTAAATATCCCCAAATTTTAGGTCTACTTTACGGTACCTAAACCCACCGTTTTGGAGAAATTCAACCGTTATTGTCATGACGACAGTGCCACTAAATATTTCCAAATAGCTTCTAGACCAAAAAGGGTAAAGGCGTGCGATTTGTACAGTTCGATTCATCACGAAATATTCTATCATTTTCGTTGTTGTAAAATGTTGTACGTTGTTCAATGTTGTAAATACTGGAATCTGAAACTAACAATCTTTCAATGTTATTGAACTATATATACCTTAGTCCAATGTTGCACCTCTGTTGAAATACAGAGTTCAAAGACTTTTAGGCCAATATACATTTTTTAATAAATTATAAATACAAAATCGTAAGGCCGTAAGAAGACTAAGGCATGTTTTTGTTCAGTCGACGTACTTCGAATTCCAGAATCACTGGTAGATATAATTTATGCTACTTCATTTATAAACACCCTGTGTCTCTGAAAAACATTTTATTGATTGCCTAAGGACATTTATAACAGATATTTTCAAAATTCTAGAACATATCCGTAAGTACAGATTATTCGCACTTGATTTTGTTGAAAACGTGGTGACTTTTCCAGTGGGAACACGCCTTTATGGTCGCTGTTTAGCCGATGGCGATATGGCTGCCCGAATCTTCCTTACCGGAAAATTCAGTTTGCCTTATGTCCCCTACGTCCCACAGCTCTCGGTTAACCTAAGGTCATAACACGTTACTAATCTAATAACCGATCACGAGTTTATTTTTCGCCTAGCGGCCACGAAAAGGCAGGCAGACGTGGCGAAGGGTTCGAAGTCTTTGAAGTTTGGGAGACTTTGTGGAAAACGTCGGTTTTTATACCGGATTAATTAAAAATACACGTGTAATAAAAGATTGTGCGTAAAGTAAACCTTTTGTTTGCCAATAAATGCAAGCACGCCTGAAATGTCGTCATTTATCTAACGTGTCAAAAATAGTACGCAGTAATAAAGTAGAATATAGGAATTAAGTCCTCGTTTTGCAACTGTAGAATTGCATAATCTCTTCATATTCATACCTCTTCATTCTTCTTCGATACATTTCCCAAGTATCGTTCACCAGTAACAGTTGATATACTTCATTCTGTATTTCCTCGAAAAAATAATGATATTGGCTGTGAAACATCACCAAATAAAAAAGGTTTTCCTCTTTTGCCAATTGTTTTAATTTCCTAAAACTGTTAAAAACCCAAATTACATCCAATCCATGACTTTAAGATAACCTTGTATTTTGAGGACCATTATAATATAGAGACGTCCAAAAAAAAACGTCATCAACTCTGGCTATGAACGAGAGAGATGGAAATAGCGGTCATATCTAAGCTTTTCGGTTATGTCAAACTTTTGACAAAAGAACGCTGTCACAATTTGTAAAATAAACAATGCCTGTCATACGATGTGACAGTCTTGACAAGTAAATAAGGTTATAAATTCGATTAGAATAGAAATACGTTTTTTTCTCGGCCAACTTTGATGAGTTTTTGGATGTTATATAATCTTACTTTTTACATGTATTTATACGGTATTTTTCAAAATATTATTTTGAAATATTCTTGATATCAGCGACAGACTCTCCAAATGGCCTAGACAATATCGACCTAAATGTGTAGCTAGCATTTTGTCAAAGAGGTTCGAATTGGAAAAATAACAAGCCAACAAAATTTTATTGATTTTTTGACATCAGGTTTTTGAGATACGAGTATCCTAATCTAAAAGTCCAAAAAACACTGTTTTTTGAAATATTTGAAGTTATGTAACATCATAAGGTATTTTGTTTTCACAAAACTAGTAAAGGTCTAAAAGTATGCTTTCTCTTTGAAATTAGCGTATTTTCACAACTATTAAATTACTGTAAAGATTAGGTCGTTGATACACACTATGATCTGAAATTCAAAATGTCACCACTAGGCGACGAATCAAAAGCTTTATAAAAAACATAAGTAGAAACTTTAGTACACTATTCTGAAGGTTTTCGGTGCGCTGAATCCGAATCTGGTTGCTTTATCAGAATTGCTCTATCATATCAGGTTTTTGAGATATCTTAACCTAAAAGTAGATCGATGAGACACAACCTTCAAAACCATCGAAACATGACGACATGTCTCGATGAAAATAAAAAAGATATCTGAACGATTAAAAATTGATTCCAAAGAGAAATTATCATACTTTTAGAAGCTATCAAAGTTCTGTGAAAACAAAATTCATTATGATGTTACATACACTCAGATATGTCAAAAACAGTGTTTTTTACACTTTTAGGTTAGGGAATTCTCAAAAACCTGACGTGAGGAGTAATTTCTAGAGGCCAGATTCGTATTTAGTGCACCGGAAAGCTTCGGAAAAATTCTGCTCCCGAAAATCAAAGCTTGGCCTATGTAATTAGCAAATTGAATATTTTGGCCTCAATAGAACATTTTAAAAGTTGTCCACCATAATATTTCCAACATATAGTAATCTTTTTTTAGGTTATCTACCTCACTGAACACCTAAAAATGTATTTTGAAGTCAGTCACATGACTGATATAATGGGGAATTTAAAAAAATGCTTAAAATTTAATTTTAAGCACATCTAACAGATTTGATGTAAAAATGTGATAAACTGAAAATACCATATTTTTTCTTCATACCGCGAATATGAAAGTGATGCAACTTTTGCGTTTGAATAGCTCAGTTAAAGAAACGCAATAACTTAACAATAAAAACAGTGGAATGATTTGTCTAAGGAAATTTTAAAGTGGTTCCCTGTTAATTGACCTGTAAATATAAGTCTGAAGCAGGTGTCAATAATTTTATGGTATCAGAACATTCTTAGAAAAGTGGAACTCATGGGTTTTATTAAATTTTATGGCATTCCACAACGATTGACCACCTGATTGATACGAATTTGATTCAAAATTAAAATTTCAAATCAAGATTATGTTGGTAAAGTTTACATTTTTTTCCGGTTTAGCCGTTTACGCCCATGTTAAAACTCCAGTGCTATTAATGAAATAGCAAGTGAAGTATTGGATATCGGGCTTTTTTTTGATGTGTCGCGTTGCTAGGCGTCGTTGATTCCCAATCCTCATCCTAAGCCCTTTTTTGGCACAGCCACAATTCAATAAAACCCAATAAAATATACTTATGTGGAACAGGATCTAATGCTGGAAGCCAACTGACTCTTGTTACTTCATTTTCACGACTTATGACGAAGTTATTGTGTTCTTCTACACTAATATTTACATTCCTCCTCCTCTGCCCAATATACACTAAATTAAATCCAAGATTTTACCGTCTTTATAAAAAAAAGAAAAAAAACATAATACTACTCGTGTTACAGTTCATGATCCCACCACGTAATTACGGTCGTACTCAAACACCCAAATTTCATTACCAGTAATGATATGTTCCATAAAATGGGGATCATTTCAATCGATTCCAAAAAGTCAAGACACCTTTCTCTCCTGATAACCTTTTGTTCCTGCGAAACGTTTGTTTTTTAACCATTTTTGCGAGCGGGTTTTCTCATCCCCAATTCGTTAGTAAACTTGGGTTTAGGTTTTTTGCAACCATTTTGCGCAGATTTTTCTCATCCCCAATTCGTTAGTCAAAATCTGATGAACAGTTGAATTTGAACGATTTGAACGCAGAAGAACCCGTATTCAATCGACATTTTCATCGGTTCTTGAAGATGAAGGCCTACCGCTGCGTTGATCATTTTCAATCAACTCTCTTACTCCTGAGAATGCTTTAAACCACCGAAAAACCTGGGCTCTTGAAAGAACACTGTCTGCGCTGTGTCCAAGTCTGAACCAAAACCTGATGGCACGGCGTTGCTCAAAAATAATGTCACTCATTTTTAGAACTAGAAAAAAAAAACGGTCTACGAAAAGAACAAACAAATGACTCTAACACGTTCAAACTTGTACCGAAGGTGCATTACATGTTAACCTACCGCCCTTCTAAGTCATGTCTCCGCAGTGTTTCTAGATCGGGCGCTACGTTGCCAGTCTCTTAATTTACACATCTCGTATTTCTTTATGACAAAAATCACGCTGTCGGATCTCGTTCTATTACAAGTTTATAAAAACTCCTTCTTGAATTGAATTTTCACTAAAGTTCGACACTTGGAGAACGAATTAGAAATGCAATAACTTTTTTTTAATTTTCAGGTAACGTGCTGGAATCCATCATGGTCTCTGCAAAGCAATTCAACAATGCCAGAAGTTCCCATCGAACTTTCGATAACCGTCGATGATGATTCGGAACAGGTAAGATTTCTATCGCGGACTATTAGGAAAACGCGATCTCCTCGTTTAAGTAAAGAGTTCATTTTTCTTTTATTCGGGTACTTTATAAAAACGTGAAAGAAAGCCGAGGGGGCGTGTCGGTGGTGGAACTACTGCGCCAAATTTTATATTAAAGGGGTTGCGAAACGGAAGACGAATGGAGTGAAACTACCTCTCCCGCAACCTAGTTTAGTAAAGTTTGCTATAGTACAATAGAAATAACTCTAAAGCTCATATTTTTTACAAAGTATACAGAAGATGGTTTATATAAAGAGTGAGTTTTTAATGCGCATTTGGTCTATAGAATCGTTGTTTCATAAAAAGTACCAACAATGAAATATGCGAGGTTTTTAGTATCCTTTTTTGACAGTGTTTTTAAGTATTGTAGAATCTACAAGATGTTAGTATTCTTCTGGACGTCAACTAACACACATACGAAGTGTGTAAATTAAGTAATGAGAGAAATTTTTAAATTTTTTATTAGAATAGAATTACAATTCAGCGTTGTCTCCTTCAAAATAACTTCCTTGGGAAGCCATACAGCTCTGGAGACGGTTCTTCCATTCCTCATAGCAGTGCTGGAACTCATATACTGGAATAGCCTTCAGCTGGTCGGTTACAGCCGTTTGAATGTTTTCTTTGGACCCAAAATGACGTCCCTTGAGATGATTTTCAATCTCAGGAAGAGAAAAAGTCAAAAAGGATTCAAGTCTGGGGTGTTTGAGTACTACCCGGAAACCAAGCACCAAAGCAGGAGGGCATAGTAAGCCAAAAAGCAATAATGAGCAAGTCGAAGATCAAATGTGTAATGTATTTATATGATTAATAATTTATTTTACGCACTGTATATCGTTCTACATACGCCTATGTATACGAGGGGGAGGGGTACCCAAAAATAACCGGAATTATTTTTTAAAAGCTATATATTTTCAATTTTTGTACAAAACAACCTTACCTATCCCTTTCAAAATACTCTCCATTAGAACTAATACATTTGTCCCACTGGTGCTTCCACTGTTCGAAACATTTTTTCTAGTCATTTTTAGAAATTGTTGACAGCTCTTCCCTGTTGTTTTTTTCTTAACCTCTTCAATGTTGTCAAATCGGTGTCCTTTCATGCCCCTTTTCATGAGTGGAAATAAGACAAAGTCGCACGGAGCCAGGTCAGGCGAGTAAGGTGCGTGGGGCAGCGGAACCATGCCATTTTTAGTCAAAAACTGGCGAACAGAGATGGCTGTGTGTGCAGGTGCATTGTCGTGATGGACGAACCAGTCTACTGTCTGCCACAAATCAGGTCTTTTTTGACGAACACTGTTGCGCAATCTTCTTAAAACTTCCAAATAAAAGGTTTGATTGACTTAAACTTCGAAAAATGGTCATGCGAATGAGAACATCAAGAACAACTGGATGTTGCATCACGACAATTTTGTCATTTCAGTAAACGAATTTTTAGCCAGTAAAAAGATTCCTGTGGCTCCGCAACCTCCTTATTCGCCTGACTTGAGTCCTGGTGACTTTTTTCTCTTCACGAGACTGAAAAATCACCTCAAGTGACGCCATTTTGGGGCCATGGAAAACATTCAAACGGCTGTAACCGACCAGCTGAACGCTATTCCAGTATATGAGTTCCAGCACTGCTATGAGGAATGGAAGAACCATATCCAGCGCTGTGTGGCTTCACAAGGTAGTTATTAGAGACAATACTGAATTGTAATTCTCCTCGAATGAAAAAAAAAATAAAAAACAATCTCGTTACTTGATTCACACACTTCGTATATCCCTGATATTATGATAACCTTGTACATTTCAGTACCCCTTTCCCACTAGGTACGTTTATTAGAAGGCACACCTTTATTTTATAAACACTCCCTTGTTTTCAATTTAACTTCCAATATAGACGTAAAATAAACTTGCTGCAATACCGACGTAATACCAGCACCTCAAAGTAAGCAGAATATCAGAATTTATTGGAATTCGCACCCACGTAATGGCATATTGTATGAATACATATTTCTAATATGATCCTTTGAATTGTGCGTATATTTTCGACCACATACAGGAAATCCAGAAGGCGGAAGTGCCAGAACGGGCGTCGTATTTTAATGAATTATTTCGACTTCCATTTTAAAAGGGATATGCACGCGCTCCGTCTGCGACACAATCTCGAATTGGCAAGGGCTAAAACTAATAAGAAAAGCGGGATTTGAGTATGAATAATGCATTGTTGATTCGGGAAAGTGACTTTCGAAAACTCCACTCCAATACGGCTTTATTCGCAAATTATAATAAATTACGGTTTAAAAATACCGCCGGATATGAAAATTTTGTTGTAAAACATTCAGAAGACTTGCTGTTACCTTGTGTTAAATCTAGACTTTATAAGTTGTGCTTACATATAAAAAGTAAGTCATCCAGAAAAGTGTAAAAGACATTTAGATTCGAACATCCATCTAAAACATATATCTGGTATAGTTAGAAAAGAGGAATTTTGATTTGTTTTGCGCATGTAGTCTTGCATAGAACAAGGTCGACAACATTTACTTTAGACGTTTTTTTAGCAAATATGTATCTGATTTTACATTGCCTAATAGTTAACATTGCGTAAAACATATTTACAGAAAACATATCAACGTGTCATGAGAAATTATAATAAAAAATAATAATAATAATAATAATAATAATAATAACACGTCTTTTTTAAGTAAATGCATATTCATACATTTTTTGTAATTCTCAGGACGAAGTTTAGCCTCCTGGCTACTCCAACACTTAACCCTAAATGGTGATAATTAGGTATACAAACAATACATTAATAATACAAAGTGAGAGTTTAAACATCTATACATATACACATATGTATAACACCATGAAAAACTATTATGAACAAGAAAAAGGAAGAAACTAATAGTAACTTTTGCTTTACTACTCTAATTGAGAATTTGTTTGAAGGCAAGATATTCATCTTATATTTCCTTTGGCACTATTATTACCTTTCTTGAAGAAAAACTTGTCTGAATTGAAGGAACCAAAGTAATTTCCTCGAATTTCCTCAGTCAACCAGGGAATAGTTATTAAAAAAAATCATTTTAAATCACGCTAGGTGTTGCTTTACGCTGTAATATATCATTTTCCGACGATTTTAATCATATTTTAATGTGTATTTGTAATACGGAAAGTGGAAAATCCGTTCGGGAAACCGTTTTTCATGGAAGACATCAGACAGGCGTTTCACTTATTAACCGGGAAAAAGCGAGGCCGAGTTTTATAAGACGTGATCTGCGGAAGGTGTTCAAATTAAATAAAAATATTGCTCGGCATAAGGCGGTATCTCGTCTAAATTCGATAAAAATAAAAGCTCTCGACGAAAATAACATATCGTACCATAAGATCAATAACTTGAGATTTTAATGTTCGAATCTGAGTTAAAATAATTTAAGATTTCGCAGAAAAAATCACGCCATAGCGCTTCGCTAACCACGTAGGTATTATCGGGAGATGATTAAAACTGTATTCTAATGAACGTACCCGTCCTAGGTAAAACAGAGCATACAGTGAAAGCCAAAAGTCGCGCTGAAATTCGGTCTAAATTGAAGTACATACTTTTGCATCGTTGGACTGGGCTAAGGTGTCATAGACTGGCGTGCTAGGTCGCCTGATCTAACCTCTATGGATTTATTTTTGCGGAGTTATCTAAAACATATAGAGGAAAACATACACTAATGGAAAAAATTAAAGGGTCAAATTAGTATTTTTCAGAATGCTTCTCAGTGAAAAATGGTCTTATAGAGGTCTAAAAAGTATTTTGAAGCTTCAAGTTTCTAGTTTTGAGATGTTTCTGAGATGTTTTGAGAGTTTTTTTTGCTTTTTTTCAAGTACACGAGCTTGAATAAATTTTTCTAACTTATCCATGGTATGGACCGGATAGCTTGTTTATTCAGCTTCAATTTGCTTTTTTTAAATCTCGATACGACCATTTGTTGCTGAGATATCGAACTTTAAATCAAAAAGGACCCTTTTGTCTTTGATCGACAATATTTCAGCAACTAACGGTAGCACAGAAAATCTAAGGGCAGTTCTTAAAACTGGAATTCTTAAACATCCTACAAGGTTCAGCTGCGATTTTTGAGGAGAGTTTTTTTTTATCCTTGACATGAATTTGAAAAAACAGGAAAAAATGGGTAATTGATGGTTTTTCAGAACATCAAGGCTAAAGTTCAAATCTTCATGAAATGACTAATGTTGCGTGTGCCTTTTACAGATGAATATACCCCCAAAAACCAAAGTTATATTACGATCTAACGAACCGTTTTCTTGTTGCAAACGGTCAAACTTTTGGAAAAATTAAAAGGTCACATTTTTTGAGCTTAAACATGTCCTAATCATGGCTAAAGTGAAAAATTTTTCATTTTCATTTTCATTTAAAGTGAAAAAAAATTTTAAAATTTCTAGCTTACCCACAATTTTTTCCGCAAATACCGTTGAAATTTACAAAAAAAATTAAATATTTTTTTTTAAAGGCTTCCAAAACTTGAAAAAATGTTGATTTTCACTAACTTTGGCATTAGCATTACCCAAAGCGTAGAACGTGGAGGTTGCACGATCGGATACACACACAGACGTGTGTCTAAGAAGCGTAAACCAAAATCGATCAGAGATTTTCTGTGGTACCGATGGTTGTTGAGATATTGTCGATCAAAGACAAAAGAGTACTTTTTGATTTAAAGTTTGATATCTCAACAACAAATGGTCGTATCGATATTAAAAAAAAAGCAAATTGAAGCTGAATAAATAAGCTATCCGGTCCATACCATGGCGAAGTAATAAAACATTTTTCAATCTCGTGGACTTGAAAAAAAGAGCAATAAAAACCCTTAATTTTTTTTTTCTCACACTACTTCCTAAAATTGCGCGAAACATGTGGCTCTAAATTTTTTTTTGCCGAAATATCTCGAAACTAGAAACTTGAAGCTTTAAAATGCTTTGTTTTAGACCTCGATAAGACCATTTTTCACCGTGATACAGCATTCTGAAAAATCACTAAAATTCGAAATTTTGACCCATTAATATTTTCCATTAGTGATTTCCACTAGTTTTTCCAATAGAGAAACATATATACGTTTACTACAATCTAGATTAAAGTAATTTTTAGTGTAGTTTTTTTATTTCTATAATTCCATTTTTATTAGGTAAATGTGAAACTTTTGACAAGTAACTGCCAACATTGTAAAATAAATAATGACTGATAATATAACAGCTTTGGCAACTAAATAAGGTTATAATTTGAGATACAACAGAAATACGTTTTTTTTTGCTCTGCCGTTTTTGATGACTTTTTTTTTGATGGCTCGATTGATTTGATTTGAATTCGATTAATGTTGACTTTAGACATATAGTGTGTATGTCATATCAAATAAGAATCCGAAAATTAAATGATTATGAATAAAAAGGGTTGAATGAAAGAAGACATTGACAATTGCATTTATCTACTACACGAGTGACCCTATATATTTGTCTGTGATGTCAAAATATGCGCAACTAAAAACGAGAATTTACGTGTCCAATCATTTTTTCCAACTCTTTAATTTTTTATCAATTTTTTCACGACTTATGTCCTCACTGTATACAGTGAAAAACAAAATAAAGTTATGAAGCAAGCTGTAAAGATTCAAAAAACATTTCATTTTTCAAAAACAGATTCATTTCTATTGGACTTTAGGAACACAGACAAGGAAGGTTATTTTTACAGTTAGATATTTGCTGCTAAAAGTAAATCAGAAATGTGACAAACTGCAGATAGTTTAATGTAATAAGTGTGGATATACGGCGAGTTAGTTATGTCGCATATAAATTCGATAAAAACTAAAGGATATTTTTTTTAGAAAAACGCTCGGCCACGTAAATTAAATTTTTCATTTGCCGACATTTTGACGTACTTCCTTTGTTTTTTTTTTTATTGACAGCTGAAAGCATTTGAAAGCTCTTATTTCAGGCAGTATGCTCCTAAATTTTGGCGCGATTCTATAAAGAAATTTTAAAATGGCGGCTGATCAAATGTTAAAATTCCATAAAAAAACGAAGGGAAGTTTATAAGTCACTCGGACCAGCCATTTGCTCGGCTATTTGACATAACACAATCTCAACAGTTATCCAGAATTGCAGAAATTGAGAATAAATAATATAAAGCGCATTCATAATTATTTTAATTAAATTAATTATATAAATTAATCTTTAAACGAAGTATTTCCGGGACAATTGGGCAAAATGAATTGGGCGAAGGAGTCAAATCGAGTTTTCTCCCAGGTCGCCTGACCTAACCCCCATGGATTTCTTTTTGTGGGGTTATTTAAAACATAGCGTGTATGTAAATAAACCTACTAGGTATAGATAACTTAAAAAATAGAATAATATACGGAATTCAAAAAATATACGCAAAAATGATACGTAACATGGTTGCAGAATTTAAATCGCGGCTTGATTACTGTCAAGAAGTCAACTGGGCACAGTTTGAACATTTATGAAAGACCAGATTAGGATGGGTACCTAGTTTTAATTGTGTTGTTTTTGTTTTTGGTATTTCGGTTTTAATAAATAGGTTAAATAAAAATATTTAATATAGCCGAGTAAATAGCTGTAGAACCTCTCGTGTGCGAGTGATTTTTTAAATAAACTTTCCTTCATTCTTTATCGAATTTTGACTTTTGAACGGTCGTCATTCTAAAATGGTTTGATAGAATACTGCGTGAAATAAGAGCTTTCAAATGGTATGCATCATTTGAAAGATTTTGTTGAAAGCACAAGCCATATGTTATCATTAAAAAAATATGAATGACGTCATATCTTTGACAGCTGTCAAAAAAACACAAATGAAGTACGTCAAGATATCGGCAAATGAAAAATCTAATTATTGACGTGTCCGAGCGTTCAAGAAAAT
Source organism: Aromia moschata (assembly GCA_029963805.1). Lineage (NCBI taxonomy): Eukaryota > Metazoa > Arthropoda > Insecta > Coleoptera > Cerambycidae > Aromia > Aromia moschata. The sequence continues at coordinate 5,986,024 of JAPWTK010000001.1, forward strand.
ATCCTTTGATTTTTATCGAATTTATGCGCGACTTATTACATTATTTAATTATTTCTCTGAGAGCTCTCTGATACATTAAACTATCTGTAGTTTGTCACATTTATGATTTATTTTTACCAGCAAATATCTAACTATAAAAATAACCTTCTTTGTTTTAAGTACGTACTATGTGTTCCTAAAGTCTAATAAAAAAGGATATTTTTGTTTGCCCCATATGTTTGAATCTTTACAGCTTGCTTCATAAATTTGTTCTGAAAAAATCGATTATTTCAACCAATTCCGCTTGTGATCCCTTGTGGAACACACGGCTATCTTGAGATAATTTCCCGGTGCATTCAGGATACTTTCCAGAAAGGATCCAATTTAACTGGGATAATAACTTCGACAAGACGATCCACTTAACATCATTAATTTTCGCGCAGAAAGGAATCCGGAAAATTCTTTGTTTTACGTTGCAGGGGAGGCTTTCAATAAGTGCCGGAGCGTGCCGTTGACGCTTTTTTTCGTGCCCGGAACGCATAGTAATAATTCGCTAATTATGTGGTTTAATTGTGTTAGTTTTCAGTTCTATTGGAATTTTAGCCTATAGAACGAGCTGGATTCTTAACGGTTATGAAAAGGAAATTGCTGCCTCCGATTTCAGAGTGTGATTTTTTATACAATATAATTGGAAAACTCTAAAGCGTTTGACTGCCATATTTGTTGTTACTCCATGTTATCTTATTTAACACGTAACTTTATAACAAGTGTATTTTTCGCTCTTTACTAGAATAATGTATGTATAAATGATATCTACTGTTAAATTTCAATTAAATGCTCTATTATTGCGATAGAGTGTAATATTTCTTGTATAACTTATGAGTTTTATTGCTTGGTGTGCTTAAATGAGATGAAAACGAAAATTATTGCACCTAATAATGTGTCTTGGCGCCTTCGCCATATTATAGGATATAGTGAAGATTTTTATATGTATGTACTACTATGTACATAGGACGCAACAATTTCACTAGCGCATTCGCCATATTTAATAAATTATATTCAATATGTACATGGCTTAGATATTAACATATTTTAAGGTACATCAATATTGATTATTTAAAAAGTTTTTCAACGCACACAAGCTTCACTTTGTTTACTTTTGAGTATCAGAATATAGTGGTTTTTGAAAACCATACTAATAAGGATTTCTAGGAAGAAAGTAATATTATTAATTTTGATTTCATGTATACAGTGGGACACATTTAAAACGTGCACATCCTTCTAAAGCGTATATAGGGTATGAAACACTGTGCCATTGGACAGTGTGGAATTTTATTTACAAAAAACAACGCCTACTGTGATTTATTGTAATAACTGAAAAATAAATCATATTATAGATTTCTGTACAAATGAATCTGAACAAACAAATGAATTCAGCATCACCTACAAAGTGTGTGCCAAATTTAGTTTAGTTACATATTTTTTTACTAATATTTTGTACAATTCGTAACATAATAATTTATTCTCTTTTTTTTCTTTTATTTATTTAACTTTACTGAAGTCGAATTTGAAACTACGTTTTTGTAAAAAATTTCTAAAAAAACGTAAAAAAAAATAAAAGAAAAACGTCTTGAATTTTTTTAAGAATACCCTCAATTTTTTTCTGAATTTATGAGGTTCATTTTTTTATTGTTCCAAAAATTACCAAATCGAAATTTCCAAAAATGTCATTTAATAAATTTTTAAAAAGTGTTTTTCGATTCATTCTAAAATATTTTTATTCTTGGAACATTTTTACCAGTCCGTAGTTTTTGTAGTTTTTGAGAAAAAAAATATGAAGTACAAAACAAACTCTTGTTTTGGTCGCCATTTTGTTTTGCCTATAATTTTTTAAAAATAAAATAAAGCCATTTATTTTAAGTTTAGGCCATTTATTTTAGGTTAATGACAGCGAATTTTCCTGGTATAAAACCAGGTCAAGATATTCAGGTCTATTTTTTTTTTGTCGAATAAATCGTAATTTTGTCCAAAAATTTGTTTATAACTTTTTTAGAATCAACTTGTGAAAAATTGTAAGGTCATATTCTGTCAAAAAGTTTATGTCAGAATTTTGTTTAAGTCTGGGTCCCATTATTTAAAGGCAGTATTTTTGGTACCTATCAATTACACGGGCACACAAAAAAAAAGTTGTGTGTCCGTGAGGTGCCACATGTATATTCCCATGTATTTTTGGCTGCTGAACACGATCCCGCCGTCAGATTTGCTCCATATCGTCCCAGATTTTTCCTAACCTCAAAAAAAGTAAAACCCATGTACTGCCAAAATGTATTTCCTGTACTTTTGGCCGCTAACACGATCTCACACCGTTTGCTTCATATGGTACAGATCTTGCCTAACCCTCAAAAAAAAGCATCAAAATCGCACAAAATCGAGAAAACAGTTTATTTGAACTATGTAATATCTGATGATTGATGAAAATGATCAAAAATTGGTCCGATACACGTTTGAGGTTTAAATAGGGGTGGGGGTCGGGAGGGGGGGGGGAGACACTCAATTTTTCGAACCCGACAACCCTAAAACTAAAGCTCTTAAAACCCAATATCTCTATTGGAGATATTAGAGAGTTAACATGGAGAGTTGAGGTTATGGGGTTATGGGGATGTGAAAGTTCAATTTATGGGGTCATGGGGATTAAAAACTTAGATTATATAGATATTGTGGCATAAGAGCTTTAGTTTTAGAGTTGTCGGGCTCGAAACATTAATTTTTGCGTAGATGGGGGTCTAAAAGTTGAGGTTATGAGGTTATGGGGGTTTAACATTTCAAGTTATGGGGTCACGAGGTATTGAACGCTTATATTATAAGGTCAGGGGTTTTAAAAGTTGGAGGTGTGCGGTTATTGAAGCTTAATAGCTTTAATTATAAAGTTACTGGGATATGGGGTCCCTTATGGGGTGTCCCCCCCCCTCTTTAAACTTCAAACGTGTGTTGGACCAATTTTCCTTTAATCTACTGTCCAAAACCTGTAAAATAAAAAAAAAATCACAATTATGAGTTTTTTGTGGGGAGTTATCTTATTTTGAGAAAAATTTTGACGTTTTCGCCCACTGTGCGGCATCGTATTCAGCGGTCAAAAATACATGGAAATACATCATTCTGGGCATGATTTTCACCGACCAACAGATTTTTACATCGTTTATATATGCTCATTTGTCGATTTTCCGGGTTTTTTATGTTTTTTTTTTTGAGGTTAGGAAACATATGGGACGATATGGAGCAAATCTGACGGCGGAATTGTGTTCAGCTGCCAAAAATATAGAGACGTCCAAAAAAAAACGTCATCAAAGTTAGCCGAGAAAAAAAAGACGTATTTCTATTCTTAATCGAATTTATAACCTTATTTACTTGTCAAGACTGTCACATCGTATGACAGCCATCGTTTATTTTACAAATTGTGACAGTCACTTGTCAAAAGTTTGACATAACCAAAAAGCTTAGACATGACCGCTATTTCCATCTCTCTCGTTCATAGCCAGAGTTGATGACGTTTTTTTTTTGGATGTCTCTATACATGGGAATATACGTATGGCACCTCTCGGACAGACAACTTTTTTTGTGTACCTGTGTATTTAAAATGTACTTGTAAATACATTTTACAGTAAAAAGGTTTATCAACCTTAACTTTTTAGTATGACGAGTACTAGAACCTATTAAACTTTGTCCAAGCCTCTTTTCTGACTGCCGTTTATTTTCTCTTTCAGGAGTTGTCCTCGCAGTTGGAGGAGGTGGACAGCAGGGCGGGCGGATGGTCGTCGTGGTCGGAGTGGTCGCCGTGCTCCAGGTCCTGCGACGGTGGCGCCGCGCACCAGCTGAGGACCTGCACGACGGGATCGTGCCGTGGAGAGCACGTGCGATATAAAATATGCAACATGGAGGTAAGTGCAGCTATGCGGACATTCGTCTTTGAACTTCGGTACGGTTTGTTTTTAGCTGCATGCCTTAGATAAGTACAAAGTGCTTGGTCTAAGTAGGTCGTTGAAGTTTCGGGACTGAAAGGACTTCTCTAAAAGACAAAAGATTGAGTAGGCTAACGCAATGCTAGCTACTCCTTCGTGAGGAAAATTCCTAAGTGAAAATTCCTTCTGCTTTAAAGGCAACATTGGGGTAGTACACTATAAAGTATATAAAGTTTGCATACTGCGACATATAGGCAACTCTTGTAGCATGTGATGGGTGTTGCCTCAATTCTATTTAATTGCAGGAGTCCTGTGACAGCCGAAGCTGTTGTACAACCTACGTTATAGGTAATACGTTGAGTAGTGTGATATAATTTCATAATAAAATATGGCAAAAGTGCGAAAGGATACTAGTTGATTGTTATATCATAACAGTATCACCATCTAATAAATTTAAATTAAAGCTAAATGAATGATAAATTTTAGTATGAGTATTGTCTAATCAATACTGGCAAGTATTCAAGAAAACAATTGGTTCTGCATCGTTCACAGTTTATCTTAGTAAAAGAAACTAAAAAACTATTAAACACATATATTTTTATGATAGTGACAAGTGATAAGTGCCTATAGTTGAGTGTTTTGGATCAATTTTTGTAAATAAGCAAAGCAGCTTATTTAATAAGCAGCTTATTTAACATGGTAAGTAAGGAATAAGGATATCCAATATTTTTTCTATATGACTATTTAGTTTTCATACCAAACTTAATAGGGTAATTAGTCTTACATAAATGATACTTTCAGGCCTCAAAGCATAAGCTTTTGTTTAGAAAAACAAAACTAACATTTTGAAAAAAGCGTCTAATAAAAAAAAATTTCATTACTTAGGACAGCTTGTAAACTGAAATTCAACAAAAATATATAGGATGACCCAGTTCCTGTTTATTTCTTAGATCCAGTTGGCTATGGATAAACGTGAATAAAAGACTCCGAATATTAAGCTATGAGGTGTGTAAATTAAGTAATGAGAATGGCAACGTAGCGCCCGATCTAGCAACACTGCGGAGACGGGACTTGGAAGGATCCCGGTATATTAACATGAAATGCACCTTCAGTACAAGTTTGAACTTGTTAAAGTCATTTGTTTGTTTTTGTAAACCGTTTTTTCTAGTGCGTTTTAAAAATGAGTGCAACGCAACGAATGCAGCTCAACGAATATTTTTGCAAAACTTCAACACGCCTACGGAGACAGTGTTTTTTCAAGAGCCCATGTTTTTCGGTGGTTTAAGGCATTCTCAGAAGGAAGAGAGTCGATGGAAGAAGAACCACGCAACGGAAGGGCTTCATCTTCAAGAACCGATGAAAATGGGATCATGTGCGTTCAGATCGTTGGTTGATGACAAGAATGATCGGGGAAAAGTTAAATTTGAATCACATCACTGTTCATCAGATTTTGACTAACGAATTGGGGATGAGAAAAATCTGTGCAAAAATGATTCCAAAAAACCTTTCGCAGGAACAAAAGGACATCAGGAGAGAAAGATGTCTTGACTTTTTGGAATTGAAAATGATCCCTATCTTATGGAACGTATCGTTACTGGTGATGAGACTTGGGTGTTTGAGTACAACAAGGAAACCAAGCTTCAAAGCATGCACACTTCAAGCTCTCCAAGACATACAAAAGTAAGAATGAGCAAGTCGAAGATCAAATGCATGCTGATTTGCTTTTTTGATAGCCAGAGAATTGTTCACAAAGAGTTTGTGCCTCCTGGCTAAACAGTAAATCAACACTTTTACAGAGAGGTTCTTGAAACACTTCGTAAAAGTGTCATGCGTGTGAGAATAAATATCAAGAATAACTAGATGTTCTGTCACGACAATACGCCTTGTCATACAGCCATTTCAGTAACCGAGTTTTTAGCTAGTAAAAACATTCCTGTGGCTCCCTCAGCCTTCTTATTATACTTGACTTGAGTCCATGTGACTTTTTCTCTTCCCGAGATTGAAAAATCACCTCAAGGGACGTCTCCAGCGCTGAGTGGCTTCCCAGGGAAGTTATTTTGAAGGACACAATTCTGAATTGTAATTCTATTCGAACAAAAAAATTAAAAATCCAGTCTCATTACTTAATTTACACACCACGTATTTGCAATCCGAAATACATATCACTTTTCGTTTAAAAAATTCTTGTGTATACCCTATTTGAGTAGACACGCGGTATACCAAAACATTTTAGTTTGATTTTTTTACAGGACATATGCACAACTTATCTATGTAACTTCTAATAACAATCTATGTAATTTCTAATCTAATTAAAGTAAACTTTCGTTTATTTCTGTATCAATCCAACATATTCTTGTTTCCAAGAGTAACACAGAGGATAAAAATAAATATTGAGTTTAATAACAAAATAAAAATAAAGCGACCTCATCTAACGTTTTAATTTAATAAATCGCGAAAAGGCGACTTCAAAGCGAACTAACTTTGCTAACCGGAAGCAAACGATTTGAGAACAAACAACCTGAACAAGCTGACTCGTCGGCAGAATTCAATTAAAGAAGTTGTGTATTCGAGGTAATTCGGTATGGAAAGCAGAGAACCATTAAGGAAAGAATCCGCCGAGAAAACATTTTTCATATGCGTATTAAACCGATTTTCCCCTTGGAAAGTTTTAAGATAATTTCGCGCAACTTCGAATAACAAATTTGTTTAACATGACGTGACGTCGTCTTGAGCTGAGTTCGGTCTTCCTCAAAAAGTATGTGGAATAAGGCGACTGACAAAGTTAACCGAAATAAAAGTCTTGTTGAACAGTGGTTCCACTTAAATAATAAAAAAATAATACAATTTATCCAATGCATGGAATGCGAACGGAAGGAGGAAAATAATGTTTTGATTCCACTCAAAATGAAAATTAAGACACTGTTGTTAAAACAGAGTGCCCATATACAAAAAATACACAGATATATTTAATTATGGAAGAATATATTTTAATAAAAGGATAAGAATATAAGAAAAAATCATATAAAAAAAGAAAAATTTAATGCACTGAAACTTTTAACAAAAAGAAGAAGCTTTGAAAAAAAAAGAAATAATGACAGTTTCAGTCTCATAGCTATATTTGATTATTTCTATTAACTCTATATAGTTACCGAAATTTACACAAATATTATAAAATATATCTATAATAATACTATTTACATATTTACTAATGTTTTCTTATTATTTAATGATAAGACAGATCCTGAAATCTTCTACAGATCCTTCCCCACACAGACCCTAGAGAAGACCTCTGGCGTTACTATTAAGGTATACTTATAGGATTAATATTATTTCTCCGACGTTATAGTCACATCTCTAAACGTAAACTCTGGGAAATATTCACCCATTCCTGCTGCAGACAGTGATGGCTTGACATCTCATCCCCGCCTCCAGCAGAATTTAGGCTCAGGCGAGGGCAGGAAATTCATCCTGTCCCAAAACCTTCCTTACAATGTTACAAGTTGATAATAATTTGGCCTTCTGGCCACTTCTTATAATGCTATAAGACAGTTCTAATACCGCGATGTTCTTGATGAATCTGGCCGTCATCACTTCATCTGCAGATATAACTAGGGCGTATTTCTCCACCTTCTCCAGTTTCCATAGGCGCTTCAGCTCGATTGACAGATTTTCGTATTTCGCGATCTTCTCTCGTTCAGTCTTCTGAATGTTGTGGGTATGTGGCTCTGCGATGTCTATGATGATTTCTCTTCGTTGTTCCTTGCTGATCTCGTTGTTGACCTTGCATAGTATCTGGTCGGTTGAAGTCCACTGTTCGATGGGTGATGATTAGCCTATCCAAGTACATCACTGCTACTTCTGATTCCAGCACAGCTTCCGCGGTATATCTATAGTATGGCGGAGCCGTCATTAACAGGCCATACTTGAGACCCGAGTGTTGGTGGACTATCTTCGCAAGTTGGTTGTGCCTGCCGAGATATGGTGGGCCCCCCCAACGGGGGCCCCCCCCCTAATGTGTTCTATAGTTTCGCCTGCAGAGCCACATTTCCTACATATGTCTTTTATGTCGTCCCTCAGGGTATGCTTCTGGTAATTTACTGTTTTTATAACCCTGTCCTGAATAGCCGTCAAGAAGTCTTCTGTTTCGGGGTATAGATAGCCGTCGGTAAGCCATGTTACCGAAATATCTTTGTCAATGTAGTCTGGCTGTCGAATGTTTGGAAAATGGCCCTCTAAAGCATGTTCCATTCACTCTGTCTGGAGCTCCTCTTCCGTTGGTATGTCGACCGGAATATCCTAGGCTCAAAGGCGTGTATCTAGCGTTCTCTCTTGCTACTACTGTTATTAGCAGGTCCCTGTTGGTTAGTATTCTTCTTCTTAAGGAAGCTTCTTGGTTAAGGCATTGATTTTCCCAAGTAACGGTATTGCTCTTGAGGTGGTAGTTAATGAATGTCTGCATACACATCTGGGTTGTTATGAAGTGTTCGTTATATTATTATTATTATTATTATTATTATTACTTATTTTTATTTACGTCTCCACAGATCAGAATTTCCACAATACAAAAGTTGTGCTGTGCTATAATTAATTATTTCTTGTAAAACTTGTAAAACCTTAACCTTCTTTTTGTGCGTTTTTTTACGAGCCATTTAATGCAATTGTATCAAATAGGAATATGATAAAAATTATCTCTTATTTGCCGAACCGCTCTCAGTAATTGCTAGACCTCTAACAAGGGACTATTCAATAGCGGCGACGAGCGAAATGCAAATTTTATTTGTAATGTAAAATAGCGGCCGCTAATGAATTCTTCCCAGATGGAATCTAATTTCGGGACAAGCGCAGAAAATCGCATTAGTCGCGTCTCGCGATGAAGATAATCCGAGTGTTGTAACTATGTTAGTTTCGGTATGCTTTAAGGGGTAGGGGTAGTCAGAGGTGTGAAAAGGTATGCGTTTTTTTTATAGTTTTTTTTTCTAACCGCTGTATATACAGTGTCTCTCATAAAGTTGGAACCATATGGGATTTTTTAATATTAGAATTCGATAAAAACTTTTGATGACAATCACTTCTGCTTCCAAAATAACTTAAAATGCACCAATTCAAAGTTGACAGCTAATATTTGGCAACTGTCACTTTGTGATTTTCCAAAAAAAATCTTTAGAAAATCCGTTGGTCAAACCTCTTTTTTCATTTTAGGATTCAGCAGGCCAAAATACGTAGAAACAAAGTGTTTTTGATGTGAAGCAAATATTTTTTTTGTTCTTCTCAAGCTTTTACCACCGAAACACGTTGTTTTCGACAATTTTTTGAGGTTATTTTCAAAATTAGCTGCGGAACCCCTATTATGACGAATTCGGATTCAGCGGCACATAATACATAAGAAAAAAGTTAGTATCCATCCCAGAACCAGACACTTTTTTTTTGTGGGCCTGTGTTATTGATATTCTTAATCTAAAAAAAAACTTTTTTATTAAACTATACTTCGTTAGTACAAAAATGGTTTTAATTAAAATTTGGCTATATTAAATGTGGATCATTTAGAAAATGGAATATTCCTAGGCAGTTCTTATTAAATTCTATCAGGGAATTTAACCGCCGAACAGAAAAATGCGTGAAAAATAAAGGACGTCACACAGAGATGTAAGGTTTATGCAACTTGCAACGGAATTCCATGGCTATTATTGATTTTTTTTGCATATTAAGCTCTTTTGAAAGTGATTTATTTATTTTTTTGTTATTTTTAAGTAGCAGTTTCATGCTAAGATACCCAAATAGTGATTAAAACCATTTTTGTACTAACAAAATAAAATTTAGTAAAAAGGAGTTGAAAAACAATTATTTTGGAAATTGGAAAATAAAAGACAGTACTTTTTTTTCGATTAAGAATATCATTATGATCGATTAAGAATATATTATCAGAATGTCATTAGGAATACAATTTCTTAATGACATTTTTCGAAATATTAACAATTTAGGCCATTTTCCAAAGAATTTTTGGAAATCACAAATTTGACAGTTGCCAGATGAGTAAGCTGTCAACTTTAATATTAAAAAAATCCCATGATGTTCCAACTTTATGACAGACACTGTATATTTTTTTAAATACTGTACCAACTATTCACTCAACATTCAAAGAATGCTTCATAAAAAATTCAAATCTGCTGGATTGTTGAACGATGTTTTACAAGTAGTGCCTTGCGGTCACCTTCAGTACACCTTAATGGTTTCTTTGGGGTTTCTTAACCCCATAATTTGAGACATTTTCAGTCTGATATGACCTTGAAAATGTTGTCAAGGGCAGGAGTCGTATGGTACTTTTGTTGCTCCTTTAAAATCAAATAACTTTTATTCGAAACACTTTACTAAAAAGGCACTGTTTTTGACATACATATACATATGTCTGTTCCATGTTAAATGACGCACAGGATATATGTACTCAAAAAAAATACAGCATAAACGGCAGTTTTTTTTTTTGATAAAAATATTGAGTTTTAATCTAACTTAGGTTAGATTAAATGTTAATTTTAATCAAGATACAGGGTGTAAAAGTTATAATTTTATTTTCACTTGTCTTAAATAGGTAACTATCTGTATTTCAAAAAAACAATATTTTTCCAAAAAATTTGGACACTGGGGATTCTTTGGGGCGATGAATTTCAATTTGTCAATAATTTTAACACAGATTTTAGAGGTCGCTTTCTGCGACATTCTAAGTCCTACATAAAACCAATGTAACTCTTTTGCATGATAGAGGACTTACGTTTTTATTAAAAAATATCAATTTGCTCATCATTTTTACGCAAAAATGATATTCCTTTTAAATACCATTCAAAGCATGATTTATGCAACCTATTTTAACTATTTTAATTATGATCATGATATGTCCAAGTTTTCATAGTAGGCTTTGAGTAAAGCAATGTAAAGAAAGTATATTCATACTCTGTTTCTGTCAAGCTTTCTTACTGTATGTGATCCGTCAATCAACTGAGTCAGTTTATTCACAAATGATAACGACTGTGCCATTATTGCAAAAATCCACACAAAATCAGAATACCTACGTATTTACACACTTTTATTAGTTAATCACTCACGACACATAAAATCATTTTAAACTCGGCGTTCTACCGTTCGTCCGTCTCGCGCGGGCTAATATTAATCGAACAACGGAACGCTTGCTACGCTATATGGATAAACTGCATATAGCCTTCCCTCAATCTCGCCCCGGGAGAGTCCAGTGCGTGTTACCAGGCACGGTGAGTGGCGTACGTATGCACGGGCAAGATATACACGCGTATATAATTTTCAAGGCGCTTAAAAATACAGTTTATACTTTAAATATCGTCTGTATAGTGCCGACCCTGCGTTATAGCACACTTTCCGGACTCTAGTTATAAATGATGAGAAAATCATTGACGTTTTCAATGAAAACGTAAATACCCTAACACACAAAAAAGTAACGGGGGTTTTTATGTGTTCAGAATACGGCAGAATAATAGTACCATAATATACATATTACTATAAAAAAATCTGAAAAGATCTTTTTTTACATTTATGTTTCTTTACTTTATATTCAAAAATAAATACAAACTCATTATCGCGCTGGGATGTTGAAATAAACGCTTCTGTCACCCTGGAATTGTCCTGCCACCCCTGCATTGTTCATTTCGACGGCAATGCCGCCCGCAGACACAAAAATATGGGATTATTTACGTCCAAAGGAGCAGAGATAAGTCGAAAGGTTTCCACCCAATTTTGACAAATGGCTTTGATAGCCCACATCGTAATTGTGGCGTTCACCTTTCTCCCCCGAAGTATCAGCCGATCATATAAAAATCGTAAAATAATAAGTGCCCCATTTTAACGGATACTTTATTAGGTTTATAAACGTTGGGATCCTCTCAAAGAATTCTCGTACTTTCTGGTGTCTCGACATTTTAGTGCCGGAATTAGGCGTAAAACCTTTGAGTGGCAATGTTGTTGATAAAACAATATCAATACTAATTTTAAAGATATTAGTTACGTAATAGTTTTCTGTTAAATTTCAGGGGTTATTTTCAAAGAACCGTAAATTGGGGAAAAATGGTCGTAGAGAAAAAAAAGGAAATTGAAGCTCGGGCTTCTAGTTTCTGGATCTTGTTGAGTTTAATGTTTTTTAGGGTCAGCAGTTTATTAGTGTTCATAAGAAAACCATCGAAAAAAAATTTTGATAATTTTTTTTCCATAATTTCATCATAAATCTATTGTAGATAATTTAATTCTCTTTAATTTGACCTATTTTAGAGCCCTGTACGAAGATTTTTCGCTGAGTTATCGCCATTCAAAGTTAAACATATTTTTTCGATAGTTTTCTTGTGATTAAACTGTTGACTTTAAAAAAAATCAAACTCAAGATCTAAAAACTAAAACTAGAAGCTTTTATTTTCTTTTTTTTCTCTACCACCATTTTTCCTCAAATTATAGTTCATTGAAAATCATCTAAAAATATGGGATTTTTTTAAGGCCCCTTAATTTTTGCGCCTAGTGTTATTCCAAATCATCGGTTCATTTGCACGGGTCAAACAGTTGACTTTCCCGAGCAACATTTCGCCTGCGCTTAAAAATATTCCACCTCTCGTTTTCTCGTAACATCCCTCTATGTAACGACACTGAGCTGAGACCTATTGACGTGCCCTTCTCAGATCCCGAGTTCGAAAGACGTTTTCCACTTTCGTTTGTTACTTTACCGTCTGAATCCAGCGCACACTCCTCAAGTTTTGTTTCTTTTTTTATGGTATGTCGGCAAACTTGCGTAGCCTCCGATTGGCTGTTCTCCCGATAACCTTTGGCAAACGGGTCATTCCATCATCTGAGTCCGGCATCGAGACGACATTCGGTAAATTGTATTATTCTCGGCGAACCTAGATAAGAAAGGCGAAATGTCCGATGTCGAGTAAACAGGAACGTTGGATGTGTTTGTTGCGATTTAGCCAGTGAAAAGGGAATTACAAGAAGGGGGACAATTGGGTGATTTGCCAAACTCATTTTTGATGGCGCATAATCCGATGTTGGCGATACTTCGTCTATTTTCTTATAGAGGTCGTAGCATGTCCATACCGTTATCATTCGGAAATTATCTTATTGTGGATGTATAGTGTACCTGGTAGCACAAAATACTTTTTTTTATATACAGTGTCTGCCATAAAGTTGGAATCATATGGAATTTTTTTTAAATTAGATTTTGATAAAAACTTTTTGAAAACATTTTTGAAGGCAGTTCTTACAAAATTTTGGCAGGGAATTTAACCACCGAACTGAAAAATGCATGGAAGGAAGTCACACAGAGCTGTAAGGTTTATGCTGCTTGCAAAGGCATTCCAGGGCTATTACTGATATTTTTTGGATATTAAGTTATTTTTTAAAGTGATTTATTTATTGTTTGTTATTTTTAAGTAGTAGTTGCATGTTGACATAGCCAAATTGTGATTAAAACCATTTTTGTATTAACAAAATATAGTTTAATAGAAAAAACAGTTGAAACACCATGAGCCATTTTTTTTGGGAAATAGAAAATAAACAATAGTACGTTTTCCGAAAGATATCATATTCATCATCAATCCTCATCAAACAAAGATACTTACATACTAATATCATTAGCACAGTACGCATTGCAATGGCAGACTTTATGCTGCTTTGAAGCGTTTTAAATGTTTTCGTATCGTTATTTATGGGAGTGAATTAAAAACTCGAAAATAAATGTTTAGATATCAAATGTTTTGCTCAAAATCGGCATATAGGCGTAAAATGTCATTAGGACCGTACTTTCTAAGTGACACTTTTCGAAATATTATCAATTTAGGCCGTTTTTCTAAAGATTTTTTTTGGAAAATCACAAATTTGACAGTTGCCAGATGTTAGCTGTCAACTTTGAATTGGTGCATTTTAAGTTATTTTGGAAGTAGAAGTGATTGTCACCAAAAGTTTTTATCAAACTCCAGTAAAAAAATCCATATGGTTCCAACTTTATGGCGGACACTGTATATTAGACAAAAAATATTTTTTGTCTACTACAATTTTTTTATCACCTGTTAAACGAATAATTTTGTCTTTTTCCTTCGAAGCAAGGCAATTCCTTACTACAACTTCTACAGAAATAGCAAACAATTAATTATTATTAATACCTGAGCTGTCAATATTACTGTAATAATTATTTTGTTAGCAAATTTTCATGGTAGATATGATTTTTGAAAATACTTGAGGACTGAAAAAACCATGTGTGCTTTTGAAAATTTCGCAATAATAATTCAAACTAACTGACTTACACTCAAAGAGGGCTAATGTTTGGTTTGTTAAAAAATACATGGAAATGATACTAAAACAAAGCTTCCACCATTCTAAAACAAGGTGATATGAAAAAAATATTTAGCGCACAAAAAAATGTCTTGGCTCGTCTACCGGCTTTAAAGGTTTTGCTCAATTTTGAGAGAGCATAGAAAGAGACACGTTGTCTATTTTTTTTTCAAATTTTTCGTATAGGTTGCTACCGATTTTGAAGAGTCGTGATTAACATTGTGGGTTTATATTTTAAATAAAAAAAGTGGTTTCAAGAAAAGGTCAGAAAGCCGACTTGCCTTCCAGAACCCCCCCTTTTTCTATTTTAAAACCTCGTTGATTTCTGAGTTCAGTGATACGAAACAAGTGAAATTTTAAAGCATTCAAATATTTTTTAAATTGTTTACTAATTCTCAATTTAAGTGTGCTATGACCTTTTGCCTTCTTCTTCAAATGCTTGATGAATAAAAAAATGGAAATTTATAAGTAATTGCTTTTTTGTAATTTTTTCTATAAATATCAAAATCTTAATAACATCTATGCTTTATTTGTGTTTTTACAATTTATTATAAACTCTTCAATTTCTTTACCATCGATTTTTTTAAACTCCAAAGTTAACAAGCTTTGGAACATTTTGAACATTTATAAAAATGCCACTGTCACTTTTGTTTCTGTCCTCTGCCTACGAAAAAAATTCTTCGGTAAAGCTGATACGTCACTCAGTAGCACCAACACGTTGCCTAATGTGGCTACGGTAACAACAAAAAATATCCGGTTCGCGAAAACAGTGGAATATCGTGTTACGTCAAAAAAATCGAGGTATTTTGTCACAAATAAATTCGTAATTGTTATTTGTCCGGCCTATGTTTAAAACCAGTAACGTGTGGCCGATACTATATTTTACATACGCCACGCCCAAATGTGATCAATCATTAAATATCAAGGTCGCGGAGTATGTAAACAGAAGGCGTCGATAAATGTCGGGATTTTGGACGTGCATTACGTCTTTTGCAGATTTTCCAGTTGCATTCCTTCCGCACCGACGTTAAGCACGCCCGACTCGTACCAGTTTTGACAAGGATAAGGTTTACGAATTTTAAATGTAATTTGCAATTTCCTTATTACTGGTTCTCTGAGATTTATTTCAGTACAACGGAAAAAAAATGCAAAATCCTACACGTTTTTTTTTTCAAAGGAACTAAAATATCCCAAATGTTGTCTGTTAATTTTACTAAATTTAAACTTTTTTGTTAGCGTCTGAATAATGTACATACATTAATAATTATTTAAGTAATTCTTAGATTATCAAGGTTAAATACCTAAATAGATTAAGATATTTTTAATTGTAGTTCTCTTAATAACTGACTGAATTGTTTGTTCACCCATTAATTTTTTTCTGTCTTATTACGTAATAAAATAAGTTAAAAAAAAAATATTTTATTGTTGCATTAGAAAGAGCTGACTATTCTAATTTTCTTTGTTTAAAATATTAATAATTCAAATTTTAACACGTAAATGCAGGTAGACAATTGTTATGTACTGACAAATTATATTAACTCTTAACTAACTAACTAATAACTAATAACCAACTGTTAATGTGCATACAGCATCATTAAATACATATCCTTATTTTGACAATATATCTTATTATAGAACATTAAAATAAGGTATGGCACAATACGAATGTATTTTAGTATTTATTGTATTTTGCGGTAATTCAACATTATTATTGAATCACATAAATAAACATTCTTACAATTTTGATATTTATTAACCCATCTTTCAAACTCACTTAGCACTAAATAGTCATACACACTTATGTGTGAGGTGTGCAAATTAAGTAACTTCCTTGGGAAGCCACACAACGCTTCTTCCGTTCCTTTTAGCAGTCCCGGACCCCCTTTACCCTCCGCCCCCCCCCCCCGGCCGTTTGCACCCTTTGCCTGGTCCCCCAATGTCCCCCCATTCGTTTTTCCCCCCCGCTTTCCAAACCCCGGAGAGCCCCGCGGGCCCCCGTGTTATTCCCCTTTTTCCCAAACCCTTTTTTGTCCTGGCCGCGTGTCGTGGTGCCCCCCCCCCCTGTTCTTGACGTTTGATCTCACACGCATGACCCTTTTTCGTTTTTCAAGAACCTCTGTGTAAAAGTGTTGATTTACTGTTAGACCTGGAGGCACAAACTCTATGTGGACAATTCCTTGACTATCAAAAAATCAAATCAGCATGACAGTAATGACACACATTTTTGCGCAGATTTTTCTCATCCTCAATTCGTTAGTCAAAATCTCATGAACAGTGGTGTGATTCAAATTTAACTCTCTTGTTAACTCTCCCCGATCATTCTTGAATATGAAGGCCTTCCGCTGCGTGGTTCATTTTCAATCGATTCTCTTCCTTCTGAGAATGCCTTAAACCACCGAAAAAACCTGGGCTCTTGAAAAAACACTGTCTCCGTAGGCGTGTTGAAGTTTTGCAAAAGTATACATTGCGCTGTGTCCAAGTCTGAAGCAAGACCTGATGTCGTGTTTTAAAACGCACTAGAAAAAAACAAGTTTACAAAAACAGTCACGAAGAACAAACAAATGACTCTAACAAGTTCAAACTTGTACTCAAGGTGTATTATATGTTAACCTACGGCCCTTCCAAGTCCCGTCTCCGCAGTGTTGCTACATCGGGCGGTACGTTGCCAGTTTCATTACTTAATTTACACATCTCGTAAGTAATGACAATTACCTATAAATAATAATTATATTAAACGCTCTGTAGATGGAAAGTGATCTTGTGTGAACATATTTTTTGTATATTTTGTTGCTAGACATACTCATATAGTAAACATTGTATAACACCTTAGAAATTTGGGTATCTACTCGTACTTACATGTACAATAGCTTAGGTTGAAGACTTCTTGAAGGTGCACTCGACCTACTGAACTATTATTTTTATATTATCTACCTGCAGGTTAATTACTATATTTCTTTATACTCGATATTATTTCTAATCTCCATAGTGTCAATTAATTTATGAATTACCACAAGATTAGCACAAGAAAGCAATTTTATACATCGCAGATCTCGACAAAAATAAATTATCATTCTAAGACGATGATTTTCAAATTAGTGGGAAGGACAATCAGATTTGCACACCATTTAAATTTAGAAATGTACCTATTTACTATAAATAAGTTGATTTTTGATGCTTCTAAAAAGTTTTCAAGCTTGTCATAATCGAGTCGATTTTTATTTGAAACCTCTGATTTTTTCAGTTTGGCATGCATATGGTAATTAATTGTTAATTCAAACTGACTTATTCTTTGAGTTACATGGAGGCTAGATAGTATTTTTATCTATATTTATAGTATATATCAGTTTATTTAATATCCAGTCAGTTAACAGATTCTGATTCGGCGCTACCAGTTTTTTAGAATAACGAAATGTCGTGAATAAAAAGCAACACAAAAACAACCAGATAACTAGTTTCAAAATCCTTTAATCCATTAATAACATCTACCCACTTTTAGACTTAAGTAATGCCCAAAATACCAACGTCAAATAATTTGTATTCGACAACCTAACAGCCACGCATTAGGTCCATTGTTGCCGAAAGAGGGGGCTTGGGGGCATTTTAAACAATGCATTAAACGCCCCTAAAAGGTCGGCTAGCGCTGTTGTTTCACAGATTAATTTTCACAGGTTTATTGTCTCTGAATTTAAATGTTTCACTGCCATTCTATTCTAGTTATTATCGGATAAATTTATGGCTCAGTGATGCACATCGATATTGGGTGCTTTCCATTTACCGACACAAGTCGACACTAGTCGACTCGTGTCTCCGAAAGTGCTTTCCATTTGATTTGTGTCTCCGTGAGTCGACGACACAAGTCACCTCAAACAGACTCCGCTAGATAGCTGAGTTCATGCTGAGTGTGACTGTAAAAGAAGTGAAAATAATATATGAAAGAAATGAAAATAAATAATGGCTGCTATATAATGCAATAGTTTTGACAATTAAATAAGGTTATAAATTTATGATATACGTATTTTTTACTAGGCCAACCTTGATGACTTTTTTGGATGGCTCTTTATTTCTATTCTTAATCTTCAGTTTATAACTTTATTTAAATGTCAAGGCTGTTACATAATGTAACAGCCACTTGTGAAAAGTTTGACAACTAATAATATGAGCAGACAACGTTGTTTTGAGGTATTTCTCCTCATCAGTGCAAAGTACCTTAAACAATGCAATGGGCAATACTAATGCAATAATATGACTAGAAAGAGCTTGTATGTTTATATGAGTATATTGCATTTGTTTGTTCGGCACATATATACATATAATAAGGACAACTCAAGTTAAATATGGACGATATACAAGAACAGACATGTACAGGCAAAATCAATATGTAATTCAGGCATTAGATTTTGTTGGGGAATCCACATATGATGAATATGAAATATGTATAAAGATATACACAGTGCATAATTCTATTTAAAGTGACGAATGCTTATCTCAGTAGTGGCTGTTATTTTACTCGGTCTATAAGCAAAGAGTACTTATTGAATATACTCCTATCGAAGTCCAAAACGACGGAGGCGTCAAATTTAGAGAGAGAACTAGAGAGTCAGAAGAATGATCCTTGCAGTTTGAATACAGTGAATGTTGCATGTAACGTGAGATAAAAAAACATCTCTCTACATCCTCAGAAAATATGTATTTAATGTATTATTATGGTATTTAATGGTACTCTCACTGGACCAAAGTATAGGAGGGACATTTTAACAAATAGTCTTAATCAGTTTGATGATATACAGGGAGAACTACAACAAAGGTATTTTCAATAAGATGGCGCTGGAGCTCATATTGCAGCAGAAACTGTGAACTTATTGAAATAATTTTTTCAAGATTAATTGGTTTAAATGTGTCATGAATTTACACCAAGATCATTACCTTGTGTGACCTCTTTTTATGGGCTCATCGTAAAAACACAATTTCTCAAATTAACATTACTGATTTAGTGTGGCGTCCACATATCTTACACAATTTTTTCAATTCGATAAAAAAGAAAGACCAGATTTTTTTTGGACCAAGGTAGTGGACAAGTACTTTAAATTGACTTAATGAAATGAATATTAATTTATGGCTAAGATTAAGGCTACGTTCTCATAGCCGTTGCTGTTTTTGCCTTTTTCATACAAGTACTGTAGGTCGCGTCTGCGAAGGTGCACATAAGCCGAGTTCGAACCTGTAATCGAACCGCCCAATCCTCTCCACCCATTATTCTGGTTATTTGATCGCCTTTGCTACTAAAGGTGCCTGTCAGTGCTCTCGTTTTTTGCAAATTAATTTTCGTGGGTTTATTGTCTTCGTATTAAAATGCAAATGCCTTCCTAGTGGCCGGTTCGGGGCGCGGTCGTTCAAACCGCCGTGAGACGCATGAAGATCACGGTCAAGCTCGCGGGTTTACGTGCTTTCTGAGCGGCACCCGAAAGAGCGAGGAATTCCACGCGTGATATTCGCCTTGATTGGCAACGCGGAGATAACATTAATTGAGGTTGTTCCTTACTGATGCAGTTTGTGGTTATTTTTTATGCAATAAATCAGTCAACTTTTTTTGGGTCTGGCTGTATTTTTTGACGGCCTTTCGATAAGTCACCGAAAAGAACGTTTGTTAACCTTTAGTATTTGTAAATTCACTTATAGGCACAGCATAAGAGTCTTGAAAATACCTGGTCAAAAAAATACTAACCTTGTTATACCTACTACTCTCAATTTGTTGTTTTACATTACGAACCAAAATTCACCCGCGGATTAGGCAAAATCTTTAAAAACCTTGACATGCGTTCGGTAAGCCGCTCAAAAAATGATTTACAAACACTTTAGGGCAACACAACAGAAATCAAATTGCAACGAAATGTCGGAAATTTATAAAATGAGTTGTTAAGATTGTGAACTAAGCAATATTGGTCAAACAAAAAAATTAATTTCAACTTAATTCAAAGAACCTGTAGCTCACATGGTTGAGTAGAAAAATATTGTATATCCCAACATCATTTTGACAATGATCATGGAATAGTTGGTGGCTTAAAACTAATACGAAATGTAACAGACAGTAGACATTTAGATATATTCGAAAGTATAGAATTTTGTGTTCAAGATTCCATTTACAATTAGTAAAGTAGACATGTTCTACGTTCCCAGATCAAATTTTAAATTAAATATTCTGGATATTAAAGTGTTTACTTTTTTTTTTTTTTTTTTTTTTCAAATTATACTAGGCTCATATGGGAGGGATCCTCATTTAGTAGAATGGGTTTATTAATTCAGAAACGCCTTAACAGACTGTCTTTGTATGTACAGACCACTATTGCATAAGCCGGTGGGATATAATACTATTGATAATTGTCTTATCTCTACTAATCTTTTTTTTTCTTTTGTGCACGCATATATTATCACTGAAAGAACCAAACCCTAAGGTAAGTGAACTTCTAGTTGAAGTGACGTCAGACAAGGTTAGTTCCTCGAATTGGCCTCCTATAAATTGTAAATGTTCGACAAAATCGATATCAGTTAATTTTCGTTAACCCCAACAGCATCAGCATGAACTCCTTCGTAAGTATAACCAACTAAAAAATAGACTACATTTATATGTTTTCTTGTAACTGTCCATTTTGTGGGCTTCCAAAAACGAATTTTATAACAATTAAATAAATCTTAATATTCCTCAATTTTCAATCGAGAATTTCATCCAAAACTAGCTTTTACTCTTTCTCTGCATCAAAGTGTTAAAAAAAGTTTAAATGTGTGTTTTATCGTCAAATTATATACAGGTTGAACTTAAAATATAACCAGTACTTCAGTATCGTCACAAAGTGCTATCTCAAATGTATTTGGAGATTTTCTGTTCTTGTTTGGTCTCCTTTCTTCTTGGAGTCAAAAAACTGATCTGCCAGGTACTCATTACTCTAATTTTAGGCCGTCGTTGCTTTCTTCGCCGCCATCGCCGCCGCCAGTGCTGGCCTCCTCGCTCCGGCAGCCAGCGTACTGCAAGGACCCAGCAGCAGGACTACCCTGGTTGGACCCGAAGGCAGCGTGATCTCCTCCGTAGCTCCAGGAGGTCAGGTGATCACCGACTCCGCTCCAGGAGTAGTCGCGTACTCCGCCCCCGCTATTGCCGCCGCTCCCCTCGTGTCTGCGTATTCCGCCCCCGTTGTGTCCTCCTACGCTGCCCCCTTGGTGACCGGTGGAGTTATCGGAGCGAGATCTGTGATCGCTGGACCTTCCGGAACCATTGCCACCGGAAGCAGCCTCGCTGCCCCCGCCGTCGCCACATACGCCGCCCCCGCGGTGGTGGCAGCTCGCTCCATTCTGGTGTAAAGCTCGCTCCATTCTGTTCAAGTTGTTGTTGATATTAGATTCTTAGGCCAATAAATAATATATATTTTTAAATAACACAGATTTAAAATATTTCCTTCCCCCAGAAAAACTTGTTATATTGTTTGGAAAATTGCATGTCTAGCGTTGACAAATACACAGGGTGAAAGATCTCGTGAAAAAAAACAAACAACATTTTATATTTTTGTGAAAATATTTCTTGAGAACAAAATTAAAATAACATAAAACGTAAAGCTATACCTCGAACTAATTGCCACAGCTGTCTAATATATATAGGAAACAACATCATCGACTTATGGTTTCAATATTTTTTTTTCAAATCAATTTTTTTTTATAATTTCAATAATACCTGTTTTTTAGCAGTCCAATGCTTATTAACATTAACTCATTCTATACGTGCAACACGTTCTATCAATATCTGATTAATTCCGGGTTACATTACACATACACATTACTCCGATTTGCACCGTTTTGATTGTTTTCATCCATGATTTTGCTCATCAGGATCATTTCCAGATCACATCTTGGTCATAAGAAGAAACATTTTCGTTATTTGGACTTCTCACATACCACATTGAGTTATTCATCTTGAATTATACTATTCTGATTAATCTGCAACTTGAGAATTATTCATTCAGGTCATTTCACTTTTGGTTCGGCATAACCAACGATGTCTACCATCAAAACTATGAAATGATTTTCTTTCCTATTTTACCGGATGTGGTGAATAAATAAGTGGTGAAATGTTAATTATGTTACATAAATTGTCCGAATTTTTGCCATTTTGCTGTCTCGGAGGACCATTGGCTGGTTATGTCGTTGCAGTTCCGCAAGTTACCTTTTTATTAGCAATATAATAGGCATTAATATTTTTTCATCGTTACCATTAAAACAGCCGGTTATTTGTGATCCTTCAGTGAGTTCATTTTCTCCAAACGTTTTCTCTTGGACACCTGTGGCAATTAGTTCAAGGTATAGCTTTACCTTTTTTATTTTAATTTTTTTCTCAGCAAATAGTTACGTTTTGCCAAAATATAAGACTTTTTTTGTCTTGCGATCTGTGGACACCCTGTATATTTGTCATCAGTAGACGTGCACGTCCCAAATAATATTACAATTTTTTCTGGGGGAAGAAAAATATAAAATCTGTGTTATTTAAAAATATATATTATTTATTGGCCTAAGAATCTAATATCAACAACAACTTGAACAGGCACTCTTTACACCAGAATGGAGCGAGCAGCCACCACCGCGGGGGCGGCGTATGCGGCGACGGCGGGGGCAGCGAGGCTGCTTCCGGTGGCAATGGTTCCGGAAGGTCCAGCGATCACAGATCTCGCTCCGATAACTCCACCGGTCACAACGGGGGCAGCGTAGGAGGACACGATGGGGGCGGCATACGCAGACATGAGGGGAGCGGCGGCAATAGCGGGGGCGGAGTACGCGACCACTCCTGGAGCGGAGTCGGTGATGACCTGACCTCCTGGAGCTACGGAGGAGATCACGCTGCCTTCGGGTCCAACCAGGGTGGTCCTGCTGCTGGGTCCTTGCAGTACGCTGGCTGCTGGAGCGAGGAGGCCAGCACTGGCGGCGGCGATGGCGGCGGAGAAGGCAACGACGGCCTAAAATGACAGTAATGAGTACCCGGCAGATCATTTTTTCTGACTCGAAGAAGAAAGCAAAACAAGAACAGAAACTCTCCAAATACTTTTGAGATAGCACTTTGTGATGATACTGAAGTATTAGCTATATTTTAAGTTCAACCTCAATGTAATTTGGCTATGTAACACACATTTAACCTTTTTTTAACAGTTTGATGCAGAGAAATAGTAAAGCTAGTCTTGGATGGAATTCTAGAATGAAATTTGAAGAATATTACAAATTATTTAATGAAGAAAATCCTTAAAAATTGATTTTTTTTGAAAGCCTGCAAAATGGCACAATTAAAAGAAAACATATAAATGTGGTCTATTTTTTAGTTGGTTATACTTACGAAGGAGTTCATGTTGATGCTGTTGGTGTTAACGAAAATTAACTGATATAGAATTTTACGAACTTTTACAATTTATAGGAGGCAAGTTCGAGGAACTAACCTTATCCGACGTCACTTAAACTAGAAGTTCACTTACCTTAGGGTTTGGTTCTTTCAGTGATAATATATGCATGCACGAGAAAGATTAGTAGAGATAAGGTTAGAAGCAGACTATCCTACCGGGTTACGCAACATTGTGTTCTGTACAAAGACAGTTTGTTAAGTTGTTCCCTGTGTTAAGAAACTCATTCTACGAAATGCTGGTCTCTCCCATATGAGCTGAGTATAATTTGAAAAAACGTAGAACGGGTTAAAAAAGTAAACAGTATATACGGTCATTGATCGAAGCCATCCATTTAAAGTATCGGGGCTTGTAGACATGGCAGATTTTTGAAAATTTTGCATGTCAACAACGTGTAAACCATTCTGTATAAAATAAAATCCTGTATAAAATAAATTGTCGAAAATATGTTTGCGAACACTAAAATGGAAAATAGTCCTTTCACATTTTATTAAATAGATAATGATAAATAAAAATGACAAACGAATATAACTTTTTGTATCAAGAGAAGAATATATTTGTCTCCTTTCAGTTTTGTATGATTTATAGCCTCCCGAGCATACATAAACTAACCATAAATATTTCAAGCTGTATTCGCTTTGTCCTACTTTTCATTTTTCAGAAGTTTGGTAGAATCGATCTTGTAATAGAATTCGAGAGAGCAATTGTTCATAAACTAGAAATATACCGAAATATAAAACAGGCAACTTCAATGAATTATCGTTTTATTTCGTTTTGAGTTATAATAGAATTTAGAGATTTTGTATTATTAGTTGTACGTACAGATAGGTTTTAGCTGGAACAGTAAATAACTTCCGTTTCATTTAGAATAATGGAGAAATAAAGTTGAAATTTCCTCTCCATTCTCTGATAGCTCTAATGCACAGCAAGATGCATCTTCTGGAATTCTACTGTGAATTCAAAATATAATTATTAATAATAATTAAAAATTTATATATTGTTATACGTATTTCTTTTCAAAACATTCGCTTTTCGACTTCAAACACTTTTATCAACACTCTACACTCTATAACTCCTCAACTCTGTTACTTCCAAATCACAACTAACTTTATCTTAGCAACAACACCACTATTTATTTTATAGTCTAGAAAATTCATTTGGCTTCTAGAATGCTAATCTGCCATTCCATACAATGCTTTACTAACAGGTAGTGTATAAACTAAATAAACTTAATATGTAAACTGTAAAACTTATGTCACAATATTATAATTGTAATTAATAATAATATTAAAATAATAATTAATTTCATAACAGTAAATCAGGTGTCTTTTATAAATTCATATATATTAAATATGAAGTTTAATATGCATTATTTTCTTTTTTTATTTTCAATTAAAAGTATAATAGATAATAGAGATATTGAAGATAAATAGTAATGAAAATATTTGGGGAAAATGCAAAAACACATCGATTCAAATTTTTTTGAAATGAATTTTTTCACATTTATATTAAAAAAAAAATCAGTCTTTAATAAAATGTCTAAAATTTAAATGAGATACCACTTGTGGCACCTTGTTCAAAAGCTTTTGTAAAGCGAAAACTAACTGTACCATTTTTTTTTATTTTAACGGATAGGTTTCAGTGTAACCATTATATATTTTCTTAACATGCTACAGATATATTGCACATAACATGCTATTGACAAAACGACTACAAAAACAAATATGGATCTAATAATAAAAAACCTACTGTTTGTTAAATCTGAGTAATTTGACCAGACCAAACAAGAATTACAAGTATTATAAAATCTGAAATGTTTTTATGAAGTTCTTTTTTTTTAACTTCGACCTTGAGAATATTCAGTAGAAACGGTGATATACATTGTTTGTAAACAAAACAAAGTATACATTAATTCATACAGTATTTTAAATTAGTTTTAACACTTGTATTAAATTTCTTAGTGATTACAATGAAGCTTTACCAAAAAAAAGTGACATTTAAGGTAGAATAGTGATTCTTAAAAATAATTTCCAATAGCGCATGTTCTCTTATTATCTTAAGTTCTCTTTAGACAATTTAAGAATGATTGAACATTTAGAGCAAAATCAATTTTTGTCATTTTTGAAACAAAGTGGAAGTGTATCTCATTATAAAGAATAATTCAAAAGAACTTCATCAAATATGTCTATGAACAAAAGAGATGTAATTAGCGGGTATGTCGAAGTTCAAATTGAACCTCTGCTGTTGTCAGACTTTTGACAAGTGCCTGTCGCAATTGTAAAATAAATTATGGCTGTCATATAATTTAACAGCATTGACAAAATAAGGTTATAAATTTAAGATAGAATAAAAATACATCTTTTTTTTGCTCGGCCAACTTTAATGACGATTTTTTTTGGACGGCTCGTTAGTATACATGGTGTAGTCCATGTTAACTGGACATGGCCAAAAAAATTATCGCTCAAACTTTGGGAATGTGTTCGTCTATTTGTGCCCGAATCTCAAAAAAGATTTTTTTTAGATATTTTCATTGAGAAAGAACTGGAAATTTCCGCAAAGAACCTATATGGAAATTTCGATTCGTTGTACTTGACCAGAGTTATGAATTATCGAAATAATCAAGATTTTGAAAAATTCGCGTTTGTGCCAATATTAAAAAAATCACAACTCGGAAACAGAGTGCCCAAATCGGCTAAAAAGGCCATTTTTTTGAGATTCGGGCACACATACACGAACATATTCCCGAAGTTTGAGCAATAATTTTTTTTGGCCATGTCCAGTTGGCATGGACTACACCACATACATATTGTTACTTCCCTCAGTTGATTTGTCTTCCCGGTAGAGATTATTATGTTCTGTTCCTGTCCTCGCGGTCAAAAATATTTAAAATTCTAATTAATTACTATGATAGACTTCTTCGACACCTAATTTCGATATTGCATCATACATTTTCAAATCCATGATAACGAATGAAGGTTAAACTCTAAAGTTACTATAAATTCGTGTGAGACAGTGATTTGGTATCAGTGTCAGCCACCTGGAACTAACACATAGCAACAATGAACTCCTTCGTAAGTATGAGTACAATTATTATTACAAAAAAAAAAATGAAAACCTTTTTTTTTTGTCTACTAAAAAATAGAATGAGGAGAATAGGTATCTCAATGATGAAATAAAAAAAATTAAATAAAAAAGGCATGGCAAAGGTTCCAGCAAGCTTTTGGGGACTACTTTGTTATTAACATAATTAAAAAGGAGTCGTAGTAGCCCACCTTAGAAGAGAAAATGGTTCAATCTCGGAGCCAATTTGGATATTTTCTGAATTTTCCCTTTGTCTCTTTGTCTAAATCCATCCAAAACAAATCGGGGTCCCTTTTGACCCAGCTGTACACTTTTGGACTAATTTCCAAATAATTGGCTTAAATATTTGGCATCCTCAGGAAAAGAAATACATTGTTGGAAAAGTCAGATTTGATTGCATCATCTGTAAGATGATGCAATTCATTGGTTAGGGGAAGGGTTACAGACCAATAACATTCCACGCTTCGTGGTGATGGGCGGGGCCACCATGAAAAGTGTATTATTGGTTTGTAGTATTTCTGTCAAACCAATGAATTACCTACATCAACTTACAGATGGAAGACGTGCGTTTTCCAACAGTGTACCTTTATAATTTGAATCTGAATATAAAACATCCATCTGTATTAGGTCTACCTTGCATTCTTTGCCCTCCTTGCCGCCGCCAATGCTGGACTTCTCGCCCCAGCTGCGAGGGTGTTGCAAGGGCCCAGCAGCAGGACCACACTCGTAGGACCCGACGGAAGCGTCATTTCCTCTGTAGCTCCAGGTGGCCAGGTGATCACTGACGCCCTTCCCGGAGCGGTAGCTTACTCTGCCCCAGTGGTAGCCGCCGCCGCCCCCCTAGTGGCCGCCCCAGCTGTGGTAGCTCGCGCCGGTCCCATCGTGCCTGCCGCCTCCTTCGTAGGTGGTGTCATCGGCGATAGAACGGTTGTCGCCGGACCTTCTGGAACCATCGCCACCGGCAGGACGGTCGCCGCCCCGCTGTAGCCGCCTACGCCGCTCCCATCTTGATTTAAAATGACTGATTCTCTAAAAGTTGAGTAGATAAATAAATAAATTATTGAATAATGAGGTTTGAGTTATTTATTCTCAATGCGTTTCAAGAACTTCGAAAGTGTTTTTTTGTTTATTTTAGAAGTAAGTGCTCAGATTTATTTATTTTAGTGAAAGTTCAACCTTTTCAAAATCTGAACACTTAGAATGGGAAAACGTTTTCTCTTGTCAGCTAAATTATTCATTGCGTGAAATACTTATATTCCGTAAGTACATATTAAATTCTTGTCAGCAATGTTGGCTCCTAAAAACAAAAATAGTTTAAATCATGTTTTCTAGAAACAGGTCAACCTTTTTTAAAATTTGCACAATTAGAATGGAAAAATTGTTCTGTCTGAAAACGAAATCATCCACTGACAAGTAACACTACCCAACTGTCACTCACCGATTTAAATGAAACTTTGCACACTCATAAAATATTAAAAAATATTAAACCCCTGTTTTTTTTTCTTCCGGAATATGCTTTTTTAAGGGTAGAAACCACCCCTAAAAGGTGGAAACAGCAAGAATCGCTGTAAATGAAATTAAAAAATAACAAAATATATGCTAACATAAAATTTAATATGATTTATAATTTAATAACATGTATTGAAGTACACACAAATTTTTTTATTTCCAAAATCTTAAGGGGTTAGACCCCTCTGGAGTGCGAAAAGATCAAGGCATTCTTTGGTAATTTTTTTCTGCTCTACTAATAAAGCGAATTAACAAAAATTGATTTTAGAACTTTATTAAGTACATAATGAGGTATATACAGATATTTTTTTTGTTCAATAAAAAATACGAAATGATGTCATAAATTCACATCGAATACATACGCTTTTTTTTATTGACCATCGGTGGGCAACACAGCAATTTTTTAAGAGCTACTAGAAAAAACAAAAAAAATGTTTTCAATATCTACATGTATTTTTCTAAAGCGGTACACAAGATTATTGTAAAATATTGATTTTTCGCAAAATGCCAGGAGTTTGAAAAAAAGGAAATCAAATTTTACGCAAAAACGATATTAATTTGTTTAAATCAAAACCGTAATTTATAATCGATCGAAAAAATCGTGTGTACCGCTTTAGATAATTTATTTAAGAAGC
The DNA here is from genome assembly GCA_029963805.1 of Aromia moschata. NCBI lineage: Eukaryota > Metazoa > Arthropoda > Insecta > Coleoptera > Cerambycidae > Aromia > Aromia moschata. The sequence goes on from JAPWTK010000001.1 coordinate 6,014,935, forward strand.
TATTGTCGAAATTTCGACCGGAAAAAGTCGATCGGATAAAAATTGCGCCAGTTATACTGCCCACCAGAAAAACATATTTTCGAAGAAAATGCGTTTAAAGCTTCAAGACGTGTTCACTTCATGAAATTTTCAAAATACAGGCATCTTAATTTTCGTACCTTTAGTTTGCTAAACCAGGATCATATATTATCATTTCCCAATTATCTATCGGGCCGCAGATCCTCCAAAATGCTAGGCTATATATGATACAAAAAATACCGCAGTAGAGCGGTATTTTCGAACACGAGCGACATAGTCGTTTCACAAATTAGGTTAAAAATAATTGTTAAACATTTTTCCCATCAATAATTCCTTTTGGATATCATTCTCAGGATGTTTTTACAACATTTAAGCAAAAAAAATCGAAAAAAAATTTCCAGAGGGGTCTAACCCTTAAGCGGCTGCCATTCTTTTCTTGGGGACGTCTGCGGCCTGCAAAAGAAATTTTGCAAATCTTGCCGTACAACAAATACTCATATTGCTTATTAAAATAAATTACATTCCCTAGACAAGTACACAAAATTAATAAAAAACATTAATTTTTAAAAAATGGCGAGTTCCAAAAAATGTTTTTTAAAAAATTCATATTTTTGAATAATTTTGTGTACTAAATTATAAATCATTAAATTTTATGTTTGTAACATATTTTGGTATTTTTTAATTTCATTTACGGCGATTCTTGCTTTTACCACTTTTTAGGGGTGGTTTCTACCCCTAAAAATCATATTCCGGAAGAAAAAAAAACAGAGGTTCAGTATTTTTTAGTTCTCTAAAGTTTCATTTAAATCGGTGAGTGACAGTTGGGTAGTGTTACTTGTGAGTCAATTACTTATACTATGCAGGTACATACAGGGTATCCTTTTATTAAGGAACAACGGAGAAATTACAGATTGTTTGAGAATTTAAAAATATTACGATGTAACCGAACTTACCTTGGTCCATAAGTTATTGATAACGAAGGTACAGGGTGTCAAAGTTGCCATTTTATTTCCGCAAATAACATAACAATATTTTTTCATAAAACTTGATATTTGTTTTTTTTGAGGACATGAATTTTAATCTGTCGATCAGTTTAATGTAAATTGTAGAGGGCGCTCTGCAATGTTCTGAATACATAAAAATTGGTGCGCCTTAGATGTGCGTAAGAAAAGTCAAGTTAATTATATGAAACTAGTATTATATATACATATATTAGAAAAATTGTAAAATGCTCCCAATTGTTGTATGTATGTAACCTTTAAGTGTAAATATCTCGAAAATCGTCCACTCTATATGTTTACAATAGTAGGACATGATCATAAAATACGTTATACAATTCAAAAATTATAGTCACAATTAATGTTTGAACAGCGGCGTAAAATTTAAGGGGGTACGTACCCATTTCCTACGCCACTGCCAGAAGTCCATTATTTGGTTTTTCAACAGTTAGGTATCCCTTACGACAATAAAACTCTTGCCACATTTGGTAAAATAATAATAAGTAATAATAAAAAAAGCAATAATACTTTTTCACCTTTTAAGTGTAACACACTGTATTTTGGAAACGAAAAACATTATACTTAAGCGTATTTATGTCAAACGTCTTATTTGTTATTATATAGTGTGATAATCATCAGGTGGTCATGTGCCATGATATATTAATTGTAAATCTTGCAGTAATTATTTAAACAGGTTGTTGCTCTGAACACTTTCAACCCATATAGCTCTAAAATGATCATTTGGGGCGACATTTAAAATGTATTCTTTTGGTTTGTTGGAATTTGTGTCCGGAAATAAACAACAACTATTTGATTTTTGACAACACATTAGGTGGTATGTTACGGACATTGGCAGTTATTATCTATATACATATGTAATGAACATAAAAAGATAAAAACACAATCTATCAAACGCGACAAGACAACATGATTTAAAAATTAATATAGTATTAAACTATCAAATTACTATAAAAATTGCCATTACTATAAAAAGTATTAGTATAGTACTTTTTTAAGCGTGTTGTCCTGTCCTGTTGATAGTTTGTGTTTTTATCTTTTTATGTTCATATCATATGTATATAAATAAAACTGCCAATGTTCGTAACATACCATCTAATATGATAGTAACAACAACATTGATTAGGCCCTGAAGAAGGAGAAATAAATCTGCGAAACGTTGGCAAAAATCAAATAGTTGTTGTTTATTCCCGGACCTAAAAATCCAACAAACCAAAAAACTCAGAATGTCGCCAAATTCCCCCACAGATATTTAAAAGTATACCTCTTCTGTCTATCAGGTATTGAAAAATCGATATTTTGAAGAAAAACATAAATATTCACAAAAACTTATACCATGTTTTATGCATTCCGAATGCTACAGGGAGCGCCCTCTGCAATTTACATCAAGCTGATTGACAAATTAAAATTCCTCTTCAAAAAATAAAAAAAAACTATCACCAAAGTTTGTAAAAAAAAAATTGTTTTTGAAAGAAGTTATTTACGGAAATCGAAAATAAAATATAAATTTGACACCCTGTATCTTGGTTACCAATAACTTTTAGACTATGGTCAGTTTGATTAAACCGTAATATTTCTACACAAAGAATCTGTATTTTCGCTGTGGCCCCTTAATAATGGAACACCCTGTATATCCAAAAAAATAAATAAAATGCCTTTCTTAAAATTGTAGATCCTTTCAGCAACGTCTGCACGTTAAAACAATCATTAAAGTCATCATTATTTATAACACTTTGTCTCACTTTGTTGTTAGTTGTATAGTTAAATAAGTCGTATTAACTGTCGATTAATATGAGACGTGATTTTTCCACTATCCGTGTTGACATCAATATGCAAATCAGTCAAAAAAGACACAGGATTTGAACCATCGGTTAAGTCTGCTGTTTACCCGCATGCACGGTTCGTCATCGCTGAATCAAGGTTAGTTTCAATGTTTTGATATAAATTCGGTGAATCTCTAAAGTATTGTCAGTCGACAATACCAAGAATACAACCACGATGAACTCCTTCGTAAGTATTCATCTTTACGATAATTTTGTTAAGAGTATCCAGAAAGTTTTGTAATGGTACAAATTGCAAATCAATGTAACTAGTTTGTCAGATCGCTCCTGCAACTTGTCAATATTTTTTCAAAAATTAAAATATTGTCTAATGTAATTTAAATTAACTTCTGATAACACAATCCAAACTTTGGCCAAAACTTTTAACTTTAACTTTTTTGATCTTATTGATATTCTTAGAAGCTATTAATTTCAAAAGTCAATAAATAACTTATTTCTTTTTGAGTTTCAATATTCAGAAAGTACCTAGTTTGTAAATAATTATGATATAAATGGTTTTAGGTGATTCTTTCTAACTTATAGCTTAATATAATGTTATTAAGATATACTAATATAAACTTATAATTAATAATATCAAAGGAAGAATAACCAGCATTACTGTCAGCATTTAGTATTCCTTATAACGAAAAAAAGGGCTTTGATGTGTTTGGTGGAAAAACAAACTATTACTATTTTTACATTTTTAATTACTTAATTAATGTTTGTAATTAATATTATGTTTTTGGAGATAGTTTTTAAAATATATTTACAAATGTACATATGTATGTGTAAATACAGAAGGAGAATGAGAACCTTCACCACAAGACCAAATTCACATTTAAGCACTTGTTTGTACGCAACTCACGTTTCGCCAACCGTGTTGGCATCATCAGGAGATGATTAAAACTGAGGAGACGATCAAAATGGTTTTAACCATCACCATGATTGGCGAATCGTCTGTATGGTACAAAAAAAGTGGCAAAGTATTCAAATGTAAAAATACGCCAATGTAAAAAGGAAGGCAAATTGATGGTGTATTGAAATATATACAGGATTTGGTGTCAAAAGTCAGACTCCAATATCTAATATCTCCATAAAAAAATTCTTGAGTGTTCTAAGTTTTGAAGTTTCTCCTTCTACCCTTGTTTTTAAGTAACCCCACAGAAAAAATCTAATTGATATAAATCGGGTGATCTAGGGGGTTATACATAGGACCCATACGTCCAATCCAACGACCGGGGAAAATTGTATCTAAGTACCATCGAACATTAACTGCATAAATGGTGCGTTACTTTTGTCAAAACTCGTATTGAATTTAGTTGTTCATTTTTAGTTCGTTTTATTTGTCTTGTTTTCTAGTTTGGTTTATTTCTAGAGTTTTCTAAACTTTCCAAAGTAAAGGTCGAAATTTCCATTCTTAAAAAAAACGAATTTACATTACTGTTAATATTATTATTAAACAGAGTCTTGCCGCTTTCGTCGTCATCTTCGCAGCCACCGCCTCCACGATCGTGGCATTTCCGGAGAGGATCCTGCAAGGACCCAGCAGCAGGACCACCCTCGTGGGACCCGGAAGAAGCTACATCTCGTCAGTGTCCCCCTGCGGCCAGGTAAACACCAATGAGAACTCCTATGCCGACTACGCCCCATCCGGCGCTGCATACTCTGCCTATTCTGCCCCTTATGCGTCCTCCGGAGTGGGAGAGCAATCATCCGTGGTCTCTGGACCTTCTGGCACCATCTCTAGCGGAAAATCGTACTCCGATCCTGGCTACTCTGCCCCCGGTGACACTGTGGTTGCTGGACCTTCTGGAACCATCTCTACCAGGCAAAGCGGGTAGCCGCTCCCCCCATGGTCGACCGATCGTTCTGGGCTTAATTTTCGCCACTGTTTTCTTCTGTAAATTGTAACTAGTCGTTATGTTGAATGAATAAGTTATTGAATATATCTATTTTCCATAATTGCGTTGTTGTCTTGCTAGTTTTTGTATCACTGTCAGCTTCTGAAATTTGCCACTGTACATGGTGTCCCAATTTAACGTCTCATATTTGGCTCATGTGTTGAGTTATTTTTTATCTAGAAAGTAAACTCAAACGATGAAGTTGTCCAGAATTCCAATTTTAGTTTGGAATATTATTAATAGAAAACAAGAAGTGTACGTATTATAAGTGTCTGTTGTTACATTCGACATACGGTTTCGCCAGAAGTGACGATTACTTCAATAGTTTTTTTTAATCGTTTCATCATTCTTAATTTGAATATAGTTCTTTGTAGTTATGCTGCTATTGGCCAAAATGGAAATCAGATGTGACATCAGACACTTTTATAATACACCTTTTATATTTTTTTAGTAATATCCCGCACTAAAATTCGAATTTTTCTTCTTTATTTCTTACTTTCTTAAGGGAGCTTTCCCGCTCTTGGTGTTAAAAATGTTGAACTATGTAAGATGTACAATATTTGTAAATCGTCAGTGGCAGAAATTCTTGGGAAAAAACAAATTTACTTGTCGGAAGTTGAAAAAAGACGAAAATTGAGCGGCACAAAAAAGTGCACCGGTACTTATGATACGCCATTTGAAAGAAGTGTTTTTCACTGGTTTCTACAAAGAAGAAATATTGGAGAACCTGTCTCAGGTGTGCTGTTGAGGGAGTTTGCAAAAAAAATGCATACAAATTTCTATAAGGACACCGATTTTCAAGCCAGCGATGGGTGGCTTCGAGGATTCAAAGATCGTCACGGTATAATAACGCTAAACACTAAAGGAGAAAAGTTGTCGGCCAACACAGAAGAGGCTCAAGCGCATATTACCTAGGCTTAAACGCCTTCATAAAAGATAACGTGTACGATTACGATAACATTTATAATGCTGACGAAACAGCGTTTATTTCAGGTTTCTTTTAATCTTGGATAATGCTCATCCCTCAGCGGAGATTTTGAATGAAATTGACCCTCAGCGTTTCGTCGTTTATCTGCCACCCAATGTCACCTCTATCATCCAACCAATGGACCAGGGTGTCATATCTTCATTGAAACGAAAATGCAAGATGAGGCATATTTACGTGAAATCCTTGGCAACACTTCCGTCGATACTTGTGGGATGGCGGAGTTCATTAAATCATGGACCATTAAGGACTGTCTCTTCTTAATATATCAAGCGTGGAACGACGTCAGTGCCGAAACTCTCAGAAACGCTTGGGGAAAACTAATTGATCGAGATATGCCTCGCAAGAACTCATGTCAAGATTCTACTTTGGAAGCAAGCAATTTATTAAATAAATTGCCCAAAAGTAAAGAAATATCTCTGGAAGATACAAATGAGTGGCTTCAAGCAGACTCGACAGAGGACACATGACGACGCTTAACCGACGAAGAAATCATTGCAGCTGCCCAAGGCTACCCAATACAGGACGACAGCGATACTGAGCTCCACGAAAATGAAAATGATGGAAACAACAACTATGATGTAAAAAAAACAATCAAAAAAAGGAATTAATTCTTGCAGCATTAATTTTGAATGATTGGATCAAACATGACCCAGAGAGTGATGTAGAGGAATGCAAAAATGCTTCTTAAACTGAAGCAGCGTATCCTCAAATCGCAATTACATTAAAAAAAGAAGAAATGTAACTTGAAAATTATTGTATGTAATGTAACTTGATGTATTTGCATCAAATACTGAAAAATTGTGATGTAAAATGTGCATTTGAAAATAAATAGTTAATTACATGCCCAAACTGAAAATTATTCGATTTCTCCTCTTTGCTGAATTCTGTGACAATCGAAATGTTTGATAACAATCGCATTATTGTGTTTACATTTTTTTTCTCATTTCAAATTTCGCGTTTTTTTGTCGTCAACCAATCAGCGACAAGTTCGGTTGTGTGGAAGTACAAGTTCGGAAATATCGTGAGAAAAAGTTCGGAAATATCGTGAGTTCGGAAATTTGAAGTTCGGATATGTGGATGTTGAGTGTATTTTACCTATGATTGGTACCAGGCTTATTGGTCTGTAATTGTCGCTACAAAGTTTGTCTCCCTTTTTGAATATAGCGGTAACCGAAGCTGTTTTCCAGATGGGTGGTAGTGTATGCCGTTTAAAAGATGAGTTCATAGATATCGATGAGATACTTTTTTTTAGAAACAGAACACTCAGACCATCGATACCAGGTGACGAGTTATTCTTAAGACGTTTTAAGAACTTTTCTACTTTATACGGAGAAAACTCTATATTGCAAAGGGAATTTTGGACGTATGAGCTTCTTGTGTTAGGTATATTGCCATCAGGTTCCACCATGTAAACATTAGAGAAGCTGTATGATAAAAGTTCGGCCGTTTCATCACTGGTTTCGCAGATTTCTCCGTTCGGCTTCCTAAGAAGCGGCGTGGACACTTTGGTATTTAAAGCTGACCTTATGTACTTATATAACTTTTTAGGACAACCACTTCTGGCTAAGGATTCTTCATAATTGTTTCTTAAAGTTTCTAATTCTGAGGATAAATTGTTAGAGAAATCTCTATGAGCAATAAAGTCGTTGCGATAACGTGAGCGTATGTATTTTTCCAAAGGTTCCTTTTTCGCTTAATTTTCTGTAATACAGGATAGGTGATCCAAGGTTTTTTATTATTGGTGCATATTTCCTTTTTACGGGTGTGATCCTTAATACTTTGCATAATTATTTCATAAAAAATTTCCCACATTATTATTGGATCATCAGTATGCTGTAATTTTGCTCGCCAGTCAATTTGCTGTAGGTCATTTTTTACATTGTTATGTCCTAAGGTAGTGGAATGAAAATTAAATTGAGCGGTAAATATTATTATAGCATGATCGGATTTTCCGACAGGAGATTCTATAAGGGACGGTGTTAGAAGATTAGATTCATTAGTAATAACAAGGTCTGTTATTACTAATGAAACTTTCTACTAATGAAAAATCACTACAAGTGATGTGCTACTAGATTCAAAGGAATATTTTAAATGGCCTTCTAGACACTTTTTGACTCAGGTCATATTTTAAAGAGTTCTGCTGGAACTTTGAGACACATTTTCGGTGGTTCCTTGCTAGTTTTCTTTGAAGATGATGAAGATTTTGAACGTTTAAAGCACTATAAGAATGAAGCGTCACTTTTCTTGATTATTTTTTATAATAGCAATAATGTGCGAAGTATCACTGTCTTGTAGTATGTGAAAATGCTATTAGCCTTATAAGGACTTATACATAGTATGTATGTATAAGCATTATCTCTGTAAAGTTTTAATTATTTTTTCTGATAATAATGAAAACTTCATTTTAATGTAACCGTAATATTTCTACATAAAGAATCTGTAGTTTCGTTGTGACCCCTTAATAAAGGAACACCCTGTATATCCAAAAAAATAAATAAAATACTTTTCTTAAAATTGTAGATCCTTTCAGCAATGCCTGCACGTTAAAAAAATCTTTGAAGTCAACATTATTTATAACACAAATTTGTCTCACTTTGTTATTAGTTGTGTAGTTAGGTAATTATTCTTAAAATCAGTTGACTTATTGAAGTAGTTTTTTTATAAATCGTTAACATATATAAATGATCCTTATTTAATTTGATAAAAAAAGTGTCTGTTGTTTATTTTTAGAAACGTTTTCAATTCTACTGTCGATTAATATGTGACGTGATTTTTCCATTATCCGTTTTGATATCGATATGCAAATCAGTCAAAAAAGACACAGGATTTGAACCACCGGTTAAGTCTGCTGTCTACCCGCATGCACGGTTCGTCATCGCTGAATCAAGGTTAGTCTCAACGTTTTGATATAAATTCGGTGATTCTCTAAAGTATTGTCAGTCAGCTCTTTGGGACTACAATACCAACCAACCAACAACCACGATGAACTCCTTCGTAAGTATTCGTCTTTACGATAATTTTGTTAAGTGTATCCAGAAAGTTTTGCCGATCTATCAGTTGTTATATTACAACACTCGCAACTTTGTAATGTTACAAATTGCAAATCAATGTAACTATTTTGACACATCGCTCCTGCAACTTATCGATATTTTTTTTCAAAAATTAAAATATTGTCTAATGACTTATAACTTCTGATAACACATTCTAAACTTTGACCAAAACTTTTAACTTTAACTTTTTTAATCTTATTGATATTCATAGAAGCTATTAATTTCAAAAGTCAATAAATAAACTTATTATTTTGGTTTTCAATATTCAGAAAGTACCTAGTTTGTAAATAATTATGATACAAATAATTTTAGTTGATACTTTCTAACTTATAACTTAATATAATGTTATTAAGATATACTAATATAAACTTATAATTAATAATATCAAAGGAAGAATAGCCAGCAATACTGTCAGTATTTAGTATTTCTTATAACGAAAAAAGTGCTTTGATGTGATTGATGGAAGAACAAACTATTACTATTTTAACATTTTTAATTACTTAATGAATGGTTGTAATTAATGTTATGTTCTTGGAGATAGTTTTAAAATGTATTTGCAAATGTACATATGTGTAAATACAGAAGGAGAATGGGAACCTTTACCACAGGACTAATTCACACTTAAGCACTTGTTTGTATGCAACTCACGTTTTGCCAACCGTGTTGGCATCATTAGGAGATGATTAAAACTGAGGAAACGATATAAATAGTTTTAACCATCACCATGATTAGCGATCGTCTGTATGGTACAAAATAGTATTTTGGTGATAAGTGGCAAAGTATCCAAATGTAAAAAATACGTCAATGTAAAAAAGAAGGCAAATTGATAAGGTGTATTGAAATATATGCAGGATTTGGTGTCAAAAGTTAGACTCCAATATCTAATATCTCCATAAAAAAATTCTTGAGTGTTCTGAGTTTTGAAGTTTCTCCTTCTACGCTCATTTTTTAAGTAACCCCACAGAAAAAATCTAATTGATATAAATCGGGTGATCTAGGGGGTTATACATAGAACCCATACGTCCAATCCAAGGACCGGGGAAAATTTTATCTAAGTACCATCGAACATTAACTGCATAAATGGTGCGTTACTTTTGTCAAAACTCGTATCGAATTTAGTTTAGTATATCTACAGGACTGTTTTTATTTGTCTTGTTTTCTACTTTAGTTTGTTTCTAGAGTTTTCTAAACTTTCCAAAGTAAAGGTCGAAATTTCCATTCTTAAAAAAATGAATTTACGTTATTGTTATTATTATTCTTAAACAGAGTCTTGCCGCTTTCGTCGCCATCTTCGCCGCCGCCACCGCCTCCACGATCGTGGCACCCTCGGCGAAGATCCTGCAAGGACCCAGCAGCAGGACCACCCTCGTGGGACCCGAAGGAAGCGTCATCTCGTCAGTGGCTCCCGGCGGCCAGGTCATCACCGAGGAGAACCCGGGAGCGGTCGCGTACGCCGCCCCCGCCGTTGCCGCCACCTATGCCGCCCCCGCCGTCTCCACCTACGCCGCCTACGCCCCATCCGTCGCTGCCTACTATGCCCCAGCTGTCACGTCCTATTCCGCCCCAGCTGTGACCGCCTACTCCACCCCATACGCCGCCCCATATGCCGCTACATACGCCGCCCCATATGCCGCTACATACGCATCCCCCTACGTTAGCGCCTATTCTGCCCCATATGCCGCCGCCGGAGTAGTAGGAGAGCAATCCGTGGTCTCTGGACCTTCTGGCACCATCGTTAGCGGAAAATCGTACTCCGCTCCCGCGATAGCCGCCTACTCTGCCCCCGCTGTGGCTACATATGCCGCCCCTTCTGTTGCTACATACGCTGCCCCCGCTGTGCATACCTATGCCGCTTCAGCGCCTGTCGTATCGACGTACGCAGCTCCGGCTATCGCAGCGGCCAGCACTGTTGACACTGTGGTTGCTGGACCTTCTGGAACCATCACTACCGGGAAAACCGTAGCTGCTCCCGCCGTTGTCGCCCGATCGGTCTGGGCTTAATTTTCGCCTCTGTTTTCTTCTGTAAATTGTAACTGATCGTTATGTTGAATGAATAAGTTATTGAATATATCTCTTTTCCATAATTGCGTTGTTGTCTTGTTAGTTTTTGTATCACTGGCAACTCCTGGAATTGTGTCCCAATTTGGCTCATGTTTTGAGTTATTTTTTAGCTAGAAAGTAAACTCGAACGATGAAGTTGTCCAGAATTCCAATTTTAGTTTGGAATATTATTAATATGAAACAAGAAGTGTACGTATTATAAGTGTCTGTTGTTATATTCGACATACGGATTCGCCAGAAGTGACGATTATTTCAACAGTTTTTTTAATCGTTTCGTCATTCTGAATTTGAATATAGTTTTGTGTAGCTATGCTGCTATAGGCCAAACCGGAAATTAGATGCTACATGAGACGCTTTTATAACACATCTTTTATATTTTTTAGTAATAACCCGCATTAAAATTCGAATTTTTCTTCTTTCTTTTCTCACTTTCTTAATTTTCTTCCTTTCAGATTCCATGAAAAGCTCTACAACTTCAGTGTTTGAATTTTCTTTCTAACTCAAAAACAACCCACAAAATAACGGCAGTGACACGTTAATTTGAGACACACTGCACATAATGTTACTATGAGTGAGAAAACAAGAAAAAAATAAGTTTTTCTTCAATGATTCTCACTTTATTTGAATAGTCATGCGATTTGGATAGTCATGCGACCAAACAAAGTTAGAGATCGAATCAGACGGTTTATACCTTAGACCAAGCAATGGCAAAGACCAACTAAACTTTTGAATTAGAGATCAAATCAGATGGTATATGTCTTTCCAGACCAAATAATTCCAAGACATAAACTCTCAAGGTTCTCCCAGTCCTATGAATTAATCATCTGAATGAGCTTCTGGTACAAGGGCACATTTTGTAAAATAATATTGGTACTGTGTGTTGGTGATAAATTGGAAAACGTCCTCGATGGTGTTGGCTAAACAGTTCCAAACATTCACTTGGGCTCTTAATTGTTACACTTAGCAAATTGAAAAGCGTCATTATTCTTGGTGGTCCTACTAGATTCAAATGAATATTTTAAATGGCCTTCTAGATACTTTTTGACTCATGTCATATTTTAAAGAGTTCTGCTGGAACTTTGAGACACATTTTCGGTAGTTCCTTGCGACTTTTCTTTGAAGATGATGAAGATTTTGAACATTTAAAGCACTGTAAGAATAAAGCACCACTTTTCTTGATTTTTGTTTTCATAATAGCAATAATGTGCGAAGTATCACTGTCTTGTTGTATGTGAAAATGTTACTAGCCTTATAAGTACTTATACATATGTATGTATAAGTATTATCTTTGTAAAGTTTTAATTATTTTTTCTGATAATAATGAAAACCTCATTTTAATATCGTGACATTTGTCACGGACTAGCGAACTAATTTCAACTTTATTAACACCTAATAGTTTTCGCAGATGTCGCCCGATGAAATGCGGAATTCAATTTAATTTCGAACGTCCCTCCCTAATTTTAAATACCCAACTTTCGAACTAAAGTCTCCGCACTTTTTAATAACCCGTTTGCTCGGTTCCTTTTCAGCTCCCGAGTCCCTCGATTCGGGTCGATCGGGAAGTCGCTAAGTGCCCTCCTTGGGTCGGTGACAAACACAGCACCTCTCCGCGGTTATCTGTAGTCGTCGTCGATTCTCGAACTGCTTTTAGATTCCTTCTCGGTGAATTCCTTTCGCGTTACATTCGTCGATTTTGTTACGGCCCCAGTTAAAAGATCGTAATTTAATTATTAGCTTTCGGCTACAGAAAAAGGAGAAAATGTATCCAGTTTTACCATATACGAGGTGTGTAAATTAAGTAATGAGACTGGCATTATAGTGCAGGATCTAGCAACACAGCGGACACGGGACTTGGAGGGCGGTGGGTTAACATGTAATGCACCTTCAGTACAAGTTTGTACGTGTTAGAGTCATTTGTATATTCTTTGTGACTGTTTTCGTAAAATGGTTTTTTTCTAGTGCGTCTTAAAAATGAGTGACATTAAGTTTTAGCAGTTGTGAGCTATCAGGTTTTGCTTCAGACTTGGACACAGCGCATCGGACACTTTTGCAAAACTTCAACACGCCTACGGAGACAGTGTTTTTTCAAGAGTCTAGGTTTTTCGGTGGTTTAGGGCATTCCCAGAAGGGAGAGAGTCGATTGAAGATGAATCACGCAGCGGAATGCCGTCATCTTCAAGATCCCATGAAAATGTTGATAGAATACGGGCTGTTGTGCGTTCAGATCAGATCGTCGGTTGACGACAAGAGTGATCGGGGAAGAGTTAAATTTGAATCACACCACTCTTCATCAGATTTTGACTAACTAATTGGCGATGAGAAAAATCTGCGCAAAAATTGTTCCAAAAATCCTTTTGCAAGAACAAAAGGACATCAGGAAAAAAAGGTGTCTTAATTTTTTGTGATTGATTGAAAATTATCCTCATTTTATGGAACGTGTCATTACTGATGAGGAAACTTAGGTGTTCGAGTACGATCCGGAAACCAAGCGCCAAAGAATGAAATGGCATAGGTACTTCAAGCTTTCTAAGACCCAAAAAATCAAGAATGAGCAAGTCGAAGACCAAATGCGTGCTGATTTGCTTTTTTGATAGCCAGGGAATTGTCCACAAAGAGTTTGTGCCTCCAGGCCAAACAGTAAATCAACACTTTTACAGAGAGGTTCTTGAACAACTTCGAAAAAGGGTCATGCGTGTGAGACCAAACCAAATTTTAAGATAGAAAGTGCTTATTAATATATGGTCAGAAATCTTTCGTTTCGAAGACACAGGGAGACACTTATAAGTCAAATCATTCAGTTAAAACTTAACAGCTGAGTGAAAATATTAGTCAACATGGATATGACAAGGATATGATAAAAGCATACAAAAAAATTGTAGAAGATTGGAAGGAACGAAAAACAACAAAAATAGACTATGCCGTCGGAAAAGAAATCGAGAAAAAATCACCCTGCAAAATATTGTACGCTTATTAAAAAACATCCTCCAGTACCTGAATATCCATGTGTATGCAATTAAAAGTTTATCGTATTCGTATAAAATTATGGAAAATGTACAGATATTGATGTACAGTATGATCGTGTAAAGCAACTACAAATATAACACTTAAACTGATATAAAAAAACACAAGCATGTCCTCGATTATATTAATCTTTATTACATCATCCAATATAAAAAATGTACAACACCCTTAATAAAATAAATAATTGCATTTACCACGCCCACCCGCTGGCGTAGGCCCTATGAGCCGGCACGATATCAGCAGCTGTCAATCCTCTGCTGGAGGCGATAGTTCCAGACGGTCCGGAAATGACGGTGTCAACCGATCCGTGTCCCGCTATGATCCCGCGTGCCGCAACAATGGGAGCAGCCGCAGCGTATGTGCTGTGAGCCCAAACGGCGGGAGAGGCGTGAGCTACCGCAATGGGGGCAGCACGGGCAACCGATACAGGAGCAGCGTGAGCCCAAACGGCAGGGGCCGAGTGAGCTACCGCTACCGGGGGCAGCGTGAGCTACAGCTACGGGGGCAGAGTGAGCTACAGCTACGGGGGCGGCATGAGCTACCACGGTGGTGGGACGGTGGACGACGCTTTGTGCTGAGTGAGACACAGACACTCGGGCGGAGTGTGCCAAGGCGACGGGGGCAGCAGGAGCTACGGCGACTGGAGCAGAGTGAGCTACAGCTACGGGGGCGGCGGGAGCTACGGCAACTGGAGCAGAGTGAGCTACAGCGACAGTGGCAGCTGGAGCTACAACAGCAGCGGGACGGTGGACGATGCTGTGAGCAGAGTGAGAAATGGCGGAGTGAGAAATGGCTGAGTGAGCTACCGCAACGGGGGCGGCATGAGCTACGGCGACTGGAGCGGCGAGGGCGACCACAGCTGGGGCGGAGTGGACGACGCTGGTGGCGGTGCGGGTAACTGCGATGGGGGCGGCGTGAGCTACTAAGGCGGGGGCGGCATGGGCGATGACTCCAGCGTGTCCTCCGATGACGCTAGCCTTGGCGACGGCAATGAGAGCGAAAAATGCGAGATACGCCTGGAAACAAAGCGATGTTAGATTCTTAAAGGATCAAATAACGGAAAAGTCATATTAAATGAATTTTACAAATGCAGCACGTTCCAAAATATGTTCCAAAATGAATTTCAACGACTTACAATTAATATAGGATTCCTCTCTTGTTGTTTTTATTTTTTTTTACTATCTAGGACTAGGACTCTACTATTTATTTTACTACGCGGTTTCTATTGACCAACCATTGATCAATTCTAAATTAAAAAATATTTTTCGCTATCAGAATGTTATTTCTTGTAAATTGTGAAAATCTGACTTTCAAACAGTAATAGGTACACCATCATAGTTTCAATTCATTCATGAAATGTATAAATATGCACTTTAATCTGTTGTTTAAGCAGTTATCTCGCCAGGACAATGCACTTACCGGAGTCTTCATTGTTCTGATTTTTTCAAGAGCGAACTGATGCTATGTGGTTAAGGCGTTGTCAATTTATACCTAAAACGCAACCTTGCTACACTTATATTTGCATACACAGTTATCTTTTGATTCGACCATTTCCTCCTAAATTTAAATTCGAAAATGCTAATATAGAATTGACGAATATTAAGATTACAGGAAGTCATTCCGTGTTTATTCAGCTTCATTACGTTTATGAAATAGATATGAGTGGATAAGCCTTATGGTGTTTGTGTAAATAGTTCATTAATTTAATATGCTTTATTTTGTGGAATAAATATCTTCATTATGTGGAATAAAAACTTGTTTGAACGCCTCTGGAGCAATCTGAAAGAAGATTGCGTAAAGATTGTTTACAATTATTTATATACAGGGTGGTTATTGTAAATTGTAAATAATAGCTGTTAGATTGAAATAAAGACTTTAAGAGGCTGTTTTATGTTCCCTGTGTCACTCCGTATATGTCTTATATTTAAATATCTACTATCATTATAGCATTAATTGGAGTTGTAATTTTGTTTGATTCCCCTGCATCGATTATGATTAGGGTTTTCTTTTGTAAAAGTTTCAGGTATATTTTTTTGATTGATATTCGAATCTAAATGTCTTTTACACTCCCGGCGATCACGAAATATATATCGACGATTGCAAGGAATACAGAAAACATGTGAGCCGTCTATTTTATAATCGTCGTAATTTTCAATCAGTCTATTCAGAAATGGTAATGACTGTGCCATTATTGAGAAATACACACGATTAATACAGTACCTACACGAACTGACGAGTTAGTCACTCGCGACAAAAAATTGTTTTCAATGCGGCGGTCGACCCGTTTACACCAAAGGCATGTAGCAAACTAAATAGACACCTGTCAACATCGGAATAGCTCGCTGTCTCATGGAGAAATTGTTGTAAGGCGTCCTCTGTTTACGCACGGGAATTGTTGTACAGAAGTTCAGTGCGAATTATACGCACGGTCAGTGGCGTGGGCATACAGAAGCAAGAAATATGCGCTTAAAAATACGGTTTATACTTTTAATTATCATAAATTTGTATAGTGTCTGCTTTGCTTGACAGCGTACTTTTCCAGACCCTAATTATGATAAGAGTTTACTATTGGTCTTCGTTAACAGGGTGTTGAAAATTGCTTTCAACATTAAAAAGTGTAGAAATATATAGTTGATTGAAATTATTTTAATATTTTTCATTTTAGATAATAATAATTGTTTGATAATTTTGTACCTACGTTGCGTTGCGATTATGGTATAAAAAAAGGGGATAGCGGCTGTAGAATTATTGAGTAAAATTGATTAAGAGCATTAACACATGTGTCCTCTATGTACCTATCACTGTTAAATGCAGCTCGCACCGATTCATTATGCCTTTTGGGGCGACACGGAGTTAGTTTCGTTTTGATAGTTTTCTATGTTAAAAAAATTGTCCTTCGCTGTGGTGAAAATTCCCAATGCCAGTGACATTTTTGTAAATAATAAACATTTTTAAGTTGTATGTTTCATTCTAAAATCATTTAACATTATTTATCGATTGTACACGTTATGTAACACTAAGGAAGAAACATTTGTTTGCCAGCTAATGCACCGTTAAGTGTTCAATTAAATAAAACTCTTCTTTTTTAAAAAAAAATCGTGTGAACATATGTTTCACCTCTACAGTCCAGTGGGCAGAGATTTGTATGTGTTCTTGAAACATATAGGGCTTGTTTTGACTGTTTTCTATGTATTTTTTTGCGTAGAACACAATGCGCGGGGTCCGTAGTGCTGAAACCGTCTGCTAATTTTTTAAATTAACAATTTGTGAAAAAAAAATCTATTTTTTTTCACATTTCCGCTTATATTCCCGTTCCTTGGCATATTTTATATAACATATGCATTTAAGAAGTTGTAGCCTATTGAATTTCCAAAAATTTAAACCCAACCCGAAGTCTCCAAGTGCTATTGTTAACTTGCAAATGACTGGTGAAGTTGAAAAAGTGCTTTTTTTCAACATTTTTTTTACTTAGAAAGTAGGGCGACTATGATCATGAAATTTTTGGAGGGACTGCCGTTTTTAATATGAAGTTACAAAAAAAATGTCAGCTCGATCCGTTAATAACTTTTCGAGTAATTAACGAGCGCATTTTTTTTGCAAGCCATAATTAACAATGACACCATTTATTTTTTTGTACGATATTGACCGGGTTGGGCTAGAAAGATTAGAAATTTCTTCAGATTTGCGAGACTTTTTGAGTTTTTTGAAAAATATTAATTTGGGCCAGTTTTATAACGTTTTCTACGCGACTACCTTTTTTGACGTTTTTTTTATAATATCTTGAAAGTACGCTTCAAGACGCATATTTTAAACAAAAAATGGGCGTCAAGATATTATAGTCACAATTCCGAGAATTTCAAAGCGGCAACGCTAAAACGATATATATGTACGTCGCGTCAAAAAAGGTAGTCGTAAACGTTATAAAACTTACCCAAATTAATATATTTCAAAATCTCAAAAAGTCTCGCAAACTTGAAAAGATTTATGATTTTTCTAGCCTAACCCGGGCAATATCGTACAATAAACAACGAAATGGCGTCATTGCTAATTAAGGCTTGCAAAAAAATTCGATCGTTAATTACTTGAAAAGTGATAAACGGATCAAGCTGAAATTTTTTTTGTAACTTCATACTACAAATTTTCCCTCCAATAAGTTTCATGATCATAGTCGCCCTACGTTCGAAGTATAAAAATTGTAAAAAAAAGCACTTTTTCAACTTCAGCAGTCATTTTGTCAAGTTAACAATAACTTGGACACTTCGGGTTGGAATAAATAAACTCACTTTCATTCATTTCAAACATTTTTAATAGTTAAAAGATACGCCACTGTTTCATGACAAAATTGTATAAAGCCTTGAAAAAGTAGTTTTGTGGAACCCTACTACACATTTGATTTCGGAAAATCGCCTCTATATAAAACTTAAGCAAAATGTTAAATTTCAGGACGACTATTCTGCCTAAACGGTTAATTTTAGCGAAAAAGTGCTAAGGATATTTTTTGTATGAAATTTCCTCCTCTCTAATTTGTTTTCTACATATTTTTTCGAAAAACGCATAGTTTTGGAAAGAATTCCGAAAAACCGTTTTTGGCGGCCATCTTGGCTAGATGGCGGCTCCGGCGGTAAGTCTCGAATTGTGCATTTTATGAATTTTAGATATGGACCCGAAACCTACGAACCTGTAAAGTTTCAAAACTTCCCGAGTTATTTCCAGGTACAAGGTAAAAGGTATTTCCATAGGTACAAGTTAAAATTTTGAAAATTCAATAGGCTACAATTTCTTATATGCATATGCTATATAAAATATGCCAAGGACGGATATAAGCGGAAATGTGAAAAGAAGACGTTTTTTTTTCTTCATAAATTGTTAATTTAAAAAATTAGCGGACGGTTTCAGCTCTACTGACCCCGCGCATTGTGTTCTACGCATCAAAAATACATTGGACACCGTCAAAACTAGCTCTATATGTTTAATACGCACTTTTTGATGATTGTAGCTCCCTGGACTCATTGCGAAGCTACCGCGTCTTTTTTTAAAGGCGTTTGTCCGTGAGAAAAAAAAAAGGCCGCGAAAAATGTTCCCCCCCCCCAAGGGAGTGCGGGGTTGGGTTTCTTGAGAGGCCCGGGGGACCCCGGGAACTGAAGAAGGCAGGTCTTTAGCCTACTCGACTACTAAGAAGTGGCAGTCCAGTTCCCGAAAACGTTCTTGTGCAGTAAAAACCACTTATTTTTCTTTTTTACATACTTACTTGTCGAAAAACGCATAGTTTGGTGGGCCAAAGAATGCTACCGACAAAAGCAAAGAAGTTTATTGGCGGCCATCTTGGCGTTATAGATGGCGGCTCCCAGTAACAAAGTCTCGACATTGTGCATTTTCATGAATTTTAGATACTGGACCCCGAAACCTACGACAGACGGTGCGTGAAAGTTTCAAAACTTCCCGAGTTATTTCCAGGTACAAGGTAAAAGGTATTTCCATAGGTACAACGCGGAACCCCCCGTCAAAACCTATGAAAATTCAATAGGCTGGACGACCACCCACCGTACTCCCCCCCCTATTTCTTATATGCATATGCTATATAAAATATGCCAAGGAACGGAGATATAAGCGGAAATGTGGAAAAGAAGAGCGTTTTTTTCTTCATAAATTGTTAATTAAAAAATTAGCGGACGGTTTCAGCTCTAACTGACCCCGCGCATTGTGTTCTACGCATCAAAAGTACATTGGACACCGTCAAAACTAGCTCTATATGTTTCAAGAGCACTTTTTGATGATTTTAGCTCCCTGGACTACTAAGAAGGCAGTCTTTAGCCTACTCGACTACTAAGAAGGCAGTCCAGTTCGAAAACGTTCTTGTGCAGTACAAACCACTTATTTTTCGTATTAAATAAAAATCATATTTATGTATAAAAAATATATTTCATCGCGAGCCAACGTCTTCGTACATTTTACCAAGCGACAACAGGAGCGACAGCATGAGGTCCGACGACGTCGGAGACGGTCAGAGCCCTGCTGGCGGCCACGGTTCCGGAAGGTCCGGCGACGACGGTGTCGACGGTTCCGTGGGCGGCCACAATGGGGGCGGCGCGAGCCACCAGCCGACGACGGGGGCGGCGGCGACAACAGGAGCCGAATAGGCCACCACGCCTGGAGCGGAATCGGTGATCACCTGACCTCCGGGTGCTACGGAGGAGATGACGCTTCCTTCTGGTCCAACGAGGGTGGTCCTGCTGCTGGGCCCCTGCAAGACGTTGGCCGCGGGCACTAGCACTCCAGCGTGGGCCACAGCCAAGGCGGCGAAGAGAACGACAACCTGGAACGATCGGGATTCGGTTATAGTGACCTCAAGAATGTTTATTAGAAATCTAATAAACTAGATTTGCTTTTATCGTATAGCCAAGGATAGGGGAAGGATCTGCTTCAATTGCTTGGCCACCGTATCCGCCTGATTTGACGCCTTGCGACTTTTTCCTCGCGGAATGGGTAAAGAGCAAAATCTGTCGATTCCGATAGCCAACGTGAATGTGACATATCAAGATCAATAGAGCAATTAAAATTGTCATTAAATATGTGTATGTATGTAACGTATGTATTGTCATGTAAAGTATAAGTCATCATGAATGGAAGAATAACGGAAAAAAACACCGAGATTGAGTAAATGTTTTTGTTAAAATTTTCAATTGTTATTAATAAAATATGTTTTATGCGTTAATTTTAGAGCGTTTTAGAGCGAAAATAAAAAAGAGGTTTAGAAACAATCCCAAAATCCAAAACTTGTAGCCAACCAAAATAAGGCATTTACAATGGGACACCCTTAATAAACTAATAAATCAATCTCAACTATGGACTGTCAATAAATAGAGATTCTATGGCATCCTTAATTTGTAAATATTGTAGTAGTGTAGTATTAATAAGATATTGTTAATGTTTTATGCTAAACGAATTTCTAGAGCGTTACTTAGAGAATAAAAAAATAAGTTTAGGAACTACCCAAAAATTAAAAACTTATAGCCAACCAAAATCAGGGGTTTATAATGGGACACCCTGTATAAACTTATTAATCAATCTGAACTGTGTATTACCTTTCTTACCGGACTATGAATAAATAAATTAAAGATCGTATGGCGTCCCTAATTTGTAAATATTGCTTTGTAAACTTTTGAAGTGTATTTAAATTAAAAAAAAAACTATTTAAATTCGTGGTTAAATTTTTTTTGAAAAACAAAGACAAAAAGTTTTATTTTTTTTGCCTATACTTTGGCAGTGGTTTTTATAATAATGCCAAAAGAATTTTTGTATTTTATTTTTATTTTCTAAGGGTTACTCTCTCACCTCCAAATGTCAAGTGATTCATAGATATGTTAGGAACTTTGGAATTAACTTATCTACTATACTTATTTACACTACTATATTTGATCATTTTATATACTTCTGATACTTTTTTTTTTAAATCTACACTGTACAGCATACTTTTTTTAAATCTACATTCTACTTACGAATGAGTTCATGTTGTATGGGTTTTGTCTTCAGAACTGGCTACTAGGCAAGTGCTAAATTTAGTTTCGGCGCCACCCAATTTATATTGCAGAACGGCCTTGTTGTGTTTTTATCTTGTGAATATTTTTCTGCGACATTTCCGCGTATGCTCTATTTTAGACAGCATATATTATTAATAGTAGCAGGGGATAATTTTTTTCTAATTGTTAATATTTGAATATATGAATAAATAAGAAGTTTCTGGTCCATTGTTAAGTACTTAGCCGGTTATGTAAGCGGACTGGTGGTCCTTTGAATAGAAAAAAAAAACGATTGAGGTTTAACTGTTCATTGTTTATATTACATAATGTAATTATTATAGTATTATGAACTGGAATTTCAAATAGCACCAAATACATACATAGGTACATCACTTTAAACTTTTCTTTATTCAAATTAAAAAAAAAATAAGTTGGTTTACGTCGACTTTAAAGTTTTTGACAATTGGAATAATTTTAAAAACTTGTTTTACATATTTAAAACTATTTAAACTATTTAAACATTTTACATATTTAAAACTATTTATAACAGAAAATATGTCGGAAAGTTAACCTGGGAGACAGAGTAGAGTGTGGCAATCTGAACCATCTAATAATCATCTGTCAGCTGGTTCGAATCCTGTCTAGTTCGTGTTAAGACGTGGGTTTGCAATTAAAAGTGTGTCGGGTGACCAAAAAGTAAATCTCGCCATCGCATTGTAAAGTAAACTAAATGAAACCTCTCACTACCAAGGAATAAATCATCTACATAATGATAGGTACATAGGTATACAGTTACTTAGTTTTCGAATATTGAGAAATTTGGAAAAAATATTTTTGACAATTACCGTATTTTTTACAGAAAACACCCTGTACGCGCTAAACATATGACGTTCTGGAATTAGGCTTGTAAATGAGTTTTTTTTTTGGTCATCAAATTTACAGGCCCATTCTGCGGGTCATTTGATTTGTGAATGCACTACAATGCAATGCAATGAAAAATACAATAAACTGCATTTTTCAAACTGATTGACACGATATCTTAAAAACTACTGAACCGATGCTGCTCAGATTTGGATGGTGTATTCAGAACATATGCAGTTATGGTTTGAAGTATAATAGAATAATTACTGTGTTATCTTGTAAGTCGTAGGCTTGTAAATGATATTTTTTTGTCATAAAATTTTCAGGGCCAGTTCTGCAGGTGATTTGGTTTGTGAAGATTTTCAAACATTTATTTGGCATTTAAAATATAAAACTGGCATTTAACCCAAAACTGTCATTTTCAAACTGGTTGACTCGTTATCTCAGAAGCTACTGAACCGATGTTGTCCAGAATTGGATGGTTTATTCAGAACATATGCAGTTATGGCTTGAACTAGAATAATTTCTGTGATATCTTGTTTATCGTAAAAAAAAATATACGATAATAGGACTTTTACATTAACAATAGTGTCAAAAATTTTGTTTTCTTAATATTATTCTCTAGAATTAAAGCTCTACAAATTAAAATTCTGTTTCATTTTTTGATTTTGGATGAACAGAATAGCCGGAATCATGTCAAGCATCAAACATCTTGCTTTTCCAGTGGGTCTTTCTCGAAAATCAATATCATTAAATATTTTTACTTGAAAATTAATCGAAGAGTGTTGCAATGTTAATAAACACATTGTGAAGAAACCACGATTGTTATAAAGGATTGTTATAAAAGTTATAAACGAAAAATTAAAATATTTTCATAACGTCAGCTTCTGCCTTTACGACTGCCTTTGGAAACTGCCGGCTTTTGTAAACAGCTAACTGAGATATGATCAGCGAAAATCGTCGGATCATGCTCAAAAAATAAAAAAATACAGAATTAAAAGTACGTATACTTTATTTGCTTGTTTTCTCTCTTTGTACATAACAGCCATAAATAAACAACGACACTGACGAGGTAGGCGTTTACCAGGCGTGATGAGCTACCACTCCATGATGAGCTACGACACCGTGATGAGGACCGACGACGTCGGAGACGGTCAGAGCCCTGCTGGAGGCCACGGTTCCGGATGGTCCGGCGACGACGGTGTCGACGGTTCCGTGAGCGGCCACAACGGGAGCGGCGTGAGCTACCGCGACGGGGGCGGCATGAGCTACGGCGTAGGGGGCGGCGTGAGCTACGGCGTAGGGGAGCACAGGGGCAGCGTGAGCTACGGCGTAGGGGGCAGCGTGAGCTACGGCGACAGGGGCGGCATGAGCTACGGCGTAGGGGGCGGCGTGAGCTACGGCGACGGGGGGCGGCATGAGCTACGACTCCTGGGTGTTCGTCGTGGATGATTTGACCACCTGGAGCTACCGAGGAGATGACGCTTCCCTCAGGTCCTACCAGGGTAGTCCTGCTGCTGGGACCCTGCACGATATTGGCGGCGGGGGCGTGGATTACGCCTGCGTTGGCGGCGGCCAGAACGGCAAAGAAGGCGGCTACGGCCTAGAAATAGGGAAATATACGATTGGAACTGATGGTTACGGTATGGTTATATACGCTATCGTGTGTTATGGTTATCTGTTAACTACTTCATTTAACTTTTTTTTTATTTATTTAAAAATATATTTTCAGTCCTTTCCTCTACAAAAACTAGTAACTATAAGTCGACTCTAAAATGGTATTTGTTTAATATTACTTAAAAGTGAGATAATGAGTATTATTTGATGTTGATTTTCAGTAGCACACAGCATGTACTATTCAAAACACACACTTTTTATTCAAATACCAGATTAATTTCAAATATAGTACTTGTCCGGTGCTGCCATATATTTAAAGAAAAAGTATATTCAGTACACAGCAGAAATACGTAATTTGTATCGCTTTTTCTGTAGATTTCTGCAAATTCTAACGTGGATTTAAAGAATACTTGGAATAAAATACCTACTAGGAATCAATTCATTCACATTCACAAAAATGCGATATTTTTTCTACTGTGTTTTGAATTTACTTTTTCTTTTTAATTTAATTTCAATTTAAGGTAGTATCGGATAAATAATACTTCGGATTAATTCAGTATTTGTAAAAATAATTAATAGTTCCACACGCTTTAAAAGTCAATCAGTGTATATATTTAGATTCTGTATCTATTGTCCGTTACTACTATTCATCGCCCACTTACGTAAGAGTTCATGTTGTCCTGTTCTAAGGTACTCGGAGTGGTTGACTGATTAACCAAATTTTCAGCAACACTTTTATAGTTCCCAGGCGACCTTGTGACCTTTCCCCTAATATCATATGTCTCATTTAGTGTGTGGAGTTCCGTATCACGTATTTGTCGAGGGCGCCAAATACCTCATTCATTTTTTATACATTCATATCCATCTACAATATCGGTTATCGTTAAATTGAGTTGTAGATGTGAAAGACTTATCTGCAAGTTTATCTGTCTGTAAAGGTCGTATTCTTAATACATCATTAATATTCAATTTTAATAATTTAGCAACATGCCTGTATACCCTTGTTTTGTTCTCTTTTTTTTAAATCAAATGCACTATTCAAGATATGTCAAAATACAAGAAACATTGTCGTATGTCTATATATTCATCCTTTGTGTATTTTTCAATCAAATAGCGTCGGTTGGAAGTAAAATGAATCAATTGACTAAGCAAATTTGTAAGAAAACTGCGATTTTCTAAAGACAAAGAGGCAAAAAAAAAGAGAGCTTCAATTTGATAAGTTTTTAACTGATATAAAATTATTAACTTTTTATTGGAACTTGTTTAACTTGTTTTTTAGAAAATTACAAATTTGTTACAAATTCGCTTGATGTTTGTTAATGAATTTTATCTCCAAATCTACAATATATATATATATGTATGAGGTGTGTAAATTAAGTAATGAGAATTTTTTTTCGAATATAATTACAGTTCAGTATTGTCTCCTTCAAAATAACTTCCTTGGGAAGCCACACAGCGCTGGAGACGGTTCTTCCATTCCTCATAGCAGTGCTGGAACTCATATACTGGAATAGCCTTCAGCTGGTCGGTTACAGCCGTTTTAATGTTTTCTATTGTCCCAAAATGACGTACCTTGAGGTGATTTTTCAATCTCGGGAAGAGAAAAAAGTCACAAGGACTCAGGTCTGGCGAATAAGGAGCTTGAGCAGCCACAGGAATGTTTTTACTGGCTAAAAATTCGTTTATTGAAATGGTTGTGACAAGGCGCATTGTCATGATGCAACATTCAGTTGTTCATGTAATGTTAAATTCTATACTATTTATTTGTTGTGTTCATTTACGAGCGAATTTTATTAAAACTGTTATTTTAATCAATTTACCCTAGTTACTATTTACAGAGCAAAAAAGTTAAATTTTTAATAATCGTCAGTAGATTTAGTAAAGAAGAAAAACAAATGTTGTTGCGATTTATTTCAATACCACTGATTAAAAGCAACTGGATTCCATTGCACCAATTTGTACATATTTGCCTTGTCTTTGACCAACATTTTTGTAACAGAGACGGCGGTGTGGAAGGGGAGGCGGTGTGGGATGGGCCACGTCTTGGCCGCCATTACTGGCAATTAGCGCAACCCGGAGTCAGATCGTCGGAATCGGTATACTAATGGATATGCAGTATAATAAACCTCGCCTTTTTCGGAGGATTCGAACAGCAGCCATTTTATAAGTTAGTTAGCAACGCATGTGGGACTTTAGGTTTAAAGGTGTAGAAAGGCTTATCCTGTATAATATGATTTTGCATATATTTTCACATTTATAAAACACAATAACAAGTTAACTTGTTTTGACCAATTTCTTGGGTATTTCTTAGTATTCGTTTTTCCAACTATAGTTATGGCACCAACTCTTGTTTTCTATTAAAATGTGGCGTAATTTTAATTGAATTTAACTGCTCACACTTATTTCGATTACTTCTGGATAATTACTTCTGGATATATAATATTATTTATATTGCAATACAGAAGTAGACACACACCTTACTTCCTGTTCCATATCATGCAGATTTTAATTATCTTTCCAGCTCCATATCTCATCGGAGCAAAATATAAAACAAAGGAAAAGAAACAGAATTAGAAGTACGTATACTTTATTTGCTTGTTTTTGTTCTTTGTACATAACAGCCATAAATAATTAACGAAACTAACGAGGTAGGCGTCTACCAGGCGTGATGAGCTACCACTCCATGATGAGCTACGACACCGTGATGAGGACCGACGACGTCGGAGACGGTCAGAGCCCTGCTGGAGGCCACGGTTCCGGATGGTCCGGCGACGACGGTGTCGACGGTTCCGTGAGCGGCCACAAGGGGGAGCGGCGTGAGCTACCGCGACGGGGGCGGCATGAGCTACGGCTACGGGGGCGGCATGAGCTACGGCGTAGGGGGCGGCGTGAGCTACGGCGTAGGGGGCGGCGTGAGCTACGGCGTAGGGGGCGGCGTGAGCTACGGCGTAGGGGGCGGCGTGAGCTACGACAGCAGGAGCGGAGTGAGCTACGACGGTGTGGGCGGAGTAGGCGTGCACGGGGGCGGCATGAGCTACTACGGGAGCGGCGTGAGCTACCACGGCGGGGGCGGCGTGGGCTACGACTCCTGGGTGTTCGTCGTGGATGATTTGGCCACCTGGAGCTACCGAGGAGATGACGCTTCCCTCAGGTCCTACCAGGGTGGTCCTGCTGCTGGGACCCTGCACGATGCTGGCGGCGGGGGCGTGAATTACGCCTGCGTTGGCGGCGGCCAGAACGGCAAAGAAGGCGGCTACGGCCTAGAAACGGGGAAATAATATAGTTAAAACTTAGGCTTGGGTGTTAAGTGAATTCAAATAAGAAATCAAATATTTATGAGATATAATAAAATAATAGTCCTCTCTAGGATATATGCGGGAAAGGGATGGCTATTAATATTATTTTTTATGGCGCATTTTGGTTTAGGCTCTTCAAAAATCGTGACGTTTGGTCGGCCATCAATGGTTTAGGATCCTCATATTTGATAATGAAATAGTATTTCGAAAGAATACATACGAGAAATTTAGAGGCACTGAAGCTTTTTTACCCATTTTTATTATTACACTTTTTTTTTGGATTTTAGAAACGACAAGGACACACACTGGTATTGCATAAAAAATATCCTCTTTTTTTAACTATGATGTAAAAATATAAATAAGTACAATGTCAAATCTCTAAACAAAATGCGTTTGTTAAATTCCTAGATTTGATATCTTAATTTGAAAAGAGTAAGTACACTTTTATTTAAGTAGTGAAATTTTGACTTTTTAAATAAAAGAAGAACCTAATATATTTTTAATAACCGAAATATTTTTTTTATAGACAAAAACTGTTACTGTTATTCACCGTTCACTTACGTAAGAGTTCATGATGTCTTGCTCGAAGGTACTCGGAGTGGTTGACTGGCAAACCAAAATTTCGGCAATACTTTTATAGCTGCTCGACTGACCTTGCGACCTTTCCCTTAATATCATATGTCTCATTTAATGTGTGGAGGTCCATATCACGTGTTTTGTTTGTAACATATTTGTTTCATTTCCTATTTGCGCATAACCATATACAATAATTTTTCACCATTAAATTGAGTCGTAGATATGAAAGGCTTATCTAACTTTTATTCGACTGCAAAAGTATCTTTCTATTGCAATATTAATGTTAAAATTAATTATGATTGTTTTGTAATATTTACAAAAAAAATGTTGTTTTGTAACGTTTTCAATGATACTTAATACGGTTATTTTAAAAAATTAAAAATGTACCACCATTTTAACAAACGAATTAACGTAGTTAGCCATGGAAGACGTTAGTAACTTTTTGGGATATTTGTGTCGGTCACCTTTCTTTTTGCTTTGTAAACATTTTTTTTAACTGATGTTGAGATTTATTGTTTCAACATCTGTTAAAAGTTTTAAAAACAAAAAAGCGGAAATCAATCTACTGATCAAGAATAATTACTTGTTCTGCAGTAACGATTTTCATGAAACAAATAAGTGCATACAGTCAGCTACGAACTATATAACAGTCAGCAACTATTTTAAGGTTTATTAAATTCTGACAACTTTTGTACTACAGTATTTTTTTTTGCTTGTGATCGATTACGGTTTGTGAAATTTTGCGTCTAATGAGCCTAAATTGAGGGATTTGTGACGACTTCGATAAAAAAGTAAAATGTTTTCAAAAAGCCGTGAATAACTACTAAAATATTAACTATTTTTCAAAGTTCTTAGTATTAAATGGAAATCTTCAGAGTATCTATGTATATACATATCTATCTTACGAACTGAGCTATTAAAAAAAATCCTAGACTTGGAGGATTTCTAAAGTTTATTTATTTATTTATTTATTTATATAAAATATCCAACGGGTATATAACCCAATTACAGGATAAGTAGCAGATACAGACTTTCAATATAAGCAGGACAGAAAGAATTTCAATACAAAATATAACAATACAAACAAGAGAAAATTAAAAATATACAGATATTACATATACATACATGAATTTAAGATACAGAATACAAGAATGATCACGGACACAAGTAAAAATATCACTTATATGCAATATGAAAAAATGCATAAAAAACAAATACATAAGATACAGAGAAACAAAAAGAGACTATTAAGATTACGTATATACAGTTTTAATATCATTTATATTACAATGAAGTAAGTCAAGCTGTGATTCGATGTGAGAATAATTAGTTATCATTTGATATACGGGAGAACATTTATAAATATTGGTTCTATAATTTTTAACACAAAGTAAGTGATTACTTCTAGCATTAATTCTAGGAATATGAAAGTCAAGTGAGGATGAGATTGTATCGCAGTTAACTCTATTGTGAATGATTTTATATAAGAATATTACAGAATGCATAAAGTTGAATAAAAAACATGATAAAAATTCAAAACTCTACCGTACTTACTATAGTTTTCGTAAAAATCACTATTCGTGAAATTTTAATAAACCACAGGGGGTTCTAGAGGGATATTAGTCCGTTTTTTTATTACTTTAATGAAATTAGTTTTATTAAATTTGTCTGTATTTTTTTTACTTATATGTGGCGTATTTTGAATTTTTTTCACTCTTGAATTTTTATGATATTTTGGGGTCAACTTTCATATTTTGTGTCCAGGAAAATTTTTTCTCAAAATGGTTCAGTAGTCAGAGTGGTACTCTGAAGATTTCCTTTTAATATGAGTAAAAGAACTTTGAAAGGGGTTTAATGTTTTCTGAGTTATTCACGTTTTCTTTTTTTTTTATCGATAAGATATATTATCGCATAATCGACATATCACTTTTGCTTATCAGACTCAAAGTTTTACAAGTTGTAACCCTATCAGAAGGAAGAAAAATCAATATCTTATTGCAAAAATTATCAGAATTTATGCAGCTTTATGATAATTATATATAATTTTATATATATAGTATATTTCGTTGCTCACTGTACATTTAAACTAATTTTTGAATTAACATTTACTGCTTGTTATTATTATTACATGTGCATGTATTTGTATTTGGGTAATTCTTTTACAAATCTTTTCCGGTTTGAATAATTCTTTCATATTTTATTTCATAAATTTTTTTAAAATTTTTTCAATCTTTAACTTTCCGATATTTGGTCTATTTTGTTAAAACCCTTCCCTTTTTTCCCCCCCCCATTTCCCCTTCCCCCCCTCCCTCCCATTTTTTTCCCCCCCAAAATTTATTTTTTCTTCCCCCCCCCCCCTTTTTTTTCCCCCCCATTTTTTTTTTTTTTCCCCCCCCCCCCCCCCCCCCCCCCCGCCCACACCCCCCTTTTTTCCCCCCCCCCCCCCCCCCCTCCCTCCCCCTCCCCCCCCCCTTTTTTTTTTCCCCCCCCCCCCCCCCTTTTTTTTCTCCTCCCCCCCCCTTTTTTTTTTCTTCCCCCCCCCCCCCCCCCCCCCCCCCCCCCCCCCCCCCCCCCCCCTCTTTTTTTTTTTTTTTTTCCCCCCCCTCCCCCCCTTTTTTTTTTTTTTTTCCCCCCCCCTCCTTTTTTTCCTCTCCCCTTTTTTTTTTTTTTTTTTTTTTTTTTTTCCCCCCCCCCCTTTTTTTTTTTTTTTTTCCCTCTTTTTTTTTTTTTTTTCTTCCTTTTTTTTTTTTTTTCCCCCCCCCTTTATTTATTATCTACAGTTGTAATAATCGGATTCGTGTCGGTTTTTTTTGTTCGCTATTTTTTTACCTACACTTTCAGGGAATATAAGAGATTTTTTTTCTAAACAAAAAAAATAATAATAGTTTAATTGTTTAAATTGTTTTTTTCATACACGCCCCCCAAGTTAAATGAATTGCAAAAAATACTATTATCTTCTCCGTAATCTTATCTACCAATACTGTAAAAATAAAGATAGTGTTATATTTCAAACCATTGTTATTAAATATTTTGGACCGCAAGTCTTGCTGCGCGCTCCGCTGGCGGCAGAGAATTAAGACGATATCGCCTGTTTTTCTCTTATAATTATGTTTTGCGTTGCAGTTTGAAAGCTAAATATATTTAAGGATAAAATTTAATAAACGTAATGCAAATGACAGCAGTTTTATTTGAAACTTTTAAGGTTTTTTTGAAACTTCGAAGTTTTATTTCAAACTTTGAAACTAAGGGATTACAATATATTGGTTTATAAAGAAATGTAATAAATGCTGAGTATTAACATACATATACACGAAAAAAATGTATATACATATACACTGAGAAAAAATAACGATTAAAGATTTTTCTTTAATTTAGAAACTTTAATAGGGCAATCACTACAGATTTTTTGTTTAAGGGATTCGTCTGTAACTGGTAAATGAAGTTCCACTATATCTATCTGTGAAACTTTTTGAAGACTTTTGGTTTTTCGATGTGAAGGGAGATCGAAAGAATTAAAACGTCGATCTGTTCGAATATTCGAACCACTAAAAGATATAGAGGATTTTGGCATTTCAAAAAATTAGATATTTGTCACTTTGAATAAAATAATATGATTATAATAACAGCATGTGTCGGCTACGCTTCCGAACAACGGAATGATAGCATTTGTTATTAACAGTGCATTCAGCCAGAGCTCAAGTTTTGATGAGCTTAGACTCGCTCAAGCTTGTTCTCGCTTGAGCTTGCACTTTAGCCCAATCAACGGGGAGAAAACCGGTCACTAATTGTTATCAGCAAACAAAAAATATGGTCGTATAGAGAAAAAAAATCTAAGTAAGATAGCGTTTTTTGCGACTCGAGTTTTAATGGCGAACATAACCAAAAAAATTCGCAAAAGTCAAAAAAACGGTTTTTTTGCAAATAAAAAAAAAGTTTCAAGTTCTACACAAGAAAGTTAAATCAGAAAGTTAAGGGTCTTAAAAAATTCGCGTCGAATGAAATGTGAACGAAAAAAATCGGTTAATAAACAGTTGAGAAAAATTAAAAAAAAAACGTCAAAATTCGCGTTTTCGTATTTTTGCTGTATAAATTCCAATTTTGTTTGAACAGACTTCTTGTTAACTAGAAACACAGCCCAAGACAAGCGGAAAATAACGCTTTTTTCAAAAAATTCAAAAAAAGATTTATTTATTTTTAAGTTATAACGATTTTATAAAAAAAGACGTTTTCAAAAATCAGCTTTTACAGAGGCAAAAATGATCGTACAGATACTATCGTGGGCTCATTTTATTCGCGAAGACTTGTACTTTAATGCTATTAAAAAAACCAAATCGCTTTTATTTAATTTTTGTATAAAAAAATGCGTTGTAAAATTGTATCAATTTTCGAACCGGCTTTTTTCGAATATCTTTTTTAATTTTGGTTTTACATTTTTGACCGTTGCATATTTGAAAAGTGCCATTCAAAACACGCATTTCAAAAAAATGAAGGTCCTACGACCTCAGAGAGCCGAGATAATTTTTTTTTAAGCTGAAGAAAAGATAATTTTGCGAGCACGATAGACTAGAATTCGTGTTTATTTGTTGATACGCCCAAGCGGAGTGTCCGTCCACTCTGTCGCCGTGCATTGGCTAGCGCGTGCCGCAACCAGCGCTGTACTTTTGCAAACAATTACATATGTCAACTTAATTTATGCGAAATGATTTGAAATATTTTTTTTTAAGAAAGTAAAAGTCTGAGATCTATTTCGAGTAAAAAAAGAAGTCAATCGGACGTATACAGCGCTGTGAGGAATTAAAAAAGGAAAAATAATTATCTCGGCCCCAGAGGTCGTAGGACCTTCATTTTTTTTAAACGCGTGTTTTGAATGGCACTTTTCAAATATGCAACGGCCAAAAATGTAAAACCAAAATTAAAAAAGTTATTCGAAAAAAACCGGTTCGAAAAAAATGATACAATTTTACAACGCATTTTTTTAATGCAAAAATTAAATAAAAGCAATTTGTTTTTTTAATAGCATGAAAGTACAAGTCTTCGCGAATAAAATGA
Organism: Aromia moschata; assembly: GCA_029963805.1. NCBI lineage: Eukaryota > Metazoa > Arthropoda > Insecta > Coleoptera > Cerambycidae > Aromia > Aromia moschata. The sequence continues at coordinate 6,047,726 of JAPWTK010000001.1, forward strand.
GCCCACGATAGTATCTGTACGATCATTCTTGCGTCTGTAAAAGATGATTTTTGAAAACGTCTTTTTTTTAAATCGTTACAACTCGAAAAAATAAAACTTTTTTGAATTTTTGAAAAAAGTGTCATTTTCCGCTTGTCTTGGGCTGTATTTCTAGTTAACAAGAAGTATGTTCAAACAAAATTGGAATTGTTACAGCAAAAATACGAAAACGCGAATTTTGTCGTTTTTTTAAATTTTTCTCAAATGTTTATGAACCGATTATTTTCGTTCACATCTCATTCAACGCGAATTTTTAAGACCTACAACTTTCTAATTTAACTTTCTTGTGTAGGACTTGAAGCTTTTTTTATTTGCAAAAAACCGTTTTTTTGACTTTTGCGATTTTTTTTGGTTATGTTCGCCATTAAAACTCGAGTCGCAAAAAACGCTATCTTTCTTAGAATTTTTTTCTCTATACGACTATATTTTTTGTTTGCTGATAACAATTAGTGACCAATTTACATGGGGGCTTCCGAACGCTGCGCTTCATAGCGCGCTATGTGACTTGCGTTCGCAATTATTTAATAACTTTCGATCTAAAAATAACACTATCTTCATTTTTACGTTATTTGTAGATAAGAGTACGGAGAATATAATATCTAGTATTTTTTTGCAATTCATTTTATTTGGGGGGCGGGTATGAAAAAACAATTTAAACAATTAAATTATTATTAAATATTTTTTTGTTTAGAAAAAAAATTATCTTATATTCCCTGAAAGTGTAGGTAAAAAAAATAGCTCATAAAAAAACACAACACGAATCCGATTATTACAACTATAGATAATAAATTTCAAACCGGAAAATATTTATGAAAATGTAGCAAATTATCGAAACTTCATACATTCATATTTCCGAAATAAAATTTGTTTGGGCAAAATCCTGAAATACGTGTCGATTAATATTACGTATAGATATCGTAAAAAAAAATTTTGAAACGATTTTAAAATATCAAGTGTCATTCGTTGTGCGGTTTGTAAAAGAATGACCCATTTGTAAAATAAGTAGGCAACATTCTGCCGTCCAAAAATATACCGATTTGGTATTTACAGTTCCCTTTTTGTGCTTGCATGAATAATTTAATACATTTATTTAATTAAAAATGGCAACTGTACAGGGCGTCTCAATACCTACACGCTGGATAGCCAATTTACTACTTCAATAGACGTAAAGAACAGATCTAGCAATAGATAAACAAAATTAGTTTTAGTAACGCAAATAACAAGGTCACGGAAATAATATATAAGTCATGCAAGTTTTTTAAAAAGGTAAGTTAGGAATTAACATTAGGTATTAAAATGAGTACCGCCTGTTTAAATTTATACATGGTACTAGAATTAAATGGAATAATATTTGGTCTTCCATTTTCTCTGAGCATGGTGTTGTTTTGCTTGGTGTTTTGAAGTAAATACCTACGCTGGAAAAATATGAGAAAATTGCTATTAATAGAGTTCGGACGTTAATAATAAAATAGATGCGTACTTTACCAGGGACGGCTCCAGGATACCCCTGAGTAAAAATTTGTGAAACGTGTCCCGGATTTTCCAACTATTTAGAAATTTGGAATGAGTTAGCGCATTTCAAAGTACCTGATGGTACTAAACTCTGCCTAAAATTTTTTCGAAAAAAAAAACAACTATTATAAAAGTTATGAACAAATGAAATTTTATGCAGCGATTAAAAAGAACTTTTTTATATCGAAATGGAAGGCTCTAATCGAAAAGTTTTATAGGACACCTTTTTTTTCGAAAGACATTGAACTTTTTGGAAAAAATTGTTAGAACCTTAAAAATGGTTAAACAAATAAAAAAGTATTGCTTATAATAAAAAAATGCTGAGAATTCAATGTTCTCCATCACTTTGAATTTTCTCTTTTTCTAAAAACTCGTTATACATTTCGAGATATTTAGAAAAAACAAAATTTTTGGGATCGCTGTTTGCAAATAAACTGGACGCTGTTTTGTTGGACGTTACGCCCGCGCGCTGTGCCAGTGCTCGCGCTGTATACGCGTCTAAACTTATTATTTAATGTTAAATAATAATTTAATGTTAAATAATAATAAATAAGATTATTATTTAATGTTAAATAATAATCACCGTTGAAATTTGATTAAATCTAATTAAAAAAAACGTACGTAGTCGAATCCAGTTTATTGTTGTTAATTGAACGTTTACAGGAATCACACACATAGTTTCCAATCAAATGGGCAAACTTTGCATTCCAATTATTCGTCACTCGCATCACATTTTTATACACACATTTATGTTTCGATTTATTTAAAGCGTGCAGTTTATTTGCAAACAGATCCCAAAAAATTTTGTTTTTTATAAATATCTGGAAATGTATAACGAAATTTAGAAAAAGAGAAAATTTAAATAAGTGATGGAGAACATTGAATTCTCAGCATTTTTTTTTATTATAAACAATACTTTTTTATTTGTTCAACCATTTTTAAGGTTCTAACAATTTTTTCCAAAAAGTTCAATGTCTTTTGTTGTTCAATGTTCAATTTTTCGATTAGAGCCTTCCATTTCGAGATAAAAATTTTCTTTTTAATCGCTGCATAAAATTTCATTTGTTCATAACTTTTATAATAATTGTTTTTTTTCTCGAAAAAATTTTACGCAGAGTTTAGAAACATCGGGTACTTTAAAATGCGCTAACTCATTCCAAATTTCTAAATAGTTGGAAAATCCACAAAATTCACAAATTTTACTCCCCTATCAGTAACGTTACGAAATTTCAAACGGGTCTGACCTCATACATGTGATGGTGATTGTTGGAGCCCAACTAATCGCCAGGAACTATAGTCACAAGACACAGAAATTGCATATACACGGTAACAGACTATGACGTGTCTTCGAAATGACAGTGTTGCAACTCGAGTTTCCATAAATTAACAATAACTGTTCTATATGTTCAAGAGTTAAGCTCTGGCGCCTGTCACTTAAAATAGTTGCCTGTACCCATGTGCCCCAACGAGTCACAATAGGCTCTGCTGATAGTAGTGTCCTTGATAGAACGTCCGAAAAATGTTTCCTTCTGGATGGTGTTTTCACAAATACTTGTTTCATATTCGCTATAAGGCTGTCAACATTAGGATAATAGTTTCTTCAATTAGGTGGAGCCTATGTGCCAAACATGTAACATGGATTGAATTAGTATATTATGTCCTTGAAGCTATCAAATCCCCTTTATGTATCCAGTCCACCAACTACTACGTTAGCTATTTTCTGTCCTTTAACATCTGTTGTTTCGTCAATACTAAGCCACATAGATTTATCGTGCAATTATGAGACGATATTTTTTTTAAGTTCTCACACAGTGGTGCTATGTATAATCGTCTAACAGTTGTATCTGCAGGCAGACTAACTTCGCCGTACTTTCCACTCTCAGCCTTCTGGACAAATTGTCTGATCTAATTTGGAGAATGGAATATTACACGCTACCATCATTTTGACTAAATCAAAATTAAATTGTCTCTCTGTCTCACACACCTATACCACTACTTACACGAGCTTTATGTTTGTCTGTAGTAACATGCTGCAAAACAGCTGTTACTACGTGCCACGATAGTAAACTGTTACACACGGTAAAAGGAGTTCACTACCATTAAAAATCAGTTCCGTATAGTTGTTTATCCAACGCTCCACTGTAACATGCGACGGACATTCCCGACCATTTATAAACTTACTCGACGTTTCGTACTTACGTAATGATGCATCGACCAGCGCAGTTTAACTAATACTAACGACAAGTGACAATTTTGTTCGCGCTCGACATTTGGCACGTGCCGTAACTTGGTTAGTGTGGGGACCACACAACACGACAGGTGGTTTATATTCCGGAATATAAAGGCATCAGTTGATTGAACTAGATTGTACTATTTACATACATACATATACACAGGAGTTGACGATGTGTTTTATTAATGTGGCACATGTAAGAACGTATTCCAGTCGCGTTAAGACCGGTCCTGGAACGTATTACTAACCTACGCAATAGCAATAGCAATTACTATTTTTTACAAAAGCTACAGCAAACACAATAATGAAATATACAAGCAGATTATTCAGTTTTAAATATCTAAACCTGTTTCACCAGAGATGTCACCATATAAAACTTCGGTTTTAAACTGATGCGCCAATTCTATACAACGTGCGCTCATATGTCAAACTCGAATCAAGGAGTGACAAAGATTTCCAGGAAATAACAGCATTCTCTTCTTTGATGCAAAACTGGTACTCAATACATTATTAAAAAAAATAGTTGATGTTAGTACTCGTATTCGCGTGTTGCCTATAATTAATAAAGTAACTGATAATGAAGATAATAAAATGCGAAGCACGTATTCATCAATTATTTATTTTATCGCAGAAGCATTTGAAAAATTTGCTGCAAAAAATAAAAATGATGTAAACTTAATTCAATAACGGTATTGGAAATTATTAATACCATATTTAAAATAACCGACTATATTTAAGTTTCTATTCGACTAAATTTATGGCGAAATAAAGTAAAAATCTACTTAAAATTTGTCGAAAAAATACTGAAATCAATGAAACTTCCTATGAATTATGTCAAATTATGAATATCTTTTTGAAATTAAGAGGTTCTTAACACCCAAATATTGATTATGATTTCAATGTCCTCCGTCATATATGTACATACATATTTCTTTTAAACTTGAAGTAGTACAAATAATAAACAAATAGTTATAAATAATGTAAATACAAACTAAAAATATAAATGAAGATCAAATCGTTTGCTGTTTTGATTTAATATTAAGTTTGATATACATACATAAATAATATTTTGCATATACTATTTTTTCATGTTTTTGCTGAAAGTATCACGCAATGCTTTAACAAGTTACAGGGTATCTATTTTTATCTTGAATTCATAGTTCATTAGAATACCAAAAAATATGTAGATACTTCTAAAAAAAGGAATAAGCAAGCCTAACGGATGCATATTAAATAAAATATGTCTAGATAAATGATTCGTCTAATTTTTCGCTATGTTAATATCGCAACGATATTCTGTTTTTTAACTTTATGAAACCCAATACACCTAAAAAAATGTTGAAACGAATTGTACAAATATTAATACTTAAGAAAAACCCCACTGCAAAAAAATTGCACCCACAAACCTGGTATACGTTAGGGCCAGGCCATACAACGACCTTGCGTACTAAAACAAGAGATTAATGAATTGAATACGTAAATACACATAAGGTGTGACACGCAAAAACTTAATAACTCGCAGATACAATGCTAAAAAATGGTGAAACCTGTTTCTCAAATTTTAAAGACAAAAACGCATTTTTAATGTTCCCGATCGACATTCCATAACCTGCTTGTTTTGTGTAAAATTTACGGACATTAAATCAACCTTCTTTTTGTTTATTTTTTTGCTACTGCCTTTAAGTTATGGGATACTTGACGGGTATGGAAAAGGATGTAGACTTCCACAACATTGTATTTATACGAAGGTTTATAAAATTTTTTCTTTTTTCATATGTTTTTTTTTTTTTTTTTTTTTTAGAGTCCTGGACTATTTTTAAATATGCGAAATATTACAAAAATAATATTTGTTTTCTTGCTTGTAGCGGGACTGTCTATTGTCATACTTTTAACAATAACTAACGTTTCGAATGAAAATCCTAGCTACGTCACTGATTGTGATTATATTTTTATGTTACTAAAATAAATTAATGCTTTATTTCTAGTGAAAAAAAGTCATTTGTAAGGCAAATTTGTAGAACAATTTTGAAATATTTTTATATTTCCGAATTTTTTCTGATAAATATTTAACTGACAGTTGGTGAAAAGTATAAAAATATAGCCCATCAATTGTTATTTCAAAATTATTCTATAAAAAAGTAAGCAGGACTTGTTGAAGATGTGCTAAATTCCATAAAAATATTTTTATTGATCATTTTATTGATTGAAGTGCAATTTTTTTCCTAAAAATAAAGCACAATTATATAAGTATATACGTAACACACATATACATATACTTCACCAACTCCTTGAAATAATTTTCAGTGATTTTACCATATGTTTTTCCTGCGATTTCCATTGCAGATATTTTATATGTGCATACAATGGAGGTGTGTAAATTAAGTAATGAGACTGGCAATGTAGGGCCCGATATAGCAACACTGCGGAGACGGGACTTGGAAGGGCGGTAGGTTAATATATAATGCATCTTCAGTACAAGTTTGAACTTGTTTGTTCTTTGTGACATGATGTTTTCGTAAATCGGGTTTTTTCTAGTGCGTTTTAAAAATGGGTGACATTGCTTTTTCAAAAGCCCAGGTTTTTTGGTGGTTAAAAGCATTCTCGGAAGGAAGAGAGTCGATTGAAGATGAACTACGCAGTGGAAGGCCTTCATCTTCAAGAACCCATGAAAATGCCGATTGAATACTGGATCTTGTGCGTTCCGATCGTCGGTTGACGACAACAATGATGGGGGAAGAGTTAAATTTGAATCACACTAACGCATTGGGGATGAGAAAAATCTGCGCAAAAATGGTTCCTTTCTCACAAAAAAAAACCTTTCACAGGAACAAGAGGACATCAGGAGAGAAAGGTGTCTTGACGTTTTGAAATAAATTGAAAATAATCCCCACTTCATGGAACGTGTCATTATTAGTGATGAGACTTAGTTGTTTGAGTACGATCCGGAAACTAAGCGTCAAAGCATGGAATAGCACACTTCAAACTCTCCGAGACCCAATAAAGCAAGAATGAGCAAGTCGAAGATGCACGCTGATTTGATTTTTTTTATAGCCATGGAATTGTCCACAAAGAGGAGAGGTTCTTGAAGAACTTCGAAAAAGGTCATGCCTGTGAGACTAGACATCAAGAACAATTGGATGTTGCATCACGACAATGCGCCTCGTCATACAGCCATTTCAGTAAACGAGTTTTTAGCCAGTAAAAGCATTCCTGTGGCTCTTCAGCGTCCTTATTCGCCTAACTTGAGTCTTAGTGTTTTTTTTTTTCTTCCTGAGATTTAAAAATCACCTCAAGAGACGTAATTTTTTGACATAGAAAACATTCAAACGACTGTGATCGACAAGGTGAAGGTTATTCCAGTAAATGAGGTCTAGCACTGCTATGGGGAATGGAGGAACTGTCTCCAACGTTGTGTGGCTTCCCAAGGAAGTTATTTTGAAGGAGACAATACTAAATTGTATATAAACTCGAATAAAAAAAATAAAAAATCAATCTCATTACTTAGTTTACACACCTCGTATATACATTTATAAATGTATTAGTCTCTCCAATCTCATATATCGTTTGAAACATTTTTGCTTTTTTACATAATATACTAAGGTGATTTTTTTTCAACTATTTTTTTTCAGTCCCCACTTGAAATTTTGTTGAATATGTCGAAAAAAAATCCCTGAAAGTTACAGCCCTTAATATTAATTTTAGGTACTTTCCCGAAGCCTGAAAAGATTTTCCATTTAAAATACACGTAAATCGAAATTTTTATTTTCAAATTTCCTATAACTCAGTCGCATTTTTTGCTATCACATTGGTCTTGGTCTCGATTTACTCAGACTAAAACACTCTACAAAAGTGCCCATTGCAGCGAAAATGTAACTTGTACTGGTGAGTTGGTACGGGTCGCTGAAGTTAATTTTTACCCAAAATTCTCGTTATTTTGCTCCGAAATTATTAATTTTATCAAAAAAATGTAATTGAAAAATTTGTTGGAAATTTAATTTACTACAAAAAAGGTTCAATAGACCAAATTTCTAAGATTAATATTTCTTGAGATATTAGATTTTAACTTATGAGTAGTACAACATTTTTTTCGGTTTATCGAAGCAAATGTTTGAAATTTTTGTACTACTACTCATACGTTAAAGTCTAATATCTCAAGAAATATTAATCTCAGAAATTTGGTCTATAGGACCTTTTTTGTAGAAAATTAAATTTCCAACATATTTTTCATTTAAATTTTTTTGATAAAATTAATAATTTCGGAGATAACAGCAAAAAAAGACGAGAATTTTTGGGTAAAAATCAACTTCAGCGACCCGTACCAACTCATCAGTACAAGTTACATTTTCGCTGCAATGGACACTTTTGTAAAATGTTTTATTCTGAGTAAATCGAGACCAAGACCAATGTAATAGCATAAAATGCGACTGAGTTATAGAAATTAAAAAAAAAATCCATTTACGTGCATTTTAAATGGAAAATCTTTTCACGCTTTGGGGAAAGTACTAAAATTAATATTAAGTTTTCATATCTGTGGGGAATTTAGCGAACTTCTTCTCTATTAGTTTTTTTTGTTTGTTTGGTTGGTTTAGGTCCAGGAATAAATAACAACTATTCGATTTTTTGCCAACGTTTCGGAGCTTTATTTCTCCTTCATCAGGGATCAATCAATGTTGTTATTGTTGTCATATAAGGTGGTACGTTTATGTTTGTAACGTACCACCTTACATGACAACAATAACAACATTGATTGAGCCCTGATGAAGGAGAAATAAAGCTCCGAAACGTTGGCAAAAATCGAATAGTTGTTATTTATTCCTGGACCTAATCCAACCAAACAAACAAAAAATAATATCAAGGGCTGTAACTTTCAGGGATTTTTTTTTCGACATATTCAACAAAGTGGGGACTGAAAAAATAATAAGTAGTTGAAAAAAAATCACCTAATAATATACTCATTAGATAATGGTTTTTATTTACCGGAAAAGCTGTTTGTACGAAAATTCTTTAAATTTTTCGACGTCATCAGTTACAATCACGTTGAAAAACCCGCTTTTTGTCCAGTTTACGCAAATCCAGACCTTTCCTAGACAATAGAAGCGTGTCTAAAATATTGTTTGTGTAACACAAACTGAATGAACGCCTATTACGTTTCGTCAAGCGAGAATGCAAAAGAAGCCGGGATTCTTCGAACACTTCATGTACGTAAAAATTAGCATACTCCAAGCCCATGCATTAATATCATGTACCATGTGACGCGAGCATGGTATTTAACATTAGGATATAAAATGTGCGCGTCAGTTTTTAAGTAGGCAGGAATCAGAGCAAATTGTGGATGTTATTGAACTTAACAGCCAAAACCGCAAGGTCGCGACGAAATATAAATAGTGAGAGTGAGATCTCTGAACCGTTAACCGAACAGTTCATATTCGGCATTCACCGAACGATATGGATACGAAAGTAAAAGTAAGTCTGCTTTATTTCCTCGACTATTGTTCCCATCAGGATCATTTAATTAAACAAGCAATAATCAACTTTTTTTAATTTTAGGTTGTCTTCTTGTTGGTTACGACAGCTGTAAATGCTGGTTTGATAGCTGTATCCCCACAAATACTAGAAGGACCGAGTACCAGGACCGTTCTCGTGGGTCCTGATGGAAGTCAAATTTCTGCACTCCTCCCTGGAGGAAAAAGTCGTCCTTGACGGCAGCTATGGGGTACTCAGGCTGCTCCCAATGTGATAGCAACTGCTGCCGTCGGACAATCAATTCCACTGGTAGACGCCCCAGTTCTACTACACGCAGCTCCAGCTACAGTAGCCGTCAATGCTCTCCCTGAACTTGTTCTAGCACCGGCTGTTGAAGCTTCGGCTGACAGTACCGAAACTAAGGCCGAAACTGACGCCGTTTCCGTGGAAGCAGCTGCAGCTAAAAGCGCCCCGGAGAAGAACAAGACGGCCGTTGAAGTTACCGCGGAAGTAACGGAAGTTACCAAAGCTACTACGGAGGAAGCTTCCACTGAAGCCCCCAAAGCTGAGGAGAAAAACACCAGTGAAGAAACTGCGGCTGTAGCGGAGAGCGCCTCGAGTAGCTCCTCAACTTCCAAAACTACTTCCGAAACTGCTGCGGCGAAGTCTGCAGAACTTGAAGGCCAGTACGTCCCTGACAACTCGGAAAGGCAGTTCGACGATGGATTATACAAACCAGATGCTGCTGGGTGGTAGAGAAAATTCGTCAATTACCTATTGATTAGACTGAGTAGCGAATTTATTAATATTTATTTAGTTGTGCCTTAATTCTATTTTTATCTAATACAGAAGTATATTAACTTGTCCTATATTGATGTATATTTTATGCATAAAGCTACAATAAATGATAAATATTCAGACTAGATGACTAACAACGACAGCTGGTATCCTTACAACGCCCAGTTCTAGTTTGTTTAATAAATAACTGAATTACTCGTTACAATTGAATATCATAGATTTTTAACATTCATACACCTAGCAATGTTATAAAACATTGCATAGAATTTTGAGCTAGCCTAATAAGTAAATATTGTTTAAGAGAATCAAAGAGATGTACTTGTTCTTCGGCACTAATAAAAAAAGAATTCAATCCAATAAGATTGGGGATGTTTATAAGAAAATATGTGTAGTATAAGGACTACTTGGTTTAGGTCCGATTTATTTCTTAAGTCACACTGAAAATTTAAGTGCTCTTATGAGAGAGTGTGGGGCAGATATTTTAAGCTAAAAAAATTAATAAACCTTAAATCGGATTAGTAAAATTCGCCTAAACTATTAGTTTCTATTTGAGCAAATACGATCATATACTTACTGTCAGCCTGTAGTTCCTTGTCAGCTACGCAATTCATCTATTTTTTGCTACCATTACAGGTTTAAATGAATATATAATGAATACCCGCCTTAAGGTCGTCGAAAGTAATGTGTATGCTTTTATTAGTTTAGTTTCCAAACACATGTCGAACACATGTTGTTTTTGTTAGATGAAAGAATGAAAATTATATACGTAAGTATGGTTTTTTCTTGAAAAAATTATCTTTTTTGGGCAATCTGGTGCATGTGTAACTTGTTAGTAGGGCAGATTTTAGTTTAGTTAGCGGGTCTGTTATAGTTTTTTTATTGTTAATTTTTATTGTTACGTTTTATTAATTCACGTACGTCTATCTTGTGAATCTTAAATTATTCAGAAATTATTGTGCAATTTTTGTTTCATTTTTAGTAAGTAACTCTTCTATGACTTACATGACGGCGTTCTCGGCAAAAATGTATTATGTATTTTCTCAAACATTTTAATAACAATTAAACAAAATTTAAAGTACGAAATAGAAAATTTTGGTATAAATTGAAATTTCACGTTTTTTTAAATAAATCTTATCTCTCTCAGATATTATTATACAGAGTGTCCCACTGTTAAGGGATCGTAGCGAAACTACAGATGCTTTGGGCAAGAATGTTACGATTTAACCAAATTTAACTTAGTTCAAAAGTTATTGGTAACCAAAATACAGGATGTGAAAGTTATAATTTTAGTTTTCGATTTCCATAAAAAAATTTTCTTCTTTAAAAAACTAAATTTTTCAAAAAAAATTTTTGAGGAGAGCAATTTTAATTTGCCAATCAGTTTGATACAAATTGTACAGGGCGTTCTTTGCAGCATTCTGAATACATGGTATTAGTTCTTTTGCGTTTTACAATATTTATTTTTTTATTGAAAATCGAATCCCAATCACCAAATTTTGTGAAAAAAAGTTCGTCGTTTATAGAAGTTATTTACAGAAATCCAAAATAAAGTTATAACTTTGACACCCTGTATCTCGGTTACCAATAATTTGGCCACTGTGGCTCCTTAATAATGGGACACCCTGTAGAAATACTTTATTTTAGAAATTGTATAATCCTATTCAGAAAACACTATTTTGTGGTATTCTAAGTAAACATATTTAAAAATGAAAATATGTTGGAGTAGTGAAAATATGTATGTACAGATAATTTGATTTCATAAATCTTATATTTTAAAAACAATGATAAAAATGTTAAACCTTAAACAAGGTAAAATATGTCATTCAAAATGTTTATATGTGATTAAAAATATATACTGGCTGTCTGATAAAAATGCCGCGAGCCATAACTCCGTTATTTGTAGCCTGATGTTAAAAAAAAACAGATGAAATGGTTCTAACTGAACTATAAGGGAGACTACTGCAGTATTTTTCAACTTTTTTTTTCTGAAACGCGATAGTCAACTTTTTTTTTCAAATGGCAATACTTATAGGATTTTTTTGTACATTACTATGCAAATTTGTTTTCTGAATCTAACGATGTATAACAAATTGACTTTTGTGAAACTTGCTTTTTTTCTGCTAAGCTTATTTCACAAAAAAATAACCTAATGCAGAAATTACATAAAGTCGAATGCGAAAAAGAAAGGACGCGGACGCTGAAATGACATTTATTTGCTTTGTTGTATTATTTTTTGTTTTCCACGGCATACGTGATTAGATTAGTCAAACTACGTTTGGTATCAGTTAGCCGATAGGACGCCGATTGCGATAATTTTTGCGACTTTTTCTGCAATAAATATTTCACAAAAGTCAATTTGTTAAAAATCTTTGGATTCAGAAAACAAATTTGCATGACAACTTACAAAAAAAATGAGTTGACTATCGCGTTTCAGAAAAAAAAAGTTGAAAAATACTGCAGTAGGCTCACTTATAGTTCCTTTAGAGCCATATCATCTGATTTTTTGTTTTTTAACGTAAGGCTACAAATAACTGGCTGATTTTTTATCAGACAACCTGTATAAACCAAAAGACATTTTAAATAGCAGTATGAAGTTTTTTTTCGAATTGTCTACAATTTGGAGTATGTGCAAGTATAGAGACTGTATTTTTAAATATTCTTGTAAAATTCAGGAATAATTTATATACTAATAATTTATATATGGTGAATAAAGTAAAATATGGACAGGCCAAGAATGCCAACATTTTTACAGAATAGTTTCTGAATTTGAATGTACGAGTATGTATGTATGTATGAATAAATAAATATATCAGAATCTGGAAAAATAGTAGACCTTCTATATTCAGGGTGATTAAATTAACTTTCTTATTTTTAAAACATGGTACTTGATATGTAACAATGAATGATGACCTAACCTTGAAAATGAAATATATATATATAGGTACATATGTATATATTATTAATATTTTTGTTTTGCTTTTAGTTTGTAGGCATTCTGTTTATCGGCATATCCTTTGCTATGGCGGTAGTAGAACTAGAAAAGGATCCTTTCTTGATCAAAATGCTGGCACAGCAACCCTCAAAATTAGCAATTCAAGAGTCTAATATTATGAGGGAGAGGAACTTCATTCCTGATGGCATTCTAGTGCCCCATTGTAAAATTTGCCCCATCTGTTGCGAAAGGGAGTTCAGTTTCAGGCTAAGAGAAACCAGCGGACTGTCCCCGATTTACAGCCCTTTTGGAACAAATGACTATTTGTTGTAAATAAAATTATTCGTTTAATTTGTTAGTGTTTTTCTTCTTATCACATCACCATTACGAAATTAGTATTTTAAAATTATATAATATTGAATCATTTTAGTTTAGTTTTATATTCACAAATTTTGCGACTTTGTGAGTGTTTTAAAAAAGAATCGAACAAAAATAAAGGTCTTGTGACAAATATGAAGTGTAAATCACTAAATAATACAGGGTGATCCACCTAAGATGGTCTCTTGCATAACTTTGTTATTGTAAATTTAAAAGAAAACATTTTTCAAATACAAGTTGCCCAAAATGATAGTTCATTCCACTTGAAAAAAAAGTTATTGCTGTTGAAAGATTGCCAGGTTTGATAATTGCTATTTACGACACAGAATAACGTAGTAAGTACATTTTGCAACAATGAAAATGGAAGAATAATTCATGACGAATAAAATTGTCTAAACCCCACGTCTCTAACTTTTCTGCTTCTTACTCTATTTAAAAATATTTAAAGCACTTATCGTGACATTAAAATTATCGTGACATTTTTCAAAAACAGTCGAATATCTAGAAAACGGTGGGTTTTAGGTACCATGTATGGTTAAGGGGTTATCCCTTAACCATTAAGAAACCTTTAGTTTATACATCAGCAAAAACTATTCAAGAATTATATGCAAAAATTATTTTGTCGGGGAAAATTCGATAAAAATTTTTCGAAAAAACGCCTTCGAGCGCTCCGAAATGTTTGAAAAGGTCGCTCACCTGCGCGGTATGCTCTGTTGGTAATTTTTGCCGGTACAAATCAATTATATTTCTTCAAAATATATATAGATGACGTTAATAAATCTCAGAGAAGCCATATTGAACGCTATAATAATCGTTAGACTGTCGATAAACACGCAACACAAAACGTTTTGAATCTTTAAATGCGTTTTTCTCGAAAAACCACGTTTTTCAAATTGGCGTACACTGTAACTCGCTCAATTTTTGTCGGATTCACTTGAAATTTGAACTGTGACTTCTTAGATAAATTATCTAGGGAAGTACACATGATTTTTTTGTGATTGATAAATAATTACAATTTTTATAAACAATGAAAAAAAATTCAAACTGACGCCAATTTGCGAATTTTCGAAAAAAATTTATAATCGGGGTACTTCCCTAGAAAAACTAATGTAGATTAACAACAATTATTTTTTGCTCTAAGTGGTGTTCGGAGACTGATATGGTGCGCTGCTCGGAAAAAACACATGTTCAGGTTACCAAGTGCGAAGACGCCGTGTATTGTATCATATATTTTAATAAAAAAAAATTTTGTATACCTCAAAAGATGTCTAATAAAGTCTCAAAATTTCATTTTGATCCATTGAATAGTTTTCAAGAAAAAAAATCCCAATGAAAGGGACCTCATTTTTCAGTGCACCTGGGTAGTATAACGCCTTAATAAAGTATATAGTAATATGGTTAATAAAGTGAGTGTAATAGTGGAGTATCCACAAGTGTACAAATATGGTGTTCTATTTAAAATAACGAAGTTGTGTAGCGGTTACAGGAAATGGAGCACCCTGTATGATTAGAAACATTTTACAAATATGCACCAAATCACAGAAATTTTCGTAACAATCCCAATAAAAAAATAAAACTTTACTAGTTTTGAGATACTACTGTATCTCAAAAACTAAGTAAATTAAGGAAAAAACTTTATATGACTTAAGAAAAAACTTTTTAGTATCTCCTTAAACTTTTTAAGGTTACTTAGGAAACGTTCTGTTTCCCCACGTTGGTTAGCATACTAAATATCAAGTTATTTAATCTAATTTAATGTTTCTTGTTGATTTATCATGTATTTATAATTCAACTCCACTAAATAATAAAATTAATAAAATTATTTGTTCTATAGAAAAAGTATTCGCATTTTACAAGATAATGATCCGCCAACCTCCTTGCTCCCCCTTGTAACTTTTCTTGTTCTTCATTCTTAAAGACGATCGACAATCTTTAAAGGCCGGGTACGGGAACAGGAAATCTGCGAAAGCCTCTTTAACAAAAGTGTACTTGACTGCGTATCAAACAAGGTCGTTAACAACCATATAAATTGATCGTTGCCGAATTATTTTTTTATCAGCAATTTCGTCGGCTCAACTGAATAGCAGGGCTCAAATATTCCAACATGAACGCTATCGTGAGTGTTTTTTATATTTGTGTTTTTTATTTTCTGTGTATTATGATAAAACAACTTTATTCTATCAGTCTACACAGTTTTGGCGTCTCGTAACTTAGAAGAAATCATTTAAATGTATTATAAGTTTTTAATCAGTCGACCTACAGTCACCGGATAATTTATTACATTTTATTTTATTTTCATCACTAACAAAACCTCAAGTTTGTTTTAATTTCCCATAACAATTGATATTACAACAATTTCTAGCTTTTCAGTTTGTCGTTTCATGTTAGTAGTACACAAAGGAACAGTTTTTTCATTTTGATAAGTATTCTGTCAAAATTAAGAGATTTATTGCAAAATTTGATAAGTAATTTTATTACAAAATTTCACGTAATAATATTTATTAGATTCAAAGATACATTTCTTTCAGTGTAGTGATAGATAGATCGATGATAAGTGTCGAAGATTGCATGAAATGTTTTACTTCAATGTTTGATTTAAATGATTTTATTAAAAATAATAATAATAAATTGTAGATTTGTTTTCATAAACACCTCCTGCTGGGAGACATTGAGATACGGTGAACAATTCTGTTATCACTAAATAATCTTTTAGTTACGTAAAATATAATACTTTCTCCAACATTCAATAAGAGATTTTAAGATTGAAGAGAGAGAGAGAGAGATTTTGAGATTAAAATGCAAACTTATAAAATATAAAGGATCACTGTGAGTGGCTGTACGGAGCTGTAGGGAGCTGAAAATCTATAATTTGTATCTGGAGGTTTCCAGGAATTCTCTACACATCTAAAATAATGGAGATTTTCTCGCACTTTCGGATATACCGGAAGTGAATATTAACTTCGCTATTTTAAATGGTATGCTATATTTTTGTGCTATATTTAGTTTCTACTCATTAGTTTAAAGTCACTTTGATAACCACTATCTATCTCTAAAATGAATGGTTTTCGAGACATTTAAATTAAAAAAAAATGGAATTGTAAACCCCAAAAAATTTTACCACTGCAAAATGTATTAGTTTTTCTCCACGGGTTTACAATTAACAAAAACAAATGTTTTTTTTCTAAAAATTGACATATCTCGAAAACCGTTAATTTTCCGGAAGTGGCAAAAAGTCGCCATATTAGATGTATAGAGCCTAATAACCCTCAGATAGATTCTCCCAAAACGTTTATTAGGCCACCTACCCTGTATATAAATTAATAATAAATAATGTACATTTCTATATTTTGTGGACACCTTGGTAATTTTATTAAGAGAAACCTATTTTTTAAAATATGTCAGTTTTGTATTATAGTAAGTCCTGACAATGTAAATATACAGGGTGATCTAGGACGTTAGAGATTTCTCGAAAACCGGATAAAATAAAATTTGGATATTTATATGACCAGAAAAGGTGCCTGTGTATTTTTGCATATATAGTTTTTTTTTTTAGTTTCCGTTATGTGACATCAACTCCAAAATTTTAAATGATACATCCTGTATTTTGTTACTTCGGTAATTTAAGAGCACAAAGCAATTCGACAGACTGTTTGGACAAATCAAAATTTTATCGTATTTAATAAAAGTTATAAACAAATAAAAACGAAAATATTAATGAATAAACTAGTCATATACATAGTCACTTAAATGTACAAAACATTTTTTGTCTAGAAATTTCCTTTCTGAAATGTCTTGGGCCACCCTATATTTCGAATTACTTCAGATTTTGTATTTTCTTAGGAACTGACGCATTATTTTTGAAAATGAAACTGAAGGTCCGATAAATTACTTCATATTGGCATGCCAGACCATGTGTTTTTAGTCTGTTAACCAAAATATTTATTATTATTATTTAAATTTCGCATTTTTGTATTATGAGTCGATCTACATGTGACCTCATGCAGAGCCAAATATTAATTTCCAAAAGTTCATCATTTTGAGAAAAAATGTTTTTCAGAATATTTGAAGAAAAAATGTCTATTACTGTTGCGAATTGAGTAACGATTGTCCTATTTTAGAATACGGCCTTTATTAACTATATTATAAGCTATAGCTAAAAAAAAAGCATCATCATCATTTTTCTTCAAGTACTACAATTACAGAAATATGTTAAAAATAATAATCTAGTGAATAAACGTTGCCACAATGTTTCCATAGGCCGTTATCGTATTCCTTGCCGCCCTGGTAGCTGTCAATGCTGGACTCGTCGTTCCAGCGGGGAATATCCTTCAAGGGCCCAGCACCAGGACCACAGTAGTAGGTCCGGACGGTAGCGTCATATCAGCCTTGGCCCCAGGCGGCCAGGTGATCACCGAGGGCGAGGCCGGCGCTGTAGCCCAAGCCATTCCAGTGGCGCACGTCCAAGCTGCCCCGCTCGTCGCTGCGCCCCTGGCGGCGGCACCGTTGGTAGCCCCAGTTCTACCTCTGGCTCATGAACTGGAAGGCCAATACGTACACGACAACACCGAGGCTCTTTTTGATGACGGATCTTACAAACCCCACTTGTATTAATTGTAGTTTTCGTGACTGATAACGTATGCCAAATAATTTTAAGCTAAATAAAATTCGTTAAAAAAAGTCGTTTCTTTTGTATAAATAACACACCCAGCTGTGTACATATTCTTATTGTTATCTGTTCATCAGAACTAATGTATAACAAGTTTCGTTGAAAAAGAATTGTTACGATATATTTTTAGAGCAATTAATATATAGAATGGAGCAATTAAAAAAATGCTTTGTGAGAGCTTTTCTCAATTTTCTACTCATGAAAATATGTACATGCATACAGGGTGTCTACTTTTATTTATACACAAATACATATAATCCTTATTTTACAAGATAATACTGTTCCAACAGGAAAGTTGTAGCAAATTCAATAACCTTTAAAATGAAAAAAAAGATCAAGTCAATCGGTGCATTTTTCGCTGAGAGAACTCGGAAAACCCGCGAAAAATGACCTTTTCTTAATAAATTCGTAATTCGAGTATTTTTACATTAGAAGAGTCAATCTTGTGGGAAAATGTAGGTAATATCACGAAGAATGAGTGCGCAAAAACTGATCGGATGAATAGTTTTTGCACAATAGTCGAAGTCGAACAAAGTTTTTTACATCGTATTTTGAATATTCCATAACACGTCGAGAGATATCTTAAATAACATTTTCTAGACGGATTCAGAAACTACAGAATGTAAACTACAATTCGTTCATTCACTTTGTTTCATTTAAATGCCATTAAATTGGTATAAAACGCCTCTGAACACCGCGCGAAATCTGCTGGCTGCTGCCACTGCTTCCCCCTCGCTCTCCCACCGCCAGTACATCACTCGGCTCTCAGCGCGCCGCCGAACATTTTGCGCGGTGTTCAGAGGCGTTTTACACCAATTTAATGGCATTTAAATGGAACAAAGTGAATGGACGAATTGTAGTTTACACTCTGTAGTTTCTGAGTCCGTCGAGAAAATGTTATTTAAGCTATCACTCGACGTGTTATGGAATATTCAAAATACGATGTAAAAAACTTTGTTATTCGACTATTGTGCAAAATCTAGGGGTGCAAAAACGTGACCCTTTAATTTTTTCAAAATTAAAGGGTCACGTTTTTTGAGTGCAAACGTTTGCAACAAGAAAACGGTTCGTTAGATCGTAATATAACTTTTCATGATTTTTTGGGGGTATATTCAACTGTAAAAGGCACACGCAACATTAGTCATTTCATGAAGATTTGAATTTCAGCCGTTGATGTTCTGAAAAACCATCAATTACTCGTTTTTCCCTGTTTTTTCAAATTCATGTCAAGGATAAAAGAAAATTCTGCTCAAAAGTCACAGCAGAACCTTGTAGGATGTTTATTCCAGTTTTCATAACTGCCATCAGATTTTCTGTGCTACCTTTGCTTGCTGACATTTCATCGATCAAAGACAAAAAGGTCCTTTTTGATTTAAAGTTCGATATCTCAGCAACAAATGGTCGTATCGAGATTTCAAAAAAAAAAACAAATTGAAGCTGAATAAACAAGCTATCCGGTCCATACCATGGCTAAGTTAGAAACATTTTTTTCAAGCTCGTGGACTTGAAAAAAATAGCACTACTTCCTAAAATAGCGCGAAACATGTAGCTCTAAAAATTTTTTTGCCGAAATATCTCAAAACTAGAAACTTGAAGCTTCAAAATGCTTTTTTTTTAGACCTCGATAAGATCATTTTTCACTGAGATACATCATTCTGAAAAATCACTAAATATTCGGAAAATTTTGTTTGACCCTTTAATTTTTTCCATTAGTGTATACAAAAAAACTCCTAAAATGGATCAGTACGAGTTACGTTCCTGCTCACTCGTTTAATGCTCTGTATCTCGAATGCCAGTCGTATTCAGTGTTGCCAGATATTAAAATTTGACACCAGGTTCACGATATCTTAATTACAAATTATTAAATAGCAACAAAACCTCATACGCAATAAATACAATCTGGTCTCCATTGCTCTGAATTAATCGATAATCTCCACTTAAATTCAGAATTCGACTGCAAATCTGATTTTTTTGCATAGTAAACGATAAAAATCGCGGGCAACAACAACATCCGTTATCCCGTACGACTAGTTTTATCTGTAGGGAATTTTTATAAAGGAAAGGTGTTATACTTTTTTTTCAAATCTAGATAACATGAAGTCGGCCTCTAAACCTGCCAGTGCGAAACAAAAAAATACTCGTTATTTTTATTTTTACGCACTGGGCTGACTTGTTTTAAATCTATCATTGAAACTGCGTTACGTGCGGCCAGGCTAGCTGTAATTGAACCTTGAAGGCAGCACTAGATTAAGAACTTATTATAATAATGGTTCGCCAATGAGAAATACCTTATAGTCACGCATGCTGCCGATAGATTTATGGGTGGCTTGGCGTTTTAGAAATGCCCTAAAGACCGTAAGGTTTATTATTATTATACAGTGTGGAAAAAATTAGAGGAATAAATTCATTATTTCGGAAACAATGGAGTTTCGTGAAATTTCCTTGAACACGTCGATTTTGGTTTTTGAGAAGATAGTTTTATATGTACGTGCACCATTTCGATAGTCATTTGTTAGCGCGTAATGACGTCATCGCAATTTTTTTTAAATGGAACCCTTATATTTTTTGCCGGATTATTGAAGACTATGACTTACTGAATTCAGCAATATACACTTGTAGTACATTATTCATTCAACTTCCGGAGAAAAAAAAAAAAAAACTTTACAGGAAGAACATTTTTAAAAATTCGAAATATCACAATTCAAAATTATTATGGGTAAAATAATTTAATAAAACAAGCTAATTCATTAATTTAATTTATAAAACTGTATTTTGGGGCCACACATCATTTCAAAATAAGAAAAACAAATACCTCTATTAAAATCAAGTCACCTACAAGCTGCGTTTGACACAATAACAAAATCGAATTAGCTTCCATCTGACAACTGATTAATTACTTGTAAATAATCGTGTATACTTTTCAAAATGCATTTAACAATTACAGAGAGAATTGAAATTCTTATTATGATTGAATGTGCGAAACACAGTATGCGAAATGTTTAATCAGAAGTATTCCAACAAACATATTAATCAGTGAGTAAAATTTAGAAAAAGGTTCGAGAGCATGGTAATGCCAAAAGGAGAGTTGCCAAAAGGGAGACGGTCTAAAGTTGCAAATGAGGAAATTAGCTTAAATGTAAGATGTAATGTAAGCTAAGAGTTCAAGAAAATCATGAAGCATCTTCTTGTACACTCGGACAGCAACACGTCATATCACATTCGTGTATTCAAAAAATCCTTAGGAATCACAAATACCATCCCTATAAAGTTCAGTTGATACACGAACTGAATGAAGATGGCCCGGATCGACGCGTGCAGTTCTGTGAGCAAATGTTGACTATCTGTAATGCAAATCCAATGTTTCTAGGCAATTTAATATTTTCTGATGAGTCCACTTTCACCCTGAGCAGACCTGTAAATAGACAGAATTGCCGGTATTGGGCAGATGTAAACCCACACTGGGTAATGGAAGCACATACCCAGTATCCTCAAAAGGTAAATGTGTGTGCCGGTATAGTCGGAAACCGGGTCGTGGGTCCTTATTTCTTCGAAGGTAACTTAAATGGAGATACGTATTTGACATTTTTGCAGAACGAATTAATTCTCGCACTGAGTGTATTATATCCTAATGAGAAGGATCCAGATATTCATAGTGCTAATTTATGGTTCCAACAGGATGGTGCGCCTCTACATTACACCCATAGAGTGAGAAATTATTTGGATCACATGTTTCCAAATCGGTGGGTCGGGCGACGGGGGCCAATTCAATGGTCTGCACGGTCTCCAGACTTGACGCCCCTGGATTTCTTTCTGTGGGGCTATTTAAAATCAAAAGTGTTTATTACCAGGCCCAGAGACTTAGAAGACCTAAAGCAACGGATTCATAATGAAATAAGGTTAATAAGTCCAGCAATATTAGAGAACGTGCTGCAAGAAACGTACAACCGATTAGACTTCTGTATACAACAAAATGGTAATAATTTTGAACGTTTAATTAAGTTTATGTAAAATTTGTTTGGTTTTGTTTTGTGTTATTAACTTGTTTTTAAAATAAAGAATTCTGTTTTGTGATATTTGAAAATTAAGTAAGGATTGCATTTTTTTTTAATTTTCTTTCCTGTAATGTTTTTATTTTTTTCCACCGGAAGTTGAATGAATAATGTACTACAAGTGTATATTTCTAAATTCAGCAAGTCATAGTCTTCAAGAATCCGGAAAAAATATATAAAAAATATATAATATATATATAAAATAATATCTTCCATTAAAAAAAAAATTGCGATGACGTCATTACGCGCTAACAAATGACTATCGGAATGGTGCACGTACATGTAAAAGTGTTTTTTCAAAAACCAAAATCGACGTGTTCGAGAAAATTTCACGAAACTTCATGGTTTCCTAAATAATGAAATTATCCTTTCATTTTTTCCACACTGTATGTACCAGTTATTGTCTATTTAAGAAATAATTAGAATATCAAACCCTTCTAGAAACATAATATTAGCTATTATGGATATTGAAAAAATATAAGGGAATAACTGATACCCCTTTTTCTTTAAAAACAAGTATATGTATTAAATTGATTTATGGTTATTGCACTACAGTAGTGAACACTTGACTTGAACCAGCGTTTGACTTCACTCTAAAAGTACTAGAAAATGAGACTAGATTTAAAAAGAAAAATATGTATACAAAATAATAATAATTTTATAAGGGAGACTCAAAACATTTTATTAAGGAAACATATTATATAAGGATTAAAATGCAGAATATAGAGATTTTGTAGTTGATTTGAAAGACTAGAATTAAACTTTTATATTTTAATTTAGTTTATTTAATTAAACAGCAAGAATTTTTCATTTATTTTATGAAGTAAGATCCCTTTTTGTGACTTAATGTTTTAATTTTCTTTGTTATAGGTATAAATACTATTTCCTTTTTCATTTGTGAATATCCTCATTCTGTAAATGGAACGTATTCTGTTGAATGGTGTAAGATAAGAATAAAAATAAATACAATACAGTAAATTATATTATTCAATTGATACCAATTGCAACTTTGTAATACACAACTTTATTTTGGTCTCATATTTGAAGAAACCACATATTGTTGTATAAACAACCTGAGATCAAAACTGAAAGTATTGGAGTTTACCATTTTGTTATATACTTACCTATATTTTTATCTAAGGTATTTGACTACAGCTATTAAATATATATTTTTAATAATTAAATTAGTTTGGGATTTTACAATGAAAACTTCTTTTAACTTCTTTGTTCAATATCACACAAATTTTTACCATGAATTGCAATTCTGTGGCTGACCAGCCTATTTTTGTGTATTTTTTTTATGTTTTCAAAACGGTAATTGACAATGTACTGAAATCTAAGTGAGGAGAACCACTATTATATAGGTACAGTTAGGTACATGTTGGAGTTGGGGGGGGGACATTCTAATTAACTGTTGCAACTTATATTGATATTGCGACTGTTTTTTTCACTCCAGAAAATCTGGAAAATCCTTTCTAGAATCGATACGATAAAAAATTGATGCTAGAAATTTATATGCATTTACTATAGCAGTATATGAGGATATGAAGTAGTTGTATAATAAAACAATAATTATAAACTAGTATGGAAAGTTATTCTTATATTACAATTTGTTCTTATTTTTCTTATATTTTTCAGAACTTTTGCCTTATGTACATTATGTTCAAGATATATTCAATTCAGTTCTCAGTGCAATGTGTGTACAATTATTATTAGCTTATAGAGAAAAGTAAAAGAAATGAAAAACTTTCATTCAAATTTTTTGGTGATTTGTATACAATATATTTGTATACAGTATATTATCTATATAACTACTATTAATCGTATTAATAAATAATGGAAACTGACATAGAAAAACAAAATTACTTATAACCCGATACCATACAAAAGGTTGTTTTTACTGTTACAAAGGAAATCTGGGAAAAAAAATATCTTATACATAAGTACATATGTAAATACGTTTTAATAATACCATACGAGTTTTTACCACCTTCGTAAACACTTATAATTGTTATTTCGCATTTATTTATTATGAATAATATCTCAGAGAACGTAAACACAATACGAATACGTGTCATACATTATCCATTTTTTTATACTACACTTGAGCTAGTACATATTTTTGTAGCAATTAGGTAGCGTAATTAAAATAATTGTCTATATTAAAAATTGATTTCGTGACATTCTGAGTGTGTGAAATTGTATAAGGAATTTCACTATTGTCTTTTATAGTTCAGGCGTCAGAATTTTATTCTTTTTTTTGTGTTCTGAATTTGTTTGAATCTCTGATGGTGACACCAGACTTATTGCCGAAACATAAATCATGACTTTCGTCGTTGATTTTACATGTTCTGTAAATCTAGGTAAAAATAATCTTTTTTGTTGGCCCAATATATTTTGTATATAAATTAATACTTTGGTTCACAATCTTTACAAATTTTTCATAAATTCTCGACTTTTCGTTGCTATCTATTTTATCTTTTGGGTTGCCTAAAAGTTTGCCATTAATTTTCTGATGTGTTTACCAGTCATGTTATGATATACCAAAGTTAAAGTGTTTAAAGATTTCACTAAACGAGTTTTTAGCCAGTAAAAACATTCCTGTGGTTCGTCAGCCTCCTTATTCGCCTGACTTAAGTCCTTGTGACCTTTTTCTCTTCCCGATACTGAAAAATCACCTCAAGGGACGTCATTTTGGGATCCTAGAAAACATTCAAATGGCTGTAACCCACCAGCTGAAGGCTATTCCAGTATATAAGTTCCAGCACTGCTATGAGGAATGGAAGAACCGTCTCCAGCTCTGTGTAGCTTCCCAAGGAAGTTATTTTGAAAAGAGCCAATATTGAATTGCAATTCTATTCGAATAAAAAAAATTAAAAAATCGGTCTCATTACTTCATT
Source organism: Aromia moschata (assembly GCA_029963805.1). Classification (NCBI taxonomy): domain Eukaryota; kingdom Metazoa; phylum Arthropoda; class Insecta; order Coleoptera; family Cerambycidae; genus Aromia; species Aromia moschata. Next base: position 6,072,696 of record JAPWTK010000001.1, read on the forward strand.
TGCACACCTCGTATATTTCGAAATATTTACTCTAATCAACTAAACTTTTTTGTTTCCAATATCCATCCATCCCGCGAATATACAAACTAAACAGAGTAGAGTTACAGGTATATATATTTGTTGCTATACATAGAAAACATATTTGTTTGAATTTATGTATTGTACATATTCTTGTACGAAAAGATTACTTCATTATTTTAAATAAAAACACTGTCTCTTTGTACATTTTTTACGTCGATTGATAAAGTTTGATAGACTAAATGTTTACATCTGCAATAAAAACAAAACTCCACTGGAATTTCAGAGAAATAAAAGATATTTTAATTAAAATCTTGGCTTAAGGTTGAACAAGCATCATTTCCTCAGACGCGAAATAATTCTCTATTTAACATAAATATATATTGAGATAAATACACGAGAAACTGTTGAAGTATGTGCCTGCAAACTGTCGACTTGTAAAGTATGCTCTAACCGGGGTCCGTTAAGTTCACTAAGAAAATTAACTGAAAAGCTCAGGTATTATATTCAGTTTCCGACTTCGTGAAGTAAGTTCATGAAAATACCAAAGGAAGTTTGGTTAAGGAAGGGACCGACTAGACAACTCCTGAATAGAGCGGATCTGAATAGAACACCGCCTCTTTGTTCTAAAGAACCCTCCGAGAGTGCACAAGAATTTAAAATATGCTCGTGAATTACCGTCCTCTAATTTAGGGAGAAAACAGGAAATAAGCATAAAAACATCTAATCTTCCACATCCTCCACATCTAATTCTTCAACCCCTTTTTTATGCTAACTCTCTTAAAGCATTAGGTTATATTTTTAAAAGTGTGATATGTGGATATAACCCTCATGGTCAACATGACCTGTATGATATTTGTGACATTTATGACCTATACAACCTTTATGACATATATATGACCTACATTCAGCAACGACAACATCATACACCCATTTTTTAAGGTTGCTCAAATTTTTGTACCCTATTGATTTTTTTTCTGCTTCTAATAGGACTACAGCTTGTGAAATTGTGAAAAGATATTGTTAAAAAAAGTAAAATTGTGATAGTTTCAAAAAACAGTGATTAACTCCGAAAATATTAAATACATTTCAAAGTTCTTGGACGCATTAAAGAAAAAACTTCAGAATATCTACTTGACGAACTGAGCCATTTTGGAAAAAAAATCAAACACATTAAACAAAGACATTAAACAACGAGCCATCCAAAAAAAAAAAAACATCAAAGTTTGCCGATCAACGAAAACGTATTGCTATTCTTAATATTAAATTTATAACATTATTCAATTGTCAAGGTTGTGACATTATGCCACACAATAGCAGAAAAATTTTATACCAAACTTTTCAAAAATTTTCAAAAAGCATCTGCCTCACCAGATCTTGGAAACGGCTTGAAAAAAAGACTTTTTTAAGAATTACCAAGTGAATATATTATAAAAACTTTTTACTCGTGCGTTTGCTTTTTGCAAAATCTTCATTATGGTTAAAGATATAGCTATTTTAAAATTTCAAATACGAAAAAAATCAAATTAACATAACTTTTACATATCTCGAAACGAATCACAAGTATAAAAAGACTTTGTATTTACTTCATTATGAAAATTATATTTCGCAAATATTTCAAGAAGAGTACATATTTGTAGATATTTTCAAAACTCTATTCACTGAGTAAGTACTAAAATTTATATTAATAATTTAATTTGACCTGGGGTTTTCATCCCTATAAATTCCTCACCCTATTAAGCTAACAAAATTTTAATTTGTGGACTCAATTATGTTGTACATATGCGTAAAATTTAAAGTGAATTTACCCTAAAGTGCAAATTACCTTTACGACAAAGAAAAAATATTTTTCCGCCATTTATTTCCGCCAGCAATACTATTCTTTCACTCAACTACGTGGATGTAGACATAACATAAATTGATGTATCATAAAAATATTTTCCGATAATACATAATAAACAACAATGTTTAGACATTTGTTCTCTGAAACCCTCGGAAATAACAGAACTTGGGACGCACTCTTTAGTAAAAGTTCTGAAGATTCCAACATTGCAAATTTCTAAAATCCACTCCCAATCATCACCGATTGATTCCAACGTGATAAATGCTAATCAATGAACAACACCGCACCGTTCTGAATGAAAGTAGATAGCCTACAGAGTCGCGCTTAAAAAAAAATTGTTTGTATCCTACTGAACTAAAAAGGTGACCCTGCCATACAACCAATTTTGTATCTAATGCAATACCTGATAACATTGCGTATTCCAAAATTCGCAAAGCGACATAAAACGTACTTTTACGTACTTTTAAAATTTTCGAAAAACTTGTCTCCATCTGTAGAGCCCATCGTTTTGAAAATGGGATCGATTTACCAAAAGCAAGTGACTCAGCAAAAATAAATGAATAGGTACATAATTGGACCGGTTCCGCTTGTCATTTTTTTCGCCTGAATTTTCTTTCTGGCGCTATTTCGGGCATCTTTCGGTGGAATTTACTGACCTGGAGTAAACAACGGGAATTTTTCAAATTTCATCATTTTCTCTCGACGGATATCTAGTTCACAGACGCGGAAAAGGCGCATAGAACTCGGCGTCCGATTTGGGTGTGGGCAAGGTTACCCGACCGCGTATAAATATACAGAGTAATGCCATTAAACGGTATCACTTGTTCACAATCAACAGAACAAAATGAACTCCTTGGTAAGTATTATTCTATTTATTACATTGGGTGTAAATATTGAAAAAAATAGTGGCATTTGAGTTGGCAGCTCGATTCGAAGTTTAGAAATGTACGAATTAATGGCACGAAGTTAACAGAACGTGACATGGTTTTTATATTTTGTACACTGTTCCTAGTTTCTGGTGTTACCAGCGCCTTCGGCAGTTTTTTAAATTCCATTCTGAGACTAGTAATATACATATTTTAGACTGGTATTTCCTCAAATATTAATAAAATATTAATTCATAGTTATATACATTTTTTTATACACAGCTTTTGGTTTCACAGCATTTTCGTTTTTCTTTTCAAATTTGAACTGTAACGAAAAAAGATTAATACAAAAAAATGGGTTACTTCTCGAGAATGGGCTTCTTTATAGCAATTTTAATTTTATTAGTATACAAATTAAATTCAACAGCTTTAAAATTGACTAATGTTACAAACATAAGAGAAACCGAAAGGGTCAAATAATTTCTTTGTTACAAAAGCATATAATTTAATTTGTTAATAATACATCGTTACTTAGAAAGTTACAATAAGCTCTTTGGATAATTTTAAAATAAATTCTAATCTGTCTACAGTTATTTTCACTGTTCCTCCCTGTATATTTTGATACAGGGAGGAACAATTAAAAGCTTGGTTTCGCTATTTATACTTATAGAAATGTTTTTTGCAAAATGTAACTAATATTTTCTACTTTATTAAACAATTAAGATTTTTTCGCTAAGAAAATTTAATTTTAAAATTAATTACTAGAAATAAGGTTGGTGACAATTTTGTACCTTAATAGAGGACAATTGGCCAGTAATAATTTGTTAATAGGTTGATTGAAATTAAAAGGTTAGTTAACAATTGCATTAGATTTTCATGGAGTTCTAATAGGTATACAAAACGTGTTTTAAAATACGAAGTAAGTAATTGAAATGGACAAAACATAACTACAAAAAATTCAGAGTAATTGTTTCATTGAGAATTGTGTCATAAGAATTGTTTGCTGTCATTAACTGATTTGGAAAGTATTTAATACTTGTTTAACTAAAGTACAGTCAATTTAATGGTTTGTTAGAATTTTAAAAAAGAAACAATTTCATAAAAACAAGAGTTTAACAAAAAAAAAGTAGTCGAAGTCTAACATAACCAATTAATCAGTTCCTAGTCAATCAACCAATTTCTTTCTACATTTTTTTGGACATAATTTGACGAGTTCTTCCTGAAAATGAAATGGATAAGTATGAAACACCCAATAATTTAAAGTATTAAACCAATCAAAGTTCTTAGTAACTTACCTGATTTCTTCCTAAACCTTTTATGTCTTCTGGACATGACTCGAGCTCCTCCTGAAGATGAATTAAATAAGTACGAAACTGCTACAAATTTAAAAAACATGTCTCAAGTAACCAACTTGATGTCACCATATAAATAGACAGTAAAAAAATGTTTCTACCCAGGCTGTAGCTGTCCTCTTCGTTGCCGTCGCTAGCGCTAGCGCTTCCGGCATCCTCGCTCCCGCTCTTGGGCTTGCCAGCGCCAGAGGAGCTCTCGAGGGCGCTTTGGGAGGACAGTGGATCCCTGATGTTCCAGTCGCCGCTCATGGCATCGTGGCTGCACCCGCCATAGCCGCCGGACCCTTGGGCTTGGGTCTCGCCGGACCCCTCGGTCTCGGTCTCGCCGGACCCCTCGGTCTCGGTCTCGCCGGACACGGCGTCGTCTCCTCCAGAGGTGCTCTAGAAGGCGCTCTCGGAGGTCAATGGATCCCAGACACCCATGGAAAGTAGATTAGTTAGTGTTGAAGTGTGAATAAGTCGCGGTGTACCTATTTTCATTTTTTCCATCTTTCTTCTGTAAAATATGGTATAATTTTCGATAAATAAATCTGTCTAAATTAATTTCTCTACTCTGTTTTCTTCTTGTCGTTCTTCTTCTTACCACGCAAACTAATTATAATGTATCTCTTTCGGAAATTGTAAATAAACATTTATACAAAACAATTTGTTTTATAATCCTGATTCCTATAACTACATAAGCAACAACAAAGCCAATAAATGGTAATGCGAGGAAATCCATGACTCTCAAAAAAAAAATCAGAAATAAACCAAGAATTATCCCACCAAAAAATCCCTTGATATGTTTAACTCTTTCTAGAGGATACTCCTGCAATTTATGTATATTTGCAGCATTGGTATAAAACAAGAACTCTTCCAGAAATTAGGAAAAAATATATTACAAAAACTTTTTAGTATTTCTTGCATGGACCATAGAAAGTAGATTAGTGTTAAGGTGTGAATAAGTTGTGGTGTAGTTATTTTTTTCCATCTTCCCTATCAAATATTCGAAAAGTTTCTAACTAAAATTATCTTTCTACCTCTCATTTCTTCTTGTCATTCTTCTTGCCCTGCAAAATAAATATAATACGAGGTGTGTAAATTAAGCAATGAGTCTGGCAATGTAGCGCCCGAGCTAGCAGCACTGCTGAGACTTGGAAGGGCGGTAGGTTAACATGTAATGTACTTTCAGTACAAGTTTGAACTTGTTAGAGTCATATGTTTGTTCTTTGTGACTGTCTTCGTAAACCGGTTTTTCCTAGTGCGTTTTAAAAAATGAGTAATATTAATTTTGGGCAGCGGTGTGCTATCAGATTTTGCTTCAGACTTGGACAAAACGGATACTTTTGCAAAACATCAACATGCCTACGGAGACAGTGTTTTTTCAAGAGCTCAGGTTTTTCGGTAATTTAAGGCATTCTCAGAAGGAAGAGAGTCGATTGAAGATGAACCACGCAGCGGAAGGACTTCATCTTCAAGAACTGATGAAAATGTCGATAGAATTCTGGATCTTGGGCATTGAGATCGTCGGTTGATGACAATAATGATCGTAGAAGAGTTAAATTTGAATCACACCACTGTTCATCAAATTTTGACTAACGAATTGGGGATGAGAAAAATCTGCGCAAAAATGGTTTCAAAAAACCTTTCGCGGGAACAAAATGACATCAGGAGAGAAAGGTGTCTTGACCTTTTGGAATCGATTGAAAATGATCCCCATTTTATGGAACTTGTCATTACTGGTGATGAGACTTGGGTATTTGAGTACTACCTGGAAATCAAGGGCCAAAGTATGGAATGGCACACTTCAAGCTCTCCAAGACCCAAAAGAACCAAGAATGAACAAGTCGAAGATCAAATGCATGCTGATTTGCTTTTTTGATATCCAGGGAATTGTCCACAAAGAGTTTGTGTTTCTATGCCAAACAGTAAATCAACACTTTTACAGAGAGGTTTTTAAAAAACTTTGAAAAAGGGTCATGCGTGTGAGACCAAACATCAACTGGATGTTGCATTACGACAATGCAGCCATCTCAGTAAACGAGTTTGTAGGCAGTAAAAACATTCCTGTGGCTCCTCAGCCTCATCTGACTTGAGTCCTTGAGACTTTTTTCTCTTCCCGAGATTGAAAAATCATCTAGGGGACGTCATTTTGTGACCATAGAAAACATTCAAATGACTGTAACCGATCAGTTGAACCCTATTCCAGTATATCAATTCCAGCAATGCTATGAGGAATGGAAGAACCGTATCCAGCGCTATGTGGCTTCCAAAGGAAGTTATTTTAAAAGAGACAGTACTGAATCGTAATTCTATTCGAATAAAATTATTACTTAATTTATACACAAGAGATACACGTCGTAAAAAGTAGTAAATAAACTTTAAACAACATACATTCTTTAGTATTCGTAATTCCTTATTCTTATAACAATAGGGCAATGTACAGCAACAATAAATGCGAACAGCCATAATATTTAATTAAATTCATAATATTGCGTCTTCAAAAAAAAAAGGAATAAATATACCAAGTACTATTATCCCACCAGAAAATCCCACATCATCCTTGGTATGCTCTTATCACACTAAAGTAAATTACTGAAATATTTTAACTATTTCTAGAGGATACTCCTGCAGTCTATATACAGTGAGGTCCATAAGTAACGGATAAATTATCTACGTAATTCACAATTTATGAGTAAAATCCTGAAACACGTCAATTTTTAATTCTAGAATGACATTTTTTGAGCATAATTTTATACTTCCCCCTCCAATCCCCTTGGAGTGAGAGCTACCCCTTTATAATTTTTAAATGGAACGAGTGTGCGTGTGATACCTCATTTGAAATAGTTCTTAATTATCCATTCAACAATATAAGGTTTTTTGAATTTTATATGTTTTTCATCAAGAAAATTAAATTTAATAATTTCAAAATTATTATTATTATGAAATGTATACAATCAAGTGCTTATGTACCAAATATCTGTCAAATATGACATTTTTAGTTAATTTTGTGTCAACATTCAACTTAAATGTATCGGTTTCCATGATATGCTGCGCCAAATACCCAACAAAAAGAAAGAAGTAAAAAGGATTTTTTAGAAAAAGTAAAAAGTTTTTACAATTCAGAAAAAAATTATACATTTAAATGTCTTTATTTGCTACATCTGTGAAAACTTATTATTCTATTATGTTATTTATCGCTGATCGTCAAGTTGATCATTATTTTAACAATGAGTCTTTCGGATACCAAAAGAATTGAAATTTTGATATTATTAGGATGTGGTGATAAAACAAGAACGCAGAAGCAGGTATGCGAAATATTCCATACTACGTATCCTGACCGCCGCATTTCCCAGTCTACGATTAATAGAGTAGAAAACAAATTTCTTGAATTTGGAAATGTCACAGATATTCCTAAATCTGGTAGGAAACGCATTTTAGACGATGAACAGAAATTGGATATATTGTTAGATATTCAAGATAATCCACATAAACCTACAAGACAAGTTGCCACCGATAATGATGTTAGTAAAACGTCCACTGCGTCTTCCAAAAAAACGAAAAATACCGCCCATATAAAATTCATTTGGTTCAAGAACTTAACGACGATGACCCTACTCGCCAATTGTAATTTTGCGAAATTATGGCAAATAGATGCCAAGATAATCCTTTTAAGAAATTCTTTTTTCTGATGAAGCAACATTCATCTTAAATGGAACAGTCAACAAACAGAACTGTAGATACTGGAGTACAGAAAATTCACACTGGATGATGGAGGCCAATACTCAATATCCTGAGAAGGTGAACGTTTGGGCTGGAATTATAAATTCTCAAATTATCGGACCATATTTCTTTGATGACATTCACTTTAACTGGCGCGCGTTACTTGGATTTATTGCAAAATTTCTTAGTTCCAGAGTTAAGAATGCTTGTCCCAGATGATGACAACCCCAATGAAATTGATAGAAATATTTGGTTTCAGCAGGATGGAGCTACACCACATTTTTCATTGGAAGTAATAGCCCATCTGAATCAAGTTTTTCCCAATATATGGATCGGTAGACGCGGTGAAATTGAGTGGCCTGCTCGTTCTCCCGATTTGACTATTTTTTATGGGGTTACTTAAAATCGAAAGTCTACTTCAACAGACCAAATAACGTAGAAGATTTAAAAAACAGAATAAAGCAAGAAATTAATCAAATCACCCCGGAAACAATACAAAATGTTTTAGAAAAATTTCAGCAACGCCTCCATTATTGTCAAGAAGCAACGGGCGCCCAGTTTGAACATTTGATTTAAACTGTTCTTCTGTTCTGTTTCATGTTCTTTTCTTTACTTAATAACATTAAAAATGTAATATTTTTCAATAAAAAAATTATAGAAATGAAAAAAATCTTATGTTGCTGGATGGAGAATTAAAACCCCTTTCAAATGAGCTATCACAGGCACCCTCGTTCCATTTAAAAATTTTAGAGGGGTAGCTGTCACTCCAAGGGGGTTGGAGGGGGGGGCTATAAAATTATGCTCAAAAAATGTCATTCTAGAATTAAAAATTAACGTGTTTCAGGATTTTACTCATAAATTGTAAATTACGTAGATAATGAATTTATCCGTTACTTATGGACCTCACTGTATATTTGCAGGTTCTAATACTTCTTCAGGTTATTTTGTATGATCAGGAAAAGTTTTCTTCTGAGATCAACGTATCTTAGGTTAAGTAATGCAAGAAAACGTGATAAGTGTTTAGTGGACGTCTACTTATTTACCATTTAAAATTACGCGTCAAGCTAGTGCAGCGTCGTTTTTATACAAAGTCTGAAATTACTTTCACTCTTCCCTCCGCTGGTGCAACAATTCGACACTGGCATGTGACCAGTTTAAGCAAGCAAACGCACTGCGTTTTTCCCATGCTATTTAAACTAGATCACTGCAATTGAAGGTTACGATAATTAAAAACGGTCTGCAAAACTGGAGACACGTATGCCGTTGCTGGCGATCGAGCCATTGATGACCTTGACATTTTGTAAAGTGTATCAAGATTAATTATTGGTTTATATCTTGGAACGGCAGTATTGGAACTAAATCAAAGCTGGGCGGCGCATTTTTATAAATGATAAGTACTTTCTTACCTCCCACCTCATTAAATATTTTAATCTAATTGCGGAACAGTACCCAGAGAAGGGGCACTCCTCTTCTATTACATTTTCTGATAAAAAAGTGCAGGAATGAACTGTTCAGTTTTTCTAGTAGGTTCGGACTACCAAACATTTATACATGTTTTTTTTTCTTAACCAAAACAAGAACAGAAAAAAAATATAAATCACCTTTAGGTATATAATTTTTTTTTGTTTACTTCAAAAAAGCTTGAGATAAGTATGAATCATCTGAAATTCTGAACTAAAAGTCGCGGTAGAAAATGCAATGCTTGTACAGTAACATAATGCAATTAAAATACATTTGCCCTATATTTGAAGGGTTCAATGGAAAAGTTACTTATCCCACAAATGTGTGTGTTTAGTTTTATGTTTTATCCTATATTTTTTAATTAGTGTAAAGCAAATTTTAATGGACTTTGTTTGAACATATTACTATCCTAGTTAAAATCCCTAACAAAGCCCTAAAACTGTACGATGTTCGAATAATCAAGGTTTTGTTCGGATTATGGCTTCGAGCGTCCACTGTTCGAATTAGCGGAGGTTCGAACGAACGCATGTTCGAATTATCGAGTGTGTACTGTACTTCGAAAATATTAAAGTAACTGCATATTCCTTTGATAAAATGCAGGCGATTTAAAATACATATCATTTAAAAAGGTACATATATTTTCCTAAAAAAAAAACATATTTAAATAGTATATATGTAAATTTACAGGGGGTTAAATAACGTGGGGTTACTGCAAAAATCCGTTATATTCGAAAAAGTAATTGTCGAGATATGTAACATTAATTTTTTTGTTTTCAAACGAAATATCTTCTTTTTCCGCAAACTATTCAGTTTATGGAAAGGTTTAAAACAAATTACTTTTAAAACAAACACTACCCTTTAGGGTAGTACAAATTGCATTGTAATTATTCTTATTATTCTACAAATTTTTGCCTTAATAGTTCAGATATCCCTAGTTTAGCCAAATATGAACTTAACGGGTTTTTGGTCTATCTGTCTGTTTACATAACATACTGACTCTGTCAATCTGTGTCCATCAGATAAACGTTGAAATATTGTTATATTGTTTTGACGATTATTTAGGATATCCACTTGAGGTTTGCCACACTTTTCGTTTAATTAGTTTACTGGTTAAGCAATAACTGGGTCTTTCCATTTTTGTGTCGGAAACTCCTGAACGCTTTGTATTATTTGTTGAAATTTGGTACCCCTAGAAATTGTAGTCACATATGCGGTGAAATGCGCGCATTTCACCAACCATGTTGACACCATGATGACCATGATGACCATGTTGACAAGATTATTATGACTAAAAAGTTTTAGTTTTCATCCACCATAAATAATTCGTGTATGAATTATTCACGTTTGTGATGAATTTTAAACAATTTAAATGTTTAGCAAAATAAATTACTTTTAATACACAAAGACGTTGGACTTCAACTCTACTCTAAATTATTTCCTCTTTTATGATTTGTAAGTATAAATAAAACTATTAAGTATTATTTGGTTTTGTACAAGAAAACTAAATAAAAATATAAACAGTCTTTTTTAACATCCTAGCACTTAACCTCCTAGCACATAATATTTTTCATTAGAATTTTGTTGTAGGACAACTGCAAATTTGCAAAATAGATTGTCTTTCGGTCATCAAACTATAGAAACGCGTTTGAGATTCTTCTGTATATACACGGAAAAATGAAATGTGCCGACACTTTTCTGCGGTCGGCGTATTTTTTTGGGCGTGGGCAAGGTTGATATCAAGATATAAAACGAACAGTCTACTAGATTTTGGTATCACTTGTTCGGGTTTGTCTGCAGCCAGGTACTCGTGTACAATGAACGCTTTCGTAAGTATAAATTAATATCGTTACTAAGGAATTTCACGCTATCGACATAATGCACTTGCTGACCTTTAGATTTTCATGCCGTTCGGCCCTCTAACGATTTAGTTGCATACCAGTGAAAGCTCATTAAATTTTTCAACGCTAATCAGTGATACAGATAATCATACTGTTGATATTTACATAAATATGTCCATATGTATGTCTATGAAAATAATTTTGTTACAATTTTTTTCTCAACGATTGACTTATTAAGTTATTTTGATTTTTTTACTTAATTTGACAGTAGAAAATTTGATAGTAGGTCATTGAAAACAGATATTTTATTACAGACCATTACATCAATTACATTCCAAATGATTCCCTTAATTCTAGTTAACAATTTTTTTTATAACATATATTCGATCAACAGCTAACTTTGTTTAACCTTTGCTATAAATCGCTATTTGCAAAAAGAGATCAAATATCGGGATATATACATATATTCAAAAAATCATAAGGTTTTTTTTTAAAATCTCATGTTTTTAGATTTTTTGTTCCGTTTGATTTACCATTCTACAGCTGGTATTTCCTTAAATATGGGGGATGCGAAAAAAAAAGCAAAAATGTCCTCATCTGACAATCTAATGTTATTGAAAAATCAAACAAAAAAAAAGAAAACGAAATCATTTTCATTATTTATTTCGCCTGTGACGATACACAAGAATATTACGGTTTTCACCTTTTTTTTCAAATGAAAATGTGTTATTTTTCTTGATTCTTGTAGAAAATTTGTTTTTACATATAACAATGTAAAAAAAAACTTTAACTTTTGAACTGGAAGTTGTTGGAAGTTTTCACTGTCTATACAAACATTCAATAGAACAATTCATTATATTAAAAACTACTCCAAAAAAATTAAAGGAGCAAAAAATTTCCTAAATTTTTTGAAAGGCTGTATCTCAGTTAAAAATGTTCATATCTAGATTAAAAAAACATTTTGCAGCATCTTGAAATCAGCAAAACATCTTGAGATCTTTTGGTAAAAATGGTGAGCAACTATTATCACGCAATACTAAGAAATAGCGCGAGAAAAAAAGTGTCTTTTTTTTTTTTTTTTATCTCAATTCTTTCAAATGCCCTTCTAGGCCGCCGTATTCGCTTTTGGAGTCATCGCCTGCGCCAGCGCGGGTTTCGTTGCTCCAGGCCTTCTGGCCGCCCATAGCCTCGTTGTGCCCGCCGGTCACGGGCTGGAGGGCCAGTACGTCCCCAGCGGTCTCGAGAAGCTCTACGACGACGGCTCCTACAAGCCGGAGCTGAGCCCCCTGCCCCTCAGCCCCTCCCCCTACGGTCTGACCCCGTCCGGCTCCGGACTCGAGGGACAGTACGTGCCCAGCGGCCTCGAGAGGTTGTCCGATGACGGCTCCTACAAGCCGGAGATCAGCCCACTGCCATTGGCCCCCAGCCCCTACGGATATGTGCCCGCTGGATCCGGAATCGAGGGCAGCTACGTCCACGATGTGACCGAACACCTCTATGACGATGGCTCCTACAAACCCGGATATTACCATTAGGATTAGGATCTAAATTATGTAAATTAAATTGTATATAACTACCGAATTTTCGTCTTTTATTTATCTATAATCCCGGATGGTCTCGTTTTCAGGTGCATGAACTGATATAGTTCACTGACAGGTTCAATAACTTAATTTTTTTCCTTACCCTCTTCCGAAAGAAATAAAGTTCTTACCTACATAACCTACATAACCATATGTAACCACGAACCAATACATATTTATTATTATTACTATTACTTATGGTGTACAAGCTCTGTGCACTGAAGCCAATGCTTATTGGGCACTTACAAAGCATTTCTTTCCATTAGTCCTGCTTCCTTAAGGAATATAAGGACAGCTTCCAATGGAGTTCCCTGTTACCTCTTTTGGTTCTGTTTTTACAACCCCAAAGATAAATGCCTAACACCGACTAAAGCTGGACACTCACCTTATATGTGAATATCTGGAAGGGGGGTTTCATCCTCCTCTCTACGCTTCTTACAATTGGGATCATCTTTCACCTCATTTTGGTGCGATATCGCGTGAGTAGATAATGCTCCGTAAACAGTCCCACCGTCCATCTCATGCTGATGATTGTATTGATACATCGAACACAATACAAAGTGTATTAATACATATTCTCTAAACATCACTCTCCAAACAATTTCTAATAATTAAGAATGCATTTTTTGTAAAAAATATATATAATACTGAATATAATAACAACAATGATACGTTTATTCGATAAGGACAAGTACAATGCGTCTCTATAAACATATAAATACATAAAAAAATAAGCTGTACCATGATGTACAGTTAGGTCAAATTATAAAACATTAAGTTAATAATTGTTATCCTCTTTTTAGTTTAGTGATTTTTGGAAATTTAATTACACCGTATCAAGGAAAGTTCTTAGGCAAACGTTCAAGATGAGAAATCTTAGAGAGAAAATCAAACATATCAGTCATCTTAAAAATTGTCTAGTCAATATAAGCATTAAGGTGTGTCTAAATACAAGAAAGGTACCGATATTTTGGAGCGTAACTTAAAACAGGATGTAAAGGTCACTGCCATATTTTTAATTATAAGTTAATTTAACACTTTTTTGTGTGGCTGTGAATTGTTGTTACGCTTGAACAGAAATAACAAGATAATAACTCATTTTTCAATGTATTTTTGCCTACATACATACATCGGTCCAGTCTGGTCAATATCAGGTTATTTATTAAATTAATCATTTGTAAGGATTTTAGTCGCCCATTCTTTATTGTTTTTGGGCGTACTGGTAGGCACACCTCCAAAATTATAATTGAATAATATATTCTATTGGATAACAGGTGACATACCCAACGATTATATTATAAATTCTTCATACAGGGTCACTCAAAAGTCGACCGTATCTGAATTTTATTTTACTTTTTTCCGACCATTCTGTATTTTATTATACACTACAGGCAGGAAAGGTTTAAAACTCAGGTGAAGTATTAAAAATAAAGTTTATATAAACATTAATTACGTAAAGCGATATTCTGGACGAACGTGTTTACAGAAAATTTCCAATGAAGCTGAAAAGATAAAGTTACCAGACTACTAAAATACAGATAGCTCCAGATATGTGCTTCTGCCTGTTTATCTTACATTTTAACCCTGCTATTGACATTTAATTCTCTAATTATCATGTTATATCGTAGTACCCAAATTATGTATATGAAATACCTACTCTTCTCACATTTAAAAATACAAAAACATTGGCATATCCCTTTATTTTTTATTTGTTAATTACATTATCGTGTATACTTTAGGACTGTTACCCAGTCAGAGGATCAATGTTGATAAAAATAAATAAAAGATCATAAAAAAAAATCAAAACAGAAAACAAATTGAAGATTATTCTAATAATAATGATTAATCTTCAGTTAACAGATCTAATCAAAGTGAACAGTTCAAAAAGCAAGTTTTCGCAAAAAAAAAACCTTTCGATCTTCAACTGTTTTCGAGAGATGACATCACTTTTTGTCAAATGGCAGTCCCCTATCCTTGGCGTTGGATTTTTTCGCATTTTTAGCCGATTTGTAAGCAAATAAATTACAAAATATTTCTGTATGCACGAGAACGTTGTGAATGACCTCGCATGTTGCAGGTACGAAAAAAAAAACGCTAAAATAAAAGTTAAAACTGGATCGCATTATCCGCGGAGACCTTGCAGGACGACTGCTTACTCCTCCAACACAGGGCGTGGTCACCCAGCTATGACAACAATTCCTCTATTACGCTTCGACAATGCACCATTCTCGACTTGTTGGTTAAATTGATTTATAAGTGCTTATCCATACTATTGTCTTTATTACATATCGATATTTTCCTTTTATATTTGTGTTTTACTTATTGATTTATTATTTAAATTTTTAATTTTATATACATACATCCTTCACAGAAAAAAAGTTGTTCTGTGATGATTAAAAAAAACGTGAATAATTAAAAAAATAAAGGGGGTGGGTGAGTATTCATTTATAAAACTAATGCTGTACATAACGTATTAAATTTAAAAACGGACTCTTTTAAGTTAAAGTACCTAGTTCCAATGATTTGACATTTTCCTCGTTTTAAAAAAAAATTGGAAATAAACTGCTCGTCAAAATTAGCGTAACATTTTTTAGAGTAGCGCCATTTGCCTTCTTCTAGATTTAGAGACTTGCGGTGTGTAAATTTCGGTAGCCTATAGGAGATGGACGACTCGAGGTGTGCCGATAAAGGTTCGAGCATCATCAGTCACCTCATCAACTCCAAATTTTCTGGGGGTGTGTTGGAGATTGCATTTTTTTTTGGCACTTAATCGGCCGTCCGCAATGCCTCCTATAGGGGCGGAACCAGAGTGGGTGGGTGGAGGGTTGATGTAGGTATGACCTGGATGGGTGCTTGCGTTGTCAAAGGGTAAAAATGTGGCACCCCCATTATTTTTTTTTAGCAGAATTAGGATCAACGGATTTTTCCAAGAGAGGTCAAACCACGCAAAACCTAGCGTAAATGCAAAGGAATTGGATTACGACGTCTGGAAATGGGTTGAAGAGATGGTAGAGCGACCAAATGTTCAGAACTTATTGAGCAGATCTTAATGTGTGCCGGAATGAAGTTTTTCGACAGCGTCCTTCTTAGTCAATCCCGTCAGTCTCTGAATTGCCATCAAAATCTTGTAAATTCATATTTCGACATGGGGTTGGTTTTTGGGGTGTGGACGGTGAACCGTTCAAGTCACAACGTTGGCAACATTAAAACCAATCCATAGGCTACCGAAAATTAAAAACCGCAGGTCTCTAACTCGAATAGAACGAAAATGGCGCTAATCTAAAAAGTGTTACGCTAATTTTGACGAGCAGTTTATATACTATACCTTTGCCCCACCAACCCAGAACGTACTGTGAACGTTATTTTGAGAGAATAAATAAATTGATAGGATAACACTGAAGAATGCAACATCGCATCATCTGAAAACATTTATCATGGGTAGGTCGAGTTAAAAGAAAAAATAGCGAATTGATGAAACCGTTTTTCAACACTCCATACACATTAAGATAATCTATTTTTTATTAGCCTGCCTTTTCGTGTTACATACAAAGAACTGCTACATAAAAGTACCTATGTATACATAAATGACTAACTTATTGATGCGCTGCGCGATGCAAGAACCACGACAGAACCCCCACGAGTGTTTGGCAATGAAAGTGGAAGAGGAAGCAATCGCTTTGCTAAGCACTGGCCTCCAGACAGCTGTGTCTACCGGTCGGAAGTGGGTTATTGCTCGCCCTTATAGGAACCGTCGTCGTACAACTTCTCGGTGTTGTCCGGAACATAGGCGCCGTCCGCGCTGTCGATGTCTCCCAGAAGGAGGGTGTTGGCGGCTACGGGGATGATGGCGGGTCCCGCGAGAGTGTGGCTGGTGGCGATCGTGCCCGAAGGACCTGCGACGACGATGTCAGGACCTGACGAACACAGAAGGAAGATTTGAAAATTATTTTGGAAGAGCAGATCGTTCAAGACTGAACTGAAGGAAGACTGTTCTAGTTCTACATCGAATTTCTCCATACCTAGGATGACTCTCTAAAAACGTTAAATCTAAAAACTGAATAATCTCGATAAACAATCATTTCGTGAGTTCTGGAAGAAATAGATTCCAGTGAAGCCGTTAATTCTATACGTAACGTTATACCACCTGGTATAACATTACGTATAGAATTTCCATTCTAAATTGAAAATAGTTAAAAAAAAGCAATGTTGTCAGATATATTTTCTAAAATTGCTAAGCTCACTATACAATTATATTTCATACTTCAGTAAACTGTTAGTTCGTGACGTTCTTAGAAAGCTAGTTTGGAAATATTTGAAGAAAAAAAAATACATAGATATAAATTTATTAGTTAGCATTAAAATAAAGCGTTTAAAATTGCTGGAAAAAATAATTATAAATTAAAACAACTTTATGTATATTATTATACTTAAGAAAATTTTGAAGAGCCGGCAACGCTTCGCTGTGTGCTAACACCGGCCAACGATCCATTAGACTATTGTGCTTTGCATCGAATACATTCGTTAAATACTTATTCGGTCCACTGTGCCATAACATTTTTACGACATCGTTAAAATGATTTACGACATTAGGAATTCTTACTTATTTAAGACGCCAATAACGTGTATTTCAGCTAGGTTTGTTAAAACAGACAATTTTTTTAGATTTTCTGGCTAAATGAGCATTATTTACAGCAAATTATATTACAAATATTAAGAGTTTTGTATGCAGGCTAATTTTAATCTCCTACATTGATTTGAATGAAAAAAATTATTTCACAATTTTCGAATTTATAAAAGATATATGCACGCCCATAAAATTGCACCGCTTTTTTTGTTCCCCAGACGTATTTCAGGCATCAGATCAATTCAGAATAGAAGGACTATAACTATATATCAACTGTAAGCAATGACTTACTAAAGTGGATTAAAAATGCTTTAAAAAACAGCTGTGGTTATGTATTGCCGAGACATTTTCAGCAAATAAAAGATGTTATTTTACAATTCAAACCTGCCAAAGATGCAGCTATTAAAGATAGTCAGACCAAATTTTAAGCTGTGTCCGTAACTATGTAGGTTTATATGACATCATACAAAAATTACAGAAGAGTGCGTTGTCGTTAGCGG
This sequence comes from Aromia moschata, assembly GCA_029963805.1. NCBI lineage: Eukaryota > Metazoa > Arthropoda > Insecta > Coleoptera > Cerambycidae > Aromia > Aromia moschata. The sequence continues at coordinate 6,090,480 of JAPWTK010000001.1, forward strand.
AGCCACAACAAATAGTGGACGAAGTAAATTCGCTGCTACGTTATAGATGGCAATAAATAAGCCAGTTAAAAATAAGTTCGAAAATGTATTAAGGAAAGACACCGGCCAACTGTACTAATCACCATACTATATAAAGTTCAATCAACAGAAAATATGAACAATGAACTAGTTATACGGTGAGGTCCATAAGAAACGGATAAATTCATTAACTACCTAATTTACAATTTATCAGTAAAATCCTGAAACGCGTCGATTTTTAATTCTAGAATGACATTTTTTGAGCATAATTTTATACCTCCCCCTCCAACCTCCTTGGAGTGACAGCTACCCTTTTAAAATTTTTAAATGGAACGAGGGTGCGTGTGATAGCTCATTTGAAACGGTTTTTAATTCTCCATCCAGCAACATAAGATTTTTTTTAATTTATATAATTTTTTTATTGAAAAATATTACATTTTTAATGTTACCAAGTAAAGAAAAGAACATGAAACAGAACAGAAGAACAGTTTAAATCAAATGTTCGAACTGGGCACCCGTTGCTTCTTGACAATAATGGAGGCGTTGCTGAAATTATTCTAAAACATTTTGTATTGTTTCCGGGGTGATTTGATTAATTTCTTGCCTTATTCTGTCTTTTAATTCTTCTACGTTATTTGGTCTGTTGAAGTAGACTTTCGATTTTAGGTAACCCCATAAAAAATAGTCAATTGAAAAATGTGGTGTAGCTCCGTCCTGCTGAAATAAAATATTTCTATCAATTTCATTGGGGTTGTCATCATCTGGGAAAAGCATTCTTAACTCTAGAACTAAGAAATTTTGTAAGAAATCCAAGTATTTATAATTCCAGTCCGATCCAATCCGAGAATTTATAATTCCAGCCCAAACGTTCACCTTCCCAGGATATTGAGTATTGGCCTCCATCATCCAATGTGGATTTTCTGTACTCCAGTATCTACAGTTCTGTTTATTGACTGTTCCATTTAAGACGAATGTTGCTTCATCAGAAAAAAATATGAAGGATTATCTTGGCATCTATTTGCCATGATTTCGCAAAATTCCAATCGGCGATCATCGTCGTTAAGTTCTTGAACCAAATGAATTTTATATGGGCGGTATTTTTCGTTTTTTAGAAGACGCAATATGGACGTTTTACTAACATTATTATCGGCAGCAACTTGTCTTTTAGGTTTATTGGATTATCTTGAATAACTAACAATATATCCAATTTCTGTTCATCGCCTAAAATACGTTTTTACCAGATTTAGGAATATCTGTTCCTATATTTATTTATAATATTATATATTTCCAAATTCACGAAATTTGTTTTCTCTTCTACTAACCGTAGACTGGGAAATGCGGAGGTCAGGATACTTAGTATTGAATATTTCGCATACCTGCTTCTGCGTTCTTGTTTTATCGCCACATCCTTATAATATCAAAATTTCAATTCTTTGGGTATCCGAAAGACTCATTGTTAAAATAATGATCACCTTGACGATCAGCAATAAATAACATAATAGAATAATAAGTTTTCACAGATGTAGCAAATAAAGATATTTAAATGTATAATTTTTTCTGATATGTAAAAACTTTTTACTTTTACTAAAAATCCTTTTTACTTCTTTCTTTTTGTTGGGTATTTTGCGCAGCATATCATGGAAACCGATACATTTAAGTTGAATGTTGACACTGAATTAACTAAAAACGTCATATTTGACAGATATTTGGTACATAAGCACTTGATTGTATACATTTCATAATAATAATAATTTTGAAATTATCAAATTTAATTTTCTTGATGAAAAACATATAAAATTCAAAAAACCGTATATTGCTGAATGGATAATTAAGAACCATTTCAAATGAGGTATCACACGCACACTCGTTCCATTTAAAAATTTTAAAGGGGTAGCTCTCACTCCAAGGGGATTGGAGGGGGAGATATAAAATTATGCTCAAAAAATGTCATTCTAGAATTAAAAATTGACATGTTTCAGGATTTTACTCATAAATTGTAAATTACGTAGATAATATAATGAATTTATCCGTTACTTATGGACCTCACTGTACCTATATGTTAGTTTAGGTTTGGGCAGTTCTGCGAAATTTTAAGTTAAGACGTTTATCTCGAAAATTATGTCTGAGAGTTTTGAAGCTTATTTTTGTAGCACAATAATTTTGATTTTTTATGTAATTACCAAATTGAATTTGAATGTGATAATGGCACTATTCCTGAAATTATATTAAACAAACATTTTTCTTCAAAAATATGGTGGAAAAGAGTAAAAAAATAAAAAATTAATATGATTGTCTAGATTGTCAGAAGTTCTTTTGAAATAACTAATTTTCCATTCAAGTATTATTTTATTCTATTAATTATTCTATTAATATCTAAAGTAAATTCATTATGTCACCTTTTTCTTTAAATATATCAATACCAATTTCGAATTTAAAAGACTAGGGTACTTTAATTTAAAAGACCATTTAATTTAAAAGACCGGGACAAAGCTTACTTGCTGCTAGCGCTAATGGACTTGCTGCCACCAGACCACCTGGGTGGGTTCCTGTCACTACGGTGCCTCCTGGAGCTGCAGCCGCGAGGGTGCTGCCATCTGGCCCTACCAATGTCGTCCTACTGCTGGGTCCTTGAAGCACTTCGACAGCTGGAATCAGCCCAGCGTCGGTCATGGAGATAAATACCACCAATACTACAAACTGTGGGATTCCAAAAATGATTTAAAAATATAAATATCAATAATTACATTGTTGTCAAAAAAATTATAACGATGAATCTAATTGGTCCAAGAAAAATATGCATTGACAGGGCGTTTCCCAAGTAGTCTAACAAACTGAAGGTGATACTTCCTCACGTAATTTCATGAAAGGAAAAGGTCATATAGAATTATTTCCTAAGTGGCTTACCACTTAGTACTTATGTCACACTTTGTCACCAAATTAGTTATCAAGCAGCTAATTGCAGTATTTTTAATAATAATTTGTTTGTTATTTATTGAATGTTTTTGTTGCTATGTTAATAATTTATTAAATTGTAAATAAAAACAGAGGGAATAAACAAAATAACTAATTTTGATGACAAAGTGTGATAGAAGTATTTTTAGTAATTTTGTAAGAGTTGTTGACATTGTTATTATAGATAGTTTGATAAATCACATCCTAAATCAAAAAATATCAAGAGATGTTTTCTGTTAAGCATTAAATGGAGATTCAAAAAATTGTAATAAAAACCAGAGGGACAGTGCCGTACATATTGTTTTCATAAAAATATTATAACGGCCAACCACATTCACGCCCCTGTTAACGCTGGGAAAAAATTAACTGTCATGTCTTATGTCACGGTGGGTAAGTGACATAAATTTAAAAATAAAATATTTTCAAAAAAAAAAGAAACTAAAAAAAATAAACTTCAACGCTCTGTATCTCAAAAACTAAGTCACTTAGGAAAAAAACCTTTATAACCTTTTATTCATGAAATCATTTGAGAAAGTATCTTCTTCAATATTTCGCACTACTTAGGAAGCACCCTGTATTCTGTCACATTAAAAAAAGTTACTTTACAACAAAAAACATTTACTGTTCCACTATTCATCGCAACTAACTGCAATTTCAATTGGTTCAAGCAAACACATCAATGAGAGATAACAATCAGTTATCTTAATTGCGTAATTGCGCATGAATACTAAGAGCCCCACATTTACTTAAAGATATTAATCTTGCACTAAGTCATTACCGCATGCAAATTAATAGGACAACAATTGATCAATTACACCGTGAGTGTGGTCTGAGGGATGTTAGATCAAAGATAATAATAATTTACGTGAAGGAACGTACCTTGAGGGCCATTTTTGTACGTTTGTGAACTGTGGCACAGACTAATGCCATCGTTATTCGGTTAGAGTTTTATATCGAGGTGCAACCTTGTTCGGTCAGCCAAGCCTGGCATAAATGCATACAGAGTATCGGATATCTGCATTATGTGCAACGTGAAGAGTGGCCGGTTTTATGTGGGCTATAAAACATTGCTAATTAGCACATCCTTTTCTTCCATTCGCAAACGCACACGAAGAAAAGTATTTTTGTCGAGACATCGTAGATATACGAGGTGTGTAAATTAAATAATGAGACTGATTTTTTAAATCGTTTTCTTCGAATATAATTACAATTCAGTATTGTCTCCTTGGGAAGCCACACAGCTGGAAACGGTTCTTCCATTCCTCATAGCAGTGCTGGTCGGTTACAGCCGTTTGAATGTTTTCTATGGTTCCAAAATGACGTGATTTTTCAATCTCGGGAAGAGATAAAAGTCACAAGGTCTCAATTCAGGCGAATAAGGAGGCTGAGGAGCCACAGGAATGTTTTTACTGGCTAAAAACTCCTTCCAAATAATTTCAAATCAAAACAGTTGTTCCAGTAACTCTTCCTCGATCATTTTTGTCGTCAACCGACTATTTGAACGCAAAATATCCCGTATTCTGTCGAAATTTTCATCGATTCTTGAAGATGAAGGTCTTCCGCTGCGTTGTTCATCTTCAATCGACTCTCTTCCTTCTGAGAATGCCTTAAACCACTGAAAAACCTGAGCTCTTGAAGAAACACTGTCTCCATGGGAGTGGTCAAACTTGTATTGAAGGTGCATTACGTGTTAATCTACTGCCCTTCCAAGTCCCGTCTCCGCAGTGTTGCTAGATCTGTTTTTTTTATTTACTTAAGTCAAATGTCCGAGAAATGCCAGTGTCCCACATGATTCTAATCTAGATCCACAGCTTTATTCAGTCTTCATTGACAACATCTGCGATCTCTTATAGGGTTTATTTTCCTCCAAAAGTATACATAGTATGTAATGTTTTTCAAGTACTGATTGGCTGTGAACGTCCCATGAAGACCTAAAGACAAAACCATGCAATTTGGAATTCAGAAATCTACATTCCACAGGATTATAATCAGGGACCACTGCTCTATTCATTGCTGACTTCTTCGTTCACCACTATGAATTCTCTTGATGATGAAATGGCAGAGGAATCGCATAATACATGTAATATGGTCTTCTCTTCTTGCTGACAACCTCTGCAAAGGGGAGTTTCACTTAAATTCAAGTTGTGGAGGTGTTTTCTTCTTAGCTTGAGAATGTCTGTTACAAAATGAAGATTTTGCCTTGTCAGATATACTTTTGCCAATTGCTTCTTCCCAGGAATACCTTAAAATGCTGACATTGACGTTATTTTGACAGATATCTACAGGATCGTGTAATACAGAGTTGATAAATTTTATGAATTTTGAAGTGTCCCAAAGGGTTCTATTCCAAAGGGTTTTCCTTTATTACGTTCAAATCTGTACATAACACTAATGGTCTCATGGAGACGAAAGCATTGTTCGTTATGATCTAAGATTCTACTCCGTATACTGATAGATCTATTTTTTTAGTCTTCAACTAATTAAGTCATTTAATCTTGTATTCTCGAGGTGATTGAACGCGATATTTCATCCTTACTATTGTATCCTCTATAGATAAAGAGATATTTAAAACGAGTGTAGACTGTTCACAACTATTTACAGACATGAGAAGTTATATGAGAGCAGCTCCAGGTTGCTTGGAAATCAATCCCAAGACGAAGATCATCTGGTGGGCATGATGTCCTGACTATCACAGGTGTTTGTGGACTTTTAAATCTGATTCAGATATCACTTCACTATCACGTGAAATTATCTCAACTTAGTTAACGAATTTCTACATTTCCTTGGAGTTGTGCTGATAAAACAAATGCTGAATCTGAGTGTATATATCGGACTTTGGAAAAAATGAAATGAATATGAATACTATTCGGACTATGCACCTCATAATTCATTTTTGATAGTCAAATGAAGGCGTGGATCTGCACCTATCCTGATAATTATTCGCATTCGGATTACTCCACGACTAATTGCGTATTAAGTGATGCCATTAGCTGCTTAATAGCCCGATTAGAATGGCCGGTCGGACAATAAAAATGCGCCCGTGAACTTGCTTGTATACGCCATAGTTCTGTATTAAGTGAAAGTCTTCCGCGAGATTGCAGTTTCAAGAGCAAGGATTATTAAATTCCGTCGCAACCGCCGCAGGGCCGGGCAGTCCGCGCGAGGTTTCCATGGGCGTCCGCATAGGGACGTCAGATTATATAAAATAAACCGCACACTTGAGTTTGCTCGGCAGTATGCTGAATATTAATGGATACTGGAAAATAACCCCACTGAAAGCCTTTAAATAAATCAATTATAAATCTAACAAATGTCTGAGGCCGATCCTGTTCATTTCCTAGCAACATGGGAATTATAGCATTACCACAAGGATCACCATGGATATACTATGTGTACGACATACGATTGTATGTAGTCAAATGTAAGAAGTGAAATGAGGAGCTTAAAAGCAAAACCGAATAAATCCATTATAAATGGTTTTGAGATAAAGCCGGTTTTCCAATAGCGCAAAACGTATTAGGTTTTTCTTTTGTTTTGTTAAAAAAATACTATTGGAGACGTCATTAATAATACATCCTTCGCAATTATAATTTTGAAAAATTATTATTTTTTGAAATATAACAGAAATGGATTTATTCGGTTTTGCTCAAAACTAATGTATTTATTTGGTTTTGCTCAAAATTTTAATAAGAAAAAGCAATAAAAACACATTTAAAATAAAAGCTTTGTTGTCCAAAAATAAAAAAAATTAAATAACATAAAAAAAAAGAAAAATATTAAAAACCTGTACTTGCCACATTAAAAACAACGATAAAAAACTTTTTAATAGAGGAACACCAAAGCTTTATTTTCCAAAGAAATAAAATAAAATAAAACAAAATATAAACTTAAACTGTTTTAAATCCTGTAGGTACTGTGTAATGATTTCTGTGAAAAACTTTTTCATAGAAGAACATGAAAGGTTTAAAAAAAACAAAAACAAAACATTAACAAAACTTAAATATGGAGCGCACATTCCTCCTCCACGCAATCGCATTCATTTCTTATACCATCGTCTTCCTGAGTTATTTCCTCATTACTTTCACTTTCGTCTTTACATAGCAGCTTCCTGTACCATTCAAAATTTTGGTCACTTTTCCACTCTTTTCGAAACTGTTTTTCCATTTCCCACTCTTTTCCAAGCACGTGGTATCTTGCATATTTTTATTCTCCTAAGATAACCCTAGTGCCACCTATTATTTTACATAGAGGTTACAAATTTTCGGGATTTATTCGGTTTTGAGCTAAAAGTGGATTTATTCGTTGTTGCTCGAAAACATCGATTTCGACACTGAATTTTACAAGGATTTATTCGGTGCTGATTTGAAACAGGTAGTTTATAAGGTGCAATTTAACAAACTCAGTTGAAATCCGCCTCTAACTCAATTTTCATAAAAAGTGGATTTATTTGATTTTGCTCCAAAGCTCCTCAAATAGTTTATGGAAATTTGAAACCATTTCTATTTCTTTTTGTACAACTGTCATTATAAGCGTCAACTGTCAGTCATCCGTCTTTCTGTCATTAAATCATTATTTTTCAAGTAGAACATATACTTACCATAAGTAATACTTAGAATAATTCCTTTGTGAAGAATACGTTTTCTCAAGAACACAAAACCTTTATGCTCGAATCATCCTTCAAAAATGGGCAAAAAGTAGAAAGTGAATGAAAATATTCAATGGAAAATTGTTAAGAAGAGTTTCGCAATGAGTTCCATGATATAGAGTTCTATTACAATACTTTCTAGTCTACAGTGAGATGCTGTGTGAGTTTTGCGAGAAACAGGAAATGTAGGAAGATCGTAGATCGACGTTTGATGTGCCATTAGCAGAATAAGAATTTTCGGACCAATTTGTTTTGATGGTGCTCTCACTGAACAAAGGTATAGGGGAAATTTGAACACCTTTTCTTAATCAGCTTGATTATTACAAGGCTATTTATAACAAGGTGGCGCTAGAACTAGACCACAAATATTTTGCGATATTACTCCATAAGACGCCTTTTTATGTATCTTTTAAAATTATTATCTTTTTAAGTATCCATTAACATTAAAACCCTTGAATAAAACAATATTTTTTCATAAACGCAAAATTCCTGACGTGAATTGTTTCGCTTTGAAATAGAAGTTACGTAATTTTGTATCGTTTGTGGAAAGAAAAAACAATTTTTACAGTCATATTATTATCACTGAACTCTCAAGTGCACGCCCATGCCTTCAAGTAAGTTAATAGGGGCATTGTAAACTACTTGATGTCCTTGCTGCAAGCGCTGGTATTACACCATTGCGTCAAGTCACGTTGACCGCAGGACGTGTTTGGTCTGCTTTGTAGTTAAACAGCCCTCTCGTAAAAACAAAATACCTTTTTTTGTCAAAGTTACGGGACCTCCTCATAAAAGCATGGAAATTAATTCATGTTCAGTGATAAATAAATTGTGTTTGATAAACATTCACTCTCGTACAGTTCTTTTAACATTGCATAAGCTTCTGTAAAGGTTTTCCCCAGTTTAACAAGAAACTTGAGATTAACCCGTTGCTCCATCTGAACCCTTAACATTTTTTCGACGCGTCACTGGTGCGTAGACTAATTCAAACGACTGCTACAGTCAAACTGGCTTGTCCAGCGAGCTCAGGATGGGGAATGTATCACCAGACACAGTTCTGTTCAAACGACACGTTCGCAGCGCGCTGGTAGCAGCATCAGTTCGATTCTTTAATAGCCACACCTCGTGGCATCTTAAAGTTGTCCAGAAACGCATTGTTGTACTTACAAATGTTTTAAATTAAAACGCCGGATGTTTTTGCTGATACTGTCAGAGGATAATTGATTTTTGCACACTTTTATAATTTATTTCTACACATTTAATTTTGTTTCGTCTTTCGTCCATCTAAAATTATTAGTTTTTACAACAGACCCAACACAATGCAGCCATTACGCGGAACTTACCTTTCACTTGGCGGACAATAAGTACGTATCTGAAAAACGTACCCACGACATAAATTCTATAATCTCCAAGGCATAAAGTAAGTATGTAAGATTCCGGTTCAGTGAATATCTGGAGCTGGACCACGTCATGCCGTATATGTGTCACACCCAACTTTGTTGGGAAAAAAACTATACGGAACATAAACCTATTAAATACCTGTTTACATTTACGCCTAGCGTTCGAAGGTAGATACTACTGCATAATTTATCCTGATTACTGTTATGTCATCTATAAATAGAATAATTGAACGATAAGGTGGTAATGTCTGGTTTGGGTAATGCGGGTATTTACCCAAACATTCCCAGGAAGAGGGCCAATAATAAAAAGACTTTTGTATAAGGGTATCAGTTATTTAGCAACTAATACTGAATGATAACATAACACATATATACTCCCCAAGAAATAATATTTACTATATTATCACCTTCATTTTTCTTACTTCGTAATAGACCTAACTTCACTACCAAACCTTACTCGCAGCATCTAAGAAGAACTGCAGCATTCCCCCCTGTTTAACCGGCCGAAATCGAAATTAAAAATGGTCAAACTTGAGGTCTGTGTACACTTTTTCCAAAATCAAATTTTAATTATACCCTTAAAAAGATCGAATTTTGTACAATGTTGTACACCCAAAAATTATTTTTGTACACCCTTCAAAAATGAAAAAATCAAGTGTCAAAAGTGGTACAAAATCCTGACAATTTTTGAACACTGAAAAATTCATGTGTTTATACGTCATCATATAGAGTGATTTTTGTACATTTTTGTACAACCAAGAATTACTTTTGTACACCCTATTTAACCGACCGAAATCGAACGAAATACAAAAATGGTACTCAAACTTAAGGACTGTGTACACTACCAATAACAAATTTTAAACAAGTAGTGAAAAGATGTGTACACCCTCCAAAAATGAAAACATTCAAATCTGAGACTCCATTTTGATAATTTTTGAAAACTTTGGAAAATCCATATGTTTATACGTCATCACATACGGCCATAGTACAAAGCAATATATGTATATAATAATATATTATTACCGAAAAAAAAAGCAGTAAATAATGAACCAAAATGTAATAAAAAAAAATATAATAAAAATGTAATAAAAAAAACTTTACCTGAGTGTAACAAAGTCTTATCATGTTTGTTCTTATTAAAATATTATGAGTTTTAAATTTACAAATAATAAATGGTACATCTAATAAGGAATTCCAATCTTAGGTATAAGAATTATATATACAATCATATTTTATGGTAAAGAACAGTTATAAATAAAAGTCACATAGGAAAAAGTCAAGTAACAAAATAGTTCAATAATTATGTATATTATCGTTCGAATTTACGTCAATTGTTTTCACACTGTATGCACTAGCACCACAGTCTCGCTTCCTGAGCACCAGAGCCTCGTATCCTTTAAGTCGTCATATAACTCCCATTTGGAATCAGGGCGAAGGCAGTAACCCATATCGTGTCCGATCTCCGGTATATTATGACGTATAACGTATGAATTTTTCAGTTTTCAAAAATTTTCAGGATTGTGTACCACTCTTGACACTTGATTTTATCATTTTTTAAGGGTGTACAAGAATAATTTTTGGGTGTACAAAAATGTACAAAATTCGACCTTTTTAATGGTGTAATTAAAATTTCATTTTGGAAATTCTTTTGGATTTTGGCCGGTTAAACAGGGTGTACAAAAATCATTCTTGGTTGTACAAAAATGTACAAAATTTGTACAAAATTCTAATGTGGTCTTTGTTTGATTTCGAAAAAATGGTACTCAATCTTGAGGAAGCCCACCAGAGTGGCTTTTTCAAACGTTCTGGACCGCTGAGACGTGTTCAGAAAATAAATTGTGACTTTAGAGCAAAATGATGTGTTTTAATGAATTTTGTACCGTTTAGGTATCTGTATAAATCATTGTGGATATAATGATCTCTAGGAAGATATTAATAATTACACAGACACAAAAAAAAACAAAAGTCGAGTGCTAGAATACATATGTGTCTGTTTTGTCCTATTGGCTCTTGCATTTTTCCTAACCTCAAAAAACGCCTTAAATATTCCCGAAAAATCTCAAACAAGTAAATAAAAAGCTTAAATGAGCTGGTCACCATTTCTACCCTTATTTTGTGGCGCTGAGGCCGAATCTGAGGTCACAATTGGCCGATTAGAAATTCTCACATATCCTCAAAAAAACACCGTAAAAATGCCCGAAAGATCCCAAATCTTAATATATAAAACAAAGTCGTGTTAGTTACACCATTTATACCTCAAGAACGGCTGGACTGATTTTTATGATCTTTGATCTGTTGGATTCGTCTCCGCCCCAAATAGCAGAATAACTATTAAAATATCGGAAAAATTCACGGAAAAAAAAATTATACGGAAAATTAATTTTTAATTGATGTCCACTGCAATTTGTACAAAATTCTAATGTGGTCTTTGTTTGATTTCGAAAAAATGGTACTCAATCTTGAGGGAGCCCACCAGAGTGGCTTTTTCAAACGTTGTACCGTTGAGACGTGTTCAGAAAATAAGTTGATTTTTTTTTTTAAATCTTTCCTCCGAAATTCTTTTTGAATATCATTCTTAGATAGTTCATACATAAAAAAAAAACAATAAAAAAATGGGAAAAAATGTGCTGAGTAATAACTAGCGATGGGAATAATCGAGATGCAATAATCGAATTAGTAGATTATTAAAATATCTCGAGATAATCGATTATGCTGTCTGAAAATTAGTAGTCAAAATTAGTAGTACTAAAATTAGTTGTTCGGCGAGAAGCGAGAACCGAGATACAACTGACAGACGCGATATATTGCGCACTGCGCAGGCACTTCTCGATCTATTTACATATTTGCTAATTGAACACGATTAGTAGATAGCTGCCGTCCATATGGTATGGTTCTCTCATTTGTTGCAAGATACGGCGATATACAATACATACGATTTTAATTAATACACGGCAGAGTCGATAATATGAAGACAAGTCTCTCAAGTGTTATTGATTTTTTTTAAGGAGAGGTTTTAGTATATTTGGCATGTGGATATATAAACCCTACTAGTAATTTTGACTAATTTGGCAGTAAAATTATTGTAAAAAAAAAAGAACAGAAATGATGAATGATAATCGATAAATTTCATTTTTTTCATTACTTTTAAAAACTCCACGTCATAAAATATAACATAAATTAGAAAAAAAAAATTATAGGCAAATATTATTTTGGGCAAAACATATCATTGTATATAATAAATTATCGCCAAACATAAACGACAGTAAGATTATCGATTACAGTGTGTTATCTTAGGTTTCATAACTAAAATTAGTAATACTAATTTTTAACTACTCTAATATTAGTAGATTATTAAAATGTCTCGATTACTAATAATCGATTATTGAAATATCTCGATTATGCCCATCGCTAGTAATAACTAATAAATCAATGTATCTCTAATAATGTATTCCCGAATGCACTTAAGATCGCCAAAGTAATACCTATACATAAGAAAGACTCTTTGGACGATGTTGAAAATTTTAGACCCATATCAATTATCCCATTTATGGCTAAAATCTTCGAGATGGTCATTAACAACCATCAGCATATTTTGAAGAAAATAAGTTTTTCAATGACTCGCAATTTGGTTTCAGACCAAATCTGTCTACTACACTAGCAATAAATGAATTAATAGCCGCGATAAATGAGGGCTTTGAGATCGGCCAGCACATCTATGTAAAATTCTTAGATCTTAGTAAGGCATTTGATTGTGTTTCCCATACCATTTTATTAGACAAATTAAATTATTATGCATTTTCTAAAAGTACCATTAAGTTTTTAGAATCATACCTTACAGACCGTTCACAGGTAGTATCATACAAAAGTGTCGAGTCCCCATCCCTCAGTATTAGACACGGAGTACCGCAAGGTTCTATCTTGGGACCAATACTCTTTTTAATATACATAAATGATTTACCTGAAGCCGACAAAAACTCTAAATTTGTACTATTTGCAGACGATACAACAATCATACATAAACACCGGGACTTAAATATTCTCTTACCTGAGGTAGAGAGGTCAATCTCTTCTACAAAAAACTGGTTCTCTGCAAATAAACTAACTTTAAATGTGAGTAAGTCTGAAAATATGCTTTTCACATTGAGAAATCGTAATGTCGATTATGATAGTGACAATACAAATTTCAGAGAATGTGTAAAATTCTTAGGGGTATACTTAGATAGTAAGTTATCTTGGGAGCATCATACTGCTTACTTATGCAAAAAAAATTGCTTCGAAAATATATCTGTTAAGAAACCTGGCGAAAAACTCATCCCAAAAAACGTTGCTAACGGCCTATTTTGGCCTAATTCATTCTTCTATTGCGTATGCTATTCTAGCATGGGGACACGCTTCAAGGAGCTCTACTGTGTTAGCGGCTCAACGAAAGGCGGTTAGAATAGTAGCCAATTTATCCTATCGAGATGACTGTAAACAGGCATTTATAAAGTTCAAAATTTTAACATTACCATGTCTATATATTTTTCAGTGCCTGTTATACATAAAATCGAATATTCAGCACTATACTAGGCATAACCAAATCCATAAATATCCTACAAGGAATAAGGAGAAAGTCAATCCTAACTTTCATCGACTATCGAGATCTAGATATGGCCCAAGTTATTATGGAATAAAATTCTACAATACATTGCCACAGTCAGTCACACATTTAAGTTATGAATATTTTAAACACTCAATAAAAACATTACTGGTAAATAATCCTCTTTACAATATAAAAGATTTTTTTTACAATAGATTTTAAACATAATTGTAACTTGTAAATTTTACTGTGTTTATTGTTATTTGCGTTTTTTCTTATTATGTGCTAAGGACTGTATGTATTGTTTTTTACATGTATTTTCTATTTTGTAACTATATTTATTTATTTATTTATTTATTTATTTTTACTTTATTAAGCATATTACATGACTTATGTAAATGCTAGCTGTAGCATACTGGCATCAATAAATTTATTTATTTATTTATTTATAATAACCCCTTAATAGTAACAAACTTCATTCATCAAAGAAACTACACAGCATAAAAGTACGATACGTTGTAATACTTTTAGCTAACTCTGTGCTTCGTTCCAGCCGTGTCCGGATTCGCACGAGTTCAGGGAGGATCAGTGTGCCGCGTTCAACGGCAGCCCGTTCGAGGGCTTCCTCTACGAGTGGGAGCCGCACTACGACGACGGCGAGCCATGCGCCCTTACGTGCAAGGGCCGGCCGAATCCGGGGGAGCTGAACGACGACTACGTGTTCGTAGTGGCGAAATTGGCAGATAAAGTTCACGACGGAACCAGGTGTCGACCTGGCAGTTTGGACATGTGCATCGATGGAAAGTGTCAGGTAGGGCAAAATATTAGTAACTGCGAGGGGTTTTCCTCAAAGGCTAGGACTAATGCTACAAAATAAATAAATCACATAAACAATTCCCTCCCGGTAAAACTCTCGATGATGCTGCCATTGTTCAAAGATATGATAATAGCTGTTCTTTGATAACTTATTCAAAATAGCACTTCATAAACGCTTAACGGTAGGGATGGGCACATTTTTAAAAACATCGTTCAACATCGATACGTACTATCGATGGTAGTAAAAACATCGGCTAGAAAACATCGATGTTGTGAAACATCGATGTTTCAAAATAATATATACCGGGTGTAACAGGATCATGGTACACCCCCCTTTTCTCCTTTGGTTTTCAAGATAATTGATTGAAATTTGGGATATCCTATATACAAAATAAGCGACACTATCTGACATACAAGTGATTTTTTTCCACTTCCGGTTTCGCCGGAAGTGACACTAACTTTCGATTTTTAAATAGAATACCCTGTATATTATTGTATTTATGAATTCTGCGTAATTTTCTGAATCCAACGATACCAAATAAGTGACATTTAAAACGTCAATATTTTTTACAATTATAATTTTTAGTTTTCCATTTAAGTGGGCCATGACGGTTCCAATTTATTCTAAATGACCCATGTAATGCTACAAAAAACAAAATCCCGTCAAAAATACTAAATTATGTGATTTATGAGCAAATTAAGTTCATCAAAATTGTTTTTGGAGCAGAACTCAATTTTTTCAAATGGAACCATATTGGTAGCGTAGTACCATTTATTATTACTATTAATAAGTAATTTATTCTTATGTCGTATTAATATGTGCAATAAATACAAACAAAATTACAGCTAAGAGAAATGATTTGATGAACTTTATTTGCTCATAAATCACATAATTTTGTATTTTTGACGGGATTTGGATTTTTGTAGCATTACATGGGTCATTTAGAATAAATCGGAACAGTCATGGCCCACTTAAATGGAAAACTAAAAATTATAATTGTATAAAATATTGACGTTTGAAATATCACTTATTTGGTATCGTTGGATTCAGAAAATTATGCAGAATTCAAAAAATGCAATAATATAAAGGGAGTTCCATTTAAAAATCGAAAGTTAGTGTCACTTCCGGCGAAACCAGAAGTGGAAAAATAATCACTTGTATGTCAGACAGTGCCACTTATTATGTATATAGGATATCCCAAATTTCAATTAACTATCTTGAAAACTAAAGGAGAAAAGGGGGTGTACCATAATCCTGTTACACCCAGTATAAAGCGACTTTAATTTTTATGTTCTCTGAAAAAACGTGTATAATTTTGTAGAAGTAGAAACTAGAAAATGTGCCTACAGATATCGGCCTACTGTCGTTTAATAAATGAGATCTTTGCTGGAATTTAATACTTTCTGCCTTGACGGATATACATATATGTCGCGTAAGCCACAATGTACAAAGAGTAAAACGAATCGATTAGAAATTTTTTCGTTTTTTTTTTTTTAGCAACTTAAAAATGTTCGTACTGAAATATTAAATGATATTTGTGGGATACGTATTACTTATCGATATTTCGATGTTTACAAGTAACATCGATGTTGAAAATATAACATCGAAATTAAAACATCGATGTTCAGTGGAAAACATTGATATTTCAGAAACATCGATGTTAGGTGCCCATCCCTACTTAACGGCATATAACACAGGACCAAATTTTTTTTTCTTTTTACGCAAACAAAGTTAGGTGTCTTACACGTATTTTTGGTAGCTGAAAAAATAATCCGTTGTCCGTTTTCCTCTATCACGTCTGGATTTTGCGCAAATCAAGGAAATATAACCTCAAAAGCATGTAAAAATAAAGCAGCATAAAAAAACAGAAAGTTTTGTCTCAGAAAGGCATTATACCAGTCCATATGTTTTTTTTTTTGTATACTGAACATGATTTTGAGATCATAATTGTTCCATAGGCCGTGCATTAAGACATAACCACAAAAAAACATCTTGAAATTGAAAAACATAAATACGTTTATCAAGTAAATTGGAAGTTTAAGCTGGCGAGAATGCGTATATGCATTTTGGAGCGTCTAATCCGAATATGTGATCAAAAGTAACAATTCGCGGATAGATTTTCACATAACCTCCAAAAAAAACCTGACCTGAAATGATAGAAAATATGACCAAAATGTGACATTACATAAATCAAAAGATTAAACGAACAAAAAAGTTTTGTAGTAGAAATGTCAGATTCCATGCCATATGTTTGTTGGTGTGCTGAAAACGTGTTGGACATCACAATTTTTTCATATGCCGAGTATTAAGACATAACCTCTAAATTGACTAAAATAAATCCTTTTTTTAGAGGTATAAGCAGTCAACCTCGTCACAAGTATAAAATATTTCCATATAAACGTGCTTTTTTAAAAGGTGAGTCCCCTCGCCCCTCACCATCGGGGTGCTTTTTAAAAAAGTGACATACTGTCCCAAATCTTTAGCGGACATACATCCCCAAATCGTGACAACCTTCGGGAATTTTACGGTTATTATTACTCTTTTTCTATGATCGCCTACGCATCAAATTTGGACTCGTCACTGAAAAGTACTTTTGACCAGTCTTCTATAGTCCACGATACCTTCGATTTGGCCCAATTCAGTCGATATTTTTTGTGCCTCAGTTAATAAAGGATTTTCTTTAGCCTACGATCATTTACGAAAATTGAGAAATTAAAAATTTGAAAAATAAAATAGTAATACCTTATAAAAACTGAGCCCAGACTGATGAATGTATTTTCTGCAACATTCGCGGGATAGCCTTTCTCCTGTTTCACAGTTCCATTGCACTGTTACATATGTAAGGGTGAGTCAAACTTAACGCGACAAACGAAAGGTACGGATAGGGCATGTTATTCTAAGCAAAAAAGTTCTAATAAACATGTGTCCGGAAATGCTTCCTAAGAACGCTACGGACGTTTAAAGATGGCCGGCCCAAATTGGTTTTCTTGCCTTTTATTTCAAAAACTGCTTAAAATAATTGGTTTAACGTAACAAAACAAACTAAAATTTTACAAAAACTGCTCGAAATGTCCACCATCATTTTCAATGCAAAGTTGACATCTGCGAATGACTGATTAATTCACTCCGCTGCCTTATTAATTAAAAAGAGAAGCAGGCCTTGATAACAATTGAAAGTGTTTGTTTGACAGCCTTGTTTGACGTGTCGATTTAATTCAATTTGTCACTAATTTTAAGCTAGTTTATGAGTAAATTGCGGAAACATGCCAAATACCTACACTACAAGTGAATATGCGGATATTGTGTTTGTTTACGGGTACTGTGATGGTAATGCGCGCGCTGCTGTGAATGAGTACGCCCGAAGATTTCAAATGAGAAGAGTGCCCGACAAAGCGGTATTTACTAGAACATTTCAACGATTAAGAGAAACTGGGACAACTTCTTCGAAATCGCGAGCAGACGGTATTTTTGCACCCCTTCATAATAATCGAAGAACAGAAAATATCCTAGAACACTTCGATCAAATACCTTCAAGTAGCACGAGGAGATGTTCTTTGCAATTAGGCTATTCCCAGAGCATTGTGGACCGAACTCTGAAAGCAGATGGTCGCCACCCCTATCATTTGCAGAAAGTTCAGAATTTGCTTCCTGAAGACCTACCTCGAAGAAGAGAATTTTCAGAGTGGTTCTTGGAACAAATAACAAACGATGCTTCTTACTATCGGAAGGTGATTTGGACGGAAGAGGCAACTTTTACCCGTAGTGGTATCTTTAACCAACATAATGCGCATATTTGGGCCCATGAAAACCCGCATGCTGTAAAAGAACAACATTTTCAACATGAATTTTCGTGCAACGTTTGGATGGGGTTATGCGACGATACACTCATTGGTCCATATTTCTTGCCTCCAAGACTAAATGGTCCGGCCTTTCTTCATTTCCTGGAAAATGAATTTGAAGCAATATTAGATGACATGCCTCTAATCGATAGAGCAAACAGGTGGTTCCAGTGAGACGGTTGCCCAGCCCATTACACTCTACTAGTGCGGCAATGGCTTCACAACCATTTTTCAGGAAGATGGATTGGTCGCGGTCGAGACTGTCCCCGTCCTTGGCCTCCGCGTTCCCCGGACTTAACCACTATGGATTTTTATGTTTGGGGCAGAATGAAGAGCAAAGTTTATGCTGAGCCCGTCAACGACGAAGCTAGTCTCCGAGCGAGGATCTTGCAAGCTGCCCAAGAAATACCACTAGCGGAGTGTCGTGCAGCCGCGCAATCAGTCATTCGCAGATGTCAACTTTGCATTGAAAATGACGGTGGACATTTCGAGCAGTTTTTGAAATAAAAGGCAAGAAAATCAATTTGGGCCTGCCATCTTTGAACGTCCGTAGCGCTCTTAGGAAGCATTTCCGGACACATGTTTATTAGAACTTTTTTGCTTAGAATAACATGCCCTATCCGTACCTTTCGTTTGTCGCGTTAAGTTTGACTCACCCTGTATATCCCTTAAGGTGTTCCGTCGACTTTTTTTGCAAATTTTCACCAACAACCTTTGGCTCCTTTCAGTAAAAGTCTGGGTTTTCCAGGACATTTTACATCTAAATTTCCATTCTCGCGGTAATGCTTTAATATGTCCCCAACAGTAGACTTTGCAAAGCACAATTCTTCCGCAATTTCGCGGATTTTTTTGCCACCCCAGTATTTTTTTTACAATGAGCTGCCGCAATTTTTGATCAGTCGCACGTCCACGGCCCAATTTTATTTAAAAATAACGAATATTCGCCAAAACTACCAGAAATCACCTGTGACTGACACCTAATTGTGAAATTAATGGTTACCGCGGCAACAACAATTTTTTATATATTTTTTAGGGCAGGTCTCTCGATTTTCCGAACATTTAGTTGTCAGCATTCTCAGCAGATATTTATATTTTTATGTCTTAAATTCATAACAAATCCAAGCTAATAATAATTTTCAGCATAATATTATCTTGCAAATATATGTAATTTTATATAGGTTTTTAAAGCGTGGTTGTAAATTTTTGCATCGCAGTGAATAATTTTTTTTGAAAAAATGCGTTTGTCCGAACATACAGTTGTTATGGCTCGTAGTATACAGGTCAGTGCACTCACATTAGAAAAAAGTTGGCCTTGGCCGAACATTTGGACAAAGTCGTTTGAAGGTCAACTTGTTTCTCAGGTGGAACGACATATTCGTTAGAGCGTTTGTTTTTTTGCATTTCCATTAACAATAAATCTAAGTTTCCTCTATAAACTGAAAAATTATCTTGTGCTCTTTGTCATTTATATAGTAACCTCCAGATGACATGTACTAGGAAAGGGTCATACAATTTTTTTCCTTGCGATTTTGAGCCAGATTGAAAGAATATTTCTTCCCGCGTTTTCCCTGTTTCCATTGACACTAGAATCCAAACTTCCGCGACATTGTATGATTTTTTTTATGAAAGATTAACGCGTTGGAGCTTGTGGAATTATGAGTTATTCGGTTTGACATCTGACCCGACATTTGTAAATATAACGATCAATTGTCGCAAAAATTTGTCACTGTTCGGTGCCAGATACACATACATATATGACACGCGTGCATAAAGCCCTTATTCATTTCCGAAACCAGACAAGACGGCTCTGAACTGTCAGCGGTTAGAGACCTTTGATGGGAAAAACATATTGCCTGTTACGCAACCGTTCACCCCCCTTTATCATCAACAATGTTTTACAGCTATTCAGAGACTCGAGCTCGCAAAAAACGGGTATGATATCTTTACATAGGGTTTTTTCCATGAGTTTTTTAATGAAATCCTATTAGGAGAAGGAAAGGAGGGTACTTCTACGTGAATTTATCGGGAAAGTGTAAAGTGCATTTACAGAGGCAGTTCAAGAGAGATTTCCATATATAGTTTCGGTAATATTTTGTTTATGAAAAGTTAATCTAAGCTCTAATGGTAAATAGAAATTATACAGAAACAAAAACATTGTATGGCATGGCATTCAGTGCATGATGATGTGTTGAATCTAACCGGAGAGATTATTTCATAAAATAGTGGTGGTGTAGCAAAACAACTCCAAACATAATGGATGTTAAAAAATATATATGTAAGATGTTAAAAAAATATAATATTGTTACGAATTTCTCTTCAAATAACTCGCTTCTTCAGTTTCAAACACGTTTATTTAACACTGTACAACTCGTCGACCTTAACTGTAAAACATCCAAATCACAACTAACTGAATCCTAGCAACAACACCACTATTTATAATTTTTACATGTTCCAGAAAATTCATTTGACATCTAGAATATTTAATATGTCATTCCATACAATTCTTTACTAACAGCTAGTGTATAAACTAAATAGACTAAGTATGTAAACTATAAAACTTAATAAATGTCAGCTGTCATTAATGACAACAATCGTCACAATATATAAAATGTTTAGTGGTATTTATTAATATTTTTTCTGGATAAAAAAAATAAATACAAAAACTTTTCGTTCTTGGGGTTGTTTCACAATATCAGTTTTTGTTAGTGTTACAGAACGTTTGGAATAAGTATTACAAAACATACTGGAAAAAAACTGTAGATTCAGTAGATAAGAAAAACATATGGTGGTCCATTAAAACAAATCTGGTTAATTGCCACTGACACGTCATTTTTTAACCTCTGTACAGCTGATACTACAGTTAGCATATTTTCTAAAAAATACAATATAGGCAAATTGTTACTGCAAATGTAATTTTTTTAATGGAATCGAAAACTACTTCTTTTGATCTCACTCTCGCTTTTAGAAAAACGACTTTTTCTGTCTTTCCGATGCCATTTTGTTGGATGAAATTTGGGAACTAATTAAGAAAAGTATTATATCGCATGTAATATTCTCTTTCACATAACAAAGTTACATAACCTCAAATATGTCAAAAAACTGTGTTTTTATACTTTCAGGTTAGGATATCTCAAAATCATCGCGCGATAGAGCAAAACTAAAAATCGATTCAAATTCAGCGTCGAAAAATACATAAGAAACGCATGTTCTGACCCCAGATCCAGAGAACTTTTTTTTTGTAAACCTGTGTAATTTCGTTATACGCGTTATAAGAATAAGTTATTTCATATACCACATATATAGATACCATGTTTGCACCGCCTGTTAAAACTTTGGTCGAGAAGTCCAATTTGTTGCAAAGCGCGGATGTAAAACAAGCATTGCTTATGCTCAAGTAGGTAATTAAATAGTTTCACTGTTAACTTTAGAAATAAACCCGTAATACAAATATAGGAAAAGTTAGCTGCTTCACTTGAGCAAACACTGCAAGCGGCAATTAACTGTTTAGTGGGCAATTAAAAGTGAGTTATATCTTAATAAATTGCAGGGATTGTGACTTTAGAGCAAAATGATGTGTTTTAATGAATTTTGTACCGTTTAGGTATCTGTATAAATCAATGTGGACATAATGATCTCTAGGAAGATATTAATAATTACACAGACACAAAAAAAAAATAAAAGTCGAGTGCTAGAATACATAGATGTCTGTTTTGTCCTATTGGCTCTTGCATTCTTCCTAACCTCAAAAAACGCCTTAAATATTCCCGAAAAATCTCAAACAAGTAAATAAAAAGCTTAAATGAGCTGGTCACCATTTCTACCCTTATTTTGTGGCGCTGAGGCCGAATCTGAGGTCACAATTGGCCGATTAGAAATTCTCACATATCCTCAAAAAAAACACCGTAAAAAATGCCAGAAAAATCCCAAATTTTAATATATAAAACAAAGTCGTGTTAGTTACACCATTTATAACTCAAGAACGGCTGGACTGATTTTTATGATCTTTGATCTGTTGGATTCGTCTCCGCCCCAAATAGCAGAATAACTATTAAAATATCGGAAAAATTCACGAAAAAAAAAAAATTATACACAAAATAAATTATAATGTCCACTGCAAATCAGTGACATCGGGTGATCGGTGATCGTGTAACTTTTGACTTGACCGATTGAGGTGGTATTTATGTATGTACTTGAATTGCCGAGACAATGGTTCATAGCTATGCTAAGATTCGATAAGTAGCGCCATGGTCATACAATTCATTAAATTTGATATTAAAAGGGGAGGACAACGTCTGCCTGGACAACTAGTAAGTAAATAAAAAGCATAAATGAGTTTATCACTCTATACGAGGTGTGTAAATTAAGTAATGAGACTGGCAACGTACCGCCCGATCTAGCAACACTGCGGAGATGGAACTTGGAAGGGCGGTAGGTTAACATGTAATGCATCTTCAGTACAAGTTTCACCTTGTTAAAGTCATTTGTTTGTTCTTTGTGACTGTTTTCGTAGACCGATTTTTTTCTAGTGCGTTTTAAAAATAAGTGACATTAATTTTGAGCAACGGTGTGCTATCAGGTTTTGCTTCAGACTTGGACACAGCGCAACGGATACTTTTGCAAAACTTCAACACGCCTATGGAGACAGCGTTTTTTCAGAGCCCAGGTTTTTCGGTGGTTTAAGGCATTCTCAGAAGGAAGAGAGTCGATTGAAGATGAACCATGCAGCGGAAGGCCTTCATCTTCAAAAACCGATAAAAATGTCCATAGAATACGGGATCTTGTGAGTTCAGATGGTTGACGAAAAGAATGATCGGGGAAGAGTTAAATTTGAATCACACCACTGTTCATCAGAATTTGACTAACGAATTGGCGATGAGAAAAATTTGCACAAAAATGGTTCCAAAAAACCTTTCGCAGGAACAAAAGGATATCAGGAGAGAAGCGTGTCTTGACTTTTTGGAATCGATTGAAAATTATCCCCATTTTATCAAATGTGTTATTACTGGCGATGAGAATATACATACTTGAAAAATACTTGAAAAATTTCGAAAAAGGGTCATGCGTGTGAGACCAAACATCAAGAAGAACTGGATGTTGCATCACAACAATGCGCCTTGTAACACAACTATTTCAGTAAACGAGTTTTTACCCAGGAAACATATTCCTGCGGGTCCTTAGCCTCCTTATTCATTTGACTTGAGTCATTGTGACTTTTTTCTCTTTCCGTTATTGAAAAATCACCTCAAGAACGTCATTTTGGGACCATAGAAAACATTCAAACGGCTGTAATCGACCAGCTGAAAGTTCCAGCACTGCTGTGAGGAATGGAAGAACCGTCTCCAGCGCTGTGTGGCTTCTCTAGGGAGTTATTTTGAAAGAGAGTACTGAATTGTAATTCTATTCGAATACAATCATTACTTAATGTACACACCCCGTATGTATCTCTTCCGAAAATAGTAAATAAACTTTATACATACACATACATACATTCTTTAATATTCGTAATTCCTTATTCTTATAACAATAAAGCAATATACAGCAACAATAAATGCAAACAGCCATAATATTTAATTAAATTCATAATACTGCTTTTTTTGCAGCACACAATACTGAATTGTAACTCTATTCGAATAAACAAATTTAACAAAAGCATTCTTATTACTTAATTTACACACCTCGTGCATTCAAGCTAATATAAACGTATTAAAAATAGCTTCTGTAATTCTGTTATCAAATTTCGAAACGCATGAGCCTTATAAAAGTGAAAACTGCCCTGAAATCGATAGATATCTACGAGAAATGTCTTGAAAACTGCGTAAAATTTATGTCGACAACTTAATGTGTCGCGGAGTGTAGTTCTATTAACTTCTACATCATTTCAAGACATTTTCGGTGCCATATATCTTAGCGGACTATATGTACCCGGTTTCCTTTTATATTCTCGCAGGGAGACATTTAAAATGTTTCATAAATTTCTGCAATATACCGCGTAGAGCTTATGAAAGTACTAGTCATTTGTCAGAGAGAAAGTACTCTTTAAAACTTTGCTTTAATGTTCATGTTTGTTCTTCTTTTATATAACCTTACTTACTTAATAGACGACTAGTACCATACTATGCGATGTCGCGTTTACGGAGTATTTCTCAGTAAAGTAAATGATCCCAGTGGATGCTCCCTTTTTTGGAGCGTCAATCTCGAAGGAAAAATTAATGAATTCACTCAATAAAAACCACTTATCCTAATGTTTTCGGATATGATCTTTCAATTTCCGGGGTCAGAATTGTGATTAAATGCTCTAGAAAAAAAAATATGGCTGACTTTATGGAGAAAAGTCCTGAAAATTTGGGGATTTTTTTTATATTATTTTTTTTAGCCCAAAAAGTACTCTAACCTACTCCGAATTGTGGAGGGAGGTGGAGGAAATAGTTAGAGTTGATGATAGGATTTTTTTGCCGACCTCAACTGACTCTAATCTTTTCAAAATGGCGGACATTGCATAAAATCTCACGAAATATGAATTTTTCTCTAGTATTAACGAGAAAATAATGTTATTGTGAGTTTTTCTTGATCCACAGTCATTTTCCTCAATCAAAACAATACTACAGAATATATTTGACTAAATTTTCAATTTTCAATGATGGCAGATTCAAAATGACGACCGGATTTCTCAAGAAATGGCGCGTTTTTCATTATAAAAAGTAAATAGGAGTTCGTAATTATAGTTTTCCTATGTGATTTCATGTTTTAGTGACATTTTGAGTTATTCCTGGTGAAAAAAGTCTGAAATCCAAGATGGCGGATTCAATATGACGGACATCATTCTTGAAAATTCAAAATTTGAAAACCTATTTTTTTTTCTAGAGCATTTAATCACAATTCTGACCCCGGAAATCGAAAGATCACATACGAAAACATTAGGATAAGTAGTTTTTATTGAGCTAATACATTAATTTCCCTTCGAGATTGACGTTCCAAAAAGGACGAAAAATTGTGTCCGTTTGAGTGTTAATTGGTTGAATAAGCATCGTTTTATTGCGATGTGATATTATGAATGAACTGTTATTGCAAGCGCACAACATTACCTATTTCGGGCCCCTCGTATATTAGACGCGGACAGTCTATAATTCGCTGTGTTGTGCGGGCCGTTATTGAAATTGCTTATTTTAAATTATTATTTACATGGTTTGTATAAACTATTTCATATACAATGCCTGTGCCCTTTGACGCGGTGTTGTTATGCTATCCACATAGAGTATTTAATCACTTTTCAGTAATACCAAACTTAATCTTTAAATAAATTAATATTTGATTATAATTTTCGAGCATAACCTTTATTACAATGTTTAACATTAGACAAAGGTTAATTTAAGTATCACTGAAACTGATGTTTCATTCGGAAACCCCCGGTATACAAAATTGTCTTCCTTCAAGATGAATCCATATTATTTTTAAAAATGTTTTTAATTGTCACACCCTATACAGGGTGTCACTACAAAAAAATATACTAGGTGTCATTAAAAAAATTTAGGATGGTACTGCGGGGTGGCAATACAGAGGCGGTATTTTTAAGGGGTAACACTACCTTGTAAATTTTGTTTAACATTTTTTTTATTGGCTTAAATGCTTCCTTAAATATCCAAAAATGATATCCAAAAGGTTTTATGTGAGGGAAAATTTTTAAAGTGGTCGAAAAATTCGATTTTCCGACTGAAGTCAAGGTACGTGCGCGTTCCATATCGGTGTAGTAGGGGTCATTATTCCTTCGTAAAACACAAGATTACTAGAATTAGAAGGACATGAAAGCAGGAAACAGCAGAACGACAGATTTGATCGACTTGAAATTTTAACTGTAGCTAAAAAAATTAAATTTTCTAGTGAACGCCGGAGAACCTTTTGATATAAGAAAACTTACCGATTTTCTAGCCGATTTTCGGCCGATTTTTTCCGAAAAAACGTGTTTTTTTTAAACTGGCGCCATTTGTTTTAAATCAATATTTCGAGAAGTTCTACGGTTATTCACTAGATTTTTCGAGATAATTTCAAAATCGTTTTGGTTTTTTGTTCTAGATTCACAATTGCGACCTGTAGGTTTACGGCCAGGGAAGTCATAAAAAAAGAAATTTCATTTCGAGAGCTGTTTTTCCGCCATTTTGTTTTTAAATGACTTTAAAAACATATTTTTGTGTATTTTAAGAGATGTGTAATGATGTCTAAAAAAACCGAATTTCAATAAATTGTTTTGCCTTTCTACAATAAATTCGAGAAATCTTGATTTTGACCCCAAAAAGGTAATGTTACCCCTTAATTCTACAAGTTATAACTTTTATAAATCACTTAGGGACACCCTTTATATCAACTTAATAATGGTCTAATAGCAAAAAATAGCTTAAAGCTCTGTTCGTAGAAACAATTTGTGATAGTTTCCAGTTTCCAGTTTATTAGTAAATAGAAAGAGTGAAGAAGTTGAACGGCACTGGTCCAATATTTATAATTCTGACGGTTGGAAACCGTCAGAAATACATCCGAGAACAGATCTTATATTATTAAATGCTGATTTAAATTTCAAAGTTAACCTAAATCTGTCTGAAGCAATAAAATAATTTTAACAGATCTCACAGCACTTCATTCTACCTCACTATTACACTGTTTATATTGTCTGTGGTGGATTTTTTTACATTTTTATAAATCTTTATAAAAAGTCGCTACGGAATATTCAGAAGTGCCACGCATTTATCAAGTCGAAGTACTTCTCAAAGTCCCGGCACCGTCAATCCAAGCCGCACGAAAAATAAATCTCTGCGGAAATGAATCTTCTGTTCCTCCAATACCGCTATCGCCGCGTTACTAGGGCGTTTGCGCCAGTGGCGACACATATACAAAACGAAAGGGCAAATAAATGCTTAAAAAAATATCTCAACTTTACATTTCCAAATCGGTGGATAGGAAAGCGATTACCGCTAGAATGGCCAGCACTATCGCCTGATCTTACACTATTAGACTTCTTATAGCGATATGTGAACAGTATGGTAAGTAAAACTAAACAACGCGACCTAGCTGAGTTAAGAAGGGGAATCACTCTCGCGATTAGGTCGCTTGCGCGTCAGATGTTGATTAAAGTTAGAAGACATTTTTAATTACGATTGGGATGTTGCTAGCCGGAGGCATGCATTTCGATGACCTCGAATTTATTAGAACTAGACATGTGAACAGTACCAACACATGTAATAAGACATCTAATAAGTTATTTGAACTCGAAGTCTTGTTACTTTAGATTTATCTGAAGAATTTATACTTATTCCATAAAAAGTACAAAAGTACTGCCAATCCATGTTTGAAAGAGATCTTGGCT
The DNA here is from genome assembly GCA_029963805.1 of Aromia moschata. Classification (NCBI taxonomy): domain Eukaryota; kingdom Metazoa; phylum Arthropoda; class Insecta; order Coleoptera; family Cerambycidae; genus Aromia; species Aromia moschata. Next base: position 6,118,076 of record JAPWTK010000001.1, read on the forward strand.
ATTTTTACGTTCTTTTGGCATGCTCAATCCGCCCTTATGTTGTCCAAGCACTCTAAATCACAATGACACTGATACGCGTAACGAAACACTCGGTACATACATACAGTAGACGAAATGCCACAGCGCGGGCATTCTCGACGGAGCGTGGTTCTCAACTGGTTTTATTGCGATGTGATATTATGAATGATATGTTATTGCCAGCGCACAATACTACCCATTTCGGTAGTCTCGTATGTCAGATGCGGACAGTCTATGATTCGCTGTGTTGTGCGAGCCGCCATTGAAATTGCTTATTTTAAATTATTAATTACATGGTTTGTAGAGACTATTTCATACAATGCCGTGTTCCCCTGATGTGGTCCTGTTACTAATCATAATTCATTCTAAAAATCACATGGAAACTTAAAATAGGGGTGAAATGATTACTAACATCTGAATTTCCCATTTTTTTGGGCATAAAAACCATTAGAAATCAACAAACACCTGGTTTTGGTCCCTTTTGTAACTATGCACCGCCTACCCTGCCGTGGCGCCACTGGTATCCAGATAACCTCGCGTCTTCTACGGCGTACACAATTTTTTTATGACAGGTTCATATGCAAACGTAAAATATGGTCGGTCCTTTTTTATTTCAACGAGGATATTCAAAGGATATTGCGTTAAAATACAGTGTTTTGTTTCGGAGATTTTATTTAAGATTAATACTAGCCTGTTTTCTATGAGTAAAAGAAAACATTGTAACGTAAATTTAAATAAAACAATTTCCTCAAAAACGGATTACCTATATCAAGGTATAGATGTATTAAGGTAACAAGGCACATTTTTAAATAGAGGCTAAGGAATCGAAAAACGAATAAAAAAAACCACGAATACTACAATTAGGGTGTACAAAATTTTAAGGGTAGTTTACCTCGAGGCTCCGGAACTAGTATCAACTTGGAGGGTTCTATTTAGTAGCAGTACGAGCCAAACTTTATTATAATACAGCAAGAATTGAAATCGTTATTTATGAAAAACTGGATTTTCCATTCTGTTTAAAAGTAAGCATCTCAATAGGAATGCGTCCTTTCGAAAAAAAATATGTGAACATAATATACGGAGTCCAGTAAAAATTTATAACAATGACTATAATTTTATTGTATTAGAGTATACATTTGAGTAGAGAGTATACAAATGTATACAATGAGTATACATTTGTATTAGAGGAACATTTCTCAAAGAAAACTTGTTTCCTTATTCTGGGTTTATGTTTGATTGAAGATGTAATTTCATTAAAATTTTACGTAGTCGTATATATGTATATATATTATAATAAAAGTAGTTATTAGTTCAAAAAAAAAAAAAAAAACAAATATGTATGCCACAGCTGCCACAACTGCTGAAGATCTCAAGAACATGCACTAAAATAAGTCAAGCAACTTTTGTTTGAAAAAGTTTCTTATAAAACAGGTGGTTCAAAAGATACATGCTTTATTCCAGCCTTTTGCCGGGCCATGTAGTATTATTTTAACAAAAAACTTGGATCTCCCGGGTTTTCCCATATTAATCTGGTACACCCTATATGACTGACTATTTCAGTATTATGCTGTTATGATTTATTACAAACATGTAGAGAACTAACATGTTATTAAATACCTACGTACTAGTTAAAGTTTTTTTCTTAATCTACAACAAACTATTAGTAATACATGTATTTATTAATAATGTATTTCATGAAATGTAGCGACAAACATTACTACTCTCTAATAATAATAGTAAGGTTGAATAATAGGACTATAACTCGATCGATCTGTCAAAATTCAAATCGAACTAACTTCGACATTTCGACATTGTTTTAGTTTAGCTCCCCCTTCAATTTTATAATATCATTTATTACTATCAGTGATAATGCATATTATTTTAAATTGACTCGGGCAACAATTAAACTTATGTAAAATTGAGGGTTCAAAAAGTAATTAGACAGTGACACTTACTGATGAGGCTTGGTTCCATCTTTCGCGCTACGTTAACTCTCAGAATATGAGACTTTGGAGTCCTGCTGCAACCAGCTGCGGGCTGCGAGCAGCTGAGCAGAAGGACGATTGTTGGACCTATATTTTTTAATAGAACTCTGAATGCAAAGAGGTACCGTTTAGAAAACTTAACACCTTCACCAAGTTAAGGGTAAACACTGGTAGCAAAGTGTTGAGAACCCACATATTTCGAATTAAAAACGCAATAAGGTTTTTTATTTCTGTTTTTTATACACCCGGCAAAAGTGCCCATCACATAATTTGACAGCCTTGGCAATTCTAAGAGGTTATAAACTTATTAAACTTTTCTGCCTGGCCAACTATGATGAGGTTTTTTTTCTGAATGGCTCATTACTAGTTAGGTTTTTTTTTTTAATATCATTACAATTTTAACTTGAAAATATTAATGCACTTTATATTCTCCCCTCCCCGTGCCACTTAACCCATTCAATCAATAATACAATGCTTTAATCCTGATCCCTACCACTTCTACGCGAGTTCTATTTATAAAATCCACCCTCCATCGCCCTGCAAAAAAATCGTCTGCTAACACCCCTGGAAACGGGACGTGTTTATAGAATAAGGAGCGAGGGGGTAAAATATTCACTACTAGGTGTGTCGCAATAACGACGCTGGGTTCACAAAACCATTTGGTCCTGGTTTGGAAGTGTCACTCGAGACGAGGGCGATGAATAAATAAAAGGTTTGAAGTGTATCGAGCCGGAGGCCACGGATGCAGCCCCTCCCACTCCTCCTCCTCATCCACACCCCCACACACTCACACACTTTCTCTGGCGTTGACTCTGGAAACGCGGCTCGTCGCCAATTCCTCCTTTATTTCTCCAGTGAGCGGATGGGATTCTGTAAAATAAAAAGGGGGGGGAGAGGGTGAGAGAGGGCAATCGACGGAATAGTCGCAGAGAGCGTATATTCTCCTTACTTTGTCCTTGCGATGGCGCGCAGAATATATAAAAGCGTTTTATAGGTTAAAATTAGGGTCCGGCAAGTGTGCCACAACGCAGGGTTGGACTCATAATTCGTAATGTCATTGACTGAAGGACGTATGAGACACTAGAAAGACGGAGTAAAAATGTGATAATAATGTACATACGAGGTGTGTAAATTAAGTAATGAGACTGGCAACATAGCGCCCGATCTAGCAACACTGCGGAGATGGGACTTGGAAGGGCGGTAGGTTAACATGTAATGCACCTTTAGTACAAGGTTGAACTTATTAGTCATTTGTTTGTTCTTTGTGACTGTTTTCGTAAACCGTTTTTTTCCTAGTGTGTTTTAAAAAATGAGTGATATTAATTTTGAGCAACGGTGTGCTATCAGGTTTTGCTTCAGACTTGGACACAGCGCAACGGATACTTTTGCAAAACTTCAACACACCTACGGAGACAGTGTTTTGTCAAGAGTCCAGTTTGTTTCGGTGGTTTAAGTAATTATCTGAAGGAAGAGCGTAGTTTGAAGATGAACCACGCAGCGGAAGGCCTTCAACAACCGATGAACACGGGATCTTGTGCATTCAGATCGTCGGTTGACTACAAGAATGATCCGGGAAGAATCACACCACTGTTCATCAAATTTTGACTAACAAATTGGGGATGAGAAAATCTAAGCAGAAATGGTTCGAAAAAAACTTTCGCAAGAACAAAAGAACATCAGGAAAGAAAGGTGTCTTGACTTTTTGAAATCTATTGAAAATTATCCCCATTTTATGGAACGTGGTGATGAGACTTGGGTGTTTGAGTACACGGAAACCAAGCGCCAAAGCATGGAATGGCACACTTTCAAGCTCTCCAAGGCCCAAAAAAAAGCAAGATTGAATAAGACGAATATCAAATGCATGCTGATTTGCTTTTTTGATAGCCAGGGTATTACCTACAAAGAGTTTGTGTCTCCAGGCCAAACAGTAAATTAACACTGTTATAGAGAGGTTCTTGAAAAACTTTGAAAAAGGGTCATGCGTGTGAGACCAAACAACAAGAACAACTGGATGTTGCATCACAACAATGCGCCTTTTCACATAGCCATATCAGTAAACGAGTTTTTAGCCAGTAAAACAAAACCTGTGGCTCGTCAGCTTCCTTATTCATCTGACTTGTAACCGACCAGCTGAAGGCTATTCCATTATATGAGTTCAAGCACTGCTCTGAGGGATAGAAGAACCGTCTCCAGCGCTGTTATTCCCAAGGAAGTTATTTTGAAGGAGACAATACTGAATTGTAATTCTATGGCAATAAAATAATTAAAAAGAAAATCAGTCCCATTACTTAATTTACACACCTCGTACCTATCGCTTGTGTCATTGAGAAACACCAACTGTCTGCATTGCTTGAGCGTACGTTGCCCCAACGTAGGAAAATAATCGTTTCACATCTACTGAAGTTAAAGGTGCACATTTCAAATAGTCCACGAGGACGACACACTACGCACCTTATTTTCACGAATTTCACGCAGTTGTTTGTATCACTAACAGCTGTTTGTTGTTAGTTGTCACTAACATCGGTACATTATAATTTTTTACATCTGCAGAGGACAATGCACGTGTTATTACTATTATATTTCTATACTTTGATCTGTTGTTTGCAAAACCACCTTTAAATGTAACGTTGTTTCTGTAGATTATCATGTTTTATAGCAAATATTTACCGCATAATATTTTCACAACACTCTACATTTTCTATAAAGTAATCGTACTCTCAAAAAAAAAAAAACTGTTACAGATAGTGTCTAAAATATTGATGATGACTACAATTTACTTTGATCCATATTACGTGTCTACATTTTGATAATTGATCAACTGTTATCTGTTTTGCAGATGATTGGCTGTGATTTAAGGATAGGATCCACGAAGCAAGTGGATGAATGTGGAGTATGTGGTGGAGATGGTTCTTCATGTTCAAGGCCCCTTTATCATTGGAATTTGGCGTACACGTCGTTATGCTCAACAACTTGTGGAGGTGGTACGTAAAAATATAAAACATATAAATATATACAAGGTGTTCCACCGGTTTCATCCATAAATTTGAGAAAAAAATATATCAAATAAATGCTGCCTAGAAATTATGTGGTGTATATTTGTAAAATGTTTCTAATCATACAGGATGCTCTCCATTTATTATAACTGCTACACAACTTCGTTATTTTTAATGGAATACAATTATTTATTTTTGTACATTTTTCGATACTCTCCTAAATTTTAGCCGACTATGAGTTTAGTGCTATAATTATTTCAGAATTCACATTTCATCTGATTATTTTTGTTTGAAATAGATGGCATCGACTGGTTCATTGAAATTAAACGTAATAATTGTAATTAGTGCTGTATTTCACTTGTAATGGATGATATACAAACGGCAAAATTAGATCCGCTCATTTGCAACGTCTGTTGCATACTGGAACTGTCTTTGTTTTATCGAGTCTCTGTTTATGGCGGCGCAGTGTTGCCACTTATTACATAAAATCTTACATTATGAGAACTATTTTTAAATACATGGTATGACAGTAAATATTCAATAAGACATAAATAACATTAATTCTAACAATTTTAAATATGTATATTTGTTTCTCCCACTGTTAATTATACAGTGCTTTCACGAACAAATTCGATATTTCTTTTTAAGATAGGTTTCACAAAAAAAAGCTCTAACCGATCAAGTTTGTTTTTTAAAAAGATCCTTTTTCCAATAAATGCCACTTCCAGTCTTTTGTTTTCGAGCAATGACGTAATTGGCAGTTTTTTTTAATGGCAATCCTATTTTTTTATAGCAAGCAAACAAAAGATGATCTAGAAATGGCATTTAATGGAACAATTATTTTTTTAAAAGACAAAATCGACCCGTCCGAACTTTATTTTCTAAAATCCTTCCTAAAGAGAATTTTCCAGTTTACTCATATCATTGTGACAACACTGCACATATGAGGTGTGTAAATTAAGTAATGAGACTGGTTTTTTTAAATTTTTTTATTCGAATATAATTACACTTCAGTATTGTCTCCTTCAAAATTACTTCCTTGGGAAGCCACACAGCGCTGGAGACGGTTCTTCCATTCCTCATACCAGTGCTAGAACCCATATACTGGAATAGCCTTCAGCTGGACTTCACAAGGACTAAAGTCAGGCGAATAAGGAAGCTGAGAAGCCACAGAAAGGTTTTTAGTGGCTAAAAACTGGTTTACTGAAATGGCTGTGTGATGAGGCGCATGTCGTGATGCAACATCTAGTTGTTCTTGATCTTGATGGTCTCACACGCATGACCCTTTTTCGAAGTTTTTCAAGAACCTCTCTGTAAAAGTGTTGATTTACTGTTTGGCCTGGAGGCACAAACTCTTTCTGGACAATTCCCTGGCTATCAAAAAACAAATCAGCATGAATTTGATCTTAGACTTGCTCATTCTTGCTTTTTGGATCTTGGAGAGCCTGAAATGTGCCATTCCATGCTTTGGCGCTTGGTTTCTGGGACGTACTCAATCACCCAAGTCTTATCACCAGTAATGACACGTTCCTTAAAATGGGGATAATTTTCAATCGATTCCAAAAAGTCAAGATACCTTTCTTTCCTGGCGTCCTTTTGTTCCTGCCAAAGGTTTTCTGAAACCATTTTTGGGCAGATTTTTCTGATCCCAAATTCGTTAGTCAAAATCTCAAGAAGAGTAGTGATGTGATTCAAATTTAACTCTTCTCCGATCATTCTTGTTGCCAACCGATGATCTGAATGTACAAGATCCCTTATTCTATCGACATTTTCATCGGTTCTTAAAGATGGAGGCCTTCCGATGCGTGGTTCATCTTCAATCGATCCTCTTATGCCTTAAACCACCAAACTACCTAGGCTCTTGAGAAAACACCGTCGTTGAAATTTTGCAAAAGTATTCGTTGCGCTGTGTCCAAGTCTGAAGCGAAACCTGGTAGCACACCATTGCTCAAAATTAATGTTACTCATTTTTAAAACGCATTACAAAAAACAGGTTTACGAAAACAGTCACAAAGAACAAACAAATGACTCTAACAAGTTCAAACTTGTACTGACAGTGTTAACCTACCTAATGTGTTAACCTACCTCTCTTCCAAGTTCCGTCTCCGCAGTGTTGCTAGATCGGGCGCTACGTTGCCAGTCTCGTTACTTAATTTACAGACCTCGTATAATAGTAGCAACCGTTTGGTCAAGTCTAGCCATCCTAAATTAATGCCCTATTAATTTACTACTTCATTAAATGATAATACCAGTAATCAACAATATTAGCAGTTAATCTAGATCGGTACCCGATAACCACAGGCAATCATATATGTTACAGATTAGGTTAAACAACATTCCATAATATCGCTGTCACCGAATTTATGTTCGTCTGTAGGTAGGAGATTATGCTCAACTGTGCCAAGCAATAATTATATTTGCAGACTGTATTTAATTAATACAACCGTTTATTTTGCTTTGCATATTTATTTCGTAACCGTCAAGGAAGAGAAAATAAAATTCCTAGTTTCAGCGTCCGTTATTCACTTGTATAATACTTGATCCGTTGAAACAATAGTTATGAAACTTTCAGTATGGTTCTGCATCTGCGAGTATGAGAGGTTTAAGACGAGACAAGCCTCATACAGTCTGGATTTATAATTCAGCAATTCTCGCATAGCTTCTACTACAGTGTTGAATAGTTAAATATATGGCGAAGGCGCCAAGTCAAATGATGTCCCCTATTAATAAGTGGATAGTAACTAATGAAAATAAAAAAAATAAAAAAACTGTTTTTTAACTGTTTTTTAAATAAACTTACCTTCATTCTATGTCGAAGTTTAACTTTTGATTGGTCGCCATTTTATAATGGCTTGATAGAATTGCGCCAAAATTTAGGAGCATACTACATGAAATAAGAGGTTTCAAATGATGTATCACAAGGCATAATAATATGTTGTTGTTTAAAAAAAATATCGATGACGTCATATCTTTGACAGCTGTCAATAAAAAAAAGTACGTCAAAATGTTGGCAAATAAATAATTTAATTGACGTATTCGAGTGTTTTTTTTCTAAAAAAAAATGTCCTTTAAATTTTATCGAATTTATGCGCGACATTACGTTCTCAATGTATAGAGACATCCAAAAAAAACGTCATCAAAGTTGGCCGAGAAAAAAAATACGTATTTCTATTCTTAATAGAATTTATAACCTTATTTACTTGTCAAGACTGTCACATCATATGACAGCCATTGTTTATTTTACAAATTGTGACAGTCACTTGTCAAAAGTTTGACATAACCGAAAAGCTTAGACATGACCGCGAGTTGATGACGTTTTTTTTTTTGGATGTCTCTATATAATTAGACTTTTTTGAAATATAACTAGAGAAAATGGAAACAAAAAAAATGCAAAAAAAAAACAAAATTAATTTTATACACATATGTATATGTAATATTCTATAGGATGCCATTGAAAAATTGGTCAAAACTTTAAACTGTGAAGTGTAATACAGTCACAAAAAATAATAAAAGTTCGAATTATTTGAATTCTCGTTTTCAGTTTTTGCGTTTATAAAATTTAAACAAAATCCTTTCCAAATGTTTAGAAGATGTATATCATTATCTACTGATGAATGTGGGTTTATTTATCTTTAAAATACTGTACTGAATGTCCTTATAGATACCTATACCTTATGTAACATTCACATGAATTTCTGGGAATATACATACATATACAGTGAGGGCGTAAAAAAACGCATGAATTCTATAAAAATCAAAGGCTATTTTTTTTTTTTTTGAAAAACGCTGGGACACGTCAAGTAAATTTTTCATTTGTCGATTTTTTTCGTACTTCAAGACTTGACAGCTGTCCAAGATATCACGTCATTAATATTTTTTTTAAATGACAACATGTGGCTTACCTCATTTGAAAGCTCGTATTTCTCACAGTATTCTAATCAATTTTGGCTCAATTCTATCAAGCCGTTGAAAATAGTGAATGTTCAAAATTTAAAATTCGACAAAAAAACGAAGGAAAGTTTATTTAAAAAAATCACTCGAACACGAGAGAAGGTCTACAGCTATTTGCTCGGCTATTTGACATAATAGTCGTAGTAATAGGCACTCTCAATAGTTATCCAGAATTCCGGAAATTTTTTTGAATTTCCATTTTTTGAATTTCATAACTCCTGATCTATACTATTCGGCTTGTTTACATACATGCTATGTTTTAATAACCCCACAAAAAGAATTCCACGGGGGATTAGGTCAGGCGACCTAGGAGGAAACTGGAATTGAGCCCTTCGCCCAATCCATCGACCCGGAAATACTTCGTTTAAAGATTAATTTAAGTAATTAATTTAATTAAAGTAATTAAGAATGAGATTTATATTATCTATTCTCAATTTTTGGAATTCTGGATAACCGTTGAGAGTGTGGTATGTCAAATAGCCAAGCAAATAGTTTAGAACCTTTTGTGTCTGAGTGATTTTTTAAATAAACTTTCCCTCGTTTTTTTTTTATCGAATTTTAACTTTTGATTGGTCGACATTTTAAAATAGCTTGATGCAATCGCGCCAAAATTTAGGAGCACACTGCGTGAAACTTAGAGTTTTCAAATGATGTATCACAAACCATATGTTGTCATTAAAAAAAATATGGATGACGTCATATCTTTGACAGCTGTCAATAAAAAAACAGATGAAGTAGGTAAAAATATCGGCAAATAAAAAATTCAATTGACGTGTCTGAGGATTTTTGTAAAAAAAATCCCTTTACGCGACTTTATGCCCTCATTGTATGTATTGTTTCCAACATCATTCAGTTAAAACATCCAAGTCCTTACTAATTGTGGTTAAACGTTACAACTGTGGTAGCAAGTTCGCGTGCTTCTCGCACATGCAAAATAGTTGGAATAAGTACCCCACCAGTAACAGATAACGAGTGTGCTTGCGTTGCGTCTTTATTGTGGTTGTTATTGCAGGCTACAAAATGTCACGTCCCGTTTGCCAGAACCGCGTGACCGGGGACGAAGTGGAGGAAGAACTTTGCAACGACTCGCAGAGACCGGACTCGACCGTGGTGGAATGCAACGTTCACAGTTGCCCTCCAAAGTAAGTTTTCGATATACGTACAGCATCGTCAGCGTTAAGTGTCGTAAATTGTTAACATTCGTAGACCTAAAGTGACGTGAAAACTACGTTTTTTACACGTCGCTGGATGGGTCGCAACTATTCTTTGTGATATGTAGATTATTAAAATCTCATTTTACTTTATAAAGAGCCGTCCAAAAAAAACGTCATCATATCTGACTATGAACGAGATACAAATATAAATAGTGCTCATCAGTAGCGGCTCGTGACTTCTTTTTTTGGGAAGACAAACATATTTTGTAAACATTTTTGTTTCCTAAATTTTTGTGATGGTAAACATTGTTAGTAATATGCCGCATAGTTAGGAGAAGGACCTCTACTTGGTCAATAAAATATATTAAGTACATTTGTCTAACATAATGTACCTAATATATTTTATTGGTTCAGCAAAACCATTGGGAAGGTATAGAGTTTCCATCAAATTATTTTACAATTAAAAGATGCAGTGAAACAAAATACCGATTTTTATCAGGACTGCGTCAATTTGACGGGCTGAATTGATCATTCATAATATTTTGTTTGCCTAAAAGATGTAATTTACAAACGAACCTAATATGTTCCTGATTTTTTGAATGTGTCAACTGAACAAGATAAAGTTTTAATATTTTATCAAATCCAGACTTTGTCCAAGCCTCCACGATTTGAAAATAATACACACGGCCAACAAATAATTTATTTAAAGTTAACGAACCACTTAGCCATTTGCATTTATCATACCACGTATTAACAAAACTACGAGCAGGCTTACCCTGTTTAATTAAAGTTTTACTTATATCTGGCAGTGGTATTCTTAAATCTTTAACAAATAATTTATCCTCATAAGACAGGCGACTAAATTTGTAGTTTATATGATACTCAACAGTATCATTGCAGGTTCGAATATTTATTTAAGTGTCATGACATCTCGTATTGTTATTTTTACGAAACACACTGCTACACTCGCCAGTTACCTTCATTATAATTTTGTATAGTTAATTAAATGATACGTTCAAATAATGACTTACGTAAGTAATATGGTACACTTTCAATAATTATTATTACCCTCCTATACCACTCAAATTTCGTAATTAATTTGAAACCCAGATCATATACCCCATAAATCCTGTGATTTGACCCCCTATGATTTTTTTCTCTAAACTCCTGTTGACAATACTTGTTGTTGTTATTGACTCAGTTAAAATAAGAGATAACTCCTGTTATTATTGACTCAGTTAAAATAAGAGCTCAAGTGTAAATATGGGCGTTCGTCTTTTTCTTTACTAGTGTCTTATTTTTTCGAAAGTATAGTTTCTTTTTGAGATGAAGCTTATTATTTCTTTAAGTGATTTTATTGACTTTTATTTGATTTTTTTTTTATATACCCAGTTAAAGTACCCATCACATACTGTTATAAACCATAGATTAGAGAGGTTTTAGATTATAAACAATAAGAATAGAAATACGTCTTTTTTGTCTGGCCAATTTTGATGATTTCTGTGATGATTTTTTTTTTGGATGGCTCGATGCAATTATGATATATAAATAGTTTTTTTTTGTGCCTTGGATTTTACGGGGGCGAGGTTCGCCACTCGGCGCTCTTCCAACTCCCGATACACTCACACAGTAACACCCATGTCCTAATATAGTTGCCAAGTCTATTAGGCGGGACTCAAACCCCACTGACAGAGGTTCAGCAGATGGCTGAGATTGCCACCTCTGGTACCATCCACTAGAAGCCTCTGCCCGACAAACTTTCACAGAGTAGTTACTGTCACCCATCCGAAACGCAACCCGACTGATCGTTGCTGCACTCGGATTATCGGAGTTTAGCGTTCAGTCGGATTACCATATGTTTCTCTTATGCTCTAGTTATAAATGACATTTGCAAAAAAAGTCCCGGAGCTATCCACAAGGCCGCTGAACTAGATTTCCGACAGCCTACCCTTATGATCCTATGTCGATACATAGGATCAAACTCTAATATCATAGTTTGAAAACAATGCAGCAGCGTGAAATTATCAATCAATCAACAGACTAAATTGAAAGGATTTCGAGTTACGCTCAGATAGTGCAGCGCGAGGTCATAGACGATTTAGAACGACTAATAGCATGGGGGGGGGGACACATACATATTTCTCATACTTCCAGGATTTATCTCGGGTGTGAGCGCTCTCTACCTATAAAAATCTTTGATACCCGAGTTATCTCGGGCATGTTCATTAAACGGTTAATGCAAACGTTCATTTTATTTGAAAGCAATGCAAATCAATGCAATATTTCCGCACATTTTAATTACTTTTAATGGGATGATTTCTATCCCTTCTAACGGAAGGAATGGTGCCCTTTGAGTGACGCACTCAGAACCCTGCTGCCTCACCGACAGATAGCAAACAGCGGCCGCCGAGAGCTTCTCCTCTCGTCTCACGAAACAATCTCTGACTTTTGTTTCCGTTTAATTACGAAACAACGTCGACAGACATCAAAACGCGAAGGGTGTTAGTTACCTACCAATTAGAATCAGCGGAATCGCTTGAGACGGATCCGACGACGCGTTTCATCCGCGTATTCAGGGCTGGGACCCTTCAAGGGATAACAAAAGCGAAGGAAGGACGGACGGAACGTCTGTCGAGCCCTAGACGGCGGGGACGTCCTTGTACAGGGTTAATCGTATAAACGGAAAATTTGTTTCGATGAAATGTTCCAGTTTTGACTTGTTTTGTACGATGTATTTTTGATGTACGAGGTGTGTAAATTAAGTAATGACACATGACATGATGATTTTTTAATTTTTTTTTATTCTAATAGAATTACCATTCAGTATTGTCTCCTTCAAAATAACTTCCTTGGGACACCACACAGCGCTGGAGACGGTTCTTCCATTCCTCATAGCAGTGCTGGAACTTATATACTGGAATAGCCTTCAGTTGGTCGGTTACAGCCGTTTGAATGTTTTCTATGGTCCCAAAATGACGTTCATTGAGGCGATATTTCAATCTCGGAAAGAGAAAAAAGTCACAAGGATTAAAAAAGCTGAGGAGCCAAAGGAATGTTTTTACTGACTAAAACCTCGTTTACTGAAATGGCTGTGTGACAAGGCGCATCGTCGTGATGCAACAACCAGTTGTTCTTGATGTTTGGTCTCACACTTATGACCCTTTTTTGAAGGTTTTCAAGAACGTCTCTGGAAAAGTGTTGATTTACTGTTTGACCTGGAGGCACAAACTATTTGTAAACAGTTCCCTGGCTATCAAAAAAAGCAAATCAGCATGCATTTGATCTTCGACTTGCTCATTCTTGTTTTTTGGGTTTTGGAGAGCTTGAAGTGTGCCATTCCATGCGTTGGTGCTTGGTTTCCAGGTCGTACTCAGGCACCCAAGTCTCATGACCAGTAATGACATGTTCCATAAAATGGGGATCATTTTCAATTGATTCCAAAAAGTCAAGACACCTTTTCTTCCTTGTCCTTGTGTTCCTGCGAAAGGTTTTTTGGAACCCTTTTTACGCAGATTTTTCTCATTCCCAATTCGTTAGTCAAAATCTGATGAACAGTGGTGTGATTCAAATTTAACACTTCCTCGATCATTCTTGTCGTCAACTGATGATCTGAACGCACAAGATCCCGTGTTCTACCGACATTTTTATCGGTTCTTGAAGATGAAGACCTTCCGCTGCGTGGTTCATTTTCAATCGACTATTTTCCTTCTGAGAATACCTTAAACCACCGAAAGACCTGGGCTATTGAAAAAATACTGTGTGGAAGTTTTCCAAAAGTATCCGTTGCACTGTGTCCAAGTTTGAAGCAAAACCTGATGGCCCACTGTTGCTCAAAATTAATGTCACTCATTTTTAAAACGCACTAGAGAAAACAGGTTTACGAAAACTGTCACAAGGATCAAACAAATGACTCTAACAAGTTCAAACTTGTACTGAAGGTGCATTACATGTTAATCTATTGCCCTTCAAAGTCCCGTCTCCGCAGTGTTGCTAGATCGGGGCTACGTTGCCTCTCTCGTTATTTTATTCTTAAAAAAAAATTAAAAAACAGTCTCATTACTTAATTTACACACCACGTATGTACGAGTATCTAACACGGAGTACGTAACATTCTCCGAATTAGCAACACAAACGGCGTAGATCTTTTACGTGACCAGCCCCGTACCGCTCTCTCGGCAAGACTTATTATCGCAAGAGTCGTGTTTATGTCTGGGAACTTCGGGAACAGAATTTACCCCGGCAAGGCTCCAGAGGGAGAGATGTCTGCCTCATTCAGTATAAAATGTTGCATTAGTATTCTGAATTATACACACTTAAAAGTTTGTTTGCTATTGAGGCAGCCACGCGCCTGCTAACGGTCCTGCTGCTGGAGGATAGATCAGAAAGTTTCGCGGTTGATTTAACTTTAATAGCTTGCCATGTATGTGTGGAGGCGAGCTGTAAGCAATTCAGTTGTCCCGTAAATAATGTACTTAGTTTGTTTACTTGGATGAGTGAAATAACGCTGGATGTTTTCAAACTAAATTGAGGAAAGACGACAATAAGGGGAAGCCCGGGCAAAGGGAGTTATGACATGACTGTTTTCCATAATTCCTCATAGATAGCGTCACGTAACTCGAATTGACCAAATATTATTTTGTTCTCGATGCCAGTCATGTCAGCGTCTATCATCCGTTGAGAGTGTAAATATATCCACAGTAAGCAAATTTAAATTTTACGAGGGTTTGTTAAAATATTGAGCGAGTAAGTATTGTGATTTAATTGTAATACGAGGTATGGCAGTTTGATCAGAACTGTGTCTGGTGATACTTTCTCCACCCTGAGCTCGTCGGACAAGCCAGTAGGTCGTTCGGTTTGACTGTAGCAATCGTTTGAATTAGTCTACGCACCAGTGACGCGTCGAACAAATGTTAAGAGTTCAGATGGAGCAACGTTATGGAACAAATGTTAAAAGAAGTGTACAGGAATGAATGTTTATCCCGCACACAAGTTTTTGAATGGTTTAAACGGTTTAAAGCGGGACGTGAAACGATCGAAAACGATCCGCGCCACGGGCTGTCCTCAACTTCGAAAACGGACGAAAACATTGAAAAAATTGGTAAACTAATCCGCGAAGATCAACGTCTAAGCATCCAAGGCCTTGCTGAAATAACAGGAATCGACAAAGAACGTGTTCGCCAGATTTTGCATGAATCGTTCAACATGCGCAAAGTTTGCGCAAAAATGATGACAAAACTCCTCACTTCCGAGCAAAAGGAATCAAGAATGAACATTTGCGCTGTCATTCTAAACAACATTGACGCTGATCCAGGCTTGTTAGACACGGTGAGACTGAAGGGGACAAGATTAGAAAGTGTGGAAGCGGTTAAAGTAAAAGCGACGGAGGTTCTGAACCAGCTGACAGAAGCGGACTTCCAGCACTGCTTTCAACAATGGAAAAGTCGTATGGAGCGGTGGAGAGATCGCCAAAAAAAGTACAATGAAGACGAAAAGTTGCTACTGTAATTGGTAACGAATAAAAAGTGTTATGACAGCAGTTCGGTTATTTAATAGCCACACCTCGTTATTGTCCGTTAGTTATAAATTGTTTTATGGGCCAGCGTGACCTTTGATTTACCTTCTTGTCAGCAGGTTAAAGTACCTGACATATTTTGTCTCTTAGATCATTTGTGATGGTATTAATTGCAAACCATTTCCGACAGTGGATAGGGTAAAAAATTAACAAGAAATTGTTGATGAATGACCAAAGAAAAAGTTTCTTAAGGTCCCAAAAAAAAAAAACTAAGATAGGCGAAATGGGTAGCCAAAAGAATATTGGGTGCATTGAGAATATTTCTAAAAAGGCGAAGAAACGAAATGCAATTATGATGCCTCATATGTCGAGAAGATTATACTGAGCCCTTAATTGAAGACTGGATTCAGTGTAGTAGATGCAAGGGGAGGCTCATGAAGACTGCTTATCTTACTTATGTACTGGCAGTAGCTTTTGTGATAAGTGTGAAGATTAAATTTTGTTTTCTACCGTTATTCACTTTGTCCGTTGTGTAGGGCAAAGTGTATAAAATGAATTGTTTTATTTTCTACTTGACAAAGTAACTTTAATGTATTCTTAGTGCTAACCCAAATCCCACATGCCCAACAGACTGACCAACTAGCTCAGTCCACTCTGGTGGCATTTTATTTTCGAAGAAATAAAATTGTTGTCATCAAGACAATGGCATCAGAAAACCTACATTGTGATCAGTCTCCAATCAGATAAAACCTCTACTTCTAAACAGCTGAGCATTCGTTGACACCATGCTTGAAAGCACCAATATTTCATCACTATTAAATCACATCAAACATGTCACTATTATTTTACTGTTCTCTATTTCCGAAAAACCCGTATAAATACTCAAGATTTCATCCTAACTTCAACTTGGGTCACTTGAAACCTACTCTTGGTGTTGAACACGAACCTTTGCCTTTCCATTGGGCTGTATACATCCCAGTAGCATTTAAAAAATTGCACTAAGAACATATTTCGTTAAAACTGCATATGTTTATCGCATTGGTAGTATAGAGTCAGATAACACTGGATTGTCACTGTACTAGTTTTTTTTTCTTACTGAAGAAACACAGCGGGTTAAAAACAGTAGATAAAAACGAAGTATGGTAAATTTTAAGTACCTCGTATATAGTGCCATGTATATGTTAACTAAATAGGGTATCTAACAAAATATTTTTTTGGGATAACATCAACAACGACTAACAGGAAATGTTTCAGAAATAACACGATACCTGAATATTCTGTGAAATGCCCTCCACATTTACCCAAATTAGTGTAAACTGAATTTATGCCGAGTAACTTTTATTATTGACGAAATAGAAACATTTGCCTCTTCGTAAGTTTGTCGTCTTCGCCTTGAAAGTTCCCTCTTTAATAAAGTCGCAACTTGACGTTTTTTCTGTTTCTAGGTGGTATACGGGTGAATGGGGGCCATGTTCAGTCAGCTGTGGGGGTGGCTCGAAACTCCGACAAGTTCACTGCGTGGAAGAGACAAACAACACGAAAATCAGGGTAAGGCTGCGTTCGAATACCTAATGGAACAAATGACATAATAAATATTTTCACAACGTCAGCGAAATTATCTTAGAAAGTATCCTAATAATGTACTCTTTATCTTAAATATCATAAATCCAATAACTAAAATAATGAGGGTCATTCTTTGAAACGCACCTTTTAATTTTTTTTTGGAATTATCTCGGAAACGATAACAGATAAATTGATGTTGAAATAAAATGTCGAAGAGGTAAGAAAATCCTCGAAAACTGTTCCCATTTAACAATCTTTCTATCTCCAATAATAGCCGATAATGCAAAATAACAAATTTGGAACACACGGTATGTTTCAGGAAGAATATAACAAGTGGTGATATGATTTTTTACTAAAGGGATAATATTGGAATGGATATCATAAAAAATGATAGAATCAACACAAAGGACTAAAAAAGTGCTTTCAGGAATATTACAACTTCTTGCTAAAAGCAAGGAAGACAAAAGTCGCAAAGTAACCAAAAGGGAAAACATTAAATTTTCCAGTTGCCAAAAATTACATGCAAGAAGTTACTTTTAATTCTGAAATTCATTATATTGTCTAGATACCTGACAAATCGATGAAACGTTCTTTTGAAGAGTATCGACTCATTTTAACAACTTGAATTTTATTATTTCCCATAATCTAGTTAAAAGGCGAATACCAATCTTCGATCGATTGATTCTAGTAATCTTATACAGCTTCCTCCTGTTCACAAATTTAATCGCTAGACCTTTGATGGCACGAGCTAATCCAATT
Source organism: Aromia moschata (assembly GCA_029963805.1). Taxonomy (NCBI): domain Eukaryota; kingdom Metazoa; phylum Arthropoda; class Insecta; order Coleoptera; family Cerambycidae; genus Aromia; species Aromia moschata. Next base: position 6,136,011 of record JAPWTK010000001.1, read on the forward strand.
ATTAACTGTAAAACGTAATTTCATCCTCTGGAGATGAGTCAGTTAATTCGATCGCTGAAAATATTTTCAGTCGATTGCTTCCTGAAATTGCCTGACGTGTCTCGAAACCCCTAAAATCATTAGGAGACAGTGAATTAATTAGACCTACCTAATTATTTCAGTTAATTTAACAACATTGCAATTGTGGGAGACATTTATAGAATATTCGTCGAGTTTATCGATTTGAAGTTGATGAGAATGTTAAATTTCAGAGTTAAAATAACAAATACTTATCTTAGAATTTAACTGTAAAATATTTGGAGCATAGGAAATAATTATTTTCTCCTTATGGCAAATACAAAGTAGAGTAAGATAAGTATGTTATCTTATAATATAAAATATATTTCATCATTTATTTGATGTTATTTTGATGATGGATAATTTTGGATATAATTAAGAATTTCTTCTTGTTTTATTATGGTTATAGAAAAAATATTTGTTTAAATCATCCTAAACTAAAATTTTATAAGATTAAGTACTTTTCAGGTGGATGATATCAAATGCGGTGGCCACAAACCATGGTTTCAAGAGGCTTGTAATCAGATAGACTGTCCCACGTGGACAACTTCAAAATGGTCAGGAGTAAGTGATTTTTTTTTTTATTATAAATCATGAGTTACTTTACAATAACAAAAAAAGGAAAACAAAAAAACTTTCATAAGCATTCACATCTTTTAGTCATGCAAATATTGTGCGTTACATAGATTTTTATATTTTATATTCATCCTATTTGATATTTTTATAATACTTTTTTTATGGACATGGGAAGGAAAACTTTTCAAAACCATTTTCATATCATTTTTTTAATATTGTGGCTTTTTAAAAATAAATGTATTAATTATCTTCTCTTGGTTTTTACTTCAGGTATAAAAGTGTGATAGAAAGTATATGAAATTCTATGTGTTTTTCCGCATTTCTGAGTATGAGATTTAATTCAGACAGGCTGCCCATAAACCAATGTTTGCCAGAGATAGGTGATTTATTATACGCTTTATTGATTTATAGCTCATAAAACTTACGTGAAAAGATTTATCTACGTCATATTAATTTTGATCCGTACCTAATTTAAAAAACTGCAGACGTGTTTCAATTCAGTTTCCATGATATATTATACAATAGTAACAATAGTATAAACATATTGCTTATTATTTATTGCTTAATTGACATTGAAATATATGATTTTATTATAATAATTCGTATAATGTCACACAATATATTGTTTTACAAGATATTAGTCTCTATATACAGTGAAGGGCAAAATTGTGGAAACAAGTAAATACATTTGAAGTTAATAGAGACATTATTACTACCGATATATTTTTTTTATTTGCTCAGTTATATTAAGTCAGTTGTAGCAACTTGTTTTCTGAACATAATGTTTTTGATTTTAAATAACCGTACAGGAAGTATTACAGTGGCCCATAAGGTCGGGGAACGCGCATCCACCAATTACACCAATGCATCTGCGAAATTTTGATTTATTTGACTTCGAACAATATGAGCTTAATAAGGAGATGTCCCATCCTGCTGAAACCAGATGTTATCTGGATATTGCCCTTTTTTCTCCAACACAAAAAGTTATTTAGTTATTCAAAAAGTATAAGTACTTGGGTTACCTCCATCTTCAAGAACCGATGAAAATGTCGATAGAATACGGGATATTTTCGTCTGTTGATGACAAGAATGATCGGGGAAGAGTTAAATTTGAATCAGACCACTGTTAATCAGGTTTTGATTAATTAATTGGGGATGAAAAAAATCTGCCCAAAAATGGTTCCAAAAAACCTTTCACAGGAACAAAAGGACATCAGGAGATAAATGTGTCATGACTATTTGGAATCGATTGAAAATGATCCCCATTTTATGGAACACGTCATTACTGGTGATAACACTTTGGTGTTTGAGTACGACCCGGAAACCAAGCGCCAAAGCATGGAATGGCACACTTCAAGCTTTCTAAGACCCAAAAATGCGAGAATGAGCAAGTCGAAGATCAAATGCATGCTGATTTGCTTTTTTTGATAGCCAGGGAATTATCCACAAAGAGTTTGTGCTTCCAGTCGAAACAGTAAATCAACACTTTTACAGAAATGTTCTTGTAAAACTTATAAAGGTCATAACTCATAAGGTCATGCTTGTGAGACCAAACATCAAGAACAACTGGATGTTACATCACGACAATGCGCCTTGTCACACAGTCATTTCAGTAAACGAGTTTTTAGCAAGTAAAAATTCCTGTGGCTCCTCAGTATTATTCGCCTGACTTGAGTCCTTGTGACTTTTTTCTCATCATGAGATTGAAAAATCACCTCAAGGGACGTCATTTTGGGACCATAGAAAACAATCAAACGGCTGTAACCGACCAGCTATATTCCAGTATATGAGTTCCGGAATGGAAGAACCGTCTCCAGCGCTGTATGGCTGCCCAAGGAAGTTATTTTGAAGGAGACAATACTGAATTGAAATTCTATTCGAATAAAAAAATTTAAAAAAATCCAATCTTATTACGTAATTTAGACACCTCGTATAAATCAAATTATTCAACTTATTCAACAAAATTATTCAAATATTTACTTCTACCTCCCATATTTTATGATATTTCTTAGATTTTAGTTTGTATATTAATAACAAACACATAATAGTTTTAATTTGTTCGTAACACACAAGTTTTCTTACCCATCGTATTGAATATCTTGATTTATTTTCCCACACAGTCAAGTGCCCTCTATTTTTTATTAAATCCATCGATAATTTTCAGTGTTCTGTGTCTTGCGGAGAAGGCGTCCAGGTGAGAGAAGTGGACTGCAGGGATACCAACGACAAACCAAGCACCCTATGTTCGTCGGACACCAAGCCCGAGGCCAAAAAGACCTGTTCCACGGGCATACAGTGTCCGTTCAGCGTGGAAACCAGTGAGGAGTTGATGCCAGGCCTGTACCACACGCAACCTCTGGTACAACCCTATCCGCCTCCGCCCTCTCCGGAAAGGCTTATCGGTGAACAGGTGGTGCCTTCGGAAAGCACGTAAGGATGTTTATTCGAAATTTTCGTCATTTTCGTCGCTTGCTATCACTGTCACCCTCTAGAGTTTTATTTTCGGTCCTGTGTGTTTAAGTTTCCCACTTTGCTTTCAGTTGCTTTTTGTGTTGTCCAATGTGAAGTATACACCGACACACATGACCCAATTTGTGTTTATCGGGTTATTTTAAACTTTTTCGTTCACCCGTTCTTGTGGTTTCAATGATGTTAGCAAATGAAGGTGTTTATAAGTTCCAGTAAAAATACAGTAAGGGAAAACTCACGAGGACACAGTAGTTATAAAAATAAATTCGTATGGTTTTGTACCAAGTTTAAACGTTTTCAAAAAATAATTTTATTTTATAATTAATTTAGGATTTTGATTTGCATGTTTTGTTACATGTGATGAGATGACGTATCGACTAGATATACGGTACTTCAGTTGCCCTTGTTAGGTAGCACTACATTCATTTACGAGTAATGTGTGACACTTATCCTAGTCCGACCCTGGGTGTGCAACCACGTCGCCGCGCCGGCCTCTACTTATCATGTATTGCTTTTCAAGAAGTCCACATCATATAAGAGAAACTTTTATTGTTGTATAGATAACGAATTTTGTTACGTCAAAAATGTATGCTAGTTTTTAAACTAATACTCATTAAAAAAGAACTAGTCATATAGCATACGTGTCATGTGACCATACCATTTTGTACAGAAATGTTTTTAAAATAGTTATTTACGAGAATCTAAGGTTGAACTAAGAACTTCGATGCCTTCTGTCTTGGTTACTATAAGACAACATTTGAAATGTAAACGTAAAAATTACTGACAAACCGATACACAGTCCAACTCTGACTGTTGTTCTTACGTCTGATTCTTTCGACTTACATCCCTTTACAATAATGATTCTGTAGTCTGATTCTTTTCCAATAATTACATCCCTTTTTTCTAGCTGATAAAAAACGTTTAATATTTCCGAAATATTCAATTTTTTTCTAATTAATCTGCTCGTCAAAATTAGTGTAACATATTTTAGTTTAGCGCCATTTGGGTTCTCATTAAAAAATTTTTTGGAGGTGGTCAAAGAAAGAGGATCATCGAACGCAAAATAATTGATGAAGAAGAATAACGACTCGAGGTGTGCAAAGAGAGTTCATGCATCCTCAGGACAGCAGTCTGAGTCACCCCACGTATCAAGACCTGCTTACAACCCCTTAGGGCGGAAAATTTTCAAGAGTGGGTTGGAGTTGGGGGAACCAGAGGGGGTAAATGGGGAGTCGGTAAGGGTGTGTCCTGGAGGGGTGCTTGAGTCAACGGGTAAAAGTGAGTTGTGACACCCCACACCAATTTATTAGGCAGCATTAGAATCAATGGATTCGCCCAACAGAGGTTAACACGCAAAACCCTACGTAAATGCAAAGGGGGTTCTGAAAATGGGTTGAAGAGATAACAACCAGATACACATAACTTATTGAGGTCTTAAATGTGTGCCGGGATGGGGCTTTTACCCGACAGCATCCTTCTTAGTCGATCCTGTAGGTCTCTGAGATTGCTGTCAAAATCTTGCGATTTCTTGCTTTACATGGGGTTGCTTTTTGGGGTGTGGACGGCGAACCGTTTAAGTCACAGCATAGCATTAAAACCAACCCTATTGGCTACCGAAAATTAAAAAAAATCAAGCCTGTAACTCGAATAGATGGCACTAATCTAAAAAGTGTTACGCTAATTTTGATGAGCAAATTGTTTTTTATTTGAGTTGTCACTAAAGTTTTCTTGAAATATTAAATATCTATTCTCATATGATACGAACTTTTTGGAGAGCACATTTTGGAGAGACAATCAATTTTTCCGGGAAAATTCAATCTCTATTCCCATATGATGCGAACTTTTTGGAAAGCGCGGTATACGACGAGCCCAGTCCACAGGAAATCTCAAACCCTGTTATGTAAACATGTTTATTGCACCCCCCTTTGTTAACATCATTGTTTCTTCAAACGGCCATCGGCCTTCGACGTTAAATGTTAATTTCATCGCTGTTTGTGCAGTCCAGATAACCAGCCCGTATTTATTGTTTAATCCATTTAAATCCGTACGAAATCCAATTTTGATTAGTTATCTGCACTGCACGTGATGTTTGCACTGAGCAGCGCCCCCATTACTCACCATTGTTCCATCCATTTATTGCTAATTTCAATTCCACTTGTGTCTCCGACTACATTTCCATGTGTGTGCATTGTCTTTTCAGCGATTACAAAGTGTACTTTGCCTGCGGTTGGGTGTACGTGAGGTACTCGAATACGTTTTTAGACTTTATTACTACCTGTTCATTTTCTGTCCACCCTGCACACACACTTACCTCTCTTTTTTTTTTGTAGAACGGAGCTCTCCTGCCTGCATTGTAAAGTGCGGCCGTCGATTGTTTTTTATCTGTTTAGCGCCTACTCGTTTTCTTGGGTTAAATAGGTCAGGAAAATCTGATACAGCAATTCCGGGCTATTTTTTTTTTGCGAAAGTTCGTCAAAACACATCATGGCTATCGCCATACATATTTTTTTTACATTTATACATGTACAGAGTGACTATTTATTATAGGAAGTGAGTTTTTCTCGGAAACGGCTGTGAGAAATTCATTTTTGTGAAAATTAAATCACTTTTACTCACCTTCACTCAACTTTGCAAGAATAAAAAATATGTCTTAACGACGCAATTAGAATTTTACGCATTAGAACTAATAAAATTAGTTGATAGTGTATTGTTTCCAGGATTTTCTTCCCATAAACGGAACCATAGTTGCTGATTTGCTATCCAAGATCTTCGATGACAAGTTATTTCACGTCCTTCTAATTTTTCACACCTTTCCACCAGCTTTACGTTTTTTTTTCAAGTCCAACGAATATCTTCTTCAACCCAAGCTGCCAAGCCAATTTTATACATTTTATATATAGTATTGACACATATTTATTTTTACATGAACAAAGTATGAAATATCGATAGAAAAGAGTTGAATTTGTGACACAAACTTAAGCAAATAGTCTTAAACAATTACCAACGCACTAGCATAAACACTTTACATCGGCAGGCAGGAAATTTCCGAACCTAACACGATTACAAATAGGTGATAAGCTTGTTTAATAAAGCACCGGCTGTTTCGAGCACAAATTCACTTTGTCCAAGATTTAAAGGCTTCATAAAAATGCTCTCCCTCACTGTTCATTACCACTTAACGCAGTTTCAACTGCTTGCTTTACTTGATAACTTTAAGCGAGCGCAAATTTCCGTTTAATTTTTGATTAAATCCGTCGGTGTGTACACCGAAATATGTATTTAAGGGTTGAAAATTGGCCTGCCATATTAACTACAGGGCGAATCACGTGAATGTTAAAAGAACTAAATAAATCAATTGCACACAGAATGTGGCATCATGATTTACCGTGTGTACGATTTCACGACGGGCTTTCAAGAAAAACTAGGACGGAATTTGTTAGAAGTTTTATTATCTGGTAAAAAAAAATCAGAAATTTACTGGGACAAGATTAGGTTTGGGGAGAGTTTTTTTGAGTCGCTAAATCCGATTTTGGAGTCTGTTTTGTCCCATTAGATCTGAGTTTCCTGTAAATTGCATCACCCCCAGTCCTATTCTTGTCCCAGCAAATTTCTGATTTTTTTTGGTGACCAATGTTATCTACAAAACTTTAAATCTCAGATAGTGTTATCCAAGTAGGCTTCTTCTACTTTGCAAAACGACAAATGTCACAAATTATTTACATAACGTTAAATTATGTAGCCGATTTGTCACGGCTTCAGACTTATGACATTTTTCACTGAGTCTTCAAAACTCGAGATGGATATATTGAAAGAATAAAGGTCGGATCAGAAGTGAGATCAGAAGTAATGTTGAAATAAGCTCTCAAAGAATGCTTTTTATCACGTCTCAGAACAGTGTCATCGTTGATGTAAGATTATTACTTTACGGAAAAACTAGTATAATACCGGGTGTCCCAATATTCCGTGTACAACGAGCTACCACATGCTCCTGACGTCAAAATAAATCGATTTAACTAAACTTACCTATATACCAAGTTGTCTCGTTTAGCCGCTAGAGGCCGTCAAAATTGACATAAAATTTAATTTTTTTTACCAATAACTTAGTAGCGCCCTGTATGACCTTATTGAAATTTGGTGTGCTAGTATGTTCCGAAAGATGGCACATTTTGACATTTAAATTGAAATTATTCCATTAACAGGGTGCAAAAACTACCCCTACCCTTAAAGTAACCTGCTCGTATTTTTTTGGTGGGGGGTGATACCGCTTCATCTAAATTTTTATCATAAAGATAAGTAATTTTTTAACAAATTTCCTCTCGTAAAATTTTTGTATTCCTTACCGTTTTCGCTGAATTCATGTTTTATTACATCATTGTCGATTCTAATATGATTTAATTGATTTCACTTTAAAATTGATTTTAGGACGAAAGCGAAATAAACAAACTTAAATATTCATTTATTGAGACTTAATTAGGTGTTCAAAATGACCTCCATTTTTATTAATACAGAAATCAATCCTACGCAAGAAATTAAAGTGCTTCTCAGGGTTTCCTCGTTCTGCAATTCTTGAACGGCATTTTGAATTCTGTTCCACAATTGTTCCTCTTTATCAATACTCACAGACTTTCTTGTTAAAAACTTTCTGTTTTAAGTCACCCCAAATGAAGAAATCGCAAAGGCTCAAATCTGGTAAACGTGGTGGCCATGAAATGGGAACATCGTTTCCTCTGCCAATTCATCTACCTGGGAATTGCTCATTTACATATTCTCTTACAATACGTGCAAAGGGTGGTGTGTCACCGTCGTGCATAAAGTACATTTGATTGCGTAGATTTAATGGTAAATCGTCGAAGAGATCCGGCAGAGTATTCTGCAAAAATCTAAATAACTGTTGCCGTCGAGGCGATTTGGCAACCTAATCGGACCAATCAAAGAGTTATTGATAAATCCCATCTACACGTTTATACTAAATTCGCGTTGAAAATTTTTGCTCTAATGGCATGGGGATTTTCATCTGCATAAACATGTTGATTATGCAAATTTGTTATTCCACATCTTGTGAAACATGATTTGTCCGTAAACAAAATTTTCTTGTAGAAGTCCATATCGTCAGCACGGTATTGTTGAATAATCTGTTAGAATTGAAGACGAGCGGCAAGATCATGAGGTAATAGTTCTTGAACTGGTTGAATGTGAAAAGGGCGAATCAGTTGTTCAGTGAGAACTCTGTTTATTGTACTTTTTGAAACACTGACTTGCCTTTCCAATAATCTGACACTGGTTTCCGGGTTTTCATCTACTCGTTCCAAAATGTATTCTTCTACAAGGATTGTTCGGGCTTGACGAGGCCGTCCGGCATTACATCTATTCACCATAAGAATACAATTTTCTCTAAGACGCCTTTCAATATTTTTAAAGGTCTGATGATTTGAAGTTCTGCGATTGGGATATTTTCGATGATACTCGCGCACACTTCTACGACAGTTTCCCTCACAAAACCCTAATACTAATAACATATCAGTTTGTTCGTCAAAGGTGTATGTATTATCCATCTTACAGAGTCAACAGAATAATGACACTAATGACAAATTCCAAATGCCTATCAAGAATTGCAGAACGAGGAAACCCTGAGAAGAGTGCACTTTAATTTCTTAAGTAGGATTGATTTCTGTATTAATGAAAATTGGGGTCATTTTGAACACCTAATTAAGTCTTAATAAATGATTATTTAAGTTTGTTTATTTCGCTATCGTCTTAAAATCAATTTTAAAGTAAATAAATTAAATCGTATTAGAATCGACAATGATGTAATAAAACATGAATTCAGCAAAAACGGTAAGGAATACAAAAATTTTACTAGAGAGAATATTTGTTAAAAATTTGCTTATCTTTTTGATAAAAGAATTAGATGAAGCGGTATCACCCCCACCAAAAAAATACGAGCGGGTTATTTTAAGGGTAGGGGTAGTTTTCGCACCCTGTTAATGGAATAACTTCGATTCAAATGTCAAAATGTGCCATCGGAACATACTAACTAGCACACAAAATTTCATTAAGTTCATACAGGGCGTTACTAAGTTATTGGCAAAAAAATAAAATGTAATGTCAACTTTGACGGCCTCTAGCGGCTAAACGAGACAACTTGGTATATAGGTAAGTTTAGTTAAATCGACTTATTTTGATATCAGGAGCATGTGGTAGCGTTGTACACGGAATATTGGGACACCCTGTATACAGAACGCAATAAAAATTGATGTTGAAAATGAATAAAGATTTTATAACAATAGTCCTAGTCTCTGTTCAAAACCTGTCGTATTTAGGGATAAAGTTAGCTTCATTTTAACATAACTAAGGCCTACGTTGTACACGGGTATTTGGTTCCAATATTCATCCAGATTAACGAGATTCGAACAATGGAGAGGACGGCTGGATGATTAACATCCAGGGTATACGGGATCAGTGACCCGAAAATTCATTCTTTTATAAGCTCTATATACACACTTGCGTTATTTTCATTTGGGCTGTGATAAAGCGTATTTTTGTCGTGGTACAAATTTATACCTGCCTTCCTCTTCTATGAGCAAATTAATTTCACGTTAAAATGGCTCTCTTAGCGTGAATTTAATTAAAGCAATTTTAATTATAATTCACGGACTTGTCGACTGCGGTAAATGTTTTGCGAAAGAAGGTAAAAAAGGTTTGTTCAAAAAATTAAAAGAAATATGCAGTATGTCCCCGGATCGAGTTTAAAAGAGGAAAAAACTTTGTGTTTTTGATTTCTCAGAAAAAGTCACTTGATAATTTGCCCTGCTTGATTTCAAACCCCCAAAACGCAAATTACTTTTTATATAACTCAAACGGTTCTCGAGATAATACCATTTTTCTTCATGAGTTTTGTGGATAGAGCAAAAAAAACTTCGCAGAATTATAATTCCAACATAAGAATTTAAAAACGATTTTCATTAGCACCGTATTTTTTTTAAGCAATTTGTAATTTCAAGATCATAAAATTATGTTCTGAAAGTCTTTGAAAATTTCTTTTTGATACCAATGGTATCAATCCTGTTAGGTTGTGTATGAGTCATTTCCAACCATGAAAATCTGAAGTGCTTATCGCTTTCCGTACAAAAGTTATTGGGTGTACAATACAAAGGTAGATACAGGTGTTTTTAATCATCCTAAAAAAATTCTTTGCCACTGCTGAGTTTTTGTGTTTTAACAATTTTTTAGCTAGCCTATCCAAATATCTGATAAATCCATCGTTAAGGTATTCAATTAAATGCTATTATTAAAATCAACATCTGTAAAATTCAAATCATTGAACATGTAGACATTTTATCATCTTTTTTTAAGTGTCTTTAGACACAATCAATTATTTTATAAATAGCACATTTAAGACGCCAAATGGTGTATTCATCTCAAAAGTTTTTGTTCTTTTATCGGTAGATAGTTGGCAAAAAAATATATACAGCTGCTATGGTCTGATACGCTAACTCTAACTTATAAGTAAAGTAGAAAATTTTGTACATTTTACAAACAGTTACGAATATTTATTTAAATCGTTGAAGCATGACTTGCATTTTGAAACAACTTCGCTTAAAACTTCTTGCTGAAGCCTTACTCTGTTTATTTACAGATTTATCCCCGACGATTGGGGTCCGTGCAGCGTTTCCTGCGGAGAAGGTGTCAGAAAACGCGAGGTCCACTGTAAAATATTCCTAGAGTTTTCCAGAACCATCGCCAAGCTGCCCGACAAGCAGTGCACCGGCAAGAAACCGATCGAAATCGAGAAGTGCTACATGGAACCCTGCTCCTCCGAAAAAATGGGCTTGGACGTCAAAGACGACCCCTACAGATCGGACATCAAGGTCGTTCCCGGATCTCCCGCCAAGTCCTACTCCTGGAAGGAGCAGGGATACACTCATTGCAGCGCCACCTGCCTCGGAGGCGTCCAGGAGCTGATAGTCAACTGCGTCAGAGACGACACGCAGAAAGTCACCTCCCCCTATATGTGCCCCATAGAATTGAAGCCCGAGGTTCTAATGAGGACCTGCAATGACCACCCGTGCCCCCCGAGATGGAACTACTCGGATTTCTCGCCCTGCTCGCAGAGCTGCGGCATCGGCATACAAACAAGGGAGGTGAACTGCATCCACGAGGTGACCCAAGGCGGCGGCAACACTGTGATAGTTCCTAATAACATGTGTCCTCAACCACCGCCGCCAGACCGTCAATACTGCAACGTCTTGGACTGCCCAGTGCGGTGGAAACTCCACGAATGGTCCAGGTGCTCAAAGAGTTGCGGCGGCGGTGAAAAAACGCGGAAGGTCGAATGCAAACAGGTCATGGCGCAGAACCATTCGGTGGACAGACTGCCCTCTATGTGTCCGTCGCCCAAGCCGCCGGAAACCAAGCCGTGTAACACCAAGAGTTGCATCGTGGAAAGCGACAAGCCACACATCGACGTCTCGAACAGTACGTTCATACAGCACGACCCGAAAAAAGAACAGGATAACCTTGAAGGTGGGCGGAGCGGCCACGGTGTTCCTGGGCACCACCATCAAGATCAAGTGCCCCGTGAAGAGATTCAATCGGACTAAAATCCAGTGGGTCAAGGACAAGAACTACCTCCCCAAAACCAAGAAATACAAGACGTCCAAGAAGGGAGCCCTGAGGGTGTCGAATCTCACGCTGCGCGATAGCGGGTTATATACCTGCATAGCTGGCAAGTCGACGGCGGGCATACAGATCTCCGTGAGGCCGAAACCCGGGGAGTTCCCGACGTCGGAGGAGATCCAGAAGCAGGGCTTCAAACCGGATCGGGTAGATCTGATATCCGACGTCAACGTCAACAGGGACGACGGCAGCCCCATATTCGCAGACGACCACTCGCACGAACAAAGGCCCGACGGCATCAAGAAGAAGCCCACCTCCAGGATCAAGTCGTTCACACCGACATCTCCTTCGTTGAGGCTGGACACCAACATGGCCGAGACCACCGACAAGTCCCACACCGATCATGTAAGTCCAGAATGAATGAATGAGCGTGTTGGTCCAATCAATAGGTAAACGCCCCAATGTGTAATTTCCCAAAAATATGGTCGTATAGGAACCAGAATTCTAAGAAATATAGTAGCATTTTTCGTCGTCGTGGCGTTTTAACGGCGAACTTAACCTAAAAAATTCGTAAAGTTGAAAAAACGTTTTTTCGTAAATAAAAAAAACTAAAGCTCGTAGAGAAGGAAGTTAAATTGGAAAATTGTAGGTAATAAAAAGATCTCTCGATTTTTTTCGACATATCTCTTTTCGAGATATGTCGAAAAAACTGTCAAAAATCGGCAGTTTTTTTTGCTGTATCTTTTCCAGATTAACGTTTTGAAACTTGCTACTTGCTGTAACTCTAGCCCACGGAAAGCCAAAAAAGAGCGTTTTCCCCAAATTGAGAAATAAGTATTGAAAATTTTTCGAGATATATGGATTTTTCGAAAAAAAGACGATCTCGAAAATCGGCTCTGCTTGCTCGACGAATCGTCCTAGAGTAGCGAATAGGGGCTCATTTTTTCTTAGAGAGTTGTATTATAACGGAAAAAAAAGAATGGTAACGGTTTTATAAATTTTAATCTCCTAAAAATGAGTTTTAAAAAATTAATTATTTTTCAGTCGCGTTTTTCTTAAATATCTTTTTCGATTTTCATTTTTCAATAACGTCTGTTACGGCAATCGATTGCCGACATTTTTTCACGAATTAAAAAAAAAAAGTGTTTTTCGACGACTTTCTGGAGGATAGTTTTTTTTTTCACAAAATTCCAGAGAGCGCTATTTGCGTAATACAACGCCAATTTTTATAGATATTAAAGTTGAATACTTATATTTTAAATAAAAATATAGCCCACTTTATTTCATCTACCTCCAGCATTAATAAACGAATATCTAACAAGGAAACCTCCCCAACTCGAACACTCTGATTTCCTTCATTTTTATATATGTTGTAGGGCATCAAAAATTAAGACATACATTTTTTTTTTCGGCGGAAAAACATATTTAGGAGTTGAAATTCACCCTCAAAGTTCACCACCAAAAACAGTTTTTTCTAAATATCTCGGGTTCTAATCAATACTTTTAAATGAAACAAAAAAAAGAATTGCATATTATATAAAAACAAATGTTTCGCAAGTCATTCCGACTGCAGGGGTTGCAACCCCTATGTTTTGTTTCGAAAAAATAACGTTTTTCAATCGTTTTTTATAAATAACAAATTCATATTGGCTCAAAAAAAAATTACAAATAATATTTATGTAAATGATATGATAAAATGAAGTTGACATATTTTGGAGCTATTGATAAAACCCCTTTTAAAGGTGTGAACAACACCTTACTGCTCGGAAAACGGAAATATGATTAGAAATGGCATTTTAAAATAAAAAGTTTCTATTTTCTAGATAATCATACGAATTATTTATATTATCAGTCTTAAATGTGCTGAAAAGGGGTAACTACCTTCCCGAGATATTTAGAAAAAACTGTTTTTGAGGGGTGAACTTTGAGTTCGCGCTTCTACGATTTCCAATATCTCGACCTCTGGACCAACTACAACAATCCTTTCGTACTTAATCTAGGGTAGCTCGACGAGATAAAGATGAATATAATAATTACATTTGTCTTGTTAGCAAAGTAGACTACGAAAAATTTTTCTTTTTTTTTTAATTATCTGCCATTTTTCGGTATTTTAACAATTATTTACAACACAACTACATTCCAATTAAATGCAATTCACTTGGAAGTTGTTTGGACAATTATCATATGGTACATTGAAATATAGAAATATACAAATATTGCACCGATCAAGAGTTACTTTCTTTTATTCAAAGATTGAAAGTTAGATTTCTTCTACGTGTATGTTACCTTCTTCTTCTTCTTCTTCCTCTTCCTCGAATCGAAGATAAATTCTAATGAAGTTTCAAAACGTTAATCTGCAAAAGATAGAGCAAAAACAAAAACTGTCGATTTTTGACAGTTTTTTCGACATATCTCGAAAAGTAATGCAGCAATCGATATTAATAAAAATATGAATCGAAAGATCTTTTTATTACCTATTAAGTTCGCCGTTAAGACTCCAAGGACAAAAAACGCTATATTTCTTAGAATTTTTTTTCCTATTCGACCATATTTTTTGTTTCCTGTTTTAAAATTTTGGGAAACGTTTATACCCATTGACTGAACTATGTGAAATGGGAACTTCCGGTGTATCTGAGCGTTGAGTCTATTACCAATGTGCCTCACCGTTTTTTCTGTTAACGCTGCTAAGGATCATATCTCTCACTTGCCTTCGAGTTCCTCCGAATCCATGAATCCTCCGACTTACCGAGACTCGGCTAGTTCCGCTAGTCGACTGATACCAAATTTTCAGAGACTCATACTGAACCTGCAGGTTAGAAGTTTAAAATTCATACGTTTCGCTTCAGGAGTTGCCAGGAAATGAATGTGGCTGGTGCGATTAGACGTAACGTGTAACGTGTATATAGAGACATCCAAAAAAAACGTCATCCAAGTTGGTCGAGAAAAAAAAAGACGTATTTCCATTCTTATTCGAATTTATAACCTTATTTACTTGTCAAAACTGTCACATCATATGATAGTTATTGTTTATTTTACAAATTGTGACAGTCACTTGTCAAAAGTTTGACATAACCGAAAAGCTTAGACATGACTGCTATTTCTATCTCTCTCGTTCATAGCCAGAGTTGATGACGTTTTTTTTGGATGTCTCCATACTTATCCTGTCATTTAAGAGCATGGTCGGCATAAGGAGATACTTACAAATAAACATTAAATTGAAAATCATTGATGCAGCAGTCTCGTCCGCTATGGCTCAATGTAGAACTTTTTGTTTTGCAAAATCTTTTTTAAGAGAACATTTTGTAGGATGAGCGTCGCGATCTATATCTTTAGAATATGCTATAAAGTTAGAGAAAATATGCATCAGCAATGACAGGACAATGACAGGAACTGAACTATAGTTGTACACTATAGACTATCTGCAGAAAGGCGGAGCTTAGCGATTCGCGACAACAGCGCTCGCGGCGGCTTACTCTATAAGTTTCGTGCTGGCATATTACAAGAAGACAATACGCAAAATACGATTTATTGCTCATTATGTCATTGTAATCATTGCGGAAGCCATCGTATTCATAAAAGTCATAAAATATAACTTGAACACGAAGTACTGCGGACGTCACATCTTGAATTAGCATCGGGCATATTAGCAGTGCAGTGTTTTGTGTCGCGCTACATAACCTAAACTGACCAGACGTCCGTCATTATGACGGACCACAGATGACGGACAGTCCGTCATTCAGAAAGCTTGTCCGTCTTCAAGAGCAGTCCGTCAAACTGTCCGTCATTGAAATTTTTTTATTAAAATGTCCGTAATTACGTCTTCTAGGTTAATCTGAAGACGTATCGACGTATCGTATCGATCGTGATTAAATATCAGTATTTCAAAAACGCATCAAATTCCAAACAGTAGGTATCCTTGTGAAAGCCTATATTTTTATGTAAATGTATTTTTCATTGAAATTCTGAAGTGCCAGAAAACGCGTGACATTGAAAGTTTCAATAATTTTCGCCTGCGGCGCTATTTAGCTCGCGCCTCACGGCGCGAAAAATAAACTCTAGCTTCGTCAGTGTGAACCAGCTGAACATGTCCGTCTTTGGCAAAATCAAATTCTGGTCACTTTAACATTTTCGGTGACATTGTTCTTATGGCAGCTATTTTGGTTAATTTACAACCTCCAATTTTGAAAGTAAACACTCATGAAGATTTTAGCGAATAAGGATTAGTAATATATATTTCTGTACAAAATTAATATAAACATGAAATGTTCAAATTTGAAGAATAAAATAATGCATACATGTGTATGTAACGAAATAAATATTATTTATTTTTCGACGCAACACCAAGAGAGTTGTATAAAACATTTGTCAAAAATATATATGATTAATAAATATAAATATCATTAAACCTGACTCTTAATTGCACTATTGTTGTACATACTATCCTAATTTTGCACGTTATTATTTTCTTTATCAGACATTTCACTTAATTCTTTACAATTACATTCATAACCTATAAATCAAATAGTTTAGACAGTTTCAACAAAAAATATAAATATGATTCTCGTGAAAATTATACTTACTTTATCAAGAAATCCTTCCCCGTGCAATTAATAACATTTGCAACACTGTGAATTCTTTCCCAAATTCAAAAATAGTACAAAAAACAATTCGACGCATATGACACAATACAAAATCCACAGTATAAAAGTTATCAAAAATTCCGCGCGCGGCGCTTCTAGTTATTCTGCAGATAGTCTATAGTATTACTACAGTAGTATGTGTGTATTTTTTTCGTTAATATACATAATAGTTTTTAAGTAATGCCGGTCATGTTCTTGCGTGACAGACTATATGTTATTGATTGGTATGTACTGGTAACCTACAGAATAAAACTATTGTGACCAAAATTAAAGCGCTAAAGAAACAAATGGCTTTACGGTTTTTCATTTTTTAAATTATATATGGGGCAGTCCCCATCAACCGGATCAGAACTACGACGAAAATTAGAAGCAACCAAAAAAAATCGATCAAGGACTCATTTTAAAGCTTAGAGCTTCTACTTTCAAATGCAGGGTGCGCCTTGATAAATTCAATATGGCGACCGGAAGCAGGAGAAAAATCTAGTGTCCTGCAAAAAAAGCTTGTAAAATAAAAATTCGCAACCGGTCGGGTCGTTTCTTGGCTCAAATCGTAGATGATGGATGCCCCTAAGAAGCTGGTGTGGTAGATTGATAAAATCCAACATGGCGTATCCAATATGGCGGTCAAAAATCCAATATTGTGGCCGAATTTTTGAAAATCAACCGATTGGCACCAAATTTGGAATACATGGGTACAGGATCACAACTTACTACACCAGCTTTTTAGGGGCATCCATCAGCTACAATTTGAGCCAAAAAAACGACCCGATCGGTTGCGAATTTTTATTTTTACAAGCTTTTTGTGCTAGATTCTCGATTTTTCTCTTGCTTCCGGCCGCCATATTGAATTTTTCAAAGGCGCACTCGGCATTTGAAAGTAGACGCTCTATGTTTTAGAATGAGCCTCGATCAATATTTTGGATGCTTCCAATTTTGGTCGTAGCTCTAATCCGGTTGACGCGGGTTGTCCCATATATTTATACTCTCTCTTAAGTATAAAAAAAATGGAAGAAATCAAGATATGTTTAATATTAAATTCAGGATAAATAGAACCACCAGTTACCAAATCAACTGTTAGAATTTGTCCTTCAGAGGAACTTGGTGATAATTGCATTAAAATATTTTTAAGGTACAAGGTAGAAATATCATATCTGCCAGTTTAAAATGGATATTATAGTATATATAGAACAAGAAATAACTATATATTACCTATACGTACCGTGACATGATCATATTAGTACACGTTGTCCTATTTGTAAGCACCATTGACGCGATATATGTACAAATATGCATGGTTAGATATATTACATTTATATTTAGGTTCTCTTGTGATAATTAATCTTCTAATTTCTTACTCTTCACCCTAATCTGCACACACCTGATTACACCGACACTCTTCTAGGTAAACAAATATACACACAATATGTTGCATGGTTCATTATGGTTTTATAGATGTTCCTAGGCCCTTAGGGTTGCCTTTAGGTTGAGCGTTCTGGCATCCTGCGATGTGATTGGTCGTACATTCGATGAACATGGCGGTGCGTACATCGTTTGGTGTGTTCGACCAATCACATCGCAGAACTCTAGAACGCTAGCGTAAAAATACGCTCATGAGGACCAACCCTTAGTTTTTAAATTTGTTTGAGTTAAAAGTAATTACAAAGAGAGTAAAAAGCGCGCTTAGATAAGTATCACCATGGTGGCTATTATTTTTACTTCAGTTTGAAGTGAAGTTACCACTCTTAAATTTTATATTGTTCCTGTAATTCAACAGACGATTAATAAAAAAATTGGCAGAGGTAAGAACAATAAATTTGGCCAGCGGTCACTCAGAAGTCAATGGCCTCTGTTAAACACACTAAATATTTGCTTATCTTTATGAGAATAGAAATAAAGAGACGCGTAAATTTTTATATTGCACTCAATGTCACTGATAAATCGGGGTCAAAGTTTAGACGTCTTCGCTTGGTAATTAATTTCGTCATTGCTCAGTTTAAATATTTTAATCAGACAGAGTGTAATTTAGAATCTAGTAATTCCTCTGATAGTTAAAATGATTGGGGTTAAGTTTTACGACGATGAGCTAGACGCGTTTCGACTACTTGCACGCGTAAGTGCGTTTGTGTTCGTTCATTTGTTTGTAATGTTATGTTTATGTTCGCTAATTAACATGGTCAGAAACGTACGTCTATGTTACACGTCTATTAAGCGGATTTTAAGACAATATTTATTAACGTTAGCATAGTCGCAGCCTTTTCTTTCTACTTAAAGGATCCAGTGGGACAGGTGTCGGAAAGAAAGGTCGAGAACTCATGAGATTCTATTATCCATGTATAAGAAGTAGAAAAAAGTGGACATACAGTAGAATCTTGAGGAACCTGCGTTTAAAATTCTCCTGAAGCCACGTAAAACGAAGCTATGAAAGCCAATTGGTAATATTTATCTAAGCGTGGCGTTTCCGTAGTTTCTCTTCCCAACAATTCGCTCCAGTGACTGCATTATTAATAAGGAACGTAGCAATTGTGGCCTTTTCAGACGTTCAGCAACTCGCGAGGTCACAGGATGATCTCGTTTCCCGACGACCAGGAGCACTACGGCTCCACGATCTCTGATTTCCAGAACGCCCTGGAAGACGAGGAAGAAGGAAGGGGAAGAGAAAGACGACAATATCGTTGTGCTAGGCAAGGGGACGAAGGAGAATCTGAAATTCGAGTGGTGGAGTTCCCCGTGGTCCAAGTGCTCCGAGAGTTGCGGTGGCAACGGGTACCAGACCAGGGTGGTTCGATGTCTAGTAACGTAAGTAGTTTGGGTGTAGAAATAGATTGAAGACCATGCGATGTTTAATACAGCAGAACTGTTGCAAATGTTGATTTGAAACAAAAAAAATCCTCTTAATCAACATGAGTATAGCTAGTGAAACACGTACGGAATTTAAAAAATATTGATTTTTGTGTAATTGGCATTTTTTGAAGAAAAAAATCAAAATTTTGACTAAAAAAAAGGGCAGTTATTTGTTTATAAAAATTGTTTAAATAAACTTTTCGAAAAATACGCAGTTGTTTCACTTCAAAATGTTGTTTCAAATATATGGTTAAAATTTCAAACGAAAATATTGAAATTTGTTGGAGTTATGCTGCGTGCTGTTTTGAAAAATCATTTTTCGAGAAAAACGCATTTAAAGTTTTAAAATAAGTTGTCGACATGAAAAAATGAGAAATTCGACTATTTAGAACTAGACCTACACTAACGTCACTTGATTTTTTTTTTCAAATTGAATAAACATAGTTTCTAACGAATGTAGTAGTGTATTAGAGAAGCCATGACTCGCCTAGAAGACGTTGATTTGCCTGTTTTTCGAAACAACAGATAACATTAGTGCGCGTTGGAAAAATTGTGATTAATACTTGGTGTGTAGGAGGTTCTGGCAACAACTTCGGTGAAATATCATTTTAAAGTTTCATTATGTATAGTCCATCTATTCTGGATTGAAAATAATAAATACGCCTGTGGAACAAAAAAAAAGCGGTGCAACTTTATGATTCCATGGGCGTGCTCGAATAATAACGTTTAGGGATAGGTAATAATAAGTAATTAACGTCGCTTTTAGGCATTCATATATGTTTAAAATAATACTCTGACTTTGACAATGTAAGTCTTTATTTTTAAATTCATCGTACTCGACCGTTTCGACATTTTCGCTGGTTATGTCTGAAGCTACGTTATTTTCATCCGTTTCGAAAGGTCTCCAGAAACCCATGTTTATGAAAGAGGTGGTGATTAAAAAATCGATTTTTTAATGATTGAATTATGACGCAAATAAAATAAAAGTTTGTATAATTTAAATCTTTTAAAAACCCACTTCGCCGTTATTATACGCGCACAGAATATAAGACATCAAAACACTCACAAAAACAACGTTTTTTTGTACACAGTCGGTCAAAGATAGCGTGTTTATAACCCGTGTTTTACTGCCAACGTAATCAACTGGGTCGACTGGGTCGACTATCTGGTGGCATATTTTCCCCTACCAGAGTAGCGACAATGACCAATGGAGTGTAGGATTCCGCCCACTTCTTACGTGACATGCCTCGTCAAGTCAACGTGGACTACGATACGGCATTTAGGGGTAACAGATCAGTATAGAAACGCGTATTTAGTTACATACAAAGTGTTAGTAAACTGATATATCCATATCCTACCTCGTATAAGTACCTATTTTCAATTTAGAATGCAAATTCTATATGTACTTGTAACTGAAGGGCCATCGTTCACGATTTATAACCGTGGAAATCCATCGTAGATTCTTGAGCGATTTGATGTCGGAGAATAAGACCCTAGTAGATACTTCAAAATATCAAATGCTATCTACAGACGCATTCGTCAGACAAGTTTAAATTAATTAATGTTATAAGGACTTTAATTGGATGAGGTCGTTTATTCAGCAATATTTCTGCCAAACCAACATCAAACGCAACTTTTATAAGCTCAAACGTAATTAGTTAAATTCATAACTTGCGTCCAAATTATATCTACGAGTGTTTTAATAATTACTTTTGATATCTCGCCTCTACCAGAAGTTTTTTAGGCTGCAAGATAAACACATACATACATATTTCGACAATTATTTAGTTCAATTTATTCTTTATTAATTATACAGGTTTACAAAAAAAGAAGTTGTCTGAATCTGAGGTCAGACCATACGTTTCTTATGTATTTTTCGACGCTGAATTCGAATATATTTTTAGTTTTGCTTTGCTGTTTGCAAAGCTACATAACCTCAAATTTGTCAAAAATCCGTATTTTTTTTGCACTTTAGGTTAGGATATCTCAAAATCCTGATGTGATAGAACATTCGAATTCAGCGTCGAGAAATATGTACATAAGAAACGTATGATCTAACCTCAAATTCAGACAACTTTTTTTCAGAGGTTTACAAAAAAAATATGATTTTTTTGAGAAAAAAATTCTCGAAGCTACATAACCTCAAATATGTCAAAAAACGTGTTTTTTGCACGTGTAGGTTACGATATCTCAAAATCCTGACGTGATAGAGTTAAAACTAAAAAAGAGATTCGAATTCAGCGTCGAAAAATACGAGTACATAAGAAACGTACGGTCTGACCCCAAATCCAGACAACTTTGTTTTTGTACATTATTATTTATTTATATCTTCAACAATTATTTAGTTCAATCAAATAATTACTGTTATTCGAGGTTATCGTCATGAAAGTTTTATCTCATTGTGAGTATCTGCAAACAATAAAAAAGAGCGCACATTTTAAAATATGTGTATTAAGTTGAAGCCAAAAAATGACACATATGAAATTGTCATTTATACATGCTCTTAATAAGTAATAAGCCTTGCTCTTTTCGAAATTTTTGCCTTCTCATTAGGGTGATTTTTTTTGAACTATTTTTTTTTGTTTTTCAGTCACGACTTGAAATTTTGTTGCATATGTCGAAAAAAAAATCAAAGTTACAGCCCTTAATATTAATTTTAAGTACTTTCCCAAAGCGTGAAAAGATTTTCCATTTAAAATACACGTGAAACGATTTTTTTTTTTCAAATTTCTATAACCCAGTCGTATTTTATGCTATTACATTGGTCTTGGTCTCGATTTCAGAATAAAACACTCTACAAAAGTGTCCCTTGCATCGAAAATGTAACTTGTACTGGTGAGTTGGTACGGGTCGCTGAAGTTGATTTTTACTCAAAATTCTCATTTTTTTTGCTGTTATCTCCAAATTTACCAAAAAAATGTAAATGAAAAATTTGTTAAAAATTTACTTTACTACAGAAAGGTCCTATAGACCAAATTGCTGAGATGAATATTTCTTGAGATATTAGACTTTAACTTATAAGTAGTACAATTTTTTTATGGTTTATCGAAGCAAACTTTGCTTCGATGATTTTCATCTCAGCTCATAAGTCAAAGTCTAATATCTCAAGAAATATTAATCTCAGCAATTTGGTCTATAGGACCTTTTTTGTAGTAAATTAAATTTCCAACAAATTTTTCATTTACATTTTTTTTTGGTAAAATTAACAATTTCGGAGATAACAGCAAAAAACGAGAATTTTGGGTAAAAATCAACTTCAGCACCAACTGACCAGTACAAGTTACATTTTCGTTGCAATGGGTACTTTTGTAGAGTGTTTTATTCTGAGTAAATCGAGACCAAGACCAATGTAATAGCATAAAATGCGACTAAGTTATAGAAATTTGAAAAAAAAAACCGATTTACGTGTATTTTAAATGGAAAATCTTCACGCTTTGGGAAAGTAGTTAAAACTAATATTAAGGGCTGTAACTTTCAGGGATTTTTTTTCGACATATTCAACAAAATTTCAAGTGGGGACTGAAAAACAAAAAAATAGTTGAAAAAAAAATCACCCTACTTCTCATATATCTTCAAATCAGATTGAAAGTGAGTGAAATTCTTGGCTTTAATATATCTATATAGTTTTCTGTCGATTCTCCTATTCCCAAGACCCAGGAAGGGCGCTAGTTGTAAATACAATCCGCGAATGTCGGCACGCAATGTATGTGACACTTTTATAGGTTGCACAACACCACCGAACCCATAGACAACAATCTGTGTGTAGACGCCGGATTGGATATGCCAAAGCCGAGAAGAAAATGCGGATTCGACGAATGCCCCCAGTGGACGGTGTATGAATGGAGTCCCTGCGAGAGATCCAAATGTTTTTCATGGCATAAAGGTAATTTACGCGGCAACGTATAAATACATTTTTAAGTATTTACTTACATTTATAGTTCAATTAATAAGTCGGAAAATGTGGAAAAGTTGATAAGCAGCTCCGATTTCAAACATTTTTGTTTGTACGTGTTCTTTAGACCCTCAGGAACATTCATCACCACTAACATCTGCCTTGCTCTGAAAAAATCAAAAAATTATGGTAGTTTTCCCACCCCCAAAGCTTCCCCAATAGTAAAAGTGATAAAACATTTTAAAAATTCAAAATTTCACCTCGGAAATCGTCTCTCGGGGGTTTCCGGGGTCGCTGATTACGAATGTCTAATTACAAAAATTCAAACTCTCAATATGATATGCGCGCGAATTTTGGTTTTAATGTAGTTAAATTATTGAATAAATAAATTACGAGTCTAATAAAATCGTTTTTCAAGTTTTCTTCAATTTCATAAAAAACTGGGTACACAAAATGAGCTTACAATCTACAAATATAGTTATCATTCGTAATCAGAGTCGTTTTCGAGCATTGCTGATGAAGTATTGGTGGGTCCCTCTTCATCTTCACTTATATCTTATTCTACTATCATTGCAGCCGGGCAAATCACTTCATCCTCTGTAATATCAGTAGTTGCAGGTGGCTCGCAATTAGTGCAGTTAGATCCGTAACAAAATTTACACGTTTGTGAACAGTATACGCCATTTTTCCTGCAACCACAAGCTGCACCACAACCAGTTTGACATCCACGTGTAATTGCATCCATAATACTTTTTGGCGCGGGTGGTTCTGTCATTCTTATGGGATGCAGGACGCCGTCCATAACTTTCCAACCCCAATCAGTTGGGTTTAATTTTGCGGTTCGATTGTGATCTGAATCTACTAATAATCCTATCCAAGAGTGCACTTGATAGTGAACTCTTTTCAAATGTTCTCAGATGTTTTTTATCTCTGTCACTTCTAGGGGTGGTTTTAATGGGGTGCAACCACCCTCACTCGATTTTTGACCGCGGATTCGTAATCAGCGACCCCGAAAACCCCCGAGACGATTTCCGAGGTGAAATTTTGAATTTTTAAAATGTTTTATCACTTTTACTATTGGGGAATCTTTGGGGGTGGGAAAACTACCATATTTTTTCATTTTTCATAGCAAGGCAGATGTTAGTGGTGATGAATGTTCCTGAGGGTCTAAAGAACACGTATAAACAAAAATTTTTGAAATCGGAGCTGCTTATCAACTGCTTATCAACTGCTTATCAACTTTTCCAGATTTTACAGTATTTTCCGGCTTATTTACTGGACTATTAAACGCATAAGTACATTTGTTATTAAATGCATAAGTACTAGTTTGTATTATACTTGTAGTTGAAAATATTTTCAATATTATATAAATACTATTTTTATTGTTTAGCTATGCAACGGAGAATAGTGAGGTGTGAAATATTAGCCAATTTAACTGTAGATAACTCAAAATGCGATCCAGATGAAAATCCACCGGAAAAACAAGAATGTTACAATGAAAAGTGTGTAGGGAAGTGGAGAGTAGGCGCATGGTCCGAGGTAACTTGATAACCGATAGTTTTTATATAATTTTTTTTATAGAAATTAATGTTTTGACTATATAAAATCGATTTTTTGTATTTCTTGCCTCTTCTCATTGTAATTACTAGTATGCCATAACGCAGAGTTAACTGCGTTCAACTATCCAGAGCTCCCGCACGGGACAGGCAAACTATGGCATACTACAAGTCCCAGCGCATTACCAGGCACAGTCAGTGGCGTATGTATGCACGGGCAAGAAATACACGCGTATATAATTTACCAGACGCTTAAAAATACGGTTTATACTTTAATTATCATAGAGTTGTATAGTGCCGACCCTGCGTTATATCACACATTCCGGTATTGTATATTCTATGTTTCTTATTCATGTAATTCATAGGTTCAACTGTAGGATTAATATGCTACTAAGCTTGAGCCTAATGCAGACAATAAAATTATCAAAATTATTATACAGTGAGTTCGTAAAGTTTGGAATAAATTCGATAAATCGTTATTGAAGGGTTTTCACAGGAAATCCTCAGACACGTCAACTTTACTTTATAAAATGTCACTTCTTTCAGCCATCGACTTTTTTTTGTTTCGATTGTTTTTGAGCTATGACGTCATCGGCAATTTTTTTTAAATGGCAACCCATATTTTTTTCGACGGATTTCAACAGAGCACATTTTTTTGAGTACGAATACGTCAAAAACGTATGACCTTCAAGATGGAAGTTTTCGAGATATTCGGTGCCAAAGTTTCAAGAATGGATTATACAAGCGATGACAAAATATTAATCATTTATCAAGGAAGCGCTGGAAAAATTACAGTTTTGACAGTTGTCAGAATTTTGAAGTTTGTATTTTATTGTAAGTTGATTAATGTATTTTATTGTAAGTTGATCGATCACAATTCATTTTATTTGAAAATGGTCCGTCATTTGAGTGAAAGGGAAATAATCGAAATTTTGATCATGATCGGTTACGGGGACAGAGCTCGCACGCAATTCGAAGTTTGCCGTTTATTTAACAACAAATATCCAAACAAAGAACCAACTACAGAGTCCACCGTTTTACCAACCCGCCAAGACTACTTTTTATGGGGCTATTTAAAGAACAAAGTCTATTTCAATAGACCAAACACCATTGAAGAATTAAAGGACAATTCGCAATGAAATTCGAGCAATTCAACCCGATACTCTTGGAACGGAGGTCACTTTGAAAATTTACTCTGATTTTCTTGTTTACTTTAGTTATTCATCAATTGTACAGAAACGTTTTTCATTTGTTAAAATTGTTGTTGGTTTATTTCTTAAAAAATTAAACAAATTACTCCTAAATCTTTCAAAATGTTCGATAAGCTATTAAAATAAACAAATTCAACATTCTAAAATTTAAAATCTGAACATTCTAAAATCTTTTAAAATGTTCGATAAGCTATTAAAAAGCTTGACCCACCCGATAGTTTGTTGTACATGGTACATTTTAGAAACTTTGGAACCGAATATCTCGAAAACTTCCATCTTGAAGGTCATACGTTTTTGACATATTCGTACTCTGTGCTCTGTCGGAATCCGTCGAAAAAATATGGGTTGCTATTTAAAAAAAATGCCGATGACGTCATAGCTCAAAAAACAATCAAAATTAAAAAAAAGTCGAGGGCTGAAAAAAGTGACATTTTATAAATTAAAGTTGACGTGTCCGAGGATTTTCTGTGAAAACCCTTCAATAACGATTTATCGAATTTATTCCAAACTTTACGAGCTGTATGTATAGGAGGAGAATTATTGCAACATTCTCTCTACCGCACTCAACGCGCGTTTCACCAACCATGTTGACATCATGATGTGATTAAAGTTTTTCAGTTTTAATCATCGTCAGGAGATGAATATGAAGTGATTAATACTAAAGAGCTTTAATTATCTCCTAATGATGCCAACATGGTTTCAGTGTTACGTGGAAGAGTGTTTAAGTGTGAATTAACATTCTTATTCATTATTCCACAGTGTGCTGCAGCATGTGAGATGCAAGGTGTGAAGTACAGGATATTGCAGTGTGTCTGGTATGGCACCAAAAAAATCAGCTGGTACTGCATGTAAAGATCTTATTAGGCCGCCTGTCATGAAGTCGTGTAAAGGACCTCCTTGCATAACTGAGGGTAAGATGACATTGTTTTTATATTCTTACAAAAAGAAACTTGTCCACAAGCATAGCTGGAACTATGGATTTATTAAAAAATAATAGTTATGAAAAATCAAAGTTATAACAATGAAAAATAGTCTCTATTAGGTAATTCAAATTTAATAAATGCTACTTTTCTCTCAAAAATCTCAAAATATTTTAATTTTACTCCAAAAGTCCTGGAAAAAATAACGAGCCATCCAAAGAAGTCATCAAAGTCGGCCGAATAAAAATAGACGTATTTCTATTCTTATCTTATATCTTACGAGGTGTGTAAATTAAGTAATGAGACTGTCAACGTAGCGCCCGATCTAGCAACACTGCGGAGACGGAACTTGGAAGGGCGGTAGGATAACATTTAGTGCACCTTCAGTACAAGTTTGAACTTGTTAGAGTCATTTTTGTTTGTTCTTTATGACTGTTTTCGTAAACCGGTTTTTTCTAGTGCGTTTTAAAAATAAGTGACATTAATTTTGAGCAACGGTGTGCTATCAGGTTTTGCTTCAGACTTGGACACAATTCAACGGATATTTTTGCAAAACTTCAACACGCCTACGGAGACAGTGTTTTATCAAGAGCCCAAGTTTTTCGGTCGTTTAAGGCATTCTCAAAAAGAAAAGAGTTAATTGAATCAAGAACCTTCAAGAACCGGTGAAAATGTCGATAGAACGCGGGATTTTGTGCGTTCAAACCGTCGGTTGACGACAAGAATGATCGGGGAAAAGTTAAATTTGAATCACACCACTGTTCATCAGATTTTGTCTAACGAATTGGGGATGACAAAAATCTGCGCAAAAATGGTTCCAAAAAACCGTTCGCAGGAACAAAAAGACATCAGGAGAGAAAGGTGTCTTGACTTTTTGGAATCGATTGAAAATGATCCCCATTTTAAATAACGTGTCATTACTGGTGATGAGAAACTTGGATGTTTGAGTACGACCCGAAATCCAAGCGCCAAACATGGAATGGCACACTTCAAGCTCTTGAAGATCAAATGCATGCTAATTTTCTTTTGCAGAGAGGTTCTTGAAAAACTTCCAAAAAGGGTCATGCGTGTGAGACCAAACATCAAGAACAACTGGGTGTTGCATCGCTACAATGCGCCTTGTCACACAGCCATTTGAGTAAACGAGTTTTTAGCTAGTAAAAACATTCCTGTGGCTCCTCAGCCTCCTTATAGCCTGACTTGAGTCCTTGTGACTCTTTTCTCTTCTGGAGATTGAAAAATCACCTCAAAGGACGTAGGACCATAGAAATAGGTATAGAAATAGAAAGAATAGGACAAAGGACCATAGGAAACATTCAAACGGCTGTAACTGACCAGCTGAAGGCTATTCCAGTATATGAGTTCCACCACTGCTATGAGGAATGGGTGTACCGTCTTCAGCGCTGTGTGGCTTCCCAAGGAAGTTATTTTGAAAGAGACAATACTAAATCTCGTTACTTAATTTACACACCTCGTATTTATAACCTTATTTAATTGTCAATACTGTCACATTATGAGACAGCCATTATTTATTTTACTGTTGTGACAGCCAAGTTTTACATCAACAACATTTCGCTCGAGCTTTGACATAATCGCTATTTTTGCCTCACTTGTTCATAGCGCAGAATTGATGACTTTTTTTTTGGATGGTTCGTTATTATCTTGTTGCTTCAGTGATGTCAGATATTACAGTTTATTTTAAAATACTATGCAAAGAAGGGGTCAACTTTGGGGACATTTTTATAATGCCAATGTTTCGGTCAGTGTCTTATCATCATCAGGGTAAATGATTTCGTCTTGTAGAAAGAACGGTCAATATTTTATCGTCTTCAGGGCAAATTATTTCGTCTTATAGAAAGAATAATTTTGTGTTACTCATCCAACTCGCGTTAATGTATTCCAAAACTTCGTTCACAGAGTCGATATGCAGGGATCACTCGATGTTCTGCCCAAACGTGAGGGCCATGAATATGTGCAAGATAATGAGGTACCAGGAGCAGTGCTGCCAGACCTGCAGGGGTTGAATCGTTAGTCGGTTGTTTCTCAGCGATAGACAGTTGTTAGAAGTCGTTGTGCGTGAAAAGTGTGTTCAATAAAAAAAAAAACTGAAAAGTGACTTACATCACCCACAAATCCACTGTATTGTATTAAAAGAATGCTGCACGTAGCCATAGCGGTAGATTGGAAGGCATTTGACGATCCGGCCTAGCTGGTCCGTATTATTATTATATTTTTCCCTCCTCCATAAGAAAATATATCAAATGTTAAAACGTTAACGGTGTATTGTAACGTAAGAAGAGGCGGCTAGTTGAAACGAGACGTCCTAAAGATATACGTACGTTGTATACTAAGAACATATAATATATTTATCCGTTGCCTCAAGTGGAGTTGTTATTAGCTTCCTGATACGAATCTGCTCTTGAAGAAGTTTAACACGCCTGTCAAGATTTGGTATAATACTTTGTGAATAATAAAACAAAATTTGTTTCTAACACATAGTTGGATGAAAGATTATAATGATTATCATGTACAAGGTGTCTGAGTCTTACCGTTTCATCCCTTCAACCCCTGTTTGAAAACTCTGATATGTTCTCAATATATTTTATATACCTATTTGTATTTTAGTCATTTGCTCATAATATTATTTTACATTCATTTTTTTAGTTCAGTGTTATATTTTTTTGGAAAAATTAGTGCTTAAATCACTTTAGCAAAATATTTTTAAATATGTGTAATCATCATTATAATTTTAAAAAAATGCCTAGATGCCCAAGAAGTATTTAATACAATTGAAGCTATGCTGCCATTTCAAGTACTATTCTAATTTTTACTCTAATTATTTTTTGTGCATAGTTGCAAATATGAGAGCACACCACATTTGTTTAACATTGATGTTTTTCTTATGTAGAAGCGGTACCCATTCAAGACTGATATTTTATTTTAATTATTTTTAAGTAAATATTTCAGTTGTAAGTGTCCACTACATTCCATAATTACTTATGTCCACAACACGTACAATATACAAATATTATGTAGGTAGACAACATTAAAGAATATTCCAAAGTTACTGTTAAGTTAATACTTCATTTAAAATTATATATACTATAATTATATTTTTTGTATTTTTTTTACTCTTTTCTTTTTTAAGTACACGTTGAAGTTACCACAAAATTTCTCCCATATATGCTTATTAAAATCAAGTACTGAAATAAGAATTGTCTATAAATCAATTATAATAAAACAAATATATATAATATTTATTAATAAATATAAAAAATGCGGTTCCTCTGAAATGTATATTTTGGTGTGACAAATATCTTACTGTATTTTGAATTATTTTGAATATAAATTCTGCGAAAACTCAAATCAAGTATACACTAAATAAAAAATAAAAATATACACTGGGGGTAGTTTTTGTAACAGTTCACATAAAAAATTGTAGTATAATAGTAACATACGCAATGACTCCAACTATATTTTCCAAGCTATAAGATAAATTCAACTTTTAGGTTGTAAAATATAATACATTTATTCGAGGTACGTTGTAAAGTACGTATAATATTCAATGCATAGCATATTTTTACGTTTGTAAATATATTTTTATATCAGATATAATTTTATATGTTGTAAAAATATCATTTTATTTTTTCTTTATTTATTATATGATATAAACATTCAGATTAGTCACTTTAAGTACAATCTATTGATTTATTTGTAAGAAGTTACATATACCGGGTGGCTCAGGAGATAGGGCCAAATTTGTATCTTGAACACCAATTAATGTTTTTTTTTTTAAAATTTGGGAAGTTTATACTAGAATTAATTTAGGGCCAATGACGGAAAAGCCAAGACGGCCGACTTCCGGTTTCGCAGAAAATGTCCACTTTTTTAAGTACAAAAACCAGTTTTTTAACTGGGCCTCCTTGTATATTTTTGCATATTTGGATTCTACGCATCTATATATTCATCATAGAATGCTGTGATACTGCTATAAGTACTCAAAAAGTGTCTGATATTAACCATAAAATATAATTTACTTAAAAACATACTCTATTTTCATTTTATTGAAGATCAAATTAATTCATATTAGCTTTATGCCTGCTTTTTAAGGAAAACCCGTCAAATGGAACATCTAGTGGGCCATCCCTATTTTAAATTGTTCATTTAATAAGGATTTAAACGATGTACATACTGAGGCTATTACCTTTCAATTGAATGTTGAATAATTGAAGAAACTTAAAAAACAATTCCACCGCCAAAATGAAATTTGACACTTGGGTTGCGTGTACTCAGACGCGTAGGATCCAAATATGTAAAAATATACAGGGGGTCCCATTTTAAAAAAACTGGATTTAATATCATTTTCGGCAAAACCGGAAGTCGACCATCTTGAAATTTTTCGTGACTTAGATGGAAATTAATTCTAGTACAAACGCCCCGAATTTAAAAAAAAATCCATTACGATATAAGCTTGGCCCGACCTCTTGAGCCACCATGTATAGTATTGAAAAATCTTAAGCAAAACGTATTTTACAATTAAATTTATTTTATTAAGAGGGACAAAATGAAGAGAATTGTTAAGCAGATAAATGCAGTTTTTGAAAAAAATAATTTCTACATTCGGAAAACGTAGACGAAATTTTTGAAAAAAAAATGTGTAATATTGTTTAATAATATAGATACATTTATACCTGTTGGTAATGAAAATCATCAAATAAAGAATTAAAATGTTAAATTCCGTTTAGATTTTCTGTTTTACCAGTTTAAACCAGAGTTTCTAAAATGAAAAAAGAGATCAGTAATATAATCCGTATAATAATTTTGTCACGACATTTACAGCCCCCCCCCCCTTTGCCTGTCCCCTGCCAATCAATAAATATAACTATTAAACAATAAATTCAGCAATGTGGCAACCAACAACAAACAACGTTTTTAATTCGATTATCATTTTCAGCAAAAAAAAGTTGTGTCAGTTTGCAATTTGTTGCAATCATTTTGCAAAATAATTTTGCGCACAATGTTTTGTTCTTTGTTAATATATAGAATTCCTAGGAGTGGTTTCGTGTATCTCCATTTACGTAAATCGTTCCAAAAATGTTGTAAAGGTATCCACTCTGAAAACTGCTGTAAGTAATAATAAAAGTAGCAACGATTACAATTATTGTTGATGGATAGTAAGCAATATTTTCCATTTTTATAGGTCTATTATATTTCCATCCTTATACTATTGTATAACGGACAACCAATATCTAAAGATAATAGTATTTTGTTGTTAGGGATAATTCTCGAATAGTCGCTTGAAATATGTAAAAATTGAACATATAAATGTACATTGTATAAAACGAATTATTTAATAAATATATATAGTCGAATATTGTTAATTCCTAAAGCTTAAAAATATACAGCTTACGTTATAAATTATTATTACATAAAATTGTGTCAGTGTTAAAAGTGGTACTAGTAAAATATAAGTTTTTTACCTATTACGATTTTATATTTCTCATTCATGCTATTGCGGTAGTCCCTAAATTTACATAAAATATATTTTAGAATGTTTGATTTCGCATTTCATATTTATTAAATATTTTAAATATACCTAAACATAAAGGACAAATAGAAATTTACCTATTACTTATGTATAATTTACTTATTGCATAGACACACACTTTATTAAATTTACGTAAAACGAGGGACTATTGTATTATTTTATGTGACATATTTCTCAAATATTTATAAAAGTTTCATTGTTAAATGTGTTTCGATTGTATACTTAGAAAATTTAGACTAGTTGTTTTAAATACCTAAATTATTTAAGTACATTAAACACCTACATAAATGTAAATCGTTTGATTCCAATCTTGTAATTATGTTACAATTTTTAATTGTTTTAATAAACACAGAAAAAAGTATCAAATGTTTTATATTTCCCATGCTATGTTAGAGAACCTCAGCAAAACAATCTTCAAGGAACTGCAAAGCTGGATCCAAAGTGTATTTACATTACCTAATGATATAGATTTTCTTTAGATTTAGATATCCTAATGTGGAATTGGTTGGTGCTACCCATCACAAGAATTTTCTACCAACGAAATATATATATGTAATAAGGTTTGTGATCTAAATTTTCTTAAAGAAAAAATAATATTTTCTTCAACAGCCCATGATTCAAAATGTAGCGAAACAATTACAGTTGAATTTGCTTATGATTTGCTTATGATGCTAATACAGTTGAATTTGCTTATTGCCTAATTGTCTGATTTATCCAAAAATGTTAAAATTCGCCCAAGTAGAGATGCAAAATTGGAATTTATTGAGCAAGTCAATTTCAAGAGAGCAATTATAAATAGTAAAAAGGACAGCGGGTTATACGAAAAATATGACAGTTACCCACCTATTCGTTTGTAATTAATCATTTAAAGTTAAATGTAGAAAAAAATTGAAGGTTACGCCATTTTGATTTTATTGCAGTAGTCCCGTGTCAGATGGTATTGTATAAGATCTGCTATATGAAATACGCTGAATAGTGTGATATAAGTTTATAATAAAATATGACAAATGTGTGAAGGGATACTGGATTCTTTCCTGTATACACTTATGATTTGTACTGTGTGGTGCTTTGTGTCGATATTAAGGGTGGATTTTTTTTAAATGTCTTGATAGGATTTTATAGGAAATTTGTTCCAGTTTCCAAAACTGCCCTACAATTTCCTGTACAATCATTGGTTGCTGAGATATCGATGGTTAAAGACAAAAGTATTGAAGTTGAATTAAGTTGAAGGCTATCTCGTTCATATGGTCATTTAACCGAAAAAAATTTTTCCAAGCCCGTGGAGCGAGAAAAAAGAAGACTAAAAATTTGGAAAACTTTTATTCGCGCTATTTCTTCGGATTGCTTTAAAACGGTGGCTTCTAGAAATTTGGCCTACAGAACCGAAAACTAGAGTCTTGGAGCTTCAAAACCCTTTTCTTAAATTCGCGATACGACCATTTTTCACTTGGATACACTTAGATTCACTTACCGTCAAAAATCGGGGGGGAAATTTAGATTTTTTTGCTTCCTTAACTTTGTGAGTAGATTAATATAACATGGCCACTACTTATGATAGATTTGAAACTAGGTATTATAAAATGCTACAGGGATAAACCTATAAAGATCATGTAAATATATTTGAAAGAAAATTTGAGAGGGCGCTACCATCTACTTGTTTCCAAAAGTATAAGATTGTTTGACCCATCTTTTCCTATTCATCTATGGTTTCACCTGGGAATGGTGACGTCACTGGTAACCGATCAGGCCTTCTCTCTAGGTGGTAGCGTATATGCGATGTAACCCTTGCCTACGCTTCCTGTCTATTCACTCTGTTATCTTTGATTAATGCATTGTCATTAGTGACGGGTGAGGATCTAAATTTTGTCGTTTCTTATCATACGGAATTCCAATGAAGTATATAAATTCGGTGATGGCAGACTACATCAAACCTTTCCTCAACGACGACGCGACCAAAAGCGAGCCGTTAAAGGAGAAGCCGGATGCGAAGATGGAGGAGGAGAAGCAGATGTTGGCCGGCATGGGGGACTACGACTACGGGAGCTTTCCCATGGCCCTTCAGAAGGGCCTCACCGAATTCGATCAACTCGACCTCGTCTCCAACAAGACCAGAAGCCTCATGATAAGCATCGACAATGAGATTGCCGAGACCATTCGCGAGCAGCTGACGTTAGACTCCAAGCTGGACAGCTTGGAGAGGAAGCTGGCTCTGAGGCAGGACCTGTACGACATGTGCGTCGCCTTGTGCAAGGACCAGTCGATGCAAATAGAGAGGTATTCGGAGAAGAACAAAAAAATGGAAATCTCGATAAACCATCTGGAGCAGATGGTCGACTCGTGGCAATGCCTAATAGACCAATTTCGAAAGATCCCAGATGAATGCTAGTCTGTTTAGGATGCCAAATTTTTGTGAGATATCTGAAAGATATATTACAATAAAAATATCAACAGTAAGAATTTATTTTTATGATCTTTCTGGTTACGACGGTTTGCAGCTCAATTCCTCACATTAATCTTAAATTTCTAGACTTTAATCTTAAACTAGTCTTGTCTTATTCTTAAACTATAGATAATGGAGTTACAGAAAACAGTTTTAACAAATTGGAATGACCCTTTGAATCAGACTTTACTATATTATATAGTCTGTTTTCCCATGTGTCTTCTGTTGATGAAATTAATGACAGTAGGGCCTTTTAGACGGTCATATCCGTTCTCAGTTCAGTTATAGTTTCCGTTCCCGTCTCAATCCAGTTCGGAAGCGATGTCCTTTTACACGATCTGTTCAGTTCTCACTATTCCCAGGTGTTTCAGTTCTTTGTAGAGTGTAGTTGCGAAAAGTTGAGTTGCACGCAAAAGTTCACTCTTCACTCCGTTCCAGCTCCACTTCTTTCACAACTTTTTTTAAATTCTTTATTATAAGTTGAGCGTAGGCTATTAATTTTGGATTTGACCATCGTCTTTGTAGCCTTTTCATTGTACTCCTGAAACTTCTTTAATAGGAGAGTGTATAGGCAGTTTCCCTAATGTTCGCATTGTGATAGCGTGTGTCTGTTTTATTCCACAAACACAGTGAACTTTTATAAATGTCAATGAATTCGACAACAAAATCGTGATCCCGGGACATAGTGATAGACCTAAACGTGCACCGTACAAGATTTTCAAGAAAACTGACGTGAGCGAACGGATTGAGGTATGATGCCCTTGTTTACACATACAGGGTTTGTCCGGAAAATAATGTCAGTGAGCTTTGAAAAATGGTTTTTATTGGTTCTATGTGTACAGATATTTAGAAACTTCAAAATACATTCTTCCTGCGTCCACACACCGGTTCCAGCGGGTCTTCCACGCATCAAAAGCCGCACGGTAGTCGTTTTCCGGAATCGCCTTTAAAGCGTCGATGCAAGCCTCCTAAATGTTTTTCACCGACCCAAAATGATGTCCTTTCATTGGGGTTTTGAGGCGCGGAAACAGAAAAAAGTCTGGGGGGGCACATCGGGGCTGTAGGGAGGCTGGGGAACAACGGTGATGCCTGCCTTGACGATGTAATCGGCCACGAGGAAGCAGGTGTGCGAAGGCGCATTGTCGTGGTGAAGCTTCCAGGATTTTGAGATGTCTGGGCGGACGCGATTCACCCTGCGTTTCAGCCGCTTCAGCACCTCGACGTAAAACTTTCCGGTTACGGTTGTCCCCTGCGGAACGAACTCATGATGGACCAATCCCCGGCAATCAAAAAATACAATCAGCATTGTCTTGATCTTTGACCTGGATATCCTGGCCTTCTTGGGGCTAGGGGAGTTCGACGTGTGCCATTCCGCACTTTGCCTCTTCGTCTCCGGATCGTATTCAAAGACCCAACTTTCGTCCCCGGTAATGACGTCATCAAGGAAAGCAAGGTTGTCTTCGCAGGTGTCCAAAAGTTCTTGGCAGGTTTCGACGCGCCTCGCTTTTTCATCGTCCATTAGCACTTTTGGCACGAGCTTCGCGCACACCTTCCTCATTCCTACGACAAGACTCCGACACAATTTCGTGAACAATGGTTTTCGTAATGTCTAATGTTTCGGAAATTAAACGGACACTTAGACGACGGTCAGTGTTCAACAAGTCACGCACACGTTTCACATTGTCGTCGGAACTGGAGGTTGATGGCCGTCCAGCGCGGTTCACGTCGTTGACATCTTCCCGACCTTCTGCGAAGGCCTTGTGCCACCGGAAAATTTGCCTATTCGAAAGACAATCGACGCCAAAAGCCTTCTACAACATTGGAATGGTTTCCGCAGCACTCTTCTCCAGTTTCACACAAAACTTGATCGCCATCCGTTGCTCAAGCGAACGTTGCATTTTTTCTTGCACCGGGTCACTGTAACGACTCTCAAAGAACGAGTGATGCGACTGCTACAACGACCGGTAGCCAACTGACGTTTGTTGGATCTTGTTGCCAGATCCCCCCCCACCACAATCCCAGCACGTAAAGCGCGGGCTGGCGCGTACAGTCTGGGGAAAAAATTCACTGACATTACTTTCCGGACAAACCCTGTAGGAATTCTAAGAAATGAAATGAAACAAATAAGTCTATCCATCCCGTTAGTTCTCAGTCTCCGTTTCCGTTCTCCTTTGAGTTTTTACTTTTTACACGTAGGAAAAACTGACAGTTCGATGGAAACTGAAACTGAAATGACGACTGATATGACCGTAATGTCACAGACATCATGTTTATTTTTTTTTGGAGCTTGGGAAAGCTACAAAGTGCAGTACCTATCCATTGTACCCAAATGGTATAAATAGTATAAAAATATATAACTAAGGTCTAAACCTTCTGGGAAAACATTTTATTCCCAGATGAGAGTAAAACCACAGTTTATCTAAAAAATATCGCCCTTGGTTACATGTTTTTTTTTTTTGCAAATTCTATGGATTTGCGGCGATTCGCATTGTTTATGAATGATTCTCTTGATATTATTGATGAATTATTATATGATTTATGATATTATGATTCTCTTGGACAGTTCGAGCACGCAAATATTGTACACAACACGTGCGGGCTTGTTTCAACATTAACAGACTGTTTACACTGGTTTTGCGCAAACAGTCAATTTTGGACCACTAATGAAGGATTACTTTTTCATCTTTTTCCAATTTCACCAAGAAATATTGGCGAAATTTAAATAACAGTTACTGTTTAGGAAGGGACGTTTCAGATTTTTTCGCTCCATCGTTTTTGTGCATTTTTGGCTTCACCATTATAACAGCAGATGTTCATACGATTGCATTGTTCGGGAAAATACTGGCAAAAAACGTCGCCAGCTGACACCGTATGCATATTGGATTTCCTACTACTAGTATATAAAGTACTACTACTTCATTAGAGTTCGGTACTGTAACTTTGTACGAATAGTTTTGTGAGCCACTGTAGGTGTAACAATAAAATTGTAATGCTTTTTTCTAAATGTGTATACAAATATTACCTACACTTTTTTTTATAATAAAAGTTTTTAATATTGACATCACGTTTATAAACTCTGAGATATTTCTTTCCATCTTGCCAAGAGATTCTCTTCTGGTTCTCTCCACAGATCTTCCAGCAGCTTCCAACCATGAGCTGCTGTCACTAGAACGTAAGAATTTTTCGGATCTTGTAAGTTTGTGTAAGCACCAACAACTAAAGATTGACAAAGTCTTGCGGCCACACACACCTAAAAAGTTTGAAGCATTGAAATTGTCCTTGTAATACTATAAATATAAATTATATGTATGGTAATAGTATTATATTTAAGTGAGTTACTTTTGGCGATTCACTTTGAATCAACGGGTGTCAATAATCGGTACCTTCAGCCAGTTGATACCAACCTTCAGCAATGAGAATTCTTTGTCAGGCAATTTTCGTACCGAAGAATAACCAGCCAAAACGTGCCCACCGGCACCAAGATCCTTTGCCTGCAATATCATGTAGGTCATCGTTATGGCAATCTCGTACAAGTAACAAGCGACGTGACAATCTCCAAAGTCGATGACTGCCTTAATACTCCAGTCGTCTCCCTCCTTGTCAACAATGATGTTCTGCTCATTAAAATCGCCATGAATCAGACCCCTTTCGAGGTCATTTGAGACGCTCAAAACGCGATCTTCGAATTTCTCAACTACGTTTAGGATCAGCTTTCTTCTTTCCTCGTCAGATACGGCAAAGAGAAGTTGTCGAATGCTCGGTACTGATTCCAACATCCAGAAGTGTTTGTGGGACTCATAAGCGTCATGCCTGAAATCCTGCAATTATTTTTATTTAGATATTTTGTTTGTCAATACTGATAATACCGTAAACTTGCTCTTATAAAAGTTGCAAGTAAATCAAAGAAGGGGCATACCTTTAAAGCGTCATCCAGATTTGCAACAAATTCTCCAGCTTGTCGTAACAGATTTGGAGTGCATGGAACCTTATAAAGTATTGACCCATTAATATATTTAAGTAGTCTGACAATGTGCTCGCCGCTGATTAATTTTACTTTCGTGAACGGTAATTTATCTTTTGTTAGGATCGGTTGTGGGCATAGTATCCCTTTTCCTTCTAAAATCAGAAAAATCTTATTGTTATCGTCTAAATGTTAAGAACATAAAAACATAACGCAAATTACTGTGCGCACTATTTCATAAAATTTTCCGAAATTTATAAAAATATGAGATAAGCTAATTTTATAATTATAGTTGCATTTATTATATTATTTTTCCTCATAAAATAAGAAAAAACAAACATCATTTTACAGAGTTTCTAATAACAAAACCCGGATAAGAAATTCAGTATCAATACTCTACATAAATAATCTTGGTTGAAGGAAGCTAATAAATTGAGACATCAAACTATAAGCCTGAGGTCAGAGGTCAGAGCGCTAACCTTATGAAGTTATCAATAAGCAAATGTATGTGACAATACACTGATATGTGATCGAATATTATATTAGTAAACATAAACTATACATGAATAACTGTATGAGTTATCCAGTTTGCTAAATTTGTTCTCGTTTTATCTATTATTGCATTACTTATCTATGCCATGATATATCTGATGTACCTACGATTACAGCAGTGGCGGCTGGTGATAAAGGGCACAGGGGCACGTGCCCAGCCCAAATTTCAATAGAAAATATTTCTTTTGTGTTAATTTACTATAAATTACTGTTACAATAATATCAATTAATTGTATACGACAAACTATTCATATTCTAATTATTATTTCTTTTATACCACAAATAATGATTTTTATCACATATATATGACAGACTATCGATCGAGCACCGAGCCAACGTAGTCTGAATTCTCGCATTTCGCGCGCGTGGGCGAGGGCACACAGTTTCCCAGCCCTCCTTTTTAATCGGGCTTTTTCGGTGACTGGTAATGTTTGGAGACGATTGCAGCAGACAGACGTTGTTAAATCGTTCGAAAATCAGCTGAACAAGAAGAAACATGCTAGCTACAATGAAAAACATTTACATAACATCTTAGATTTTAGTGTGTTGGGAAAGGTAGACATAAGGCAACAGCTTGATAGTGCTTATCGTGAAAATATAAGACGTCACAATGAAAATGTGGATAAAAACAAACATATTTTAAACCAATTAATTAATTGTATTAAATTTTGTGAAACAAATCCGGGACTTTAATGAAAAGGCGATTAACATTTTTGTGAACAATAAGGACAGGCGAGCTGATTTCCTCTACAAATAAGGGTAAGATACCTATTTCAATTTTGTTCACATGTTGCCACCCATTATTTTAATATATTTAAGCCCTCAATATTCGTGACTAAATATTATTTCAAAAAGCTACCAAATCCCAAAAATTATTCTTGTGAAAGTCTATATTTTTGTATAAAATAATTTTTCATTGAAATTCTGAAGTGTCAGTAAAACGCATGACCTTGAAAATTTTTAAAAATTTCGCCTGCAGCGCCATTGGTAGCTAATCAGTAATCCTACCGACACACCCTGTGCCCACCCATGAAACACACCCACGAGCCGCCACTGGATTACAGAACAGAATATTAAGATATATTGTTATATTTATTTAACTTGACCTTCACAGTGATTTTCCTAACTTTAATACATAGGACTACCATACATGCATAGCGGACGATTTTAAATACTGGAAACAATAATGTGCAAAAAAAACAATTTAGTTACAATAAAATAAATTGTTGATTAGCAGTTTTTGGAGTAAGAATATGTAAATTGATTGTATTCCCTCTGTTTACAAAACATTTACCACAAAATATAGCTGTAAATTTAAAAAAGTGCTGAGCAAAGTTGGTAATACACCAAATAGTTCTTCTGAGCATTAAATATGTTATAAAAAAATGTAATAAACTTCCTGTTTTCAGAATTTGTCATAACACAAATAAAATTACAATTTAAGGATGCTTACAAGGATACAAGAAGTACTTACTCAAATGCAACAATAACGCAGATTGTTCTTCGAAAAGTTGAGAATTCTTGGAATCTAAAGCATTTATAATTTTTAGGACACATTCACTCTCAGAATAACTATTAATATCACGAATATCAGTGTCATTTTTTATTGTAATGTGGAAATTTTTATCATCGTATCCGTTCAGTTCCTCCACCTGCGTAACTCGGAAGCCGTACAAATCAAAAACTAGGTCCTTGACGTCCTGAAAATTCACGATAGGCTTCACAGGGACACTAGTTTCCATTTTATACATTAACAGTAACAATGTAATGTTTTTCAATCGAGTTAATAAGTAACTAATCTTTAAATGATGTTTGCTGTGATTATCAGACAGAGAAATAAGGAATTAATTCATCTCAATTAAACTGTGGTAATTGTATCGCGCTAACAATGTACAATAAGTGGGTTTATATTTGTTTGAAATATACTGAGAAAAGAGAGAACTTCTTTCAGTAAATAAAATCGTATTACCTACCTAAAATAGATATTTTAATAATTATAAAATAGAATACAAAAAGATATGTAGTATCTGGGGTTCTAGAGATTACATTTTGGAGTGAAAAAAAATACATTACTTTTACACAAACTGCGTAAATTTGTGCATTAACATTTTTTAAAATATAGCTATCATGAATTATGCAATATGAAAACTGCAATGGGCTATCATCCTTTTAGGAAAATATAGAACGCAACAAATAAACGGCCAATCATATTAATTTGCATTTTGGAATACCACAGGGATACGTATTGAGACTGATACGTCATTTCACTGTTATCCAGAACGACTTGTTATAACGTAGTTAGTTATATGTATTTATTATCCGATAATATATTTTAGTAGGTACCTCCAAGATTGCACTGAGGTGGTTTCACAATTTTTATAAATGATGTGTTGTTGAGTACACAATTTTTGAGAAAACCATTTGAAAATTTTGTTATTTGTCGTGGTAAAGTAAAACACGGGATGTTGTTTAATATTGTTGTCGTTTTTTCAATTGGATAGGTAGGTATCATTGCGGGAAACCCATAAAGCTTATAAAAACAGAACATATTACAAAATCATGTATATTAGGTAGGTATCACTTACAACAATACATCAAAGAAATCCTGAAGCCTCTTTTCATAATATGTAGGTGTACAGAGAATGACCAAAATAAATTTTATTAACGACTGTTGTATAAATAATATCTGAAAGCTGCCCAATATTGAATTACTAAGAATAAATGCCTGTTGATAGGTACCGAGTAAATACTGATTTAATTTTAGAATGTATTTATTGGATTAATATAAAGATAAATTCGTAAATGCCCAAGATAACAGTAGATTATTTACATCATGTTCAATCAAAGAATAATAATCTGTAGTAAATTATTATTCTGCGTTTCCAATTTAGTTATTCCGTGATCATAGATAAACGACTTCTGTGACTATGTATGTATGTACACTCGAACCCCTCTTATTTCACCTTCGCTTAATTCACATCCTCTATTATTTCACCACGTTTCCCCCTATTAGGTCGCGAAACCGTCCCGGTTAAGTCGCCGCCTGTAAAAGTTTTAGAACTACGTTTGGAAATTGGATTCTCGCATGAATATGTACAATTTTTATTGAAAAAAAATGATTGTGTAAAACATTTATTGATTTAAAATAGGTTAGGTGTCTTTTAAAAATATTTAATCTTTAAAATATTCATTCAAGTGGAAAATTGAACTTTGTCACTCACGACTGGGTACACGTACAATACCCAGTCGTATACCCAGTATACGACTGGGTATACCCTACGTATACCCAGTCGTGCGTGACATAGTTCAATTTTCCACTTGAATGAATATGTTAAAGGTTAAATATTTTTAAAAGACACCTAACCTATTTTAAATCAATAAATGTTTTACACAATCATTTTTTTCAATTAAAATTGTACATATTGTAAAAGTAAGCAATGAAATATTTTACATGGTAGATCAGTTGACAAGTAGGTGTATTGTACAACAGACATTATTATAAGGTTGGTAATAGTTTAAGAAAAAGTCTAGAATGTAATGGAAGTGAATGATAAAAAGGAAGCGTCTAAAAAGTGTTTAATATTTTGTAGTGTTAAGAAAAGAAAGAATAAAACGTTCAAGTCAGACTACTTGTATTCAGTGTCACAGAAATACCGAGATAACTGCTTCGCGATCCACGCAACCTTAACAGGTTATGGGCCCAGGCAATCCAGACAACCCAGACCATCCAGTGATTTTGAAGCAGTAAAGTTTCGGGTCGAATATCGTCACCGTTGGAAATACGTGAGCTATTGACAGTGGCGAGTTGAAGAGAAAGTGAAAGAAAATGGATCAAGTAGGAGTAGCACCAGTGAAATTCACCGGAGAAAATTGGACGGTATGGAAATTCCAGATACAAGTCATTCTAAAATCAAAAGGCCTCTATGACATAGTTACCGGAGTAACGCAAAGACCAACACAAAACCCACAAGATTGGGATTTAAAGGACGCTAAGGCTCAGGAGATCTTAGTGTTAAGGCTTGAAGAAAAACCTCTTACACATGTCTTGACGTGCAACAGTTCACCAGAAATGTGGAACAAGCTAACTTCCATATATGAACACAGATCACAAGTGAGTGTGCACCTTTTGCAGCAAAGATTTTTCAACGTAGAGTATAAAACAAGTGTAGCAGAATTTGTTTCTCAACTGGAGGAAATAAAAGGACAACTCAAACACTTAGGTGAAGAAATAAGCGAAAAAATGATCATCACAAAAATCCTCATGTCTCTACCAGAGAATCTCAAACATTTTGTATCTGCATGGGAATCAACATCAAGTGACAGGCAGACATTGACAGAACTCACATCGAGGTTACTGATCGAGGAGGAAAGAGGTAAACAAACAGAGCAAGCAACAGCGTTAGCAGCCAGAGGCAATGTGAACAGGCGACAAAAGGAAATAAAATGTTTTGAATGTGGTAAACCAGGCCATATCAAAAGGAATTGTTCAAAAAACAAGCCCAAAGAACCCAAAGACAAAAGTAAGACATGCCATTACTGCAAAAAGGAAGGCCATATAATAGATGATTGCTGGTTTGTCAAGAAGAAGAAGAAAGACAAGGAAGACAAGACAGAGAGTACTTCGAATCAGGCACTTGTAGGTATGTCAAGCTTACTGAACTGCAGAGACATAAGCTTCATGATTGGAGATGAAAAGAAAAATTCACAAGATTGGTGGTTGGACAGCGGCGCCACAGAACACATGTGCTTTGATGTAAATCGATTTGAAAAAGTTGAGAGCTTAACCGAAACTCGAAAAGTAAAGGTCGGCAATGGATCAATGATCATTGTTCAAGGCAAAGGCAGCGTTTTTACAGAAGCTTGGAATGGACAACAGTGGGTTAAGACAGAACTTCGAGAAGTACTATTTGTACCTGAATTGGATGTGAACCTGTTTTCTTTAAGCGCAGTGTTAGACAAAGGCCTAGAAATGCATTCAGACAAAGAAAAATGCAAAATAGTGGACAAAAATGGCAACACAAAAGCAATGGCTCATAGACAAGGAAAACTGTACAAAATGTGTTTCAAATTTGAAGAGAAAAGCAGTCCTGTTGATGCTAGGATTTCAGAATGCAACATGGTAGAAAGTTTAATCGATTGGCATTGTAAACTTGCACACGTTCATTTTGATCAGGTAAGAAGCATCTTAAAACGTAATGAGGTAACCTACAAAGAGGTAGATAACCCAAGTTGCAAAGACTGTTTTAAAGGCAAGCAACACAGACTATCGTTTCCCGTAAGTGAGTCACGTGCCAAC
Source organism: Aromia moschata (assembly GCA_029963805.1). NCBI lineage: Eukaryota > Metazoa > Arthropoda > Insecta > Coleoptera > Cerambycidae > Aromia > Aromia moschata. Next base: position 6,180,586 of record JAPWTK010000001.1, read on the forward strand.
AAAACAGCTGAACTGATACATGGTGACGTATGTGGTCCTTTCGAGGTTACGTCTCTAGGAGGTGCGAATTATTTTTTGCTGTTAAAAGACGATTTCTCAGGGTACAGATTCGTCTATTTTGTGAAAAACAAATCTGAAGTTGCACAGAAGATTAAGAATTTCGTAATCATGGCAGAAAACCAGACAAACAATAAGGTCAAAACTTTACGAACAGACAATGGTCTAGAATTTCTAAGTTCTGAATTACGAGAATTTTTGGAAAAAACGAGGAATACGGCATGAAAGATCTTGCGTATATACTCCACAACAGAATGGCAGAGCCGAAAGAGAAATGAGAACACTTGTAGAGGCAGCCAGAACAATGTTGTGCAGCAAAAAACAGCCTAAATCTTTTTGGGCAGAAGCCATCAACACAGCAGCGTTTGTACTAAATAGAACTGGAAGTTCCCCAATAAAAAGATAAAACTCCATTCCAACTATGGCAGAATAAAGATTACAACATAGCCACATTTAAAGAATTTGGATCAGAAGTAGCTGTACATATCCCAAAAGAGAAGAGATTAAAACTAGATGCAAAAAGTGAAACAGGGATTTTGGTAGGCTACAGTGATGAAGTCAAGGGCTATAGAATTTATTTCCCTCACAAAAATCGAATTGAGATTCATCGAGAAGTAATTAGTATACGAGAAGACGAAAAGACGAATGCAACAGTAGAAGAAATAATAATATTAGAAGTAAACGATGATAACGAAGAAGAAAATTTAAATGAAACTGTAAATACAGAAAATCAACAAGAAATAGACTTACAAGAGGAAATTTTGTCAGAAAATGAAAATTTTCAAAGCTTAAACACAGAAAAGCAAACAACAGACAAAGAAAATGTCGATACGAGCAGAAGAGCAACTCAAAAACCGAGGTGGATGAACGAGTATGACATGACATTTTATACAGCAGCAGAGGATCCCATCACATATGAAGAGGCAGTCACAGGCGAGAATGCAGAAAAGTGGAAAGCAGCAATGGAGAAAGAGTTAAGTGTGTTAAATGAAAACGACACGTGGAGTGAAGTGCCATGGCCTCTTAATAAAAATGTGATTGAAAGCAAGTGGGTATTTAAAATTAAAAGTGATAACAAATTTAAAGCGCGATTAGTTGCTCGCGGTTTTCAACAAGATTTTAATGGTGAAATGTATGACATTTATGTGCCAGTAGCAAAATTGACTAGTTTTAGAATAATGTTAGTTTTAGGGATAATGTTAAAAATGCCTATATATCAAATGGACGTACGAAGTGCATTTTTGTATGGTGAAATCTCAGACGAGGTGTATATGTCATTACCTGGTAAGACGAAAAATAACAGTAAAACTGTATGTAAGTTAAAGAAATCTATTTATGGACTGAAAAAAATCACCAAAATGTTGGAATTCAAAATTTGACAACTTAATGAAAAATCAAGGTTTTGTACGATCTGAAAATGATTATTGCTTGTATTCTAAATGCTGCAAAGCAAGTAAACTTTTCATTTTATTATATGTAGATGATTTGCTCATTACTGGTACAGATTTGAAAGAGATAGAAAGATTAAAAGTCACTTTGAATGAGAGTTTCTACATGAAGGACTTGGGTGTTGTTTCACAATATTTAGGTATAGAAGTTAAACAAAATTTAAAACAAGGTTTTATAGAGCTAAATCAATCAAATTATTTAAAACATGTTTTACAGAAATTTGGTATGCAAGATTGTAAGCCAATGAACACACCGATTGAAAGCAATTTTAATTTTACTACCTTAAAAAGTGCTGAATGTAATTTACAATTGCAAAAACAATGTAGACAAATAATTGGTAGTTTGATGTACGCAGTACAAGGCACAAGACCAGACTTATGTGAAAGTGTCAGCTTACTTAGTCGATTTCAGGAAAATTCAAATGTTAACTTGTTTAAAGTCTTAAAAAGAGTATTACGTTATGTAAAGGGTACTTTGAATTTGACTTTGATCTTTAAACCTGACAAAAATTGTGACATTTTGAAAGGATATGTAGATTCAGATTGGGGAGGAAATGTGATAGACAGAAAGTCAACAACCGGCTATATATTTAAATTGTTCAATTGTTCTGTATGTTGGGTTAGTAAGAAACAACAGTGTGTATCAATTTCTTCAACCGAATCTGAATACGTAGCTTTAAGTTTAGCCATAAGTGAAGCCTGTTGGCTAAGAAAAATTGTTTCTGATTTTAATGTGTCTTTAGATAATAAGCCTGTTATATTGTATGAGGACAATCAGTCAGCTATTCGAATTGCTAACAATCCTGAAAATAATAGGAGACTGAAACATATTGATATCAAACATTTCTTTATAAAAGAACAAATAGAAAATGGTAATGTAAAAGTTTGTCATATAAAAACTGAAGATCAATTGGCAGACATTTTTACCAAGCCATTAGCAAAAATAAAATTTGAAAAATTTAGACATGGATTAGGTTTAGAACAAATTACAAAGTAGCAGACTGGTCGACTTTGAGTTTAGAGTTTAATTATTTTGTTCAAATGTAAAAACATGAGTACTGTCTCATCTATGTAAAATAATTTTATTGAGGGGGCGTGTAAAAGTAAGCAATGAAATATTTTACATGGTAGATCAGTTGACAAGTAGGTGTATTGTACAACAGACATTATTATAAGGTTGGTAATAGTTTAAGAAAAAGTCTAGAATGTAATGGAAGTGAATGATAAAAGGAAGCGTCTAAAAAGTGTTTAATATTTTGTAGTGTTAAGAAAAGAAAGAATAAAACGTTCAAGTCAGACTACTTGTATTCAGTGTCACAGAAATACCGAGATAACTGCTTCGCGATCCACGCAACCTTAACACATATTCATGCGAGAATCCAATTTCCAAACGTAGTTCTAAAACTTTTACAGGCGGCGACTTAACCGGGACAGTTTCGCGACCTAATAGGGGGAAACGGGGTGAAATAAGAGGGGTTCGAGTGTATTTAGTTGTCTTACCAACCCACTGATTTGTATATCAGATCAGTGTACCAACCTGAAACGTAACTCTTGTTCGAAAAATCATTATTACCCAATATTTATTTTTGGATATACGTGTTCAGATAAATGTAATTACATATAGTATACATCTTTAGTAAACATAATTCGCTCGTCCTTTGCACTATGGAAAGGTATTTGTGTCCTTTTCTAACAGACATCACTAGAGAAGGATAGGAAGACACCCGCTCATATTACCCGCTCATATAAACGAGAACAATCCTGAATTTGATAACCTATATTTTTGTCTAATGTTTGTAAACATCACTATGACAAATTCAAATACGAACAGTTTGGAATATCATGAATTTTATTGTTCCACTAAACTCAAGTGCAGATGTTAAAAAGACCCTGTTTAAATTAAAACCAGTAAGGCGTGACGGGTATGGAAGGTCCTACTTTCGATATAAAATTTTGTAATCTACAATATTTTTAGCCTAGTTTTGAATGTGCACCATTCAAAAGAGAACAAAAAAATCAGGTTTGTACACTGTTGCTTTCACCACACAGGACACATTGTGGTAGCGGCGGATAACGATGGACATTTCTACGTTATCGACTTTTCCTCTTGCAAGTTTTGGGGTCTGCCAAAACTGGACTCTTGTACATTTATTAAATTTTCTGCATTCAGTCAGAATGAGATACTGTCTGGACGAAAGAACGGAGACGTGTACGTGATTGATTATGAATCTGGGAATGTAACGGGTAAATTGATGGGACACAAGTATCCCATTAGAAATGTGTCATTCGCAGAGAATCATTGTTTAACCGCATCTGATTGTGAGGCTATCATATGGGACATGCAGACAAACACCAAAATACAAGTGTTGACTTTGGAAAAAGGTAGTTCATTAAAGCAGGTAAGGCTAATTTATAGCAAGTTATATTTGCATTACTTTTTAAAACTTATAGTTTTACTAATACTACCTTTTTAGGTAGTGTACATGCCACTTTCCAATAATATTTTAGTTTGCTTTCAAGATGATTTGATACAAATTTGGAATAGTAGCACATTTGAATCGGTGAAGCAATTTTTACCTATCAACTGGAATAATTTTACTGTGAAGAGCATAGCATTTTCGAGGTAAATTCATTTAGATACAGATTTACATTTGATTTATGGACGTTTTATTCTAGGAACAACCATATTTTTGTCGTTACTTTAATGTATGTGTGGGATATAATTTTGAAATGTTTTAGAAATGGTCAGGTTATGATCGTCGCCGGTTATTTACCGACCCTAACATTTTTCCTTCTGGATAAGTGGAAGTTATCCAAACGTATCACCTTACCTGAATACATCCATACGATAAGAAGCATAGAATTCGTTCCGCAACCCTTTGACGGCGGATGTAATAAGATACTGATGATTCTCGCCGGTCAAGGAATTATCTATTTCTATGATATTGAGCAAAACGTCATTCTGAGCGAGTTAACAGCAAACTGTGAAATCATCAAGGCCGAGTGTTCTCCAAACGGAGCGTACGTAGCACGCGTCTTGTGCTCTGGAGAGATCGAAATATATCAGTTAAATCAATACATCATGCCGCCTGTCGATTTGAAAGTGGAAAATGTGAAAAAGCCGAACAAAATCAAGCTTAGAACTTGTAGCGAGAAGGTTGAACATATTAAAGATCAGGTATGTGGCATATTTTAATCTATTTTTGTTTACAAAGAAAACAAGAATTTAATTTTTATTAAACACTTCTAATAATGGAAAATTTTACATTGTCATCTACCAAAGTATAAATAGGCTTATTTTAAATGATATGTTGTTTTTCTTAATATTACTTTCCAATACAGGAGGAGAATTGAAACCATTGGTTTAGCAACAAATTCACTTTTTCACTTAACACCAAAACACCACATTTACACTTGAAGTGGGCATTTCACCAATCATGTTGGCATAATCAGATGAATAAAACTGTTACTTTTAAATGTAAAATGTTGAATAAGTGTTTCATTGTTAAATGAAAAAGTGTTTGAGTATGAATATAATATCTTCCAAGTGCCGTTGCATGCTGATATAAGCTTTTTTTTGGTTTCAGATTAATAACGTTTTAGATTCCGATAAACTGAAAGCCATTCTAAAGGAGTACGGGGAATACCCGGAAATCCACAGATTAAAAATATGGGAGAGACTCCTGCAGTTACCGAACAACACACAGCAATATAACAGCGTGATAAACCACGTGACCATCGTGTCATTCAAAGATCTTTACACTAAATATCCCTTGGAGAGCACGGGGATGATAAAGTGCTTAAAACAGGTGCTAAACAATGTGGTGACTTGGTGTCCTTTCTTCGCTCACGTCGAATATCTGCCGGTGTTTACGTTTCCCTTCGTGAAAGTATTCCAGAACAAACCCGTGGCCTGTTTCGAGGCCATCTGTACCGTGATTTGTAAGTATAAATGTTGCCTTATTATAACGAGCCATCCAAAAAAAAATGTCATCAAAGTTGGCCTACTAAAAAAAAAAAAAAATGTATTTCTATTCTATCTTAAATTTATAACCTTATTTAATTGTCATAGCTGTTGCATTACATTACAGCCATTATTGATTTTACAATTGTGACAGTCACTTGTCAAAAGTTTGACATAACCGAAAATCTTTGACATAATATCCGCTATTTCTATCTCTTTCGTTTATAGCCAACTTTGATGATGGTTTTTTTGGATGTCTGTTTACTAATCAATTCAAAAGTGAGGTAGGTGTATTATTTTTAGAAATGTTCATTTTGTATTGCAGGTCAGGTAAACTAACATTACAAATTAATCTAGACTGTCAAATATTTTCGACACTTGAGTGACTATTTACTTGTCAAGACTGTCACATCATATCACAACCATTGTTTATTTAACAAATTGTGAAAGTCACTTGTCAAAAGTTTGACATATCCGAAAAGCTTAGACATGACCACTATTTCCATCTCTCTCGTTCATTGCCAGAGTTGATGACTTTTTTTGTATGTCTATAGAATTTCCATTCTAAATTGAAAATAGGTACTTATATGAGGTAGGATAAGGATATATTACTTTATTAACACTTTGTATAGATAATAAAATAAAATAAAATAAATAATTTATTGGTGTTATACATTTAGTAGTGTTTACACAGGTCAAATTGTACAATTTTATAAATAAAAATAACAAGAATACAAAAAATAAAATACAAATAACACAAAGTACAAAATAAAAATATATACAAAAACGAATATCAATACTAGTCAAAATGAAAGTTTTAGAATTATCGTAGGTTACTAAAATCCAAAGGAAAGAAATCATTCATTTCAGATAGAGGGTTTTCTGTTAGAATTTTTTTAAAGAATTGCTTGTACTGGTCAAAATTTAAGTTTCTGATCTCACTGGGTAGTGCATTAAAAAGTTTTACCGAATAATAATTTGATCCATTTCTGGTTTTTGTTAGGTGTAGGTACTCCACATCAATGTTATTTCTGTTTCGGGTTAGATGTTCATGAATTAGATTCAGAACGTATGGAACTAAATACGCGTTTCTATACTGATCTGTACCCGTATAGACCATATCATAGACCGTATCCACGTTGCTGACTGTAAACAAAAAAACGTTGTTTTTGTGAGTGCAGCACATTATTAAATTAGGAAACTTACGGCAAGCGTCTAGCCCCCGCGCAGTCACTTTCGATTCTCTTTTACGACACGCAGTACCTTAATTTGTACTGTATTTTTTTTTCTATTGGTGATAAAACGTGCATTCCTATTTTCAGTAAATTGGTGTCAGTACTGGTTTGAGTACTTCCCGCTGCCACCGATGAACGTTTTGGCAATTGCAGAGAATGTGTTAACAGAACACGAACCCGAACTGTTCAATCATCTCTCGTCTTACAACATAACGGCTAACTTATACGCGTGGTCCTTACTAGAGACGGCATTTTCCGAAGTTTTAACGGCCTCCGAATGGTTGACGTTCTGGGACCACGTTCTCACCAATGAACCGTCATTTCTGATATGCGCCGTAATTTCCTACAACATTATACACAAGAACATTTTAACCTGCTTGAGAAACATGGAGGAATTCGAGTTCTTCTACCACAACCAAAATCCGAACGATATCAAAAAATTCATCAGAAAAACCTACTTCATCTTAAACAACACGAGCGACCGAATCCACCCGAAGCAATACTTGGCTCAGTTCAACTGTCTCGATATGGGTAATTACCCGCTCTTTTTGGGGTACCCCAAGACCATCATAGACTTGCACAACGAGCACGCTAAAGAGCTGAACACGGAGATGATAGACTTGGAGAGGTACGAAAACAGATTGATAAAGGAGGCGAAGAGAAAGTGGAAGGAATCGAATGTGTCCGAGGTTGAGAAGGAGGAGGTTCGAAGGAAGAAAGGTATAAACGGTTTGCTTGAATTGAAAAATAAACTCTAAAATGGGTGTCGATGTTGACTACAATTGTTCAGATTGAGTTCTTGCTAAAAGTGGTACCCTCGAATAATTTACGAAATCATACGATATTTAGTATAAAGGGGTTTTTTGAGTCACTGAATCGATTCCAAGGTTTTTTTTTTTGGTTGTTTTTTTCGCCATTGAAGGGTGAAAATAGTGGTTGGGGGTGAAATTATGAATGTTTTCAATTCATTACCAAACCATTCCACATTTTATATGCAAGGGTTTTTTGTGTCTCTAATAATTAGAGATTAGAATCAAATTATTTGATTTCAAGAGTTATTTTTTTTACTACCCCCAAAGGATGGAAAACTGGGTAGAGCTCATGTGAAACCTTCTTTTTTTTCAATTATCTACAAATTCTCTCCAATTTTTTACCGGCTGTCATACCCGAAGAGAGGAAAATCAGGGCTGGGGTGGAATTTTGAACCATGTCAATTCTTTACTGAACAACAAAAAATTTTACTTTTTTACCCCCATATTGGATCTGCAATTTCGGATTTTCAAAATCTGTTTTTAGACTTTTTATCAATGACCTCATAATCCCCTACATACGACGGGGTACCCTAAAATAACCGGAATTATTTTTTTAAAAGCTATATATTTTCAAATTTTTTACAAAACAACCTTATCTCCCTCAAAATACTCTCCATTACAACTAATACATTTGTCCCACCGGTGCTTCCATTGTTCGAAACATTTTTTTGTAGTTATCTTTAGAAATGGCTGACAGCTCCTTCCTGTTTTTTTCTTGACCTCTTCAATGTTGTCAAATCGGTGTCCTTTCATTCCCCTTTTCATGCGTGGAAATAAGAAAAAGTCGCATGGAGCCAGGTCAGGCGAGTAAGGTGCGTGGGGTAGCGGAACCATGCCATTTTTAGTCAAAAACTGTCATTTTTAGACAGACCCCGAAGAACAAACTTGGCAGCAACCCCTTTCGTTCCCAAATTTTCGGTTAAAATTAGCTAAACTGAGCTTCAAGATAACCCACTGTGTCTGTGACCACAAGCTCTCGAATTTTTTCAACATTTTCGTCGTTTCGGGCAGTTGATGGACGTCCAGAATGAGGTTTATCGTCAATCGACATGTCGCCATTTTTAAACCGAGCAAACCACTCGTACACTTGAGTTTTTCCCATAGCATCATCTTTGTAAGCTGTTTTCAAAGCGTTTAACTACAAAAATTGTGATCTATTCGATCAAATATGTTACAAGATCAGAATTGGCACTTTTTTTTTATCATATGAGATGCAATACCAGTTAATGTATTACTGTACAAAAGCTCTTTAGTTATGTAATATTTTTATCTGAAAGCCCACATGTAACAAGTATACAGAATGACTTCGTGAGAAACTCACCCCTTTTTTTATTCTGTTATTTTTAGAGACTTATTTTTTCTGAAATATCAGAATACATTGTCAGAAAAACAATCGAAAGATAAATGTAGCGGCTGTTTAATTAACATAAACTTTTTTTACGCACCCTGTACATATCTGTCGTATTTTTTCCTTCAGAAATGATGAAGGCGAATTCACAGAATCTGCAAAAGGAGGAAGAGGCGGTAAGAATAAGGCAGTCGGAGCTGCAGGCGTTTCGTAAATCTTTGGAGAAAGAACAACAGGGTATTTTTGACGATGTCCGAAAGAAATCGGATAAAAAACCAAATAAAAAACGAAATTCTGCAGTCGATAGACGGCGTGTGAGCCCAAAATTAGGAACACCACAGGACTTGTCAAAAATCCAGGAGCAGTTCCTCAAAAGTTATACGGAGCTGCTAAAGTGTAAGTATAGGGTCAAGGATTTTTTGAGGAGAAAGGAACCATTGCCTATGTATTCAGAGAACGTAGCTCTGGAGGGATATCGACAGAAATTAGAGGAAGAAATAAATCAGGTAATTTTTAATCTCGCCGATAGATTGTCACATCTTCCCTTGTAGGATATAATGGTCTGTATTTCTTGTTTCGGTTTTTAAATTTAAAACTTTACCGATATTAGAAACATGGCACCCTCATACTTCAAACACGGAATAATAATCTTAGACAATATATTATTGGTCTGTTCTTTCGATTTAATCTCAATTTTACTACATAATATCAAAATTAGATTAGAATAATGGAATAATCCCACGATTTCTATGAAGATCCAAATTAGATTGAAGAGGAAATATTAATAGAACATGCAAATGGATAGGTATTTAGCCTTCTAATGGCGAGGAAATATGAGTTAAAATCGATTAGACTCTTATTAGACGCGAACTAAAGTAAATAAAATCAATGAGTTTCTTATGTGGAGCCCCCAACTTTACTGCTGGTCAATATATGAGGTGTGGCTATTAAATAACCGAAGTGATGCTGCTACCAGCACACTGCGAGCATGTCGCGACAAGTTTGAACAAAACTGTGTCTGGTGATACTTTCCCTACCCTGAGCTCGCTGGACAAGCCAGTGGGTCGCCCAATTTGACTGTAGCAATCGTTTGAATTAGTCTACGCACCAGTGACGCCTCAAAAAAATTTTAAGTGTTCAGATGGAGCAATGGGTTAATCTCAAGTTTCTTGTTAAAGTGGGGAAAACTTTTACAGAGGCTTATGCAATGTGAAAAGAAGTGTACGGGAATTAATGTTTATTCCGCGCACAAGTTTTTGAATGGTTTAAATGGTTTAAAGAGGGACGTGAAATGACCAAAGACGATCCACGCCACGGACGGTCCTCAACTTCGAAAACGGACGAAAACATTGAAAAAATTGGTAAAATAATCCGCGAAGATCGTCGTCTAAGCATCCGAGGGCTTGCTGAAATAACACGAATCGACAAAGAATGTGTTCGCCAGATTTTGCATGAATCGATCAACATGCGCAAAAATGGTGCCAAAACTCCTCACTCCCAAGCAAAAGAAATCAAGAATGAACATTTGCGCGGACATTCTAAACAACATTAATACTGTTATCCAGGCTTGTTAGATACGGTGATTATTTGTGGTGAAAGTGTGGAAACGGTTAAAGCAAAAGCGACGGAGGTTCTGAACCAGCCGACAGAAGCTGACTTCCAACACGCTTTCAACAATGGAAAAGTCGTATGGAGCGGTGTAGAGATCGCCAAGGGGAGTACACTGAAGGCGAAAAAGTTGCTACTATAATAATTGGTAACAAGTAAAAAGTGTTGTGATAGCAGTTCGGTTATTTAATAGCCACACCTCGTACTGATCAGCCCCGCCAGCAAGGTAAAGTCCATTGTAAACAATTTGGCGCGAAAGTTTGAGTGTTTTCCTATGTAATTTTATTCGCTGAATATGGGAAAGGTGATGAAAACAATCCTGGAGGCATCCTTGATCCTGAAAAATCGTTATTTCAAGCTATTTTTTTTTATTTCAATCTCATGCGCTGAGTATGAAAAAAATAGTCACATGTGTTGCAAATGTCACCCTCAAGCGTATTTCAAGGACACCAGTTATTATATAGACATCCAAAAAAAAAAACGTCATCAAAGTTGGCCAAGAAAAAAAGACGTATTTCTATTCTTAATCGAATTCCTAACCTTATTTACTGATCAAGACTGTCACATCATATGACAGCCACTGTTTATTTTACAAATTGTGACGGTCACTTGTCAAAAGTTTGACATAACCGAAAAGCTTAGACATGACCGCTATTTCTCTATAGAACAAGCATTCGGCACTAAACATATTTACTGCCTAAAGTGTGTCACGAGGAGACTGCTGAATGATTGTATTTCATTTTCAAGCCGACTTATTACCCAACACCAAGGCCGAAATTCGTTTTCCAACGTCAAAGCCGAAATTCGTTTTCCAAGGCCAAGGATGAAACTAACGGTAATTTCAATTGTTGACCTTGAATTCACCTTGAAGATGAGATGAGTTTCAAATTCGTGTCCCCTGGTTGGTCCATATATCGACCACTCCCGCCATTAGTAGGTTAATAAACAGTCAGAAATTAATGGGATTATTAAATGAACGGGAAATTTAAAATAAAATTAAAATTTTAATGTCATGTTTTTATGGGGAACTAATCGAATTAAAAACAATTTTTCTGACCTCAAAGTTAATAATGTTTTTTATGTGCCCATTTTTTTTTGAACCGTTTGAATATTAATTCATGAAATGCATTTATCATGAAAAAAATGTAGCAACAAAGAAATACTTATAAATGTCAATAAAACGCCATTTATGAGTAGATGGTAAATATGCAGGATGGCAACATACCAAATTACACTACATTTTAATAAGTACACCAAACTGTAAACTACGAAAGAAAAGGTATTAAGGAGTATACCTCTTTTGAGTTGAAAAAACAAATTGTTTCTTTTTAGCGTCAGTTATTTTGGTTTAGTTTAGTTTTAGTGTCTCTTTTTAAACTACAAATTATACTTAATACTAGTTACATTTTTGTTTTATCCTTTACGTCTGCACAAAAATCTTAATAAACATCAATTTTTAAGTTGTAAAAGTGGTACATACCCCCTTAACTATGAATATGGCGCCTGGCAGTTCTAACCATATACCTAATACTCCTATATTGCTGGTTCCCGTAAGTAGAGGTGTCACGGGGTAAGTGAGACAGCAAATGACTACTTGACCTGTTGTGCACAAGTGTCACGAGTAATTGGCTGTGTGTGACTGGATGTTCAATTCTCGGGCATGCGCGTAAGACTCGAAGTAGTTACGAGAGAGAGACAGACGCATATATGTCTGCACCGTGGTGATTTCGCCAATCTCCAGACCCTTCTAGCAATATAGGAGTATTAGATATATGGTTCTAACCTGTTTAGGTTAGGTTAGATTTTTTATTAGGTTAGAGCCACGCCTCAATTAATTGAGATTAATCCTAACCGATGCAAAATCTAAATCTTTCAGGTTAGAAAGTCGTTGGTGTCAACGGAAGGCTTGAAAAAACTCAATCTAGCCACCAGTATTTTGGTCATGGAGAAGTTGATAAAGAACATCGAAGAAGAACTTCAGAGAAACCCCGATATGGAGCTTTCAGATGATGTTGTTGCCAACATGCGGGTTAGTATATCGATTGCGGTTATTATTTTGTAGTTTCAGGGTGGGTTTTATGCTTATAAATGTTTGAACAGCATATGAAGCCTACCAAAACTGGACTTAACGAAGCTAAATTAGAACGTTTTAGCTTAAAACTCTCCAACAAGAAACGAAGGGGCTAGAAAAAGAAATCGCAAAATTATTAAGGTTGATATCGAAAACTGATGTAGAAGAGATGCCACCGCACCCCAAAGAAAAGCCGGCTTGTTGTTGTGGCGTTTCCTGCCCCAAAACTGTCAGGTTTACTAAATTGGAAAGCAGTTTGTCGTCAGATTAGTGCCTCTAGTTTTTTTAATTTTATTATGTTATATACGAGTATTGGTATTCTTGCACTGAATTGGTAAAAGATAAGGCTGCTATTTTGGTTAAAACAAAATCGTTTCTATAACCCTTATGATATTAATTATTCCATAGGATATAATGCAATGGCCTTTGAACTATGCTATGAAAAATGGTTTTAAGTGGCTAAATAGTATTTTTACCAGTTCTGTAAAAATTGTATTATGTAGTCTGGTATAAATAAGTTGTAGATTAAAGAAAAAAACTGATAAATTTTATTTAAAATAATATATTGTACAGTGATTTTATACAATTTTATTGATACAATTGTTCTCTCATATCAAAAATGTTATCACATTTTTTTTATTTCATACAAAGAAAGTAGTTATTCTTTTTGATGCAGCCTTTTTTGTTTTTATACATTTCCATAAGAATACAGAACCGTATTAAGGAGATGTAGGTAGGAGTGACAGTTGGTAAAATTTAAAACTCTCGTGACTTTTAAACTTAAATAGAACAGTGTAATGGCAAAAAAAAAATTTAATAGAAACTCCAAAAAATGTATGCCACCAGAAAATTTTGGAAACAGCTTGTGGAATATATTTTTTTTAATCACACTAAATACACTTTATTCTTGTTATTTTTTCGAAATCTGGAGATTTGTTAAAATCACGAGAATTTTAATTTTTAGTTCATACCAACACTTCGTTTATAACAACTTGTGGAAAATAAATTTTTTTGTTGCGTTTCATTTATTTTTTTTGCTATCATAACCTATTTCGGTGCATTAATAGTTCCCCAAAATATGATATGTATCTAGTGTTTTCTTACGAAAACATGAGAATTTTTTACTCCTCTTACTGTCATTGTTACCATCCACTTAATACGGTTCTGTTAGAATCCGCGAGTTCTTGACATATGAAACAAAAGTGAGGTTATGTTCTGGGAAGTTTGAAGATCTGCAGCTCTATTTTCTACACTCTTAACTCTCGTATCTTGAACTTAAAGAGATGCTTCGAATTTAAAAAGTTGAATTATGTTCTGGAGTGACCAATTTGAAGGCCAAACCAAGAGCTTTAAAAAAATTGATAAAGCATAAGATGCTTTAAATTTAAAAAAGTATAAATACCTAGAGTGACAAACCTAGGGCTTGTTTTACAGGGTTTTTATCTTAATTTTCGTAATACTAAGATTTAGAGCCTTCCCCTATACTAAGATACCATCGCTGCATAGGCTTCATCGATAGTGACAGAGTGAGTAGCGGACCTACTTTTGTAAATGCAAGATATATTTCTTAAGAGACTATAACCTTAGATTATTGGATTTCCATTTTAAAGCTTAATCAAAGACGTCACGCTGGTAGACACTTTCTTTCGGCCTTCCAATTCTTCCAATTCCATGACAACGAGGCACATTGCGATATCTCCTCCGAGCTGCTTTATCAACTCGCAAGCGCCTTTAAGACTGCCACCGGTTGCCAGTAGGTCGTCAACGATTAGCACCCTCTGGCCCTTTCTTATGCTGTCAACTTGGATTTCTACAATATCCTAGAAAAAAAAACAGGTTCGTCATACATACAGTCAAAAAATAGGAGTGACAGTTTTGAAATATTATCTACATATTGTTTATCTTTTTTGGTGTTGAAACGTTTTTTCTTATTACTAAATTACACAAAATGATTGTCATTCTTACATTTCACATAATTTGATTTTTTAACTGTCTTTTGCCTGTTATGATAGAGTGAATTAGCCAACAATATTAATGCTTTGCCTCTTGAATAAAAACAGTGAAAGGTTCTGTTTATCTGAGTTCTGCTAAGGTACTGTTCAATGTTTTAAACAAACAAAAAACATGTTTATCTTTAGTATTGTGCATCTATTACTTTTGACATAAACATTGTTGGTGGCAGTTGTTTTTTTTTTTTTTGCTGAAATGTAGATAAAAGTAATCAATCTCTAAAAATCTCACTTCTTTTCCACCCTTCCCATTATAAAAGTGAGCTGTGAATCCTAACCTTAAATAACTAAAATGAAAGACCAATCCAACACCTACTTGACCGTATTCCAAGGAGTAAGAATAGGAAATCACTTTTCCCGGTAGTTTTCCCTTTTTCCTTATTGGCACGAAAGGAATGTTCAGTTCTAAAGATATGATTGGTCCAAACAAAAAATCCCCTGGCGTCAAGAGCCGCTACACATTCCACAGGTGGTTGAATTGTTTTGACGGTTTCTATCAAAACTTCCTTTAAAATCCGGAAGATATCCGGTTTCTGAAGCACGGAAAATATGTCCCTGAAATGTATACAGTTATTTATCGATAAGAGAAGATGAGATCACTGCGACATCCTACCAAAATAATATTCCTTTCTTGGGAAAATCTGAATAACTTTTGATATGGTTTTTAATTACTTCCAGTTTATCTTCCATATTTGACACTTTAGGCATAGACTTTAGGCACAGTCTTTAGGTGTGTATTATCTGCTGTTTGAATAACTGATATTTATTTACCTATTAGTCACACTGCCGGTTCGTACTTCTGACCTACGATATTCAAAAGTAATGTTATTCTAGTTTTGTCAGTAAATTACTTGACAGTTTTAAGACTGAATCTAGTGAGTTATTATATATATTAAGTACTGAATTAAAAATGGTTAAATATATAAATATTTTTTGATAAATTTATCACTTATTTATTATTCTGAAATTTAAACTATCATATCATTCACATCTAATTACTTATTCCATAATCCAGCTTTTTAATTCAGGACCGGCGTAAGTACAAGTAGCCTAAGGAAGTACGCAGAAAAATAAACTTCAGTAATTTTCGTCAGCATAATCAGGTTTTATTTTTTCTTTGACTACTTTACTATTGACAACTGATAACTGTAAATATTGGTTATTATTTGCCCAAACTATGGTTTATTTTGAACAAAAACTATAGCCCCTCTCCAATGCAAGGCCAACTACAATAAACTGTACGCAAATCAAGAAAAAATATTAGACATTTTGTTATCGAAAAAAGTTTACTAAGAAAAGTTCAGACCTCAGTGCTAAATATTGTGCCTATTAATCAGGTAATTATAATTGCAATTTGTCTTTTTTAAAAAAAAAACTATAAATAATTACAGATGTGTATGTAGAATAATGCAAAAAGAATGTTCCCTAACTTATAGTTTCGCTATAAAAATTCAACTTCATGACTAGCTACGGTTTAGTTTTTTTTTAACCATAAATATTTTAACTCCTATGCCGACCCTGTTTTGTCAATAATTAATTGACAGTGGCATCCTGACCCTCACCTTGGATGGGTATGATAATAATGTAACCTTACTTTGCTGCGTCCTGTTTGTTCACGGGAAACCGTTAACAGTTAATAAGTGGTGCCTACTCATTTTTTGGAGTATACACAGCATGGTGAATGTAACAGAAAACGTATTTTATGTTTCATACAGAAAAATCTAGGCTTGTTACGAAAGGCCGAAAATGCTGCTGTCAATTGTCGAATTTATCATTACAAAATTCATGAACTTGGATTATAAAGAACAAGAATTACCTAATTCATTTTAGCTCCAAAGAGGTAAATTAAATACGTGTGCATTATATAAATAAACGATTTTCCACTTCTGAAGTACACACTGAATTCTTAATCACAACACTTTTGAAGTACATGGGTGTAAATCCAATACTTACTAGTAAAGTATCTATAAAAAAAAACAAAATCGATTTATTTAGTACCTACATATGTATGTATGTATTTCATGGAACCACATTATTTATACAATTATATTTGTTTTTATAGTATATATTTCACACCAAAATTGTCCTTCGTAAAAGACGTCATAGATCTACATGTCATAACGAGACAACCAACTTTTTCGTTTTGCGCAAGTGGACGCGCACAATGCAGACATTTACGCTTGCGTATTTCTAATACCACTGCTCTAAAATCGATCTTCTACATATTCGTAATTTCAATTTTTGACGTCATTTCGACAGAACTGTTTTACGCATATGTATCAGTTTATTGCACAATAAATTGAAGACCCCCGCGGAAAAAGCTGTTATGTGACATGTGACAAACTTAACGTATTGAGAAACATACATTTCACCGTATTTTTTAATTCTGTAAATTGGTTTTCTTTAATTTTTACTGGTATTGTGTCTATTTTAGCAAAACATGTGTTGGCAATAAATCACTTTCAATCATCAAAACTTCAAACAAAAACCAGATAAACAAGGAACTGTTAAGTGCATCCATCATAGCTAGCCACTAAACAGGTTTTCCCAAAATATTTACAAAAGTTTAACAGGTATTCCCTAACTGTGTATTACCCTCTATCTACTGATATTTTATTAAACCTCATATGTATAACGCTAGAGATTTGACACTTAAAAGGTTTTTAACTACTATTTATTTCAAATGTTTGTTTAAAGGTTTTTGTTAATTAACAGCTTTTACCCCCGAGGTCTTCAATTGTAGAATTTATATTTTTTCAATAAATTGTCCAATTTTTTGTAACTGTTTACACTTTGCAATATTTGTACACTCGAACCCCTCTTAAGTCGCCAAATCCGTGCATCATTACCACGCTTAAGTCGCGAAATTTATCCTCTCTTAAGTCGCGATCATAACCTCAACTTTTTCGTGTTTTAGCTGCAAAAAGAAATATTTAGATATACCATAGCACTTGTTATAACGAAAAATGAACCAACTGAACGAAAAATCAATGTACGTATACCCAGTCGTGCGTGACAAAGTTCAATTTTCCACTCGAATGAATATTTTAAAGATTAATTATTTTTAAAAGACACCTAACCTATTTTAAATCAATAAATGTATTACATAATCATTTTTTTCAATAAAAATTGTACATATTCATGCGAGAATCCAATTTACAAACGTAGTTCTAAAAATTTTACAGGCGGCGACTTAACTGGGACGGTTTCGCGACCTAATAGGGGGAAACGTGGTGAAATAACAGAGGATGGTGAAATAAGAGGGGTTCGAGTGTAACAATTTATTGGCCAATTTCAACACGGCCGCCAACTCTCAATGACTAAAACCTAGTTATTATAGGTTTGTCTCTAAGAGAAATCGCTTATCTCATTATTAGGTTGGTACCAGGGCCGGATGCAGGGGGCCCGGGGCAATGAAGAAAGTGGAGGCCCCTGGAGGAAATAAAATAATTTTCGTTTGGATATTCTCACATTTTGCTCCTTTGGAAATAAAAAAATTACCGCTTGGACTTGCATTTTGTCCCTTTTATATAAAATAATTTTCGCTTGGATCTTCTCGCATTTTGCCGTATGAAATAGAATAGAATATTTTCGCTTAGACATTTTCGCATTTTGCTCTTTGGAAATAAAATATTCACCGCTTGGATTCTCTTGCATTTTACTTTATCGTTATTAAATTTTTGAATCCAAAGTTTGTGGAGGTCCTCAAAGTGTGGAGGCCCCGGGGCAATCGGGACGGGAGCCCCGCCATGCATCCGGCCCTGGTTGGTACAATGAAATAAATGTAGAAAGTTACTAAATGTTCCTAAAATTGGCCAAGAAATTAGAGCAATTTCTAAATTCTACAATTTATTGTACAATTTATTATGGACAATAAATTGGTCGCAATTTCTGTTTTACATGTAGGTACCTATTCCAATAAATTGAAGGTCAACTTGTACAATTTATTGAGAGAAACATTGGTGTGTGTAAAACAGTTATAACTCTAGTGTAGTAAGAAGAAGAAAGAAATAATATCAAATCGGTTTTCAAATCAATTCAGTTGAACTTTGCTCATATGGTTCAATCTTTATCGTGTCTTTTTAATAGATATGTAATATAATCATTTCTATAATATTTACCACAGTAAATGTTTTCATTAACATTTTCCAAATTACTTACTTTCTGGAAACACCAGCAAAAAAGGATTGTCTATGTACATAGGTTGTTAATATAACAAAAACAAACAACCATACAAATATTATAAAAAAACTTTATTTTCTCACCTCACAATAAGTACCTACAATGTTTATAAATACAATGTGAAAACATCGTTTTATAGATATCATACATATATCATCCATACATATAATATGCATATATTGCATATTAAACATATACATACATAATATTATATCATACGTATAGTTTGAAAAATGTGTGTATTTTTTTCGAAGATTGTTTAAAAAAAAACAATTTACAGGTACAAGTAGCAAGTATCACACAGGGTGGAATGAAGTAGCATACATTATATCAGTGATTCTTAAAGTGAAAAGGAAGTCGATTGAACTAAGCATGCCTTAGTTCCATGTTGCATCCCTATTGAGATTCAGAGCCCTAGAGGTTTCCAAACTACATAATTTTTATTAATATTGGTTTAAAGGACAAAAAATGTGTTGGTTTGGAAATCTTTAGGACTTTGTATCTCAACAGGGGTGCTAAGGTATATTTAGTTTAATTGACTTATTTTGACATCCAGATTCAGGTGTCATTTATGCCATTTCATTTAGAAATACCCTGTACATACTTTGTTTTCCATCGAAATAGATGTACCGAGTTCTTAGGTGTATATGAATATACCTAAGGAGTTTTAATATATTAAGAATGTCAAGACAGTGAGCTAGTGCCAGTATACAAGGTTGAACGTATTTGAAAGAATAACGAAGTGTTATTCAATTCTAACGATTTTTACATATTTACAAACCTACTGGTGTTCAAACATCTATATAAAACAAATCCTTATCTGTACACCCCTGTTTGCACATATCTTGTGTCCGTCACAGCCTAAATTTTACATACAAAATAGTAATAGACACTACAAAAGACGGTAAAAACTTCTTGTCCCAGTTTCTAGCCCAAGTCTTACTTTTTTGTATAAGTTTTTATAGGCATTTACTTTCCTTTTTTTACAGGTATACAAATTTAACATTTTAATAAACCAAATCTACAGAGAATGCGAGTTTTTTTTATCGAATGTTGTTTTTTTTTTTAGACTAAAATTAGTCTGGTTTAAATTTAAGCTGTTTATTTCAGACTGATATTCCACAACGAACAGAATATTGTGTAGTTTATTCTCCTCAAACGAGGAAAATAACGTGGAAGGCTCGTGACAAATAGCTCACTTTTTTTTTTTACAAAAGATAAATGTCTGCACAAATCGCTTGTATAACATATCTTTCCTTGTTTCGTTAAATTTGTATTTTACCCAAATATCGTAACCATTAGAATTATGTCGTAAAAAATATATCATGGTTTTTGTTTATTTCCATAGCATAATATTCATACCTACCCAGTGGCGGTGCGTGATATTTCAGTTAGCCATATCTTGAAAACGACGCATGGGACCCACTTCACTTTTTAGGTGATGACTATACACCTCTTACAGAAAGGATTTATAGTGAAAAAATCGTCAGCAAAGTTTGCGAAAAAAATTTTCAAAAACACTGGAGCACTCCCTGGGTTCTCAGTAACGCTCTGTGGGATATTTGCAGTATATATTTTTTTCATAATCTAGAAACAAATATAAGTAGACGTTTTTCGATTTGTTGCAAAATATTCTTTTTCAAAAATTTATGGCCATTTTAATTTTAATTTTATAGGAACATTTTGTTTCCCAAAATTAAAATGGCCATAACTTTTTTGAAACAAAAATATTTTGTAACAAATCGAAAAACGTCTCCTTATATTTGTTTCTAGATTATGAAAAAAAATATACTGATAAACTTTGCTGACGATTTTTTCACTATAAATCCTTTCTGTAAGAGGTGTATAGTCATCACCTAAAAAAGTGAAGTGGGTCCCATGCGTCGTTTTCAAGATATGGCTAACTGAAATATCAAGCACCGCCACTGTATCATACCATAGCCAACACTGATGTGCTACTTTGTAGCATATCTATTTCTGCATCTAATATTGATGGTCAAAGTAGTACCAACAAAATAATAGGTTGGGATTGGTTATAAATTATAATACTAGCTTTACACTAACAATAAATTGGTTACTCTATTCATCGAGTAGCTTCAAGGTCAAATTGGACTGGTGTAAAGCGGAAATCGTCGTTTGTTGTAAATATGTTCATCAATAAATTCATCAATTTATTCACGGAGTACAACCGATTCTAATTTCATCAAATTATTTGACGTGTATTCTGTCAATTCAGTAGGGCCAACACACAAAAAATTGAGGTTATGGTTATTTTCTTTATGTATAACACAAATGTAGATAACCTCATACTGTAAATTATAAATGTTGGTACAATTGACGACTACCAATCACCACATGAAAATTTTATTATAGATGCTGTAAAACAAATTAAGCAGCCATAAAATTGTATTCAATGAAAATTAAAATATTTGTACAAGACGATGAACACAGTCATTAACTGAGTTGATTACTTTGTCAATTACAAAGTCATTACTTTGACCTTGAACCTAGATGTAGAAATTGATGTAAATTATGATCGTATAAAGCATTACATTAGCGTGGCAATTGCTAGGAGGTAATATAGATAAATTGAAGGGTACAGACATAAAACGAATTGTCCAAAATAACGGTTTTAAGAAAAATCGTTTTATATTTTCTATTTTATTGTACTTATTTAAGTTTTATACTTTATTCTTGTTATAATGACATATGTAATAAATATATACAATGTTCATATATCTGTTTAGTGATTTTTTTTTTGAATACGTAGTGTTTTCGTAAAGTAGTGCATACAATCGATGAAATCACAAAGACACTTCAAAGGATACATATAAATTGCCATATTTTGACATTGCTCCTGAGTTTATTCAAGTAACGTATTGTTCGTTTTTTGAATATCTCCACAAAAAAAAAACTAGGAGAGTCAGATCTGGCGATCGAGTTGCCCACTCAATGGTATTCTCCTTCGGATATGGATAGTATAATGGAGAGATGCTGGTGCTTTTGACAGTGAGGATGAGAATATTACATAAATTAACATTTTTAACCTCAATGACAATTTTGAACATACAGCGTTTTAGTAAACTACCTAAATGAACACTAAACACATAAACACTTCTGATACCTCAGTATCAGTTTTTATGGACCCTCCCTGTTTTATTCTACTCACGCATGGGCATTTCTACTTGTACCTATTCCTGTACACTAATTGTTGACTCATGTCATTTTATGAGATGTTCCTAGTTTTGTTGTTTGGCATTGTGTCCTAAGATAATATTACAACTAAATCATAGTTTATGCTACAAATCACAAAGTCACAGTGTTTTATTCCTGTACCCTTCAATTAATGGGATATGATTTTATTATTAATAGATGTATTATTAATGGAATATTATTTTGATTTTAATTTTTAATTTAAGACATATACAATTATCTTTTTTTTACCCTTTATTATACCCTTTATATAAGAGTCAAATCAGTCAAATAGTCGTTTCTATAGCCACCATAAATTTGATTTTTTTAAACCCGTGCTGTTGATTTCCGAAAATTCCAGTTCCTAAAGACTACCGATTAAAAAATATAATCCAATTGACAAAATTTTTTTTGTTTGTCACATATTTAGAACAATATGTACAAAATCCTTATATAATTTGCAGTACCTGATAGCTCCAGATAGTATGATCTACATATTTATACAAAATCAATCCTGTAACTTTTTGATCATCCCTCGTATAATTTCATGCTTTCTTTGACAAATACAGGATGATTCCTAAGTTGAGTCATATTTTTTTACAGCGTATAGAATATTTCAAAACAATTTTTTTTTTCCAAATCTGATATTTAAAAACTCAATAATAAAAAAATTGCCTTATTACTTTGAAACAGAATTTATTTAAATTGCCTTAAATTTAAAGAAAAGGTTGTACAGCGAAATTATGTGTATAAAAACGTTTTAGATAAGAAAATATTACAAATAAATAATTCATGAAAAAAAATGATAAATATTCAGTAGGTATATTTTTCTATGGTAGGTATCCTGGAGTGGGTACTGGAACCTTCGGCGTAGAAACAAAAAACTTGGCATCTTCTTCCTTCTCCTGGAGATGCCAACTTGGTTGGCGAAACGCGGAAAACGTCCAGTTTTTTTATGGTAGGTATGTCAAATTCATCTTTTCTTTAAATTGGCAGGACCGGATAAATGCAATTTTCGAAATTAATAAGGTAGTTTAACTGAGTTTATCGAAAAATTGTGTTTGGAAAAAATGTTTGTTTTGAACAGTTCTACACTATCAAAAAATATGAGTCAACCTAGGAATCACCCTGTATAAACTGAATGAAATAACACAAATAAATTGTTTTCTCAAAGCAATACGTAATACACCAGTTACATATATGATTTTTTGTACAATCCACTGGCTACATTTTTTATGTACAAAAATATAATAAGTATTTATTATTAAGTATATTTACAGAATGCACAACCAATTTACAGTTCACCCGTCTTTATTAACAACATAAATTTTAACAAGAACGGTCAGTCAAATATCTGTTACCGAATGACTTTTCTCACATGTTTAGAGCTTGAACCCTATACCTATTCCTTAAACAAACATTTATTTTTTATTTGTCTACAAACACAAATATACATTTTTTTTGTCTTTAGTTTTGGATGGACTGATCAAATTTGCATTCAATTGCCTTTTGTTAAAAAGTTGGAATCTAAAATACTTTGACCTTGAAGTTTACATTTAAAAATTGATGTAAATTATGGTCGTGTAAATTGGTTAAACAGAATAAAAATAGTAAATAAAATAATTACACTTGACTGACCAAAAGCACTCTGAAATACCTACATATATAATATGAACTTACTTCGTTAAAAACTTAGGAGTACTAATAATTCCGTTATTTAACCCCTGAGTATCTTTTTTTTCTCTATCACAAAAATTTCGTTATAATGGAAAATCAAGATAGTATAATTCTTTATAGTATCTCACTAGCGACCCGCCCCGGCTTCGCACGGTGTTTACATCACATTAGAAACCTCTAAAATTATCAGTATTTCTCTACTATAGACATCCAAAAAAAAACGTCATCAAAGTTGGCCGAGAAAAAAAGACGTATTTCTATTCTTAATCGAATTTATAACCTTATTTACTTGTCAAAACTGTCACATCATATGACAGCCATTGTTTATTTTATAAATTGTGACACTTACTTGTCAAAAGTTTGACATAACCGAAAAGCTTAGACATGACCGCTATTTCCATCTCTCTTGTTCATAGCCAGAGTTGATGACGTTTTTTTTTTGATGTCTCTATATATTATGCATGTATTATACATATAAACCTTCCTCTTGAATCACTCTATCTATTTAAAAAAAACCGCATCAAAATTCGTTGCGTAGTTTTAAAGATCTAAGCATACATAGGGACAGACAGACAGCGGGTAGCGACTTTGTTTTATACTATGTTATGATTATGATGAAAGATGTAGTATCTATTGAACATGAAATGTTTCAAAGTTTCAATCAATCCATAAGGGTATTTCGTTAAAATAGAAGCATCACTTTTTGAATACGAACTCATATTGGCAGGTGCAGTTTCCGAATGTCTAGTACTAAAAAAAATTGGCAGGAGTTCCTTCTAGTAGACACTTTGCGCCTGTGATGAATGAATGCAGATCAATATAACCTTCCGGCGTAGATAGTAAAGTTTCATAACTTTTTTGTATGCATCGTTTCACTTACTGACCTGTTTAGGCCTCCCTTTGTCAAACTCGATGGTCTGTAAGTATAGGCTGTCGGTTTTCCATCTTTTGTCCATTAAGTTTCTGTCACGAAGATTTTTCTGGATCATTAGTATGATCTTAAAATTAGACATAAACTCTCAGTTATATATCTTACATACTGTACCTCTGAATGACAACAGCCTGGTCTAATAATTAGAAAATGTAGAATAGTTTTGAGCAAACTATTCCGATTATTATTCTTCGTTAAAATATTGTGAAAAAGATTAATCAGTTGATGAAAAGACCGAATCTAATGGAAAAATATTGCTGTCAATAGATCCAGGATGTTAATAATACATTCCAGGTCCGGTCTTAACTTGATTGGAATACTGTTATATGTGCCATATTAATAAAATACAGGGTTAGTTTTTATAATTTGACAAGTTTTTGCGAGTTTATTATTGAAATTAGAAAATAGTTCTTCAGACAAAAGTGCAATTTATACAAAACTATAACTTTTATCTGAGGAACTTTTTTTTTTAATTTCAATAATAAACTCGTAATAACTTAAAAAAACGACGTTTTCCACGAAACACCGAACTACTACACTTTTCTCGACGCGTGTTTCGCCAACCAAGTTGGCATTTTCAGGAGAAGATTAAAACTAAATTCTAGCCTACACACTTGCACTATTTATACCAAATTTGTTGCCACGGTTCACTGAACTGTAACTGTCTTTGTTTATCAGAGCAAACAGTGGACTGATGGGTATCGGACCATTGTCCTTATTCATACTATTGTTACACTTAATGATTTCTAAACTTTCAAAAGCATCCAACTGTCTACTGTTTGTTACATTTCTAATTAATTTTAAATTATTTATGTCTATCCTATGGTTGTTGTCAAAAGCGTGTTGGACAACACAAGATTTTTTTGTTCTGCCATATTTCAAATGAGCCATGTGTTCTTTAAATCTAGTCAATATAGATCTTTTTGTTTGCCCAATATACTTTTGATCACAATCTTTGTGATCAAATCTTTTGTGATTTTTAATCTTCTCCTGAAGATGCCAACTTGGTTGGCGAAACGCGCGTCGAGAAAAGTGTAGTTGTTCGGTGTTTCGTGGAAAACGTCCAGTTTTTTGTTTCTACACCGAAGGTTCCCACTCCAGGATCGTAATAACTTGTCAAATTGTGGAAAATTGATGTGGATGTTGTTTATTGATTTTAAATGAAATATGTCGCGACCTGCCAAAGTGAATATAAACATGTTATATTTTTTGAAAGGGGAAAAATTCGAGGAACTAGAATTTGTAATAATATACTGGGTGTTCCATTTAAAAAAAAACAAAACTTTGGTTCAGTTTTACGGTTTCTGATGTTCAATTGTTTTTTCTCATATCGTGCTATAAAAATATATGCCTAAAAAAATATTTGCCTGATGAACTATTTTCTATATATTAATATATTAATATATATTAATATATTTTCTATATTCTAAGTCACAATAACTTGTCAAATTATAATTATTATTATATATAATTATAATTATATATTACCCTTTTGCTGTGTTGTGCGCCCCACTTTTACCAAGTAACGGCACATACTAAAGGTCGAGTCGCGAACGCGAACACAATTTATACTTCTTGTTAGTATTAGTTAAACTGCGCTGGTCGATGTATCATTCGTGTGCACGAAACGTCGAGTCTCGTGCAATTCCTGTGTCTTGTGACTATAGTTCTTTTGCCGATTAGTTGGGCTACAACTCATTTGTAGCTTGGTATTTGTTGGGCTTGAAATAAAGAAGGCTTGAACTCACTTTCACATTGAAAGTGAGTTGAGCCTAGGCAATTATGTGTTCATTGCGGAGTATTATTATTATTACTATCTGTTCATACAAGCAAAATAAATAAATACCACAAAATTATTAGGACATACAAACACATGTACTTGCAGTTAAAGAAAAAGATTAATCATTCCACTGACACAGACCATTATAAAAAACACTAATTGAGTCCTGAAGGAGTCTAAGTAAATTGGATGAAACATCGGCAAAAAATTAGTGCTTCTTTATTTGTCCAACATTCCCAAGAACAATCCCTTTTTCAACTTATATTTTTTTGGGAACTGACAACTACGATGTTACTATTTTAAGTTTTTCAAAATACGTTTCTTATTAATTTGCAGTTGAAATTGTTTGTGAACAATATAGATATGAGTAAAATGACGCACATTGTCTAACAAAAGCAGCTAAGGGAGAAAGTAATCATTGGGATTTATTTATTTTTTCTTTCAGTTACGCCTGTCTGTCAGTCAGTAGGTACATTAAATGAGCTTTACAATTTACTCTTGATTAAACTTGACTTTTCCATCTTCGAGTCATTACGCCCCTATTCAATGCTTTCCGCGTCATTACCTTCTAAATCGTTAAAAAAAATACGCCGGATGGAATGTAATACTCTTTTACTCTCCATTCACAAGAAATAACAAGCCTGTAAGTGTGTGCTTGAAGGGCTGATAAATGCTCATGCTCGTGCTATTTACAGTGTATCCTTTTATATTTCGACACCTATCTACAGAGTGAATTGTAAGATAAGTAAGATACAAAAAAACTTTTATAATTCTTCAAAAAGTTGTATAGATATCAGTGGCGGCTCGTCAGGGGAGGCAGTATTAGATGTCATTTGGAAAAGGGTCTTATACTAACCCGTCAAGGTCGGGTAGGTTTTGTATTTTCCTTAAATAAACTGCTCCTCAAAATTAGCGTCTCTTTTTAGATTAGTGCCATTTACGTTCTATTCGAGTTAGAGACTTGCGGTTTTTAATTTTCTGTAGACTTGTAGTTTTAATTTTCGCTACGCTGTGACTTATACGGTTCACCGTGTACACACCAAAAAACAACCTCATGTCGAAATATGAATTCACAAGATTTTGACGGCAATTCGAGACTTACGGGATGTACTAAGAAGGACTCTGTCGGGTAAAAAAATCCATCCCGGCACTCAATAAGTTTTATGCATTTGGTCGCTGTCCGTCTCTTCAACCCATTTCCAGACTCCGTAAGCGTAAGCCATATCTTTGCATTTACCCTGGATTTTGCGAGCTTTTATCTCTGTGGGGCGAATCCGTTGATCCAAATGCTGCCAAATAAATTGTTGTGGGGTGCCAAAAGTCGCTTTCACCATAACTCAAGCATCCCCTCCAGGCCACACCTACACTCCCTCTGGTTCCACCCCTGTAGAAAGCTGCGTGGGATGTCGTTTTGTCTCGAATTCCCCCAAATTTGTTGCGCTGAGGGGTTGTAAGCAGGGCTTGACGCGTGATGTGACACAGAAAGCATTCCTGAGGATGCTCGAACCCTTTCCGGCACACCCCAAGTCCTCCGTTTCTTTCAAATCCTCTTTTGCATCCCATCACACTCTTTTTTTGACACCCTACAAAACCCTTTTGAATGGGTGAAAATTCATAAAAGAGGCCTCGTTGGGTAGGCCAGACCTTCTTTTGAACTTGTGTGAATCAACAATCGCGAAATTAATGAGAGATTGGTACGCGCGACAGGTGTTCACTTGATTTGGGCTTATGAACTCTCGACTGGGCTAGCACCTGCAAGGTAGACCACCCAAACAGCACCTATTTCAACTAATTTTACGAGTGAAAGCATGGTCTCTTGGGGCGTGGACGGCCAACCATTTAAGTCACAGCGTAATGACTTCAGCGCATTAAAACCAGCCCTATAGGCTCCCGAAATTTAAAAACTGCAAGTCTCTAACTCGAATAGAATGAAAATGGCGCTAATATAAAAAGCGTTACGCTAATTTTGACGAGCTGTTTATTATTAAGTTCGACGGTTATCAAGCTAAACCCTCTTGATTTTCCATTTCCGAGGCAGTCCGTTCGATCACCATTTTACGTTCTAAAACGATTAATAAAAAATATAGTCGAATATAAATAGCGCTTTTCTATATGTGCAAGTCTCCTAGTCTTAAGATCCCGACACGACATCGCGCCACCCTATCATCTAGATCACAGACTCGTTGATTTCCACGTCGGTCAGTTCGGTGGTCAGCTCGCTGAGTTCGACGAGCGACGAGCCGGAAATATCGTCACACTCGGGTTTCTGTCGATGGCTACCGTAGCCACCGTTCTCCAAATTTCAGGTGGTCGTGGTGTCGATCCAGCGGTGCGTGACGCAGCGGGACCCGTGCGTGCGAATCGGGATTCGGTTCGGGTACTTCTGCAAGCGCGAGCTGGTGCATCGAGACCATTTGGAGAACGGCCGCAGGGAGGTGGTCTGGATGTCGCCGGAGGAGTTGCTGGCGCTGCGACCTGGAAAAAATAAACTTATTTAGTCCTGCATAATAATATCGCGAGGAAATATTTATCGACTGCATTGCGAAGAAAGGGCTGTCTAATTTATATTCGATGGCCTTCAAGGTTTTAACAGAACTGAATACCAAAGTATGAGTGGTTTTCTTCACTACAGTGCAGCATGATCACCATGTCGAAGGTGTCAATGAAAAAAATTAAATAAATGACAAAGGTGCTAATAGTAAATATTATATAAAAAACGAAGGTGCCAATGGTAAATTGTATTATAAACTAGCTGACCCGGCGAACTTCGTACCGCCTCAGAATTAAAACCCGTCAAAGTTCAATAACTAAAAATTAGCAGAAATATATTAGCCAAATCGGTCCAGCCGTTCTCGAGTTTTAGTGAGACTAACAAACGTCAATTCATTTATATACATATATATATAGATGACGGAAGTAACAATGGTAATTTTTATAAAAAAGTACGAAGGTGGCACTGATAAATTGTATTAAAAGTGACGAAGGTACCAATAATAAATTTTACTAAACATGAAGGTGCCAATGGTAGGGAAAGGGTTCGGTTGTGGACACCCCTTTGTTTTTGGCTCATAACTTTTGACCAAGTACATATTATTCGGACATATGGGTATCTATGGAAAGCTAGAGACCTTAGCTAACTACTAATGAAGGAACCAAACGGATTCAGTCAAATAGATTTTTTTTTAAATTTTGTGGTCATTTTTGGCCAAAATTTTTTTTGGTTCGGTTGTGGGCACCCTTGGAAAATCTGCTGGAAATGGGAAAATATGAAGAAAAACCACCACGAACATAGAAAAAATGAAAGTTTATTTAAATCCAATAAAGTAAAGTATCGTCGACCATCATCGACGGCTTCGATGTCTTCGAAATTTTCTTCCACTTTCCTCACGTAGCGTTGAAGAGAGGTTCGAGAAATCGCAGTCGATTTTGTGGACAGCTTATCCACAGAACAACGTTTATGGCATCAAGATTAAAATCGATATCGGACGATTTTTTCGGTTTATCCTTGGACGACATGGCTACAAAAATCGAGAAATGCATAAAAACACCATCAACGATGATATTCCACCATTTACAAAAAGCGTTTATAATTTATTACACTTACAAAAAAAATCAAAATTTACATTTTGCGACGTTGCTGGGACTCCAAGGGGACCTCTTCGGTTTTTTATATTTAACCTTATCCCAGAACACTTTTTTTTAATCACTTTAGTTACGGGCAATAAACTCGAAAATTACAAAAAAAAAACGAGGACCCACAACCGAATTTCGCAGCCACCATGAGAAGTGGCGAAAAAATTTGGTATCAACATATTGGTTGCATCAATATTGAATCACAAAGTATAATAAATTTACTGAATAAATAAGCATTACACTAACCTTCTCGATTGATTCACTGCGATTTATAACACTATTGAAAAGGTTTAAAAAAATGTTCGGGATTTTTTTCAAGCACAGAAAAATAAATTTGTTCACAGCACAAAGCAGACGCATCTGTTCGCTTCGGTATTCGAAGAAAGAACGTGCTGCCATAATACACCAATGACATTTGTCAGAAAAACCTAACCTGCTTTCTGTCAAAAGATACGCAGGGGTGTCCACAACCGAACCATGCCTACATCTGAACCTCTCACCCTAGATTTTATTAAGAGTGACGAAAGCTTTACCGGTAAATTTAAATAATGGAGGCGCCAACGGTAAGTTTTATTAAAGTATACAAAAATGTCAATGGTAAATTTTTTCAAATAGTGATGTCAGTTTCAAATAGTAGTGTCAATGGTAAATTTATTAAAAGTGGCAAAAGCGCAATTAGAATATTGTATTATGAACGATAGAGGCAATAATGGTAATTTGTATTGAAAAGTACGAAGGTGCTAAAGGTAAATTTTATTAAAAATAATGAAGGTGCCAATGGTACATTTTACCAAAAATAACAAGGGCGCCAATGGTAAATTTTAATAAAAGCGATAAAGGTACCAGTTTTAAATGTTGTTAAAAATGAATGTCCAAATGTTAAATTTTAGTACATACGAGTAGTCGTTAGTATGACTTTGCAAGTTTTATATTGAAGTAGCTCTTGATGGTGAAATAGTGAATAGATGGAATGAAAGTAAATATATGCATATTATGTGAATATTCGCACATTGAAACTGCTTAAAAGAAAATAAATAAAACAATTTTATTTGTTTAGTTACGATACGTGCTAAGTACATTACTTCTTTCTTAAGTATATGTTGATGTAAAAAAGGACACATACGAGACTATGTATTTTAACTTAAATTTATAGTTTCCCTGATTATTCGTTGAACAAAACAGACATGAATTACTTGTTTCCGCTATTTCTCTTTACCCGAGGATTTTTTGTGTAGGCCAGAGGAAACTCATACAAAATTCATAATGTCGAGAAAAACAATAATAGCAGCTACGAAAATTTACTTAAGAGTGTGGGGGTGTTATGTGGACTTACAACATTATATATTATTAATGAATTTTCTTAAAATCAATATATATTTTTAGGCGAGCGTTTAAACAACTTTTTTGGCTTTATATCTCTTAATTTTGCATTTTTATCACGTAGAAAATTACGAAATTAAAAGTGTATTTAATATCTCAAATTTTTTATAGCTATCTACAACTATGTTTTTTAGTAGATTTTTATAAGTAGAAATCTTATACAGGTTGTGTAAAACCGACATCGACCAGTTCTGAAAAAGGACAAATAGAAGTGAGACGACATATATTATGACACAACCATTTTTACGCATCGAAGGTAGTGGGAGAATAAAACCGACCCTGCAACATCTACCGTTAGTCATTCTTGCTAGTCAGTACGAGAAGTATTCGATATCATAGTATTCTTGCTAGTCCGAATCATATAGAGCCATCAAAAAAAAAAGTCATCAAAGTTGGCCGAGAAAAAAAAGACGTATTTCTATTCTTAAACGAATTTATAACCTTATTTACTTGTCAAGACTGTCACATCATATGACAGCCATTGTCTATTTTACAAATTGTGACAGTCACTTGTCAAAAGTTTGACATAACCGAAAAGCTTAGACATGACCGCTATTTCCATCTCACTCGTTCATAGCCAGAGTTGATGACGTTTTTTTTGGATGTCTCTATAGTATTCCTGAATTCGCGATCTGGATTCAGTGGCCTAGGATGCAATTCCCGCTTATGTTGTTTTGGTGAGAGGCATCCGTGCATAATAAGATTGTGCATAATATTTTGAATAGTGCTTCTAGATGGTATTGGCCTATTTGGAAACATGTTAGCAAATAAATTTTGTATATCACGTTCAGAATTGTCGTTATCACGACAATTTGATATTTTTCTTCGCGTGAATAAACCATTTTAACAAAATTTAAACAATA
The DNA here is from genome assembly GCA_029963805.1 of Aromia moschata. Classification (NCBI taxonomy): domain Eukaryota; kingdom Metazoa; phylum Arthropoda; class Insecta; order Coleoptera; family Cerambycidae; genus Aromia; species Aromia moschata. The sequence continues at coordinate 6,212,776 of JAPWTK010000001.1, forward strand.
ATATTATTACCGTTTACTTTAAGTACACTTCTCGCTCTGCCTGGCAGCAGGTGGTGAGCAGTGTTTCTAAACATCACGGACAACTGACGCATGCGCAATAGCGGAGGGCGGCACCTAAGCTCGCATTGGCGGAACTCTGCCTGAACTCTCGTAGCGCGCTTAACTTGAGCGCGCTGCGTGGCAGAGTTTGTGCGTTTGAACGACGCGCGGACTGTTCCGCCAATGCGCACTTAGGTGCCCGGCTATTGCGCATGCGCCAGTTGTCCGTGCCGTGCAGGAACACTGGTGGTGAGTGGGCCGGTCTTATTTTCCCACTACCTGCGATGCGTATGCGGTTGCTTCTTATCTGTCGTCTCACTTCTGTTTGTCCTTTTTTATAAGTGGCCGATGTCGGCTTTACACAACCCTGTATATTATTAGGTATAAGATTTTTTTGGTACAACTCGGTTTAAAAAATGTAGACTTAGGAAACATATTAAATAAATATCTAATCAGAGGTTATCTAATAAATAATCATAGGTTTCAAATCCAAAAATCCTTACCCTGAATGTTTTCTAAAACTGTGATGACAGTTAATTATCTTTTTAATAAGGCTACGTTTAATTATACGGGGTCGGCCCGAGTTGACTTAGTTATAGCAACTATTACCAGGAATGGGTACTGGAACCTTCGGCGTAGAAACACAAAACTGGACCTTTTCCACGAAACACCGAATTACTATATTTTTTCTCAACGCGCGTTTCCCCAACTAAGTTGGCATCTTCAGGAGAAGATTAAATCTCACTTTTAAGCCACTCTTAATCTTCTCCTGAAAAGACCAACTTAGTTGGCGAAACGCGTCGTCGAGAAAAGTGTAGTAGTTCGGTGTTTCGTGGAAAACGTCCAGTTTCTTGTCAACTATTACCTACTAAAAAAATATATGTACAAGAGAAGGCGGCGTGGAAGGGGGAGGCGGTGTGGGATGGGCCATGTCTTAGCCGCCATTGCTGACAGTACGCATAACCCGGCGTCGGGTAGTCGGGATCATTGACCTGTATAGTAGGCAGTAGAATAAAACCCGTCTTTTTGAGCGAATTTAAACAGCAGACATTTTGTAAGTTAGTTAGCAACTGTTACGTCACGAGATTACATGATCGAATTTTTAACAATTAGGTTTAAATAATTTAGAAAATTTGCTCCGGCTACTGCTGAGACCCAAAAAAAAAGAAATTATCAGGGCCGGTATCTATCTCGTGGCAACAATACAAAAAAAAGAAATTAAAAAAATTAAATTGCAGTAAATTAAAACAAGTTATAACATTAATTAAAATTTCACAAATGACTAGGGTATATGTACATATGTGTATATGTATATATGTGTGAAGCAATTCGATATCTCCAGCGCTTACCGTTGTTGTAAAGAAATAATTAGCGACTAATAGTAAACATCGTAGCTAACCTCAAAAGAGGATCAAAAGGGATTTATTTATGTTTTACATCAATTGCAGGACATTATAAGGTATGTACTACACAATACATTTGCATTTAATAATATCTACTATTTGTTTGCCTGACTTATTATTACATTAAAGTGATAAAATTCCATGCCAGTAGATAAAGCAAAGTTCATTTAAATTAACATGGAATTAATTAAGATATTAGAAATAATCATTTAAAGCTAACTTTCTTGTACATCTTATGTATATACAATACATAACATTAGAATTGTGATTTTTTTAGGAAATAAATCGGTTTGTAAAAATACATAAACAAGTGTTTATTAGCATCATATTCCCAACCTTTACTTTTATATACAATAAAAAAATGAATAAAGTAAAATATCACCGTGACACAACGCAGGTGGGGCTTTAGGGGGAGTAGCATATGCGCAGAAATGCTTTGTCGTTTAAAGGTGTAGAAAGTCTTATCCTGTATACAACCTAATTGTTATTTTAATAAAAACTATGGAAAAAGTGAGGTAATTATTATGTTATGAGTGTAAATGTGCAGTAAGTAGTACATCTGTACGAGGTCATCACAAATTACAAGGTCTGCGAACATTTATGAAATTCTATCGTTCCACAAGGGTCGGACTTGGGGCCATAATTGTTTTTATTTTAGACATATATTATCCGTTCTTTAAAAAAAACACATTACATATAAATCCATGGACTATTTTACAGAAGATCTTTTTATAATTTTATTAACCCCAGTTGCTCCTTTAAAAATATTCCTAATAAAGTGTTTTCTTTTGGTAGATTAACCGTCACATCATACTAATCCTAATCAGTTGTTAAACGACATTTCTGTAAAATATATATCGCCTCCTTGAGAAAATTAAAAAAAAATGATACACAACAATCACGACACTAAAATATCTATGTCTATGTTTCAAATCGATAAAAAGTAATATTTGGTCACTGTCAGCTGTCTCATAAAAACTTTTATATAAGTAAACCTCATAAATAATTCACGTAAAAACCTATAGCCGAAACCTGCTAGAAAATTGTTGATAAATCTCCTTAATTCATAAGCATGTCGTTGCTCTGCCTCATCTGTAACTTAGGCTCCGCCTAATTTTTTTTGTTTAACTACGTCCGAATGAAATACGCGTTCTGTGGAAGGCGCTCATTTATCAAACAAAGAGAAGCTGATAAATAGGATTTTATAGATTAATGAGGAATATTTTTATTTCAAGTAGGAAAACGCCATTCAACGAATTCTCGATGAAAAACAAGGCCATTCAAATCCTTTCAGTTACACTGTCATAACTATCATTTGTTATGACACTGAGACAATAGGAAATAAGGTATGTTCAAAAATTTAAGATCTACAGTGTTCTACCAAAACTTCTTTTGGTTTAAAAAAAAATCCTTTAAAAAGGCCATATATAACTTTATAAACCGAGTAAAGGCTGTCCCAAAATTTACGCAAGATTTGAATTAAATAGAAAACAGTTTTTTTTTCAAATGTATTTTGACAAATGACCTCCACAGCTTTGCTGGCACATACGCACTCTTTTGTCGAAATTTTCCATGACCATTTTGCATAAATGTGGCTGAATTTGGATGTTATTAAATCACATGATCTAGGGGCCAATTCTGATCGCCGAAACGAGAAAGTGCACGACCAGGAAATGTCTCATGCAGTAATTGGATGGTTTCACGGGCTGTATGGCATGGCACGCCGTCTTGTTGAAACCACATGTCGTCCACATCAATATCGTCCAATTTAGGCAGAAAGAACTAGGTTATCATGTCGCGATATCGAGCGCCAGTTGAAGCACTGCTTGACCAGCCTCATTTTTGAAGAAGTATGGTCCAATGACGCCTCCAGCCCAAAATCCGTACCAAACAGTGACACGTTGTGGATACATTTGTTTTTCGACAATCACATGTGGGTTCTCTGAATCCCAAAGTCATCAAGATGAAAAGGAGCTTCATCCCTTAGGATGATTTTATTCGAAAAGTTGAAGTTAAATCAATATTTCGACCATATTTTGTACGAAATTTGCGAACTGTAGCAGCCAAATTTTCATTATTTTTGAAATATCGTTCAGCAATGAAAACGAGTTGTTCTTTTGTGGAGTGCTCAATTTTTACTAACCCTAAACTGTCAGCTGTCAAAGCTGTTTTCTTTTTTATGATTGCCAACACTTTACCAAATGCGGAAAATTCAAATCTTGCGTGAGTTATGGGACACCCTTTATAACTTTGGGGCATTTTTGGTGAATCAGTCTGTTTGTACACGGTGATTCACCATAATTGCGCCCATTTTTAATTTGTGAAATTTATCGAATGAGAGTTTTCGATGAATTTACGGAGGTTCGTAAATTTCGTGTAATTTTTTGCTCTATAGACGCGAAAATACTTCAGCACCATCTAATCGATCAAAGTTGCGATTGTAATCAAATAAGAAGCGGGAGGGAGTTTCTCGAAATGGGAAACACTAATTTATTCTTTATTATTCCCGTATCCCTTCCAGCGGGTTAATTAAAGTATCTCTAAGAAAAACGTAGGGACGAAATGCGGGAAATGTAACACGAAACACTGATTCTCTAGAGTACGTTATGTTCCAAACAAGAAAAAAAATTAATAAAATAAATACATTGTTTTGGTTTTAGATCGATGTTGATTTTAAAAAAAGGGACTCAAGAGTTGTAACAAACTCCAACTTCAGTCAGTGCTACACGTGCCCCTATCAAAACTACGGATGTTTTTGTCCTGATATTTTGACTGTGAATTAAAAAGCACAATGAGCAGGCTAATAAGTTCGTCAAAAAAGGGCCTTTAAAATTTGATGACGTTTAGGACAACGAGTGTAATGCAAACAATAATTCTGATCCAGTAACAACAATGAGGGAATTATATATTATCTTTCAAGTAAGTAGGTGTGTGGTATTTATTCTACTAACAGGATCAGATTGGTTTATCGATGTTTTTTGTGGAGCAAACACAGAGGTCTAATTAAAGATTTCTCCCGAATCTAATGGCGATTCATTTTTAATCGAGCTATTCAGATTAGAATGACATCCAGTCCATGACATTTGAATGATCCACTTGAGCTTAGCGGACCAAGCGTTAGTGGTGTTCTACCAGGAACAATATCTAGTGGTTGCTAACGTTGTCACACCCACTGGAATACGTCGAGTCGTATTTATACATACTAGAGAGCAACTCTATATGTACCGCTGTTCACTTTTTATGCTTAAACTTCATTTTGGGTTAATTGAAAGAAGAATCTAATAACAAAATTTCCTGACTCTTATTTCAGTTTTTATCTTTGCATTACGCAACTGTTGAAAGAGTAAAATCACAGATTGTTTGAACAATTTCTTCCAATTACATATTTTTAAAACCTTACAAATAATAGTCTTACAAATAATATATGTTAATATATAATAATTATAATGTATATATAAATAATATATGATCGTTTTATATTATAAAGAGCGTTCAAATAAATTTGACCTCGAATTGGCTTAAAAAACCGTACGGCTCAGCCAATCTTTTTCTTATATGATGGCTGACATGTAAACACATGTTTACTTGGGTTGTCGGTAATTTAAATATGGTGGCGTGGGTTCAAATCCCAGCAACTTCATTTTTAACCCAGATATATCCAGATTAAAATGGCATCCAGTCCATGAGGTTTGAATAATCCACTTGAGCTTAATGGACTAAGCGTTAGTGGTGTTCTAGCAGGAACGACATCTAGTGGTTGCTGACATTGTCACACCCGCTGGAATAAGTCGAGTCTTATTTATACATACTAGAGGGCAGCTCTATATGTCACCGCTATTCATTTTCTATTGTGTAACTTCAATATTAGTCAATTGAAAGAAGAAATGCGATAAAAATAGGCATTTTAATTGAAAAAACATTGCTAGTAAAAACAGCTCCTACATTGTTCTAAACACTTTTCTATATTTTTCAAATAGAATCGAAAATATTTTCTAAGTGACTTTTCAGTGACAAGACTCTGCTCTACGAGAGTGATCAACTTGCTGATAATAAGTTAAACGCTGGAGAAACGATTGTTTGTTTTAGGGATCATACAACGTGTCCCATGATTTCAAATTTAATCACATTACTCACAAAGATTCACCATATTATTTGGTTGGAATATACATATATGTTTCTTTCCGGAACATTAAACACAAAAGAACGTGGGACATTATTAGTACCTAGGTGATATCGGTATTATATGGAAAGCACTGTGCTATCTAGACAAAGCAAGATAAATTACCAAATTATCGTAGTAAGCGTTTTGCGCCTCGGAATAATAACGAGTCATTAAAACAAAACGTCACTAAACCTGGCTGTGAATGAGAGAGATGGAAATAGCGGTTATGTCGAAGCTCGAAGCGAAACTTTGTTGTTGTCAATCGAAGTTAATAAAACGTCTCCTAAATTTGTACGGGGAAACTGGAAGCAGCCATCGGAAAAAGGAAGTGGCAATTGGTTTGGCTGTGTGATAACGGACAATCCAAGAACATCAATTAACCATCTGAGCCAACAAGTGAAGCTCCCCTATACAACGTGTCAACGAATTTTGAAAAATGATTGGGAGTCTGCAATCCACATATGAAATCTCAGAGCTAACGAACCTCTACGAGGTGTAGCTATTAAATAACCGAACTGATGCTGCTACCAGCGCGCTGCTAGCGTGTCGCGGCAAGTTTGTGCGAAACAGAACTGTGTCTGGTGATACTTTCCCCACCCTGAGCTCGCTGGACAAATCAGAGGGTCTCTCAGTTTAACTGTAGCAGTCGTTTGAATTAGTCCACGCACCAGTGCCGCGTCGAAAAAATGTTAAGTGCTCAGATGGAGCAACGAGTTAATCTCACTGGGGCAAACTTTTACAGTATCTTATGCAACGGTAAAAGAAGTGTACGGGAATGAAAGTTTATCCCGCACACAAGTTTTTAAATGGTTTAAACGGTTTAAAGAGGGACATGAAACGACCGAAGACGATTCGCGCCCCGGACGGCCCTCAACGTCAAAAATGGATGAAAACAGTGAAAAAAATTGGTAAATTAATCAGTATGGATCATCATCTAAGCATCCGAGAGCTTGCTGAAATAACAGGAATCGACAAATAATGTGTTCGCCAGAATTTGCATGAATCGTTTATCATGCGCAAAGTTTGCGCAAAAATGGTGCCAAAACTTCTCACTCGCGAGCAAAAGGAATCAAGAATGAACATTTGCGCTGACATTATAAACAACATTGACACTTATCCAGGCTTGTTATACATGGTGGCACTGAAGGGAACAAGATTCTAAAATGTGGAAGCGGTTAAAGCAAAAGCGACGGAGGTTATGAACCAGCTGAGAGAAGCGGACTTCCGGCACTGCTTTCAACAATGAAAAAGTCGTATGGAGCGGTGTAAAGATCGCCAAGGGGAGTACATTGAAGGCGAAAAAGCTGCTACTGTAATTGGTAACGAATAAAAAGTGTTATGACAGCAGTTAGACTACAGTTCTGCCAATGGTTTATTAACCATTTTAACAGTAAATATGCTGTCTTCGAAAAATGTTTTCTTTACCGATGGGGATTGATTCCAAGTTTCAGGCTATGTTCACTCTCATAATGGGACTTTGGAGTGCAGACAACCCCCACATTTATATCCAAACTCCACTACACCCACAAAAAACTGGAGATGGAGTGTGGGCAGCTGTGCGTAGATAGAAGATTGCTAGACTTATTTTCATTTAACGGGACACTGAATGCAGAGAGGTACCGTTTAGAAATCTTAACACGTTTTGTACAAATGTTGCAAAACGATGAAGTGCAAGACTTTTATCCTCAACAAGATGGAGCTCGTGCGTATAGTACGTGAGAAACAATTAATTATAAAGGCGAATTTTTCGAAGATCATATAATAAGTTTAAACACGCAGACTATGTTCCCCCTAGACCCCCTGTGATTTTTTTCTCGCATTATCTAAAAAATTTAATTTTTGGACTTCGCTTTAGCTACATACGCCCTAGGAAATTACACCTTTACGTATTTTCGATACATGTGTAGAAGAGAATAAGTTAAAAGACACCAGTAAAGACAGACAAAGACAGTTAGATGCCACATTGTTTCACGCTTGTGCACATATTAGAAACGTATGACACCTGCGCGTAATATAAAGTGGACAGGGGTAGTTGACACGGCCTATCGCCGAATTTGAGTGGAACTCAGTACTTTTTTGCAGCTATGGAAGTGTACATCTACTTAGCTGTGTGAAACGAAATTCTTACGTAATTCTAACTTTTACAATTATCCCATACACTTAAAAGAAGTGTACGAACATAATTGTATTTATGTTCAAATTTTTGTATTCCTTAACTAACCGGTCTGCAAGAAAATAAAATTGAAGTTCTATAAAAAATAAAAAAATAAGACGAAAGAAAGAAAAAATGCCCATTGAATAAGTGGTTAAAAAATGTCGCCCCTTTGTACTTCGCAAAAACCTAGTCTATCGTAAAACTCACTTCTTACGCGTTCTAACCAGTGTTGTAAATATTCGGATGATTTTAATATTAGGATAATACGTAATAGTACTAAAAGGGTATTCAAATGAATTCACTAATACGTACTAATTTTCATGCGTGCTTTTCTTGGCTTACGGAATACGGATAGGACCTTCTATACGCAATGTCACGGCACACGGCACGGCATCTCATCATAATCCGTAATAATTCCGTATTCCGTATTCCCTCGGACCTCGTTCGTGTTCATATCATCGTACTATTACGTATTATTACGTATTATGTCTACTTCGTCCGAGATTTCGTTGGATACGATATCCAGGCTATCTTCCGGCATTTGACAGCGTACGTAATAATTTCGATTCCGTATTGCGATTGGCAACTATTCGGATTATACGTAATAGTTTGATATTCGGATTGAACGGAATTTTTAATACGTATTCTTACAACACTAGTTCTAACACTTCAGGGGAAATATTATTTAGGACTTATACAATTCTGGCCCGTAAATCATTTAAATTTCGTGGTATTTCATATTCATGTCCGTAAACAGTTTGTTTTATTTGTTAAATATTTGTTGGAATTTAAGGAACCGTTTATAAAAAAAGTGGCCCAACGATGGAATCTCCTAAAATACCAACCCAAACATTTAACTTCTCGGGATACTGCGTACGCACAGGAATACACAAGTGCTTATTTTCCGTAGACCAATAACGATATAATAATTTAATTCACACGTGCGCATTGTAATTTATGGGCGGGGCGTCCCGCGTACATATTTTATTGCTACCCTGTCACGAAAGACAGAGAATAACGTTCATAAAAGTTTTAAAATGACATCAGTCTGGCAACTATGGAAAAAATATTTCTCTGTCAGGTCCATTTACTTGAAGGGTTTGTTCTTTTCTATCTTTTAATGCTCGGCTTTGAAATCGTGAACTTTCCAATCCTGTATATGGAAGACCCTCAGCAATGCATTGTTAATATAATTGAATACTGTAACATGTTATTGACTCAGTTAAAGTAAGAGCTCAATTATTGTGTATAAATATGAACAGTTGTTATTTTCTTTATTGGTGAAATCGTATTATTCGAATATACAGGTTCTTGTTAATAGTTTTTTATTAATATTTTTTATATACCCGGTAAAGTACCCATCACATAACGTGACAGCCTTGACGATTCAATAAGGTTATAAACTTAAGAATAAGAATAGAAATACGTCCTTTTATTTGTTTGGCCAACAACAAGCGTAGCCAATGAACAATTATATCGAATTTACCTTACAAAAGACTGTCGTGGGAATATGCGAGAATAATCCTCAGCTGTGTCTTAAACAAAGGAACAGTCTGACGCCATAAAGTGTCTGGGATTTTATTTATAATCTAGGTTAGGAAGGATTAGTACACAGTGTATTATTAGCGCAAGGGAAAACTTATTCGCCTGATTCGTATCACGTAGCGTGGGCAGGATCTTAGGTTTGGAGAGTAGGTACATTTTTTATTGAGTGGTTCACCAGAGGGATCCTAAATACTTTGCGGTTTTACTGTGGCTTTGGTAACAAAATAATGAGACAGAGACCCTAAAGTTTGAGCCGTCTATTCATTTATTTATTGTCTCCAACTATTTTGAAAGTTCAACCATGTACCATGTGAAATTATTGAAATTATTTGACAGAATCAATTTGGTGGAAAACGTTCTTGTTTTTCTTTCAGAATTTCCCATTTCAGTTTGTTTGGATTCTGGACCATTTCATATACAATCCAATCAATTTGAAAATTTCTACGCGATATTAACTGACATACTCCACAATACTAAGTGCAACAATAATTCGCATCTACCCCCGCAACATTTCCAGTTCACAGCCTTTATACGTTTATTCACAATTGTTATGTTTAAATTTTTTGTAATCGACATTGTTCGAGTTTCGTGATACAATTGCGAAAATTGGAGGTTTGTGGATAGTATTCTTTGGATCTTTCAAACCTCTTTAAACATCTTCACTGTATTTTATCAGCTTCCTTGTTTTATCCCCTTTTTTCATACATACTTTTGAGGTACGGTTGATTTATTTTATATATACATATTCGTAGAAGAAATATAACTGTGTATAATACATTTTGTTGTCCATCGCACACTGTACCAGATGTAACTCTCGTTTTAATCATTTTGCTAAATAGAGATCGCTACGTGAGTTGGGATGAACCTAATGTTTTCCGAATAGATAGTATCTACTCATTGGCAGATGCCATTTTAGTTTTTCGTGAAAACACAGATCGCTACTTAGCGATGTTATATGATTTTTTCTGCCGCAATTGAGAAGATGACGCATTAACCTCAATACTGTATGGTTTTAACAAGATGGAGCAACTTGCCATACATCCAGAGCAGTAATGTTTTTTTTTAAGGGAACATTTCCCAAGACGATTTATTTCGTTGCGTGGAGATGTGGAGTGGCTTCCTCGGTCCCCAGACCTGTCACCTTGTGACTATTTTTAATGGGGCTACCTTAAATCTCGAGTATACATAAACAAACCACGTACACTTGAGCCCTTTTAGGAACAATCACCCGAGAAATTCGAGGGGTTCCAAGTGAAATGCTTCAAAGGAGTATGGGCAATTTCTCGTACCATGAGAGTCTTTTTCAAAATTCCATACCTCCCTGTCGGGCCCTGTACCTTGAAATAACTCAAAAACCAGGATTTTTAGAATGAGGATGAAATAGGGAAGCGAACTATATAATAAATTGGGTGTACGTTCAATTTACAATAATCGACTTTAGGAATCGATAAAAGGATAAAGTTGTTAAACTTTTATCCTCTAACATCTTTGTTAAATAATTTCAAATAATTCAAAAACGGTACATTTTTGGTATAGGGAATTTATTGGGTGTGTACTGAAAGAGGATAAATAATGGAAGCGAAAGGAATCATAAAATGTAGTAGGTACGTTCTATTTGAAATAAGCGACTTAATAAAAGAATTAGTTAATAGTTTTTTCTACGGCTTTACAATTCTTGTTTCTGGAAATTGAAATATCTCGAAAACCGTTCATTTTAGAGATAGACAGTGATTAAGGTCACTTTAAATTAATGAGTAGAAACCTAATATGTGAAAAAAATATAGCATGCCATTTAAATAACGAAATTAGTGTTCACTTCCGGTATATCCGGAAGTGCCAGAATGTCGCCATTATTTTAGATGTATAAAGCAACCCTGAAAACCTCTAGATACAAATTTTCAGAGCCCTCTTATTTTTATAGTTCCTTCGAAACGTAGGCCATTCACCGTGAAGCACTGTACAATATCATTAAAATAGAATATATTGTGAGAAGACAATGCCATATAAAATTTCGTTCATTTGGAAAGCCCTTGTTTCTCTCAATTATACTTTTTTTAAAATTATTTTGTTTTGAGGGTAGGAAAATTACAATTTGTTTGCTGAAAACAACACTCGTGCGTGCTTAAAAATAAATGTCTTGGTAAATTTACATTTAATTTATATCTAGTTAACATAAGTTTGTTGATGTTTCGTGCTTTTGAAGTTTATTTTTCATCTGCATAATTTCCGTTTTAACATGTACTTATCTTTGGTCAATAAAGGGGACTTATACGACAAGAATATCTTTAAGGTGGAAGCATATTTTGTTTGTATTATTACTTTTGCATATATTACTTTCAATGTATTTCTTTTTTAATTTTACAAAATGCTGGGCTAATATTTCGATATCGCCCAAGCAAAATAATTTCAATATCAGCAGCTATATTTATATAAAAAAAATGTCTTTATACAAAAAAAATATAAACGATAACATTTTTTTAAAGCTGCGATATTAATAGTAGTAGGTACCACTAATATAACATCGTCAGAGTTATCGTAAAAAAACGTTCTTTCGTCTTAATACTGTGACATTTGTAAAAGTGACATTAGTGACAGCTGACATTTATTAAGCTGTACAGTGTAGCTGGCCAGTTGGTTTTTTATCCAGTGCCATGATGACATAATAGACACACATACGTTTTACAGTTTACATATTAAGTCTATTTAGTTCATACACTACCATTTAATAAAGAATTGTATGGTATGACAGATTAGCATTTTAGAAGTCAAATTAATTTTCTAGAACATGTAAAAACTATAAATAGTGGTGTCGTTGCTAAGACAGAGTTAGTTGTGATTTGAATGCTATAGAGTTGGGATCAAAGAGTTGTAAAGGGTTAATAAAAGTGTTTTGAAGTGAAGAAGTAAATTATTTAAAGAGAAATACGTAACATTTTGGTGACACCGGTGGGATATTGAAGTATTTGAAGAAGAAAAAGTTTATATGGTGAACATGAGATCGACAAAATACGACGAAGCAGCCAGGCAATGGATGTGAGTGATATATTAAAATATTTGCAACAAGGATAAGAAAAGCGACGACAGGAGGACGTAAGGAGGCAGAACGACGATGACAGGATGACCGTGAGGAGGCAGAACGACGACGACAAGAGAACTGTGAGGAGGCAGAAAGGCGAGAGGAAAAGAGATACGGGAAGAAGATAAAATCCGTTTCGGTTCATCGGTGATCAGAGATACAAGCTCAATAGGTAAAGGTCTTGCCCCACAGCAAAAGAGGATGACACCAGAAATATTTTCTACCGGACCAGGATCTTTCGACGCAGAGAACATCACATCATCCTTGTACGCGTAGTTACACAAGGTAAGAAGTAAGAAAGGAGTAGGTTTTTTAGCAAAACCACGAGATTTTCGGTAAAAGTCCACTTTAGAACTCCATCGCACGGAAGATATGATGGTGAAAGGAAGGCAAACAGAGTATGGCACCTTTTGGTATACAGAGTAAAGTGAAAGAAACGAAAATAAACAATAAATATCCTGAACCAGGAACGTATGATATTCAGAAAATCAGCAAATGCAGGAGAACTTGGTTTATGTATAAATTTGGCAACCCAAGTATGGCACATGCTGTAGAAACTATATGCGTTGCAATACCAGTAGATAGATACCAAAAGTGTGATAATTTGTGTAAGTGTGCTAGATTTGTTGGAATGAATTTAGCGAACGGGATTTGAAACAATGTAAGAAAATTCGTAATTGTGGATTTACGCATAATCACGAAGAAACAACTGCAGTTATAAATAATAATGTCACAATACGTTATCATTTCGTAAAACGTCGTCATTGTAAAAATACGTAATCCTTTCTGTGTTTCACACAGTGCTGTAATGCGACGAGCTGGTGTCTAGAACGACTAAAGCGTATAAAAACATGCTATGTTTCTTACACCTACAGGCCCCTTCTTGTAAAATCCGCGTTGCCTAGGAATTCGTCCCTCCTTCTCCATCGTTGGATCCATCCCTAAGAGCAGTAATTTTACATCCACCTAGTACAATCGCTGTTGAGGAATAAGCATTGATTAACGCCTGTAATATTTTCAAGAAAAACGCGTTTTAATTAAGGGGCCTGCTTTAATAGCTAGGCTGTATATTTTAAACAGCTCATCCGGAATTACGAACGCAGAGTGAACGGATTCAGTTGCGACATGTCATGTTCCCTTAAATTTTACACGGTGGATTTTGTACTGTATATTGTAAAGTTTGAAATGAGAATCAAGAAAACTAATAAAATAACCCAGTTATCTGCAAAAGTCGTTTGAAGAACCCTCGTGAGAACTAAGAGAATGCTAGAGGTGGACCTTTCCACAATTTTGTGAATTTTTCATTCATTCATTCAAATTATTCATTTATAGGAAAGTTGGATTTATTGGAGAGCTTATTTATGGAAAATTAGTTAATTAATTGTTTATAATGATTCATTTTTTTTGGTTTACGATACGATTTTTCATTTTGCTTGAATTAGAAAATGACAGCTTCCTGGTCTAATTACGAAAGAACTTTTCAAGAGATTCAAGCAAAGTACAGTATTCGACAGTTTCATTCAAAATTTGACAGCTACTTTCAGGGTTTACGAAATATAAAAAACTTCTTATGTAAGAGTTTTGGTAAAATTTTGTATGTTATCCAAGATTGTCAAAATAGAGCCCATATTCGACGTTTATTTGTTAATTTTGACAAGCTTGAATGGTTCCACACAATAATTCCAATACAATTCTATTAAACTTTGAATATAAATATTTCACAAACCTGTGACAAACCTAAGTAAAAAAAAATACGTCATGTACACCGTTATGGTTATCAACTGTTAGATAGATATTTTAAAATGTCGATTATTCTTGAAATACCAATGGTTAATAAAAAAGATGCATTTTTTCGAAGAAAACGTTGATTAAAAAATGCACACACAAAATATTTTGTGTCAGACGGTAGAGAATGTTGCGAAGAATATTCAGACAATGTTTAAAGTTAATCAGGTAAAAGCTTTTGAGTTATCGTCCGTCTGAGATAGATATAGACCGTCTGGGAAAAGGTAGTTTAGAGGAAAGACTGATAGACCGTCTGGGAAAAGGTAGTTTAGAGGAAAACACGACTAAAGTTTTACACTCAAGCTGATCTGCAGTCAGGCTTTCGTTACTATGTTGGATGTGACCGCCCAGGCTTCAGTAGAAGCATTGTTTCCGCAACATTCTAAACTGCAATTTAACAAGTTAACTTCGAATGTAAACTGCAATCTAACAATTCAGCTCTAGTCGACAAAGTTTGATCTTTGATTGAATTTGTAGTTTGATGATATAACACATGAAAATATATTTACTCCTTTTTTAGAATTTGGTCGTTTACATAAGTTATAGATATAAGATGCGTTTATAATTTATGTTCATGTAGAAATAAAAAATTGGACTTCCACAATAGTCAAATGTCAGTTTGAAATTGCGGCAACATTTGACAGAAAAATTTCCAGTGTAATTTCGCCTAGGATATCCAGCAGGATAAAAATTTCTGGAATTTGTTTTTGTTGCGGTGGTAACTGCTGAAGATAAGAGCATCCGATTGGTTTGAAGATATACGAGGTGTGTACATTAAGTAATGAGACTGATTTAATTTTTTTTTATTCGAATAGAATTACAATTCAGTATTGTCTCTTTCAAAATAACTTCCTTGGGAAGGCACATAGCGCTGGAGACGGTTCTTACATTCCTCATAGCAGTGCTGGAACTCATATACTTGAATAGCCTTCAACTGGTCGGTTACAGCCGTTTGAATGTTTTATATGGACCCTAAATGACGTCCCTTGAGGTGATTTTTTCAATCTCGCGAAGAGAAAAAAGTCACAAGAACTCAAGTCAGGCGAATAAGGAGGCTGAGGAGCCACAGGAATGTTTTTACTGGCTAAAAACTCGTTTACTGAAGTGGCCATGTGACAAAGTGCATTGTTGTGATGCAACATCCAATTGTTCTTGATGTTTGGTCTCACACGCATGACCCTTTTTCAAAGTTTTTCAAGAACCTCTCTGTAAAGGTGTTGATTTACTGTTTGGCCTGAAGACACAAACTCTTTGTGGACAATTCCCTGGCTATCAAAAAAGCAAATCAGCATTCATTTGATTCTCGACTTGCTAATTATTGTTTTTTTTTTGAGTGTTGTAGTGATTTAAGTGTGCCATTCCAGTCTTTGGCGCTTGATTTCCGGGTCGTACTCAAACACCCAAGTCTCATCACCAGCAATGACCCATTCCATAAAATGGCAATCATTTTCAGTTGAAGTTAATACACCTTTCTCTCCTGATGTCCTTTTGTTCCTGCGAAAGATTTTCTGGAACCATTTTTGCGCAGATTTTTCTCATCCTCAATTCATTAGTCAAAATCTGTTGAACAGTGGTGTGATTCAATTTCTTCTGAGAATAATTTAAACCACCGAAAAACCTGGGCTTTTGAAAAAACACTGTCTCCGTAAGCGTGTTGAAGTTTTGCAAAAGTATCCGTTGCGCTGTGTCCAAGTCTGAAGTAAAACACTGTTGCTCAAAATTAATGTCACTCGTTTTTTAAATGCACTAGAAAAAAACGGTTTACGAAGACAAACAGTCACAAAGAACAAACAAATGACTCTGACAAAGGACTTGTACTGAGGGTGCATTACATGTTAACCTACCGCCCTTCCAAGTCCTGTCTTCTCAGTGTTGTTAGATCTGGGGCTACGTTGCCAGTCTCATAATTTATACACCTCGTAGATGTGAAATTTTTTAAATAATTTATGAAATATATCATATATTACGGGTGCTTACGGCCAGTATAAATGAGGCGCCCTTGGCTGTTTGATTAAACATATACAAGACGGTTAATTCCAAAAACATCGTATTCTATTTATACAAGTTGTTAAGTTAAATGAAGTAGCATATTTTGCAAATATTTGCGAAATGTATATTTTTTTAAGTTAGTAGAAGTTGTAGTTTGAACTGTCATTTCACCACATGATTTCGGTTTTGAGATTTTACAATACAATTTTACAGTTTACTTTAAATTTAATTAAAATGAGAATTTTGCAAAATGCAAAGTTTTGGGTAAAACGTTTTTATGTCCACGTTTTAATCTTTTTTTCGCAAATTTCGTTTAAAGTTCTTTTGTTATTATATCCTTATACTTAGGTCTAGTAATAACCCCCTAAAATATGACGTGGGTCTCATACATCCTTACGAAAATACGAGTATTTCAAATTTCACTATCCACCACTGTTCAACATTAAGTTTTACGACAGTTACAAATGAGTTTTCCAAACAATTAAAGAAATGGGTAAATGCCGATTTTTTTTGTTGTTGTATTGTTTTTGCCTACCGTTGACTTGACTGGCACGCCACTGAGTAATTTGTTTCACTGATTGTGAGTCATTTGTTAAAAACAGGACAGTGCAACATTAGACTAAGGTATGTTACGTTTAATCGACTTACTTTGACATCCAGATTCGCTAGTGTCATTTATGCTACTTCATTTAGAAACACCCTGTATATATGTTATATTTCCTAATGAAGGTAGGAATCACGCTGTCGTATCTCGTAGTAACCGTATTATTTTGTACTCTAAATTTTTTTGTCCCGATCTCGGACAATACGTTCACTATCCAATTTAGATAGAGATCTCGAAAAAGGCCACTGGTCGATGCTGTGATTCCTCCTGGGAACCCCAGCTTCAGCTAATGCCCTGGAAGCTATTATTGCGTCAAGGAGCTTACCTCCAGATGCCGCCCTGTAATTCTTCGTGGAGGCGGTATAGTGCCTCAGGAGCAGCTTCGGCAATTCCCTGTTAAACGCCAGATAAATCCACGGATTTACGCAACTGTTGAGGCTGTACAGCAGCACGAGGATCGTGAAGACGGGGCCTGAAAGGAACATCAGATTTAGAAAATTTACGGCGAAATCGAAGGGCAGATCCCCGAGTGCTCGAGGTCGCACATTTTGATTAATCCTTTTGATAGGAGAAAAAACCCGAGATCTTTGGGATCACTTTGGATATCAGATATTATTTTAGTGTATCGAACGCAATGGAGAAAAAAAAGTACGAAAAAGAACACATACCGGGTGTTTTACTATAAATGGACACCCCCCCCTCCTTAACTTTTTTATTTTGCTTTATACAGCATGTCCCCGGATCGAGTTTAAAAGAGAGAAAAAACGTGTGTTTTTGATTTCTCAAAAAAAAGTCACTCTTGATGATTTGCCCTGCTTGATTTCAAACCTCCAAAACGCAAATTACTTTTTATATAGTTCAAACGGTTCTCGAGATAATACCATTTTCTTCATAATTTGGACTTTCACAAAATTTTATAAGTAATTCTAGTTGGTGGATTTAACCCAATAATTTCGTTGTCTAGGATACTATATGCTATAGAAACTCAAATAATTGGATAGCTAAAAAAATGATTCCAATTACTTAGTCTCATGGTTTAATCATTGAATTAAACAACTGATTATAAAATGAAATCAAAACCAGAATTTTTTTATTAAAATAATGCTCCTCCTTTTTCTGAACAAATTTCAATGCAAGCTCTTAATTCGTTAAAACTATTTCTAATTTCCTCAATTCACTAGGACTTGACTGCATTTTGAATCCTTGTTTTTAATTGCTCTTCATCATTTTCTAGTGGTTCACGATAAACAGTTTGCTTTAAACGTCCCCATATATAGAAGTCCAATATTGTCAGATCCGGGCTTCTCGGCGGCCATAAAATGGGACCATCCCTTCCTATCCAGTGTTCATTAAATTCAGAATTGAGCTAATTACGGATAGTAAAGGCGTGATGAGCAGGGCACCCATCTTGTTGGAAAAACATTCTTGTTCGATAACTTAAAGAAGTTCATCTAGTTTATCTGTTAAAAAATGTTGTAGCATCTCCAAATGTGTATTACGATTTAAATTTTCTTTGAAACAATATGGACCAATAATGCCATTTGTATATGAAACCGCACACCACACA
The DNA here is from genome assembly GCA_029963805.1 of Aromia moschata. Classification (NCBI taxonomy): domain Eukaryota; kingdom Metazoa; phylum Arthropoda; class Insecta; order Coleoptera; family Cerambycidae; genus Aromia; species Aromia moschata. The sequence goes on from JAPWTK010000001.1 coordinate 6,231,101, forward strand.
TTAACTTTTTTGAAGTATTGTCTTCGACAAGAAATAGTAAAGTGGGGATTTGTTTCACTCCAATACCGGAAATGCTGAGAGGAAAAGACGCCGTTTGTTGAAAAAGTAGATTCATCGGAGATCAAAATTCGCTTATGAAATCCTACGTCATTTAAAACTCTGTTGACCATCTCCAAACAAAAATACAAACATTTGGCTTCATCACCCTCCTTTACGGTGTGCCTGAATTTTGGTTTAAATGGTAAAATCCGGTTCTGCTTGAAAATTCTCTGTAAATGCGATTTACTTATTTCAGTTTCAATTGCCCTTCTTCTAAGTGATAATCTTGGAGCTTCTCTCACGGAATGGAGGGTAAGAACTGAAGCAGCATCATCTTCATTCAACCATGTTTTTGATTTTTTAATGTCTAAAACAGAGCCTGTTTTTAAGAACTTGTTCACCAACTTCTTCGCTCCGACATTATAAATGCTAACTTCCAGGTATTTTTCGTTAAATTTATTAATAACAACACGACAGCACTATTTCCCAGTTCCGTAGCATTGAATCAAATAAATTATTTGTTCTAGAGTCAACATTATATCATATAAATAGCACGAAATGACGAAGATTCGATTTTAAGTTATACTGACTTATTAGTTGTCAGCAGTTTTCAGTGATATCTTGCAATGAAGTCCGCCCACTAGAATTTTTTTTAAAGAATTGCTTAGAATTTTTTAAAAAAATTCCAAGTCCAAATTCCAAAAGTCCAAATTATGATGAAAAATGGTATTATCTCGAGAACCGTTTGAGATATAAAAAGTTATTTGCGTTTTGGGGGTTTGATATCAAGCAGGGAAAATCACCAGGAGTGACTTTTTTTGAGAAATCAAAAACACAACATTTGTTCCTCTTTTAATCCGGCGACATACTGTATAAAAAAAAATGTAAAATGCAAAAGTTCCACAACAAAAAAAGACCCCTTAAGTGCATATTTCTTTTATAAAATGTTGTGTAAGTGAAACATTCCGGCCACCGATCTGTAAACGTGTGGAGTGGGATAAAAATAATACAAATTTGGTTCCGATTTTTTTTAACTATGCGCTAACTGGTGATCTTTACACTGACAAACTACAGAACGACACTGAAGCAAGAAATAGTTTTTTAACAAGATGGGGCACTACCCTATAACGTTGGCTTAATAACAATTTTTTAAATGAAAAATCTGAAAACGTGGAAGTGATCACTGAACAGTCCAGACCTAACCCCTCTTGATACCTTTTTATATGGTTATTTGAAAAATAATATATACCTAAAAGAATACAACAATGTTACATTGTTAAAAGAAATTATATAAAATGGTATTGAAACAATACATACAAATCCACTTTGGGTAGTCAAAGCCCTTAATAAAAAAAGCATACCGCATCTGTATGATGAACGGTGATGATTTTCAGAATCTCAAGAAATTCGAATAGCAATATATAATTAATAATCATTTTGATAAACTATTTTTTGCCCAAACTATGTTTTTTTTTTTACAGTTTCATAGTTAAAACTGATTTTCAGTGTTACATCTAGTAGGCTATGGATTAAAAAGCAAGAAAATCGATTTTTATTTCTTTAGATTTTGCCATATATCTGAATAATTGCAAGAGCATTCTTAAATCCATTGCATAGGCGTTTTTTATTTTTTTGGTTAAACTTGCTTACAGGTATATTCCTAATCAGGGAGCTGGACCGAATTATTTAGCGATATAATATACAGGGTGTTTTTGTATTTAATATTTTTTATATAAAGCAAAATAAAAAAAGTTAAGGGGATGGGTCCATTTATAGTGAAATACCCGGTACAAATTTTACATGGGGTACCAGATTATACCGCGTGTTCCAGTTAAGACTGCCGGTTTCTGCCATTCCTCTGCCATTATTTTAAAATCATATCATAAAAATCATCATAATTTTTAAATAATCTAATTTGTAATTATACAGGGTGCTCTATTTTGGAAACGAAATCATCTGGATTTTGAAAAAAGAAAAATATCATTATAAAATTAAATTAAAAAAAAAACTTTTGGACCTTTTTTTGGAAACCATGTTGAGTACTTAAAATTAATAGAATTAGAAACGTCTCTAGAAAAGATCCTAATCTGTAACAAATGATAATCTCCAGCAATTTTGAAAATCCCGATAAAATGCTAATTGGTCTGTATTACTATGATTTCTTATATTACAGGGATGGGAACTCTAATTTATTTTTATCAATACCAAATTGTTTTCTATAACAATTTCCTTTTATAAACTTAAACTTGATTAAATACGACCGAATTAGATTAAAAAAAAAGAAAAGAAAAAAATCGACGCGCGTTTTTCCCCAACCAAGTGTAGTAGTTCGGTGTCTCGTGGAAAACGTCCAGTTTTTTGTTTCTACGCCGAAGGTTCCAGTACCCACTCCACGAATTAGATTAGTCATGAAGTTCTCAACTTTCGGCGTTCAGGCGTTCAGCGAATACTGCGTTTTATTTTTAGTCGGTAATTTATTAGGGCATTATACTACTTCTATTATAACTTTCCTCATCTGATTCCGTATCGTTCAAAAACATTCACATTCAATTTTCGTTTTTCATCGAGATAAAACTTCTGACAACGCAATCAAATTCATAGTCTGGTAAAGCGAATGTTTTTATAAACATTCTCTACGACTCAGTTTCGGTCCCTCATAGATATCAACTTTAAAGTCTGTTGAATTTTAGAAGGATATAGACAAAGTTGCCAGATCTGCAGGTCTGGCAACTTTGTGTATTTCTAATGAAAGTGATACAGATACTCACAAAAGTATTCGGCCACCCTTCTATTTCTAAGAACGAATGTACAAAACACAAATTCACAATCAAGTGAGACTGCATAATATGTGTAAATACGTTCCTGCATTACAGTGCACCCTTGTTACGCAAATAAAATGCCAAAAGTATGCGAAATCACCGTACCAGAGAGACAGCATGTTATCTCTTTAGCAAAAAAAGATATTGCACAGCGTAAAATCAGCAGAGACACAGGCATACCACGAAGTACTGTACAGAGTATAATAAAAAAAATATGAAACCGATAAAACGTTAGTAAATAAAACACGACGATCGATAAATCAGGACGACCGAAAATATTAACTCAAAGAGATGAAAGGCAACTTCTCAAAAAAAAATAAGGGAAAATTCTGGTGCATTCAATGCCAAATAGGCTGAAAGCTATTCTGTATTTTAAAGGATACCTAACAAGATATTGGGTATCTTCTCTATTTTATTTTTCTTTTGGTGGCCGAATACTTTAGTGTCATATAAATAGGACATTATCGTATTTTGTCTGCTGTTTTTAACTTGTGTCTGTTTTGACAACTTTTTTTATGTGGTATAATAAAGCATAATTTTCATATATAATTGTGTTAATTTCTCTTGTTTGCCGGTAAGTGATAACTACATATTTATTATATGTCAATGTATTAACAATATCTAGGGTGGCCGAATACTTTTGTGAGTAACTGTACATAACTTTTAGACAATCAAATGTAGCAGGCAGCACCAGCAGCATCTATAAACAAAAATGATCAATTATAGTTGCCTTATTTTTAATACAAAATGCTCATAAATTTAGTATATTTTCTTAAAAGAGAAATATTTACTGCAGAAAATTTCGTATGTTATTAAAATACTATTAAATAACCGAACTGCTGTCATAACACTTTTTATTCATTACCAATTACAGTAGTAACTTTTTCGCCTTCAATGTACTCCCTTTGGCGATCTCTACACCGCTCCACACGACTTTTCCATTATTGAAATTAGTGCTGGAAGTCCGCTTCTGTCAGCTGGTTCAGAACCTCCGTCGCTTTTGCTTTAACCGCTTCCATACTTTCGAATATTGTCTCCTTCAGCGCCGATTTGGCCTTGGGAAAAATGCCACAGTGAGCAAGGTCAGGCGAGTATGGTCGATGTTCCAACACAGTAATGCCGTATTTTGACCGTTCACGTTCAAAAAATGCCTTCACAGACAAAGCACACAAAGCAGAATGCATTGTCTTGGTGAATCTTCCATGATTTCGTCTTCCACAAATCGGGTCTTCGTCTTTTCACACGCTTACGAAGGGCCGTCAAAACCTCGATCTTCGCGGATTAATTTACCAGCTTTTTTAATGTTTTCGTTCGATTGAGGGCCGTCCGGGGAGCGGATCGTCTTAGGTCGTTTTACGAACCTCTTTAAACCGTTTAAACCATTCAAAAACTTGTGTACGGGATAAACATTCTTTCTCATACATTTCTTTTAACATTACATAAGTTTCTGTAAAAGTTTTCCCCGGCTTAACAAGAAACTTGAGATTAACCCGTTGCTCCATCTGAACACTTAACATTTTTTTCGGCGCGTCACTTTTGCGTAGACTAATTCAAACGACTGCTACAGTCAAACTGAGCGACCTACTGGCTTGTCCAGCCAGCTCATGGTGGGGAAAGTATCACCAGACACAGTTCTGTTCAAACTTGTCGCAACACGCTCGCAGCGTGCTGGTAGCAGCATCAGTTCGGTTATTTAATAGCCACACCTCGTCTTTTCCATAGCAATATTAAAATGTTAAAACGCATTAAACTCAAATTAACAGATCACGTATAATAGTATTCTAACAGCAGGGGTAAAAAAAAGTAGTTCAATGTTTATTTTGAAGTATTATTTTATTATCATTAATACCTCATTTAGTCAACATGTCCTTCCATATAGATAGTATGTAAACATAGAATACAAAGTGAATCGTGTGTCAATTTTAAAACCTGCCAAAATACAACATGTTGTAATTGTTTTTCATCAAATACGCAAACACCCTGTATTTTGCTGTGTATTCTGTGTTATTTTAACTGATATTTTATAACTAAATTGTAGTGAATTGCACATTATATAGGGATCAACTATATTAAAAAAATCCAAGTATATATTAAGTACATTTTGTTTCATATCAGTGGTGATATCCTAAAAATATCAACTTGAATCGTATAGGGACAGAACATACCTAAATATTAATCAGAATAATGGCCTAGCTCTAAGTACGTATGTATGTAACCAAATACATTAGTTAATTAATAATTCCCATCAGATAAGATAATATTCGGGCTGTATCACTGTTAGCGGTAATCTAGAAGCAATTTAGCCATACTTACTATTGTTGTCACTAGTATAGCCTTTAGCAAATATTATTAAATTAACCTTAAACCTAAATGACAAAAAGCTTTTACAAAAACCCTAAAATAGGTCAATTTTATCAAAAAAACTAAAAGGAGTTTGTCAAACCCATTAATAATAAATAATAAACACGCCGGCAAAATTAGGGGAACGGTCAAAATTTACCCCAAATTCAACCTTAATTTTCTCTTGAACCCTCAACCCGATTTTAATCATTTTTTAAATTGTAGCTTGATTCTTTGTGAACACATTAGACTTATTGCTGATTTTAAACAATTGGTCCTAATGTCATATACGGAGCTGAAAAGAAAGTAATATTTGTTTCTTAGTTTTTGAGACACTCTGTAGAGTGAACGAATCAAATTCGATATCATTTCATATTGCCAATTTAAAGATTGATCTTTTCTGATCAAATTAATTTTTTATTCACTCTGATATCTCAGTTCTTAAGGATGTTACGGGTTTCGTTAAAAACAGTGCATTGGCACACTTTTTACCTTTTTCATGTTTTCCATTTGGTGAACTGTTATTTTCTAAGGTCTTCCTTCACACTTGACACAGGCTTAGGACTGGTCCAATTTGTGCTTTACCGCATAAATTGGTGTTTGGTAAGCGTGGTGGTAAGCGTGTTTAAAGGCCAACTGGCCAAATGAAAAACAATAACAATAAATTAATAAACGATTCAAAACACCAACAATAACAAATGCGATTTAATAACGTGTGTGACCTCCACACGCCCTAATGACAGCAGTCATCCGTCTTCCCGTGCTCATGATGACATTATCAATCAACTCTTGAGGCAGATTGTCCCAGATCTCAACAAAAGCTGCTGCTGCTTGTTCGGGATTTTGAACAGCAGGATTTCTGGATCTTACCTAACATATCCCAGACATCTTCGATCGGATTAAGGTCTGGGGAACCCTTGCCTCAATGCCCTTATTCTGACGGTATTTAAAAAGTCAAAGACACAATGAGCCACGTGAGGGCGGGCATTGTTGTGAATCAGCAAAAAGTCTTCTCCGATTTGAGGGGCGAATGGTCCGACATATTGTTGCAGAATATCTTGGATGTATCCATTTGCATTTAAAGCGCCACAATAACCAACTTTTTTCAGCCTCCTAAACATGTCCCACCCCAGACCATTACGGAACCTCCACCGAAGGAAAGAGAAGGAGTAAAATTAAACTGTTCATCTTGTTCTTCTCGGCGACGAAATAATATTTCCCAGCCATCGATGGTGTTAACGCAAAAGCGGCTCTCATCTGTAAAAAGAATGATGGCCCACTGGTTATTTTCCCAATTTTCATGCTAGCGAAGTGTAGTCTCGCCACTCGATGGCGTCGCTGAAGTTGTGGAGCTTTCTTCGTTCTATAGGCCTTCAAACCAACTTCTTTAAGCCTTCTGATAATGGTCCGATTGACTGTTCTTCCATGTACTTCTTCTATCTCGTTTCTTAATTGTGGTATTGTTCTACGCCTGTTTCGTAATATTTCTAACACTACAAATCTGTCATCTCTAGCCGTGGTTGTCCGTTTTGTACCTTGGCCTAGCCTTCTTTTATACTTCCCAGTTTGCCTCCAACGCCTTACGGTACGGTAAATCGTTGATTTTGATTTTCCTAACACATCAGCAATATAAGAGTTGCTTTGACAATATGCAATGACATAAATAAACTTGTATTAGGAATCCATGGCAATAGATTACCTCTAAAATTAAAAGAAATCGAAAATTAAGGGAAATCCATCGACCCCCTAGCAACCCCCTAAAAAGTGTGCCAATGCACTATTTTTAACAAAACCCTGTAACATTCTTAAGAACTGAGATATCAGAGTGAATAAAAAAAATGAATTTGATCAGAAAAGATCAATGTTTAAATTGGCATTATGACATGATATAGAATTTGATTCGTTCACTCTACAGAGTGTCTCAAAAATTAAGAAAACATTATTACTTTTTTTTCAGCTCCGTATATGACATTAGGACCAATTGTTTAAAATCAGCAATAAGTCTAACGTGTTCAAAAGAATCAAGCTACAATTTTAAAAAAATGATCAAAATCGGGTTGAGGGTTCAAGAGAAAATTAAGGTTAAATTTAGGGTAAATTTTGACCGTTCACCTAATTTTGCCGGTGTGTGTAGTAATAAATAATAACTATGATTTTTAGAACATTTTGAATTTTGATTGAACGTTAGCATTGGCCGGGCCCTTTTGGTTGCGCTACTGGACACAATATCTATTTCCTACTTCCTATTTGTCATTCTAACTGATGCCATGTTGGCTTCATTGTCACCGATATTTGTTTTTTTAAGGGTCGTTCCTGGTTACTGTTGTTGAAAATCGTTGTTCGGGTGAAGAAATACGAGTATTTTGTAACAGTGTGTCGTTTTATTTATTTTGTATAAGTTTACTGTAATTTATTTTTCTTTCACTTATTCTTGTGGTTCTCGATTTATTTTATTACTATTGCTTTATTTGTTTTACCGGAATTTCCAGGAATTCCAGTATTCCAGTAGTTTTTTTTATGAATTTAAAGCATCCTAGAAATAATTTTAGTATCTTTATATCATTTATTCATTCATTCATCAATTCGCAATACGAGGTGTGGCTATTAAATAACCGAACTGCTAATGCTGCCACCAGCGCGCTGCAAGCGTGTCGCGACAAGTTTGAACAGAACAATGTCTGGTGATACTTTCCCCAGCCTGAGCTTGCTGGATAAGCCAGTGGGTCGCTCAGTTTGACTCCAGCAGTCATTCGAATTAGTCTACGCACCAGTGACGCGTCGAAAAAATGTTAAGTATTCAGATGGAGCAACGGGTTAATCTCAAGTTTTTTGTTAAACTGAGGAAAACTTTTACAGAAGCTTATTCAATGATAAAAGAAGTGTACGGGAATGAATGTTTATCCCGCACACAAGTTTTTGAATGGTTTAAACGGTTTAACGGTTTAAACGGACGTGAAACGACCGAAGAAGATCCGCGCCCGGACGGCCCTCAACGTCAAAAACGGACGAAAACATTGAAAAAAATTGGTAAATGGTGTCAAAACTCCTCACTCCCTTGCAAAAGGAGTCAGAAATGAACATTTGCGCTGACATTCTAAACAACATTGACACTGATCCAGGCTTGTTAGACACGGTGATTACTTGTGATGAAAGTGTGGATGCGGTTAGAGCAAAAGCGATGGAGGTTCTGAACCAGCTGACAGAAGCGGACTTCCAGCACTGTTTTCAACAAGGGAAAAGTCGTATGGAGCGGTCTAGAAATCGCCAAAGGGAGTACATTGAAGGCGAAAAAGTTGCTACTGTAATTGGTAACGAATAAAAAGTGTTATGACAGAAGTTCGGTTATTTAATAGCCACACCTCGTATGTTACCTTGGTACTTCAAATGAACAGTTTGGGTGCGTTAGGTCTACTAAATTTCGACATCATCGACTTGGAATTGCATCGTGTCAAGAATGACATACATTCATACATACGACCATATGCCAAGGGTATAAGAGATACCCACAAACAAGAAAAAACAGACTGAATTCCTCAAAGCGTTCACGGTTGCAGGTACAACAGAAATAAGCACAATTTCAAGTTTTGTCTAGTGCGACTAAGAGTAAAGTTATTGTTGCTGCACTGTAGTTGTTCATTCGATATTTGAAAATATGTTTAAAAAAAGGTTTTCTTTGTATTTGTGGTACAAAATTAACATGTTAACGACAGATGACACCTACGTAAAATATTTATTTTCTAACGCCCAATCAAAAGGATCATGCTAATTCCAAGATTGTTCGATTTATTTCCACGAACTGCCATTTTAAACTTGTTAACTGGGCCATAAAACCAGTTGGCAATAAATTCGTTCAACGAGCTACATTCCCTTTTTAGTTGTACGGTTTTATTTGAATTTTAAACGGACCATCCGTCATTCAGTCCCTTTCAACGCAGTGCTGTGACAAACGGAACATTCGTCTTATTACAGTAGCTGGTCTGGACATATTAAAAAAGTTTTAATCAAATTACTTTATTTAAATCGCAAGGTTTTTTTTGTGGGCACTTTGTATGTGTTTTGTAGCAAAGCACGAGTGAGTCTCTGGTGTTCTGGTGAGTCAGTTGCTAGACTCACCTAGACATGCTCTAATTAACGCATTTAATTAACAAAGTTGTTAACAATGGCGTCTCTATCTAGGTCCTGAACAGTGCATATAATTAATATTAAGAAAATAATCACTTTTGCATATGAATAGCATCTTGCCCTGATATTGAAGTTTCTTTGAAAAACGTACGAAATTGTCGTTTATTTTTATTTCAGACAGGTAAATAAGTATATCATATCTGCTTAAAACTGAGACTTGGGACAGTGAAGATTTGCAAACACACAATAAGAATATTTAAGAGGGTTTAAATATTTCTTGACTTGAATAAAAAAGTTTGTATTGGAGATTGGAAAAATATCATTTATGTATTGCAAATAAAGTTTTCTGTACAGGGTGTCCCTATGACTTTCTAAGGTACGCGTATCTCGGCTAAAAAAAAATAGATTGAAAAAATGCAGTTTTCGCGATTTAAAGTTTTAAATGAAAACAATAGTTGGACATGACACTTTTGAAAATAGCGTTTTTAATGTTTTTTTAAAAAATATAATATTTTGTGCATTTATTTTCATAAACAACAAACTTATAGCAGTTTAAAATTAATAACGTGAAAACATTTACATAGATGGCCAGGAATGAATAAAACGTTGACGTTTTTTGTTTTTAATCAGAATTGACATCGACTATTTAACATAGTATCTATAACAAAATATTGAATATACGAGTGAAAATCATAAAAAATGCTCTTTCCAAAAGTGTCATGGCCAGCTATGGTTTCGATTTTGAAACAAAATGTAGGTTTGACCCATAATTCAAAAACCACTAATCATAGCAAAAAAACTAGTTACATCACATAATTATTCATACAAAAAATATATGGGGCGTCGGTGTATCAATATCACAATTATATATTGTAATTTTTCCAAAAAATTCGTTGTAATTAAAAAAAATTGTAAATTGTATCGAAAATCTGTCTGACTCTGAATTTCCCTCAAACAATTAGTCTAGGTTCGCGAAAACAGCATCTTTCTATCTCTTTTAATAACAAAGATAGCATAAAATCATCGAAAATGGGACACTATACATAAAAAAAACCTTTATGAACATGAGTTTGATGTAGCTGATATTTTTCAACTGGATGGCTTCTAATAAATAATGTTTTTTTTGTGCCTGTTTTTTTCCATTAGATTAAAGAAAGAATCTGACTAATTATCCACGATTTCTGTAAAAAGTAATTCAATGCGATTTTTTTTTTCTTTCGAGTTTATGGCCAGAGCTTCTAGGCTATTAGCGCTTTTTCAATGCGATTTAAAATATAGGCTTTTTATTCATACGTATGCTGTGTACCTCATATACTTTCACAAACAGCAGGAGCGACTCCTGGGTATTTTATTACATTTACATGTCTCACATGTAAAGTACATAAAAAAGTTTCGCATTTCTTTTCCTCTCTGGTATCCCCGTTCTTTTTGTCGCGAAAGGAATCCATTTCTGCCGTCAGCAGGGCCGTAATGCCTTATACATCCCCAATTTATTATTATTACCGTTTCTCTAAAATGTCATGTCCCTGCCTAATTGATTTCTCCCAAAATGGAGAAAAAAATTAAAACGTTTTAAGTGTTTGCTTGCGGGGGATAATAAATCATATACCAACAGCAATTCGAATATCGATAAGAGGCGAGTGGGTCAGCAGGAGCTATTTCCGTTTTTTCACAAAAAAAACGACATTAACTATTCAAAATTGAACTAAGCGTGACGTCACGGTAAATAAGTCGGTGACAAGGTAATTACCACTCCACAATCCACGTTTAAGCGTTTATTTGGTCCCTAGCACTGAAAATACAAGACCGCAAAAAATGTAGTCTGTGCTGGGGTTGCGACAATATTATTCCTTTGTATTTTGCCCTCTAGAATACGAATCAGATGTAACCAGTAGGGGTCAATGATCATATAACTGAAGATAATTAAAAATATATATATCAAATGTTGTACTATCAACTTTAACTGCTATGAACTATGGAAAGTGGTATAAACAGACCAATGCACTTACCGAATACTTGCTAACTTGATGTCCAAAGTCAGGGATGGTCATAACAGATCTGAGAAGCTAATTTGCAGCTTGTTTCGAGTAGTTTTCATTATGATTACTTTTGAAAAAATTAGAAATGGGAGTCACCTAACTCCTAGGGGCTCTACCTCCTTTAGGAAGCATTTCTGGACACATGCTCATAGGAGCTCTTTTCTCATTTTGACCTAACGAATTAACCTGTTATATATTCTGTGAGAGATGCGTATGATGACTTTTTTTTGAAGGGAAGTTTTCAGACGCAGTTATTCATTTACACCATTTTAGCCGGTCAGTAAAATGTTTCCTAAATTTGTGCCGGCAAACTGGGAACGTCAATCGGAAACAAGGAAATGGCAGATCCAGAGGAAAGAAGAAAACGTTGAAAGGGTTAGGCAAGTGATAACGGCCAATCCAAGGATGAACCATCTGAGCCAACAAGTGAATCTGCCCTACATAACGTGTCAACGAATTTTGAAAAATGATTTGGAGCTCCATCCTTATCGTTTGCAATTTTCAGAGCGGATGAACCTCTAAGACTATAGTTCTTCCAATGATTTTTTTAACCATTTTAACAATAACGATGCTGTCTTCGAAAAAGTTTTTTTACTGATGAAGTTTGGTTCCATTTGGTTTGTTGGATCTATTTTTTGAAGATCGATAATTAGTTTGATCATATTCCCTGCTAGATCTTGCGATTTGACCCCTGTGTTTTTTTTGCCTTAAATTAAATTTTTGAAATTCCCATTGTTGATAAGGAAAACCTTCAGCAACGCATTGTCAATAAAAGTGAAGATATTAATGAAACATCATGGATACTGCAGCGTGTTACTGACTCAGTTAACTCAAATAGGAGCTTAAGTGTGTATAAATTCAGTAATTTCTTTATGTTGTCATTTTCTTTAACAGTCTTATTTTTTTGAAAATATTGTTTCTTTTTTAGATGATTTGTGTTTTTTATATTACCGGTAGGTAAAAGTAGCCATCACATATTGTGACAGCGTTGACAACTCAATGAGGTCAAAAACTCAAGATTAAGAATAGAAATAGGTCCGTTTTTTGCTCGACCGACTTTGATGACTTTTTTTTGGATGGCTCGAAACAAAATCTTTTTATTCCTGTTTCTTTTTCGAAATTTCCAGTTCTGATAAAGTTATATGAAAATTTGAATTCCTATTTCATATTTAGCAGTATTTCGTTTCTGATATTTTGTAATAGCTAAGTTCAAGTAAACTGAAAAGAACAATGTTAAAAAATGGCTTTTTGGAAAAGCATGAAACTAATATTTTTTTACTAATTTGGGGTGCTGAATACGAATAATTTATTCATTTTGCCCAAAAATGACGGGAACACCCTCTAACCAACCCCTGTAGGGGGGTGAAAAAGGAATAAATGGTTTGTTTGTGCAAATTATTATTTGTGTACTAGTTTGAATAATATAATTTATTTTTTATTGAAACAACTTTAATCAACTTTAATTAACACGTAGCTTTTTATTGAAAGGTGTAACTTGGCGCTTCACCCCCATACAGAAGTTGGTTAGACGGTGTTCCTGTCATTTTTGGGCAAAATAAATAAATGATTCGTATTCAGCACCCAAAAAATTAGTATAAAAATACCAGTTTCATGCTTTTGTCTTGAGGGGCCAAAAAAGCCATTTTTTTTTAACATTGTTCTTTGCAAAAACTGTGTGGAAAAAAAGTTTTTCTATTCATACGATAATCATAAAAAAATATTTCATAAACATTTTGCATATACCTGTTTTTATTTTAGAAAAACTTTTTTTTTTTACAATTCTAGCTTTCCACTTGAGTTTGGTAATAATCCTCTAAAATCTGGTGTGGGTCCTATGCTTCTTGATGAAAATACGAGAGTTTCGAATACCACCCGCCACTGTTGATACCCGATATAGCTCAATATAAATGAGGATATCTAAAACATTTTTGACAACATATTTCCACTCATATAATGGAAAAAGTTATATCCGAGATATAATAATATCCGTTCTCAAAGTGAACTGCTACAGACAGACGTTGGCGTGGAAACAATGCTGTCGTTTAACAAATTCAATTTGACACGCGTGTATGCTCCGTATGTTTTAGTATGTACAGGATGTGTTTGAATGGAGATGAACCAAGGATAATTGGAGAGGAGATGTAATGAAGGCACAACATGAATACACATTCAGCGAAATTTATTGTCATAATAGATTTCCAGATAAAATTTTCATTTTGCGATTCCGTATAAAATGCTGGCGATAGCCCAGCAATTCGGATTTTATTTCGCTGGAAAAATGCAAAACAATTTCATGGATCATAACCTTTGATCGAAAAGATTGGCCGAGAAATTTTAATCAGCAACGACAGTGGGTCGCCTGTTAGTTACCCATTGAAAAATGAACATTGTCAGGGTCCGAAAAGTGTGTTACAACGCAGGGTCGGCACTATACAACTCTATAATAATTAAAGTATTAACCTTATTTATTAAGCGCCTTGTAAATTAAGTACGCGTGTATTTATTGCTCGTGCATACGTACGCCACTGACTGTACCTGGTAACGCACTAGGACTCTTGCAATGCAATCTATCCATATAGCGTAGCGAGCGTTCCATCGTCGATTAGTAAGATAGCTCGTGAAGTATGTGTCGTAAGTGATTAACTAATAAACGTGGGTTCATACATATCTTGCACCGTGTATGTATTTCTTTTTGAGTTCGTGTAGTGTATTTACCATTCGTTACCATTTGTGAATAGACCTGACAAAGATGATTGAAAATTACGAAGATTTTACAATAGACAGATCACATATTTATATATTCCTCGCATTAGTCGATATATATTTCGTAGATGTCGAGAGTGTGAAATACATTTAGATTCGAATATTCATCAACAAAATATTACTAATATTGTTAAAAAAAGAGGTATTTTGGTTTGATTTGTGCATTTGTGCATGTAGCTTTTTGTGGAACGTGGTCCACAATATTCACTTTAGACGTTTTTTGCCAAATATGTATCCAATTTTCCATTGCCTGCTACCCACACATTGCATAAACCATATTGACAGACGACATATCAACGTGTCATGGGAAATATCAAAGAAGATATACGCAATAAATTTCTGTGGCTGACAGTGGACGAAAAGATTTTTGCGGTAACAAGGTAATTAACCTTTGGAGCGCCGGGGTTTTTGGCACTTTTTTTGCCTTAAAAAATCATAGTGATTTAGTCCTACTTTGTACAGTCCTATATAAGACGTTCCGGCAGCTAACGATCTGGATATTTTTTAATTTTTTAAAATTCCAAGTAAATGCTGGGGTTTTCGAGGATGAGGAATGCGATGATGGTACTAATTTTTGCGTTACCCTTCGAAAATCACCCCTTTCTGATTAGAAACTACCCCTTTTATCATTTTTCTCGGACTCTGTAGTAAGTAACAAATAAGTTTTTGGGAGTAGAAAATTCTCCAATATCAGGAAAGATGAATTTTGTTTACAACAATAAAGTATATAATACTCTACCCTTTTCAGGGGAGAGTACATATTGCTCCTTTTTTCTCTCACCGGGTAAGAAAATCATTTTATCAAATTTTAAACGACGTTCACTATAAAATATTAATTGGCCATTCAAGGGTCAGTCAATAATTCAATTGAACTAAAAAAATTATTCCTGAAATTGATAATTTACAAGAATAGGTTGGAAAAAACATAGTAGACTGTCACTAGCCAATCCGAAACGTAAACACATTTTCCCTCCGTCGATTCAAAATCGGATTGGTTTTTATAGTGATTTTGGAATCATTTTGCCGTTCAGTGTGTGACTGATTGATGGTATCTCCTTCAGTATTACCCGAAACCAACGATAAGGATGTAGAGAGACTTTGTGGCTTAATTTTTTTTTTCGGTTTTACAATTTTTTTTAGAGTTTTTAGTATTATATTTTTTTTTGTTTTTAGTATTTTGTTTTTTTTAGGGTTTTTAGATTTTTTTTTGTTTTCAGAATTTTCAGTTGATTCTAAACAAGTAATTTATTACGCGTTGTAAAAAAATATTTTCAAATATCGTCTAACTCAGTAACACCCCCGGAAATAGCAACAAGAATTGGTTTTCATTCGTTTACTAGCAGAAACGTCCACGAGATATTCCCTCAGGGGTATCTGCCACCGTTCATAGTGCAGACACATATGATATATAAAATGAAATTATATTTTTACTCAAAACTCAATCTTACATTGATATCAGAATCGGGGGTACCTTTTTTAGGGAGTGTCAACCCCAAAGCCTTTTTTTCGTGATCAACGACCTCCAAAAAGCAAAGACTAGTAAGTTTCGTTGCAATTTAATAATGATTGTATAGCCTATGGAGAGCGTCTTATATAAGATCAAGTCAAAGGTCTGACGATGATCTGATACGAATTTCAGGTGTTTCAGATATTTCGCCCCCGATATTGTTACCTCGTAAATAGGTTTTGTAAAAACACCGACTAAAAGTATAGAAATAATAGTAACACGTGCATTGTCTTCTGCAAATATAAAAAATAATATTGTACTGATGTTATTACATCAAACAACTGTGCGAAATTAGTGAAAACAATGTGCGTGGTGTGTCGTCCTCTGTACACGTGAACTATTTGGAATTTGCATCTTTAACTTTAGTAGATGTGGAACGATCATTTTCCTTCTACAACCATATGTACAGGCCAAATCCCTCACGTTTAACGAGAAGAAATGCAGAAAGACTACTGGTTGTGGCAACGTACGCTCAAGCAATGAAGACAGTCGGTGTTTCTGAATGATACAAGCGATAGGTATGTACACTGTTAACATGTGTTTGTTTTTGGTTTCTCATACATCCTTCTGTCAATGATATGACGGATTACGAGTCCGACCCTGCGTTGTAGCACACTTTCCGGACGCTAATTATGAGCCATTCAAAAAAACGTCAACAAATCTGGCTATGAAAGAGAGAAAAAATGTGACAGTCTTGACAAATGAATAAGGTTATAAACTTAAAATTAAGAAAAGAAATACGTATTTTTTTGCCTGGCCAACTTTGATGACTTTGTGAATGGCTCGTTATTCAAAATAAAGTATAAAATCAAAACTAGCACAAAACAGTGCCCTTATGTATGATGTATGTTTTAGTACTGGAAGCCTCCTAAAATTTAGTATGAACCAGCTAAGAACAGTTACATGTTACTTAACATGACATTCCCCAGTTAAAGGCCACATAAAAAATATTCCATTAGACTGTTAGGCATTAGACCGTAGGAGATAAGAAATCTTTGTGAATACTAAAGTGGCCAGACATACGTACACCACCCATTCTGTGGAACTATATCATCTTTTGAAAGACACCAAGATATATGAATGGGTGGAGTAATATAGGAGTTGAGTACAAGGAGCCAATAGGCTGTAATGCTCCCGGAATTAAAGAGGGCCCCTAAAAAGGGAAAACAAGTTTCAAGTATATTTTCAATTCGTCTACCTTTTTACATGCAATTACTTCAATGGAAGTGCCACCTCTAAAATAAATACATCATATTAAAGAGGATATTTGAAACACACTTTCTTTTAGTTGTACCGTCTCACATATTTTTTCATTTAACAACAAAGTTACAGCCTAGAAGGCAAAGCTTACAGAACAACCCTCAAAGTCTTGAAAGAATATTTACAATTTAAAACCATGATTTATAGGAGAAAGTGAAGTAAAACTTTTATAGTATAGTGCATCATCTCCAGGCGATTAACGTTTGCTCAATTACCTCAGACTGGACGAATTCCATGTAGACGCCTGGGAGCAGGATGACAGTATTTACATAGTACATATTCATTTTGCATTTCAAATGTTTCAGTTCGGTGAGATGCCTGTAAAGTTTGGAAAAGTTTTGCTATCGGTAGAGCTGGAACATGTTTATGATAATTTTAGTGATAAAGTTTTAACAACCCGTTTGTCACAGTCTCATAAGCTCTAATCAACGTAAAGCACACACACAGTGTGTTTTTCAAAAACACACGACGAAAGTTTTCCTTTTTTCCTTTTTTGACGATAGTTTTCATTATGCGGATTCCATTTTTGTTACTCTCTCCATTCCAAATTAGTTCACACCACATTTGTCGTATTACGTTTGTTGCCACATATGTAAAAACACAAACTTTCTACAAACAGGATGTAGTGAAAATGGAAAATTTGGTTTAAACAAACACCTTTAATTAACAATATATTGTCTAACTTTTCTCTCTTTGCATTTTTTAAAGGCCATTTGGCCAAAGACCATTAGGGTTCGAAATGTTTGCCTTCACGCGTGTTAAATTGAGTTAGACACCGGGATGGCGTACTATTGGACATACGCGGGTCCCGGCACGTTGTCCGGCAGGGTCCATGCCGCACCTAACACGGGCAAGAAATGCACGCGTATATAGTTTACAAGGCGCTTAAAAAATACGTTTATGCTTTCATTATTATAGAGTTTTATAGTGTTGACCATGTGTTATGGCACACATTTTTGGACCCTATTCTTCATTGGCCTTTTTAAGACATTTAAGTCTTTTTTGACTTTAACTTTCAAGTTATCACACATTATTTTAACATATCAACTAGCAACTAGTGTACTTTTGAAAGCATATATTAATAAATAAATGACGTTCTAATGATTTTCTTAGGTTGATGAACAAATATAGCAACCAGGATATTGACCAAACATTTAGACATTCAGAATACGAAAAATTTGTGATTGAAATATCTGAAAGTTATTAAGAGAAACAGGTACATATGTCCTGTGATTTTATGCATGTTTGCCAATTTTCAAGAATGTATCCCAAATTTGCGATTTATTTTAATAGTTCCAAAACAATTTAAAATAAATCATGAAAACATGCCACAAAATCTTTGCAATAACATTTCACTTCGTTGGACTTTTAAATTTGGATGTGTTTTGAAAAAAATACAGCAACATTTCTTCAGAGAAGCTTAAATAAATAATTTTATATCAAAATTGCTTTTTTCGATTATATAAATTGAATTTAATTTAATGCCTCAATTAATTTATAATTATAATATAACTCAAACATTATAATAACTCAATTAATTAATATATTGAATTTAATAACTCAAAGTTATTACTAATCTTTTAATATCAAAAAAGTTTAACGCGAGAAGCACTTAGCAAATAATTATCTGAGATATTTTAAATATTACAAAAAAAACAGTACACCTTTCTAATTTTGGAAATTACCCTTTTTAAAATTGACATACAATTGTAGCATCGCTAGATAAACGTTTTTTCTTTTTAATATTTTTATCAAAAACTCTTTTTTTTGATAAAAAATTTTTTTACATTTTTTATAATTTCAAATGACTGTCATCAATATGTCGCCGTAAAGTCATATTCCCAAAAAATCATATCGTATAACAAATTCAATATAAGTTTAGAACCCAAAATACCATAATTCGATTAAACTGAAGCACAGTCTATGTAAATTAAGAGTAAAATACTAAAAATGTTACTTAAAAAAATTCTTTGTTAATGAATTGAAATTTATAACTGCAAAACGTTACTACCTTTGTAACAAGCAGTCAAAGAACACCAAATACGTACACTGAAAATAAACAACATCACGCATTTAACAATCATCATAACTATAGAATGAGTCTTTTAAATAATATAGTACAACCTAGTATAGAAAACTACTTCAATAAGTGTGAAGTGATGATTTCCTTTAAATTATACTTGTATTTTACCCCTATGTGTTTTAAAATTTTGTATTTTGTACTTGTATTTTACCCCTATGTATTTTAATTCTATATGCGTGTGTTCTATCTAAGGATACACAACGCTCCAAAAAATCCTACATACTAAGATGAATTTTTTTTTGCCTGTTAAAAAAGCTTTAACTTTTATAGATACTTCGGATATCTCTTTCTTGAAACAATCTTTATTCGATTCTAACGAACGCCAAATTTTTTTTTGAAGATTTATACACTCAACGACTATATTTTTTTCTTGAACTTAACCTTTAACCGAGTCCCACGCTTTGATAAAGCTGATCGTAATTTCTAACCACCATCGATAACTGATGGTAAACACGAATTCGGCGAACAAAGACTGAAATAAATAAGCAAAAGTTTAAGCATCCAGAACGAAGGAGCGTGGATTGATTATATGAGGGAGAAAACGTATGAAATGTAACTGATCTCGCGGGAATTCGTGTTCCAGGAATATTGTCTTACGTTTAGCTGAATGTATGAGGAAAGTTTAATCCGGAATTATAGTAAGATGTGGCCACGTAGATATTTGTAATCAAGTCGATCCTCTTATTGTTAATACCGGATGAGTAGGACTTTTCTGAATCGAAACCGACTTTTGGAAATTGGGGCTTAACCTAATGGCACATTTCTATTTTCAAGATGGATGCACTTCCAGTTATACCGGAAATTAACATTCACTTTCTTATTTTAAAGAGAATTGTGACTTTTTTTATTGCATATTTCGATTCCACGCGTTGTTTTTTTTTTATCACGAAGTTCCCCTATTTGAAACTACCTGTAGCGGTCATTTTAGAAAATAAAGTACCTATTGATATCGGTACTTTGTGTTTAGTAGACCCTTAAAGCTTTGAAACAATGGTTTTATTATTTCTTAGTTATGTACATGGTTTACATAACTATCATTTAACGCTATTTCATTTTTTTTGTCTTTCAGTGTTTTGTTTTCAGCTTCAGTGTACAATTTCAACAACAATGTCAGTTTTAATCATCTGCTACTGATGTCAATAGGGTTGGCGAAACGCGCGTTGAGTATAGTAAATAAAAAATATATATTATTATAATAAATTAATATCCATATTTGAATATTCTTGATTTTCCTTACACACGAACAAAATGCACACTATACATGTATATGTAACTCGAGGACGACAAAAATTACATTTCTGCTTAAAAAAAATAATCACAGTAACATTAACACAATCATTTCCATAACGTGTTGTTGAAGAATCAAACTATTTATTGGAAATTATAAGCAAAAAAAGTAAAATAACTAATATAAAAACTATTAAATACAGGTGTAGGGAATATTAATGCAGACCGGGTGAATGGGGTACACATTTCCCAATTCGAATTTCCCAATCCATATTTTCCAAGCCGAAATTCCCAAGGACTATTTTACACAAAGACAGTTTTTCCCAATGATTAATTTTCTAGAAATTTTCTACACAGTGCTGTTCTAAAAAATTTCGCGAGTTAGAAATGTATATTCGATCCGATGGCCTTCAGGTAGTCCAATATTTTGTATTTCTTCTTGTAGTCATCATATTTTGACATTATATTAAAAATACTCTCGCCAATCCGTTGTCTGTTGGCCGATTGATTCTGCAGGACCTTTAAGAATCTCTATTCCATCTCCGTCAGATCTTGTAATAGCGTGCGCACCACATTCCTTCTTTTTTCAGCAATTCCAATATACGCTACCACCGCTTTCCCAATATTTATAATATAAATAACTGTATAATAAATATGTTCTCGTAATACTAATCATTTACATATAAGTTAGATATGTAGTTTAGCACAGTATTTACTTACCAATAAGTAGAATAATTTATATTATATCATTAAATGCTAATCAGAAAAGAAATAATAGTTTTATCACGAAATAATGCACAACAAAATTTGATGCGAATCAAAATTTTCCATTGGGACGCTTCCTAAAACAACAACAATCAAGTTTTAAATTAAAATGCCGCGTTTCTATTGGGTATGGATCGCCTAGGCAAATAGACCTATGGGATTGCTGCCACCGATGCGACGCGGCCATTTCGTTATTTATAATTTTTCCCCAGATTTGGGGAATTATAAAAAATATGTCAACTTCAAAGTCAATTATTTAATCTCTGAAAAGTATTAGTATTGCTATTATTGTTATTCAAAATGTCTGGTATGACTTACTTTACTTTCTTTAATGTATGTAAGGGGATATATTATCTAACATAGCGAAATATCGCATCATCTTGTTTTTGAAATTATTACGACTTAAGGTGCATCTGGCAACATCGCACTGGTAGCGTGTTGCGAGGTCATGAATGCTAGTTTCACCCCCGTGACTGAAGATTAATGTGACAGATTTCAAAATGTGACAAATTTCAAATTTGACAGTAGAAGTAGAATGTTTATTGAAATAGAAAATATAATTTTTTTTGATTAAAAGGAAAATTGAATAATTGAAGGAAAAATAATTGGAAAATAAAGCAATTGTGAAAAGGCGTCACTGGGAAATAGAGCATTTAGGAAAAAGAATTACCTGGAAATAAAGTTTTTGGGAAATGTGACCCATTACTACAGAAGATAGTTCTGTTTTAAACACCCCGTACATAATTGAAAAATTATAAAAGCATTGTTACAAAGTTTTAGGGTTTTAATAAATAGTCAAAGAAAGTAGATAATGCGTAGAATCGAAATATGCAATAAAAAAGGAACCATTCAATTTACAACAAGTTGATGCTGATTTCCGGTGTATTGGCTAAAGTTCAAATTGTCAAAAATGAATAATTTCGACGAGCCCTAATACTTGTAGCGAACGATTTCAATCTGTTTCAATTCAGCCTGTATATTCCTACAATTTCAGCCTGTATATTCCTACAAGAGGAGGTAGAGCAAGTACCGGGTGGGCAAATTTCGATGTTTTTATAGGGTATCTCGGTAACTGTAAGGGCTATGGAAAAATGAACCCACCTTTCCCGACCTCTTTTTTCGAGATAAATTCATTGGTGAAAACCAGAATTTGCTATATCTTTTCGTTTTCGAGTTGTAAACGAAAATTGATTTTTTTGAGTTTTCGATTGGTGTCGATAACTCGGTTGTTTGTAAAATTAGAAGAAATCTGTTTGCACGTTCTACAGGCACTTTTTTTAAGTAGAATAGGATTTCCTTAACAGATTTTTTATATCTTGTGTAGTTTTCGAGTTATGGCATAAACTTCTATTTTTTTAAATGGAAACCATAGTTGGCTATGATTTAGCTAAAAAGAGGATTTTTTTCTCTTTACAACGATATATAGTTTGTGGGGTATATGATGAGTGTTTATGCGGAAACAGTTAAAAACATGTTTTCTAATAAAGGACAGTATAGTAATTTCAATGATTTTGCACAGTAGGCGCCTGTCATTTTGAAAACAGAACAGTTGGATATTGGGATGTAAATACACAGTTACACATTACTGTTTGATTAATTGTTTATGTTTGGTTTTTGCTTGCATTATAGTTTTAAAGTTTCGATTAAAGAAATTGACAAGGCGCGATGGCGTATCAAAATTACGAAAAGTTTAATATGCTAGAGTGTTTTATTCAAAATGGATATAATTCTGAAGCTGCATCGGAAGCATATTTTAATCGCTACCCTGAAAGGAGACAACCTAATATGTCCATCTTTGGTAGACTAAAAGAAAACCTCGTTGAATACGGAGGATTTAATAAACCAAGACCAAAAAATTATCGTATTCAAGATGCTGAGGATGTTGCCATAAATGTTGTTGGTATGGTAGTCGTAAATCCTTCAATTTCAAGTAGGCAAATTGAAGCAGAGTCTGGTATATCGCGACGAAGAGCACTTTCAGTTTTAAAAAAACACAAATTTAGACCTTATACAATAAGGAAACAACAACAGCTCCTTCCAACTGATCCTGAACGCCGACTGGATTTCTGCAATTGGTACCTACAACAAATTGAGCAAGACCAATTATTTTTTAAAAATATCATTTGGACAGATGAAAGTTACGTAAGTAGTGCCGGAATTTTCAACCGACACAACAAACATTATTGGTCTGAAGATAATCCTCATCAGACTGTTGATGTTCAAAATCAAGGACGTTTCGGTTTTAGTGTATGGTGTGCCCTATGTAATAACCGCATTTTAGCTTACCAACTTTATGATGACAATTTAAATGGTCAACGGTATTACAATATGATAAACTACCACATAGTAGAAGAATTTTTAGACAACTTGCCACTTAACGAAAGACGACATGTATTTTTTCAACAAGACGGGGCACCACCCCATAATACTAATTTAATCTCGGAATTATTAAATACTAATTTTGGGGAGAAATGGATAGGGAACAATGGGCCAGTAAAGTGGCCTCCTCGGTCGCCAGATCTCTCACCGTTAGATTTCTTTTTTTTGGGGAACCATTAAAGACAATTTATACAAAAAGACAAATAATACACTGGTTCAACTGAGAGAAAATCTTATAGACTGTCTGAATTCCGTTTCAAATATTCACATCTATAATGCAACAAAAAGTGTTTCAAAGCGATGTGAACTGTGCATCGCAAACAACGGACGACAATTTGAAAACTTTAGGTAAATAATCATGCTCGTATTTTTTTTTTTAATCTGTCTAGTTTTGTTTTTGTAAAATATATTGTATCGTATTTTTTACATACATTATTTGTTACAAATTTGATTGTTAAGTGTGTTAAACTTTCTTGTTATGAATATGTTATAATTAATTATTAATTAGTCACTAATATGTCATAATTAGTTATTTAAGTTTAATATACCATTCATTATATACGACTGTTACTATGTATTTATGTTACTTTTCGCAGGAGTAAATTTCCATAGCAACAGTTATTATTATTAAAACATTGTTGTAACAATGTGTTACTATAGAAACTTACTCTTCCTGCAAAGAAAAAACAAAGTAAGTATACCTATACAAAAAATTAAAATTTTTAACTGTTTCCGCATAAACACTCATCATAGACCCCACAAACTATATATCGTTGTAAAGAGAAAAAAATCCTCTTTTTAGCTAAATCATAGCCAACTATGGTTTCCATTTAAAAAAAATAGAAGTTTATGCCATAACTCGAAAACTACACAAGATATAAAAAATCTGTTAAGGAAATCCTATTCTACTTAAAAAAGTGCCTGTAGAACGTGCAAACAGATTTCTTCTAATTTTACAAACAACCGAGTTATCGACACCAATCGAAAACTCAAAAAAATCAATTTTCGTTTACAACTCGAAAACGAAAAGATATAGCAAATTCTGGTTTTCACCAATGAATTTATCTCGAAAAAAAGAGGTCGGGAAAGGTGGGTTCATTTTTTCCATAGCCCTTACAGTTACCGAGATACCCTATAAAAACATCGAAATTTGCCCACCCGGTACATTTGTAGGGCCCATTGGGAAAAACATTGGTCAACTTTATCGGGCAATGGTGGGTAGCGTGGTGACAGTCTAACGAAGAACATTTTTTTCTTTCTCGACTACAGGGAATAATAATAAGTCAACTGTGAGTATTTAAGTCTGACAAATAAATATTTCACAATTAGCTTTTTTTCCTCAGTGAGTGGCTGAAAAGTAAGTAACCATATATGGTTATTTGACTTTTTTTGTGAAATCAAACATTGTTATGTCGCAGGATGAAAACGAACTAGTCGAAAAGGAACACGAGAACTCGATCAGAACCATCTCAATTTACTTTACTCCTGCGTAGATGTTTTTTTTTGTTTAAATTGTATATTCATTACACTTGTATTAAAAATATTTTTATAGAAGTAACTGTTACACTCATAAAAATACGTTTAAACTAAAGAAAACGAAAAAAACATAAAAATGGCATAGTTGCATTGGCGCATTCACCATTTTATAGAAATATTTTATAAGTGAGTTTTGATTCATTAGTCACCAAATACTTCCATTTTATAATATTATTGTCGTATTTTTAACTTACAGGTTTATTAATTGTGTTATATTATCTGATCCAAATTTGAATATGTAATATACCACTTTCTGTCAATTAACCATTTTTTTATGTATTCAGAATGCTGCAGAAACCGCCGTCTACAACTTGCAACAAAGTGATTGACAAATTAAAATTCCTCTCCTCAAAAAAACCCCAATCACTAAATTTGTAAAACAAAAATGTTTTTTTTTAAAGAAGTTTTGTACGGAAAACGAAAATAAAATTATAACTTTATAGTTTCGCTGTGGCCCATTAAAAATGGGACACCCTGTATAACAGTTTTCTCTGTTAAGTCATATAATAGTTTTAAATTATTCAGAGCTTTTTCTGCGTGTACCAAAATATAATTTCCGCACAGTCATAAAAAGACAAATGTCATGGAAGCTGTAGGTGCTACTTTACTTGATTTCCCAAGGCATATTTTTATTGGCCAGAGCAGAGCTACATGACATTTTAATTTTCTAAATCGTTTCTTAATTCGTTTATTTCTTAATCGAAACAATATTATTATTAGAAGAAGAAAATACAAAACACGAGACTCGAAGAAAATAGATCTTCATTCTCAATTCATTGGGACAACCTAAATCGTCATCTGCATTTACAGGGTGTTCCACCTAAGGCGATGTCTTCCATAACAATAAATAAATTGTGTGGTGTATAGTTGTAAAATATTTCTAACTCCATTCCCTGCAACCACCATACAACTTCTTTGTTTTAAATGGAACACCCTGTATATGTGAATATTTTTTGATACCCCATAAATTGTATGTCTTTTTGATTTCTAACCATACAGTGCGCTCCAATTCTTGCAACTGCCACACAACTTCGTTATTTTAAATGGAACACCCTGTATATGTGTACATTTTGGGAAACTTCATACATTTTAAGTTGACTTTATTAATCATATATGATTATCATATAATCATATATATCTAAAACCCATACCTAGTTTTGGAGATATCCAACTCTTTTTGAAAAATATCACCATAATAGCTCTCTAAATATTTCTAAATGACATCTAAACCAAACAAGTTAGAAAAATTAGAAAAATACAGTTTAGACAGTTCGATTCGTCATGAATTATTCTTTTATTTCCATTGTTGCAAAGTGTTGTACGTTATTCTTTGTCGTAAATACGAATTGTCAAACCTGACATTCTTTCAACAGCAATAACTTTTTTTTTTAATGGAATGACTCACATTAACTTATACCGTTGAACGAAAAATTAAATTAGCTTTTAATCGATATAAGGTGGTCCACATCTAGCTCCATAAGTTTTCGAGGAAAATTTGTTTCTTTACGAAAGTTCGCGAAAAATTAAATTTAGAAGAAACATGTAGGCTTTGACAATATTGTTTACAGCATTTACTGAACACAGAACATAGTAAAACGAATGAACACAGAACATAGTAAATGAACGAAACGCGAATGAAAACGAATCTGGAAAAGGCATCGTTCTACATCTTATAATAATCGAGATACCTTATATTGGAGCAGTCATTTTTACCTAAATAACGACCAATTTGGGAAAAAGGTCATGTAATTAGTTATGATTTTTTTACATGTTGTTAGGACCAATATTAGGAGTAAAAAAACAATTTCCGAAGCGAATTCCAAAGACTTGTGGAAGCTGAGGCATAGCGAAAAAAACATCGAAAATTTTGCACTTTTTTCTGTTTTCTTGCTTTTACTCCTAAATCAAGTTTCTTAACAAAAACGTTACATCAAATATGGAATTCGAGTGAGTAGTGTAGTCGCAATCGGAAGTCAAAAACTGCATAAGCAATTTTTTCCATTTTGGGCAAAATTGCTTATGCAAAAAAACAAAACCATTGAAACGGATATTCCAAATGAAATGAAAAAAGTTCGAACATTTTCGATGTTTTTTTCGCTATATTTCAGCTTCCACAAGTCTTTAGAAGTCTTTTTTTACTACTCATATTAGTCATAACAATATGTAAAAAAATCATAAATATCTGACCTTTTTCCCAAGTGATACCTAAAGTGACTGGCCTATTAGAAAAACGTCGAAAATGGGACACCCTGTACAAACTGATTGATGTGTGCTCATCAAGTTTGCCTTTACCCGGACAGTGATTGGGGTAGTACATACCCCTTTTGGCGAGTTGGGGCCGTGAAATCAAACGCTCCGTGAGCTGCATTCTGCTAACAAGTAACACTACCCAACTGTCACTCACCGATTTAAATGAAACTTTGCACACTCATAGAATACTAAAAAAATATTGAACCCCTGTTTTTTTTCTTCCGAAATATGTTTTTATGGATAGAAACCTAAAGGTGGTAAAAACAAGAATCGCCGTAAATGAAATTAAAAAATACCAAAATATTATGTCAACAACAACATAAAATTTAATATGTTTTCTGTGTAATCGTGATGGGATTAATAAAAAGAAGATATGTATTTGCTATTGAAGTTTCAGTCTCCAGAGTTGATTACAATCCCTTACTTAATTTTTAACGCGTTTATTAGTGATTTTAAGATATTTTCACCCCCGTACAAGGGGTTGTAGTTGATTCCGGAAAATAAAAATTTGTAAACATGTCGTTTTGATCATTCTCAACAAGATTGCACAGAACAATAATTAAATTTTATGTTTTGACATGCTTTTATACATTTTCAACGCGTTTATTAGCGATTTTGTCGCATTTCACCCCCATATAAGGGGTTGTAATCAACTCTGGAGAATGAATCTTTGCAAATATCTTCTTTTTATTAATCACGATTGCACAGAAAACATATTAAAATATAACATATTTTTGTATTTTTTAATTTCATTTACTGTGATTCTTGCTTTTACCACCCTTTAGGGGTAGTTTCTACCCATAACAAGCATACTCCGGAAAAAAACAGGGGAAAAATAAATATTAAATAAATATTATTTATTTTACCAAAATGGCATTTTACAAAATGTATGGCAATAGTCAATCTTAAACCTAAAACCAACAACATTGCTTCGTAAAAACTATGATGAAAACTATTCAGATACATTATAAAAACAGTTACTTATTAAAAAACATTTTAGACTACTTTTAAATATGTTTAAGTTTTTGCTTAGCGTAATTTCTTGAGGCAAGAGATTAAATATTTTCAATCCTAAACAGTCTGTTATCTTAGATGTAATCGATAGTTTAGAGAAAGGTACGTGGAATTCATTTTCAATCCTAAACAGTCTGTTGTCTTAGATGTAATCGATAGTTTAGAGAAAGGTACGTGGAATTCATTTTTTTTGTCGAGTATTTATAGTGTGAACATTTTTATTCTGTTTGAATTTATTTTTGTTTTTTAATACATAAACACACATTTCAAAAATATATAAAGATACTACGGTTAAAATTATATAACTTACAAAAACGTCCCGACAAGTTACAAATAAATGCCATAACGCAGATGTGTCTCTACCTGTGCATAATACATATTTATTAATCGTTTCTCAGTGAGAACATCTTTTATATCTTTGAATAAAAAATTTGTAGAATTTAATTTGGCCATTACATGCTCGCAATGTAGTTTCCAATTTAGGTGTTCATCAAAACGAATACCAAGAAATGTAACTGTAGTTGCATTCGAATCCACTGCGGTGTTATTAATATCTACACTCAGAGGATCGCATACGTTTTGCCTATTGTGGAACCGTATTATTCTTGTTTTATTTGAATTTAGGAATAAATGATTTTGATTAAACCAGCTAGTTAGTTTTTGAAAAACCTCATTACATTTTTCTTGCATCCGATCATCAGATTTGTCAGATATAACTAAGGTAAGATCATCAGCATATAAAGTGGAACATGTGTCTTTTAATACATGCTCCAAACTATTAATTTATAAAATAAATAAAATGGGACCCAATACCGAACCTTGTGGCACCCCCATCTATACTTGGACAGAATCAGAGTTACTATAAGATATATGACCGCGTTTACAGTGCTGGATTGACACAAACTGTTTACGGCATTTAATGAAAGAAAAGATCCATGTCAACGTCTGGCCTCTGAAACTATATTCAAAAAGTTCAAAGAGAGCAGTATACTGTGGTTTACGCAATCGAATGCCCTACTGAGATCACAAAAGATCTCAGCAGGACATTCATCAGCCTCGATATACCTTATTACATCTGCGTAGAAAGAGTGAACTGCTATGATGGTTGACATATTTTCTCGAAACCCGAATTGTTCGTTTGTTAACACTTTAAATTTATCTAAAAATGTGATAAGACTATAGTTTTCTAGGAGGTGAGGGCCACCTTTTTTGAACACCGGTATAACTTTACCTACTTTTAAATATGTTGGAAAATGTCTCCTCAAAAACGACTAATTAACAAGAAAGGTGAGGGGTTCTATCATTGATGGGTGGTATTCTATGAGTGTGCAAAGTTTCATTTAAATCGGTGAGTGACAGTTGGGTAGTGTTATTTGTAAGTGGTATTTCAAGACCTACTTACCCTCCAAAAAAGGGTTATTGGGGTCAATGGCGGCCCAGAGCTGGGCCACTATGAACGGCGCCGAGCAGACGATGTACATGACGATGACTGCGATAGTCTGCTTGACGGTGTTGATCTTCGCGCGGGAAATGAAGGGCGTCCGCTTGTTGCCTCCTCTCTGGGAGCTTCGGGGTCGCAGACTCAGCTCGGAACTCTGCCAGATTTCCCGGCATATACAGGTGTAGGTGTAGACGAGCACCACCAGGGGTATTATGAAGATGGAGATGCTATACCTGCAAGAAAAAAATCTGTGTTGATATTTCCCCTAGACCTCGATGAAGTACGAGAATGCTCTTTGTGGATGAAGATGAAGATGTTCAAAATCGGCTTGATGGCTTTTGCCGAAATGTTTATGCATGGGATCGAAAATTATTGATACATTGGGAATCAGTAACACACATGTAACTGTAACACATTATGATCAGTAACACATTATGATTATTTTGACTCATTTTATTACTACTTCGGTACCGACTTCGGCAATGACCTTTAAAACCCTCTTAATTCCTTATTCTCCCGATCACAGAGATAACACTGTTTGAAATTTTTTTGTTGCTCCCTGATATTTATTTGGGTTTGGGTTTTTGACTCGGTGTTTACCTATCATCCATAAGTTTTTAGAGAAGGGAAGAAGAATATAAAATATGAGAAAGCCAAGCCACAAGCAGTCTAGTGATTTTTCGAGGATTACAAAAAAAACAAAATCACTTTGTTTACAAAACATAAATAGAAAAAAGTATAACACAATCAATAAATCAAATTGTTGTCTTTTTTCGCTTGTATTCGCCGGGATCGGTTTCTCCGTTTGAGCAATTTGCTGGTGAATTATTTCGCTGTGTTCGTCTGAAACTGCACCTAAATTGCCAGAGAAGAATAATTATAAATGGGAGTGAAGAAAATGCAGCTCAAGTGACACATTAAAACCTAACTTGTAAGATTGGATAAGTTATTCAACTAGATCTTTATAGTTCTCCAATTTCTTGTTAGCTAGGAAGTTGTTACATACATTTGCTTTGCCTCACTTATACGCGAGAATTTCTGTCTAAAGTAAAGAAAACCATTTCGTTCTGTATTTAAGGTATTTTTTTCATAAGCCCATTTTATTTTTTATAAGCCTCAAAATATCGGGTAGAACCGGATGAACGCTATTTTCGAAAATAATAATAAAGAATTTTTTTTTTGAAAAATTGTTATTTGGAAACAATAATTCTATACTCTGTGAAAAATTATGATTCAACGTAGGAATCATTCTGTATAAAACTTACTGTTTAGTACTGTTTAGTACTTAATAAATTACTGTCTAGTCAATTACCACATCTACTTTGTCTACATTTTTGAAGGTTAGATGTCAAAAAGTCATTAACGCAGACTGAAAATTATTGCTGCTGTCCAATCTATATTTTAATAAAAAGTAAAAAACACATGTTACATGAATTTCATTTAATGTTAAGATAAATGAGTTATTACCACGAATATGTCACATAATAATTAGATCTAACTATACAGAAAAACCGAAATTTTTAGCAAATTTCTTTTTTTACAAAGCGAAAATCATGGGGAAATGAACTGTGATGGGATGTAAAAACAAAATGAAATGGGTACATGACCTGAAACGAGGCATTTCTTTGTTTAAATAATTAAAAATGTAAGTTAATTAACACTGTATGTAATACCATAATAGACTTACAGTTTATGTGCCCTCAATCGTGTTGCTACTGAATAGCGGTAAAATTATAAATTCATGTTAAGGTAAATAATTTAAAAAATATCTAACGTAAGTAAATGATGGTAATCGTTTTATTTTCCTAAATACGGCCCTGTTTAAGTAAACGGGGCTTGTGTTTCCTTTCACACGCCCCATCCCGGAATTTGGCTTTACTTGTTGTCATACACAACAGATGGCAGCGCTTAGTCTGGTTGGTTTGTGTTAACTTGAATTCTAGTTTCTTAATTTACTAGAATATTGAAGATATAATTAACAGTTAATATATTCATATATGCACGTTGCTTTCTGAAATACCCCATGTATTGTTGTTATCCGTTAACTTAGCGTTCTGAAGAACAATAGTTTGTATAATTTTGAATATTATTATAGCCGAAAATTATACGTAGTATGTTTAGTTTAGAGACTACGACTTAGTTTGAATTCAAAATCACGCGGCAGAATGAAACAATAACAGACTAGAATCGGCAGAAAATTTAATTCCAGTTCCTTACAGAAGACCTCAATTTCCTGCCGGTGTGGACGTGACAGCGGAAGTCTGGAAATAACCTAGAATTTGTTTGGTTTTACACAGTGCCTTGGTGTGTAGGAAAAAATCACTGTGACAATCAGTGGGAAATAATTAAGCTACTTTACTCACATATTAACACATTGACAATTGAATGTTAATGTTTTTTTACCGTTATTTCAAGCGGTAGGTGCTGCAGCATATTCTTGCTGAAATTTTTTCCGTAAGCTCATCGTCATGTAACTCGTTATTCAAGGGTTTTAATAAATCAATGCGATATCTTTCAGCAGCTTCGTTAAAAGAGGATATCCGATTATTCGTCTTCTCGGAGCAGCTAGCCAAACACTATATTTGTAATGGAGTTTTCAGAAATTCATGGGGATTTCCTGCGGAACTAAATCCTCAAGTTTCGTTAATTTCAATATCCTCAAACATGAAACCAGGCCTTGTCAGGAAAAAAAGCATTTATCGAGAACGTCATCATTGTTTAAGTTTTCCAAAAGTTACTCGCAATATGCTGTTCTTCTTCCAAAATATAAGAACATGAGTTCATGGACTTTTTGATGATTTTCTATGGATATAACTGCAGGTATTTTATTTTACATTAGTATGACATGTTCCTACGGATGACTGAACTCCATGTGATAATTTGGCAATTAGGTGAGTTTTCCATTATCTTATTTTTCTAGGTGCGCCGCACAGTGGGCGAAAACGGCAAAATTTTTCTCAAAATAAGATAACTCCCCACAGAAAACTTCAATCATTGCGATTTTTTATTTTATTTTACAGGTTTTAGACAGTAGATTAAAGGAAAATTGGTCCGACACACGTTTGAGGTTTAAAGAGCGAGGGGAGACACCCCATAAGGGACCCCATATCCCAGAATCTTTACAATTAAAGCTTTTAAGCTCCAATAACCGCATACCTCCAACTTTTAAACCACCCTGACCTTATAACATAAGCTTTCAAACCCCTGTGACCCCATAACTTGAAATTTTAAACCCCCATAACCTCATAGTCTCAACTTTTAGACCCCCATCTACGCAAAACTCAATTTTTCGAGCTTAACAACCCTAAAACTAAAGCTCTTATGTCCCAATATCTCTATTGGAGATATTAGAGAGTTATTATGGAGAGTTGAGGTTATGGGGATGTGAAAGTTCAAGTTATGGGGTCATGGGGATTAAAATCTTAGATTATATAGATATTGGGGCATAAGAGCTCTAGGTTTAGAGTTGTCGGGCTCGAAAAATTGAGTTTTGGGTACACGAGGATCTAAAACACGAGGTTATTTCGATTTTGACTTTGAAATGACCTCTAAAGGTCATAAAAAATACCGCAAGAGCATTTTCCCACGTAAAATTTTGTGCTTTTTCTGAATCCCTTGTCAAAAATAGGGGTTCCTATTTAAAAAAATCGATTTGACCTTCAAATAACCTTGAAGGACACCGTCAAGGTCAAATTTTAGGTCACCAAACGATGGCCCCCTTCAAACCCTACAACTTTTGTAAAGGTCATTTTTAGATTTGGGGCTTCCTCGACGAAATATTGAGCTGGAAAAATTAAAATGGGACACGGTGTATAATATAAACATGTACATATAGAGTATTCGTAAAGTAGTGGATAAAATGGATCAAATAAAAAGAGCACCTCTTTTCATGTGCAGTAACGTAAATATCAGTGTAGGTCACATAAGGAAATTTTGGAGAAAATCGATTTTAAATAAATTTACTAAAAATTAAAGAAATTTAAGAAAAATAACAAATTTTAATCCTCAAACTATGACGTTCTGAGCGCGTGCAAGATGCTCAAGAAAACGTTATCGAACAATATGAATTAAAATTAACAGAATATTTTACATTCTCAAATGTGGCGAATGCGCCAGTGATTATACGTTCTATTACACAGGGGAACAAAAAAAAATTTTTTTTTTGGTGCCTGGGATTTTAGACCTGATTTTAACTATATTTGGGAAGCTAAATCTATAGGTGCAATCCGTTTTTCTCTATCAGCTCTACTTTTTTAGATACATAAATTTATCTACATATCTTGTTTCTATGCAGTTTATTGGTTTCTGAGGGTTCTAAAATTATTTTATAATCATTAATGTAGGTGCAATTGTTTTATTGTCAGTCAGTAAATGAGTAAATTCCAGGTAAATCTATAAATAGTGGAAACATTGCCTCCCAGGTACCTGAACTGACCCTTTTATACCCCTAACTCAGGTAAGTCTCGTCAGTTTGTGCCTTCTTGCTAAAGAGAGTAGATCGAATTCGGCGTGTTATTTTCTGTTAAGAAAAGAGTGTTGTGTTATTGAACAGAATTAAAATGAGTTCAGCGTCCAGTTCAAGAAGAAGTTGTGTCAATCAACCTGATGTGTTTTGTTATATATGCGGAGAATACATGTTCCAACAAAACAGACGAGCTATTACTGACTTTGTGAAGCAAGCATATTTGGCATACTTTGGAGTTAAGCTTGGTGATCAGGACAAAACGTGGGCCCCGCATCTTGTATGTAAAACTTGCACAGAGCAATTACGGCAGTGGACTACCGGCAAAAGAAAATGTTTGAAATTCGGCGTACCAATGGTTTGGAGAGAACCAAAAAACCACTTCGATGATTGCTATTTCTGTTTAGCAAATATTAATGGAATCAATCGAAATAACCGCCATAAATGGACCTATCCCAATTTAGATTCGGCAATACGCCCTATCCCGCACTCAGATGAAATACCGATTCCAACATTTCATGAGCTACCAGATATCTCTGATAACGAACATTGTCCCTCTGATCGCTCTTCCGATGCTAATGAAACTAACAGTGACTATGAGGGGACGTCTTCAGTTCCTCAACGCTTCAATCAAAACGAATTAAATGATCTCACCAGGGATCTCAATTTATCGAAAAAAGCTGCTGAAGTACTGGCTTCTAGGTTAAACGACAAAAATTTACTGGAACAAGGAACCAAAATTACCTTTTACCGTACAAGAGAAAAAGATCTGCTACCATTCTTTTCTCAAGAAGACAATCTTGTATTTTGTCACGAAATTAGGGGACTCATGAAAGAAATGGGACTTTCTGAATATATTCCAGATGATTGGCGCCTATTTATTGACAGTTCAAAGCGAAGTTTAAAATGTGTCCTTCTACATAATGGGAATAAATATGGTTCAATACCGTTAGCTCACTCAACGAAACTGAAAGAAGAATATAACACAATAGCTTTAGTCTTGTAGAAGATAAAGTATCACGAACATCAATGGTTGATATGTGTAGACTTAAAAATGGTGAACTTTCTTCTTGGGCAGCAAAGTGGTTACACAAAATATCCGTGTTTCTTGTGCCTTTGGGATAGTAGGGACAAAACACACCACTGGGTTAGAAAAGATTGGCCTCTGAGAGAAAACATGGACGTTGGGGAAAAGAATGTCATTAACGACGCTTTGGTTGAAAGAGAAAAAAATCATTCTTCCTCCGTTACACATAAAGTTGGGCTTAATGAAGCAATTTGTAAAAGCTCTTGATAAGGATGGGCCTTGTTTTGAATATATAGGGGTAAAAATGCCTCAGTTGAGCACAGAAAAACTCAAAGCAGGGATATTTGACGGCCCACAAATAAGACAATTAATTAAAGATCCTGCCTTCATAAATTCAATGAATGAAGTTGAACGAGAAGCTTGGACATCATTTGTTGCAGTTGTAGAAAATTTTCTAGGCAAACATAAAGCTGAAAACTATGTTGAAATTGTTAACAAGATGCTGAACAGCTTTAAATCATTAGGGTGCAATATGAGTATAAAAGTACACTATCTAGACAGCCACTTGGACCGGTTTCCAGAAAATTTAGGAGACATGAGTGAGGAACAAGGTGAAAGATTTCACCAAGATATTAAAATTATGGAGGACCGCTACCAAGGAAGATGGGACATCCACATGATGGCAGATTACTGCTGGAGTTTAAAGAGGGACTGTTTGAAAAAACATTCAAGAATGTCGCGGAAAAGAAGTTTTAGAAGTGTCGAGTGACTATATTTGATTTCTTTAATGTTTTTTTTTGTTTGTAAGTTTGACTTAAGATTGTATTTGGTATAAATAAAATAAAAAATTCGAATCTACTTTTGTTTATTACACTTGAGATTTGAGTTAAAATCATAGAACTCATATTTCTCTAAAATTGTATATCTTAAAAACTGGAGCTGATAGGGAAAAATGAATACGATATTTGAATTCAGGACATCAAACTGATATAGAATCAGTTCAAAAACCCTCGGCACCAAAACAGCTGTTCCCCAGTTATCGGAAAAACGGATTTCATACTAATTGAACTACAAAACTGATAATTTCAGAACCCCGACGCATATAATATTTATAAAAAAAGTAATCCAGATTTGTCTTGTGTAGGACCAGGATATCAACGATGCACAGTATGATTTTCTTTCCTTGTTAGTTAATTTAGTTTCTTAACCTTAAAATCGATTTCCTTATAAATTTCCTGATTGTGACCTACATTGATAAGTACGTGAAAAAAAATGGATCTTTCCAGTTCCGTCATAAAAAATTAGTGCTCTTATTAAAACAAATATCGATGACGTCATAGCCTTCTGGCAAGTGGCTAAAAAAATTCAAGACCCCTGTCAAAGAATGATCATCCATATCCATGAAAAAAATTCATGACAGTGTTATCACTGTATAATAAATATCACTGTATAATAATTCTGTATGAATAATAAACATGTGATAATTCACATTGATAATGGTACATAAATCAATGTTTTACGTACCACACTATGTAGGCTTGCTCTCCCCAGTCATCTTCAAAGGTTGCCCAACAGTCATTTACTCCTGGGGCAACTTCTTGGAAGGAGAAAATGGTCAGCTGCAAGTAACAAAAAAAAAAGCTTGAAAATGTTTGCGTGAAGCGTACAAAAATACGTTAACAATATAATCATACATCTGCATTTTAAGTGCATTGTAATGCCATACTTGTATTATTCTAGTCCGCGGGAGCTTTTTATCCGTAAAAAAATAAAAACAGTAAAAACCTGTGTTCATTAAAAACTGTATACACTTAAAAGTTCGTCTTTTTTATTGTCCAAGCTTTCGAATAAGCCAGATTTGTAGGACACGAAACAGAATAGGTATACAAATTATTTGTGAAATTAAACACAATGTTCACTCAGATTGTATTACTGAATGTTTTATTACCGAGAATTTGAGAGTAACTTTGTAATGTTTATAAACGGAAAGTTGGGCCTACATAATTTAGTTATGTTGTTAATACTTCAAATATATGTATTTTAAATTACGTTCAACAAATACGAACAAGAAATTTCATCTACATTTACAGCCCTCTATTTCACTGTGGTCAGAATGCTAAACTTAGTTAAGTATTTAACAAGGTAACTCGGGGTAATAACAGATTTACTCTTAAATTATTCACGTAAAACGTAAATTTTACAAAGTTGGTCCTTTTAAAGCCGACAGTGAAAATTATACGCGCATTTAGAGAGGGTTTTCAAATAGTCCTTAAATCGAGTATTTTAAATGTTGCAAATGAAATAAGTTCGTCTCTGTATCCTATTAAAACAGAGGTAATGTAATTAATGTAATACATTTCTGATCTTGCCAAGTTTAATGCCTAGAAATATGACCTAATTATTATAAACGACAAAATACATTTATACATCTGCGAACTGTTTTTATTTGCCTTTCATAGAAAGGCAGAGAAAAAAGAATTGATTAGAATGATCACTAAGTACTACTACTTACGCTAAGTAATGTATCTACAGAGTGGATTCTTGAAAATTCAAACTTTTTAGAGCTACAGAAACTAAAGCCAGAACTTATCTGTTATTTTTAGAGCTACAAAAAAAATGCATGGACATAATATATTTTCTGAAATTTCAGAATATGCTGTCTCAAAAACAATTTAATTATTTGTCCTACATCCTACATTTTATTTTGATGTTGTATTTGTTATGTATTATTAATTATTTTCAGACAGCAATTTTTATGTTTATTTTTGAGCAAAGAGTAATTGTCCACAGCTCACTATAAATTATTCATATTGTGTAATATTACGGTATATATATTTATATATACATATTTGATGCATAATTTTTCAAAAACCTGTCGAGGAGAGTACACAACATACGAGGTGTGGCTATTAAATGACCGAACTGATGTTGCTACCAGCGCGCTGCGAGCGTGTCGCGACACGTTTGAACAGAACTGTATCTGGTGATACTTTCCGCACCCTGAGCTCGCTGGACAAGCCAGTGAGTCGCTCAGTTTGACTGTAGCAGTCGTTTGAATTAGTCTACGCACCAGTGACGCGTCGAAAAAATGTTGTGTTCAGATGGAGCAACAGGTTAATCTCAGGTTTCTTGTTAAACTGGGGAAAACTTTTACAGAAGCTTATGTAAATGTAAGGGAAGTGTACGGGAATGAATGTTTATCCCGCACACATGTTTATAAATGGTTTAAACGGCTTAAAGATGGACATGAAACGATCCTGTGAGGACGATCCACGTGAGGACGATCCACGCCCCGGACGGCCCTCAACGTCAAAAACGGACGAAGACATTGAAAAAATTGGTAAATTAATCCGTGAAGATGGTCGTCTAAACATCCCAGGGCTTGCTGAAATAACAGGAATCTACAAAGAATGTGTTCGCCAGATTTTGCATGAATCGTTCAACATGCCCAAAGTTTGCGCCAAAATGGTGCCAAAACTCCTCACTCTCGAGCAAAAGGAATCAAGAATGAACATTTGCGCTGACATTCTAAACAACATTGACATTGATCTGTATTAATATTTTACTTGGTTCAGAAAAAAAAAACAGAAAATAATAAATAATTCTCTTCAAATCGTAATTATCTCGATATCACGAAAATAAAAATATGGTAAAATATACTTTTAAAATGAGCAGTTAAACGATAAATATGGACTTTATAGTTTTTTGTCATCATACCCCTTTTTTCACTTGTGTTGGGACACACTGTATAGGACTTTATATAAAAAAGGCGAAGAAATCGGAAAGGCCTGCTGTCGACACGGTGAATCGATTTTAACCAAGTCAGTGGTATTAAAAGTGAATTGACAGCCTTGCGACACAGAATAGAGCATTTGAGAAAATCAGATTTCCAGTAAGTGAAAAATACATTTAATTCACCAATTTCGGAACCATCCGGTTCCGGTTTAGGTAATGTAATTACCTTTTTCTCCCTCTTTTAACAATGATTTAAAAGTAGTAGTTACAAAGGTGTTGCGTGAACTAAAGTGAAATATTAAAAGAGTTTTAAATTGCTCAGTAAAACAAAGTATAACTTATTTTACGTACGGTGTGTGTCATATAGGGCCATGAACATTTTTAATGCAACGAAAGTTTCGTTTTTCAAATCTACAAATTTTGGTTATTCTAAAATAACAAACCTCTGAAGATAATCTGTCTATAAGATTGTAAACTATGTATCATGTTGTAACTCTCTATTAAAACTTGAAAAGTCTTAACATAACGGTGCGATAACGCTGAAATAAGGTCAGTAGAGGATCGATTAGCCATAATGGAAGGGGACCAGCTAAGCACGTCTCTCAACTGTCGATTTGTCTGTGTCCAGCATATTTAATTTAGCCGTAGTTAATCTTAATTCATTAAGTATACGTACGTTGGATTCTCCACTGTATTAATTTAATAATTATATGACGTCCGGTAAAATATTCCACAAAAATATAACGCTCTCAAAAACTGGCACAAAAAAAGTTACGAAGTAGAACTCCGCCGATATGCCGTAAATATGATATTTCGAGGTGACAGGACAGGCATTCAGTTTCATTTCTTTTTTTCAGGTGTTTGCAGTAGTAGAATTTCAAACATGAGATGTGACAATACAGAGATCACGCATGAATTTTATCATGAGTCCAACACTCCACAGCCAAATGACAGCTGCTGGTGCTGCAAAGTCAACGTGGCCTGCCTTATGTAAACAGTCTATTATTGGCGCAAAGACAACGCAGATTAAGTTTCATTGGGCGCATTCAGGGACGTTCAGCCGCTGACCGCTATGTGTTAGTAGTTAGCCTTTTCTGACAGTCGGCGGCTTAACACTCCCTGAATCGTTTGTATGAGTTTCGCAAAGATCTAGAAAACTTAATACAGTTCTATGGCATAGACAACTTTCATGAATCATGAATCATGATTCATAATTCCCTGCCGTCTTCTGTGCTTAGTATCTTGTTAATCTTGTTTGGTTATGTTATGAAAGATCATGAAATACATATTTTACTCGATTTTTACCTACCAAGGTAAAATCCAGTTGCTCAGCTTGTTCTACAGAAGTGACAAACATAGCACAGATAAAACGACAGAGAATCACGATAGAATTATTGAACTCAGCATCTCAGCTATAATATTTTAGGCTTAGTTAATTAGTCGGCCGCTGAGATAAAAAAAGTGTCTAAAATTAATCCGCGAAGATCGTCGTCTAAGCATCCGAGGGCTTGCTGAAATAACAGGAATCGACAAAGAATGTGTTCGCCAGATTTTGCATGAATCGTTCAACATGCGCAAAGT
Source organism: Aromia moschata (assembly GCA_029963805.1). Taxonomy (NCBI): domain Eukaryota; kingdom Metazoa; phylum Arthropoda; class Insecta; order Coleoptera; family Cerambycidae; genus Aromia; species Aromia moschata. The sequence goes on from JAPWTK010000001.1 coordinate 6,271,490, forward strand.
TTGCGCCAAAATGGTGCCAAAACTCCTCACTCTCGAGCAAAAGGAATCAAGAATGAACATTTGCGCTGACATTCTCAACAACATTGACATTGATCCAGGCTTGTTAGACACGGTGACACGGAAGGGGACAAGTATGGAGGCGTTAAAGCAAAAGCGATGGGGGTTCTGAACCAGCTGACAGAATCGGACTTCCAGCACTGCTTTCAACAATGGAAAAGTCGTATGGAGCGGTGTAGAGAGCGCCAAGGGGAGTACATTAAAGGCGAAAAAGTTGCTACTTTAATTGGTAACGAACAAAAAGTGTCATTACAGCAGTTAGGTTATTTATAGCCACACCTCGTATATGACATGAACTCTCTTAGTAATTACCAGCCGGCACACCCTTTAAACCGGCGTCTTTAAGGCTTTTTGCGGCACATTTTAAGATGGTTGTATGTTTGTAAATTACTATATATTACCTTTATTTTATCTTCTAAGCAAAACATAATTTAGTCATGCTCATTTAGTAAACATAACATAAAAGAATTATTCTATGGAATTATTTTTTCATTATTGGTATCTAGTCACGTTTACTCGACAATAATAAAAGAGGGATAATTTTTGAACTGCTTATTACGAATTTCTCGACTAACAATCCAAAAAAGTTAAGACGATTAAAAAAAACATAAATAAATAAAGGAGTAAACAATGTTTTATTAAATATACATATGTAATCATTCTATTGGATTTGTAAGCGTTCTATTAGTCCTAAATGTACTAGTAAACAGTTAATGAAACTAAAAACTAATTTTATTCGTTAAGTAATTAATAATTAGATTTGATTTTAATAATTTAACTAATTTAAATAAACCTAGATCTAAAGATCCCTTTTTTATTGCCAAACTGCAAAGTTATTTAATTTTGCTTCAACCCATTTAGTACTAAATTTAACTCTAGTGACATATATTTGTATAAATTTCTGTGGTGATTTAAAATTCTCCCCATATTAATCTGGTTCATTAAACCAACTTTAAAGCCCTACATAATGAATGGAAGGGGAAGTCGAAACTGTTTAAAAACGTAATGCCAATAATGACAGCTCACCAGGCAAAATGTGCCCAGAGGATCATTAAAATTTGGGTGGCACGTGGAGAGCTCTGGCCACGTGTGGGATCATAGACGTACGCCGAAAATAATGTAATAGCAAATACTTCATGCACAGAAAAAAATATCTGAAAAATTCTGTTAGGTTATGGAAAATTAGAATGTAAAAATCAGCTTAGAAATACAGTACTAAATTGTGTGATATTCGATAAACATCGTACATTGTACTGAATTACATAACTTGGCACATATATTTATATTACACAGTGTGCAAATATTGATATGGTCATATTGCTATCTTGGAAAGTATAAGAGATAGAAAAACTCTTTAAAAAATGTTAAATTGGCAAAGTTATAGAGAATTGTAAGAGCAACTTAACGCCACTTAAGGGCATACCAATTAGAAAGGCATATTTTCAGGATTTTTTTAAAAGTAGTAATAATGGAAAGATTGTTTTGAATCTTTAGGATATTATTACACAAGTATTGAAGTTTTCATTAAAAAAATTTGTTTATTTTTTTTCCAAATGGTAGATATACAGAGCGATACGTGAAACTTCTTTCGAAACCTGCGTCGAAAACGACGGCCGCAATTTTGATCTAAAACATAAAAATAAAGTTTATTCTTAAAGTAAACATTATTTTCTAGAGTATGAACCTAAATCATATTAAAATTATGCCTGTTTAATAAATATATAATGGAAAATTAAAAAATTATTTGTTTTTTAACAGTTTTTTGTTATAAATAAATACTTTTTTAACAATATTTTTTCATCAGTTAGGTTCATACACATCCGAATTACATAAGGAATGTGTGTGCAAAATTTCAGCAAGATCGGTTGGATAGTTTTTGCGTAGTTTTCTAGAAAAAACACAAGTTGTGGGAAAACCCGTTTAAAGTTTGTAGAACAGAAAAATCGATTAAATTATAAGAAAGCATGGACTTAAGCAACTCTCCAGTTAATCTGCGATTCCTGGTCCATAAAAAAAGATCTTCTGTTTCCTGAAACAACCGATTTTCCTCAAAAAGAGCATCTTTTCGTGCTTGTCGTGCTCCTTTTGACGCCAGCTCCCAACGTAAATGTTGGCTTAATCGATAAAAGGTAGCATAACTCTGGAACGAGTTCGATTTCATTCTAAAATTTTACAGGAATATTCTTGGAATGGTATACAACCATTTTATGAAAACAAAAAAACATCGATTTTCACGAAATTGTAATTGGTATGCCGCCCTTCAAGCCTGCCTCTGTCTTTCTTAGTATTTGAGATATTTTGGAAAAGCTGCATTTTAGAAAACCTGCTATAACTTGTTCGATATCGAGATTGATGGAACAAATTCGATTCGAATTCGAAAAAAAGTTTACAGAAGAAGATCGGTTTTAGAAAGAAAGCTCGGATAGATCGTCTTTTTTTTTCGAGCTATGATGTAATTGGGCTTTTTTTTAATGACAACAATCACTTTTTTTAACGGATTCGGAGAAAGTTGAATATCTAGAAAATTTTCTTCTTCAATATACTACCTTTTTTACCCGACTGTACGTAAAAAATATCCATCTTTCTGAATCCGTGAAAAAAAATAAAGGTTATCATTAAAAATCTATCATCAGAAAATGAGATTTATTGGGAAAAAAACTTTTTTGCAAAATCTCTCCTAAAAATAAATTTCGAATTGGTTCCTTTTTATTGTAAAAACAGTATATAGATATAATATTATAATACTGTATATGCATATAGTGCGTAAAAGTGCTCAAGAACATTGTTTGATTTTCTTAAGTGCCAGACATTTGTAACACACTGTATAGATATGAAACACCTCTGGGGCCTCACTAGTTGAATCTACGATGTTTTGGTGTTTCTTGAGCAAAAGTTCATTATACATAATTACAAATCAACGAAAATTAAAATCTATTCAAACCAAAAGTCCTCGAACTTTGGCCTTACAATTTGTAGGCTTGTCTTAGAGTTTAATTTAAGAAAGTTATTGCAAGACTGGATTTCCTTTTCTGTAATTATAAATACAAATTATAAACTTACAGCAAAACTAATAAAAATGTCTAGTAAACTATCCCCGTCCTTACAGAGCGAATTAATAAGTAGTGGCAAATCGGCGTGGACCATTGTATGTAAACAGGTTATGTGCAAAGTATTTTTAGGGTCAAGGTGCCTTAGTCGACATAAACAAAATAGAATAACAAGGAAATAACTTTAATATAAAAGACTAACGAAGTGTACGTTTGTGGGAAACAGGTTTTTTTGGTTCTAGGTAAAAGAAAAACGTTCTCGCTCCAAGAAATATTCGTGTAGCAAATAAAAGTCAAACAAACTGACAGCACATGATAAAAGATTATCTAGTTTTTGGCATAGATGAATGTACAACTTATATTCTATGTATCCAAGATACAGATGTTAACCATAATATGAACGAACTAATAAAATAACGAACATTTCTAATAAGAATTTAGTATTTCGGTTCCAGTTCTTTAACCTGCTAATAAAAACGACTTCATATTTTCGTTTGTACTATTCTTCAAATATTGTAAAAGTTTATAAACATCCCAATTAAATCAAATGTATTTCTATTTCAAAGGAATACAGTTTATAAAAAACTATATACGAGGTGTGTAAATTAAATAATGAGACTGGCAACGTAACGCTCGATCTAGCAACACTGCGGAGACGGGACTTGGAAGGGCGGTAAGTTAACAGGTAATTCATCTTCAGTACAAGTTTGAACTTTTTAGAGCCATTTGTTTGTTCTTTGTAATCGTTTTCGTAAACAGGTTTTTTCTAGTGCGTTTTAAAAATGAGTGATATTAATTTTGAGGCAACAGTGTGCTATCAGGTTTTGCTTCAAACTTGGAGCAAAACGGTTTACGAACTGAAGTCCTGCCTCCGCAGTGTTACTAGATCGGGCGCTACGTTGTCAGTCTAATTACTTAATTTACACACCTCGTATATCCTACTAAAAAGATTAATACTAAAATATACTATCCTGGAGTGGGTACTGGAACCTTCGGCGTAGAAACAAAAAAAACTGGACGTTTTCCACGAAACACCGAACTACTATACTTTTCTCGACGCGCGTTTCGCCAACCAAGTTGGCATCTTCAGGATTACTTACTCGAATTAAATGGTTTAGACGATACAATTATTAAGGAATACATTCGGCTTACTAGTGTTTGTATGAATCAAAATTGTTTTCAGTATAATGGCGAATACTTTCAACAACATGAGGGAACGGCAATGGGTAACTCCTTGTCACCTTTCATTGCAAATATTTTTATGAGTAAATTTGAGACAGAAGTAAAAGATAAATTCGAGTATTTCCCTAGAGTCTGGTTCAGGTATATGGACGATATCTTCGCGGTATTTGATACAAAAGCAATTGGTTTATATACTTTTGTTGCTAAATTAAATAACCGTTTCCCTACCATAAAATTTACATATGAAATGGAACACAATGAACAACTACCATTTTTAGATGTATTAGTTATTAGAAATAGTGAAAATAAGTTAGTTTGATGTGTATAGGAAAGAAAACGCGACTCTTAGATATATTCCCAACGATTCATACCACCATTTTCAACATAAAATGGCAAGTTTTAATTTTCTAATTCACCGTTTGTTAAATTTCCCCCTCAGTAGAGAGAGGTGTGCATATGATAACCAATTAATTAAGAATATAGCTAAGAATAACGGTTACTCAGTGCATTTAATACATAAGTTAATAAGGAAGCATAAATTTAAGAGAACCCTGTACAATTCCACGACTTTTCGTAGAGATACTGACAATTCTAAATTTGCTTCGTTACCATATGAACCTAAATTAACACGCGGACTAGATAAAATTTTTAAAAACATCAATATCAATTTGGATTATAATTCTAAAAATAAACTACAGACGCTTTTGGGTAACCCCCAAAGACAAAATCGACAATAACGAAAAGTCAGGAATATACGAAATAAGTTGTAAAGATTGTGATCAAAAGTATATTGGGCAAACAAAAAAGATCTATTTTGACTAGATTTAAAAAACACATGGCCCATTTGAAATATGGCAGAACAGAAAAATATTGTGTTGCCCAACACGCTTTTGACAACAACCATAGGATAGACATAAATAATTTAAAATTAATTAGAAATGTAACAAAGAGTAGACAACAAGTTGGATACCTTTGAAAGTTTAGAAATCATTAAGTGTAACAGTAGTATGAATGAGGACAATGGTCCGATACCCACCAGTCCACTGTTTGCTCTGATAAACAGAGACAGTTACGGTTCAATGAACCCTGGCAACCAATTTAGTATAAATAGTGCAAGTATGTAGGCTAAAATTTAGTTTTAATATTCTCCTGAAGATGCCAACTTGGTTGGCGAAACGCGCGTCGAGAAAAGTATAGTAGTTCGGTGTTTCGTGGAAAACGTCGTTTTTTTTTTCTAAAATATACTAAACAAAACAGACACTCATAATATGCAACATATTCAATTAATTTTCTACAAACCCTAACTTTACTTGTTTTAATACCAGAGCAACAGTGTGAGCATTGGATCTACATACATTAAATTTGTTTCTACGGGGATTTATTTTAACGTCATCAACACTACCTAGGTATTAAATCACAACTCTGGTTCCACTGAAGTTGTGTAATTATTTTAGGTCAAAGGTATTCACTGTGAGACTGATAACAATGGGATGGTAGGGATCAAAGTTCCTAGTGTAGAGTAAATATTCTCCCCGAATTATAATATATCTGCATTTACAGCTGGAATTACAACTAGAACGGTTAATCTCATATTCCGTCTAATTGACCCGTTTCCATCTGAAATTGGGGATCGTCAAGTTCTAAACGCTTCTAATGCATTTAATATATAACTTGCGACTTTGATAGTTCAAGGGGTAGTGATTTGTCATTTCCGTGTGAGATCAGTTCCTGTCTTAGGCAGTTAGCACGTGTCAGGGGCAGTGGCGGCTCGTGACTTTTTTTTGGGACATTGTTAGTAATATACCGTATAGCTAGGAGAAGGACCTCTACTTGGTTAATAAAATATGTTAAGTAAATTTGTTTAATATAATGTATCTAATAGTTTTCTTTTGTCATTTTTTGTTCCTGACTTTTTGAATGTCTGTCAATTGAACGAGATAAATTTTTAAGATTATCAAATCCAGACTTTGTCCAAGCATCTTCTCCACAATTTGAAAATAATACACACGGCCACAAAATAATTTATTTAAAGTTAAAGAACCACTTAGCCATTTGCATTTATCATACCACGTATTAACAAAACCACGAGCCGGCTTACCCTGTTTAATTAAATTTTTACTTAGATCTGGCCGTGGTATTCTTAAATCTTTAACAAATAATTTATCCTCATAAGATAGACGACTAAATCTGTATTATATAAGATACTGAACAATATCATTGAAGGTTCGAATATTTATTTGAGTGTCATTACAACTGGTATTATTATTATTATCAAACAAACTGCTACACTCGCCAGTTACCTCCATTATAATGTTGTATAATTAATTAAATAAAACGTTCAAATAATGACTTACGTAAATAATATGGTTCACTTTCAATAATTATCTACTATTACTCTCCTATACCACTCAAAGCACTGAAAAAACCCGGCAAGAATAACGGCACTTTCCAACGAAATTTCCGAAACACCGGACAATAAACATAATAATATAAATTTTCTAGGTTAGGTTCATGTAGATTCATCCGAAAATAAAATATTTTCTATTTGTAAAGTAGGGTCATCTATTATTTGCATCATTTGTTCACAAAAGAGAATTCGTCATCAATCAAAATAGTCTTCCGCGAGCTCATTAGTTGGTACTAGTTTGTGTGCATCTGATTTTCTGTCAATACGCGGAGAATCGAGGAATGTCGGCAATTACAGACATCTATTTTTTGTTATTATTAATATTTCAGAACCTAAAATTGACAAATAGTGTTACTTATAAAAGTTTTGTTTTAATGTAACGAATGTCCTACGCTGGAGAAACTTAGCAGTTTTTAATAGAGAATGAAAAGACCTTTCAAATGAAGTATCACAAGCCCCTACTTCCAATTTGAAAATTTAGGGGTTGTAGCTGTCACCTGAAGGGGTTGAATTTTGGGATGACATTTTTACGTCGCAATATGTCATTTTAGAATTAGATCGTGTGTCAGAATTTTCTAAAAAAAATGCATAATAAGGAGATACTGAATTTATTCCATTTGGCTGTTCCACACTGTATGTATTGTGTATATTTCAAAGCAAATGACTCAAAACGACCTGAACTTCGGTTAGACTTCTTGCATTTAATATAGTGGTTCTATATCGTCACAGAATCAGATTAAAGGAGGCCGTAATTGATAGGGGTCGCGATATAAACCGTTTTCCGTCCACTATATCCTTTATAAAATAATTTCTGCCAGCAATGAATAGCTGCCCCAAAGCCATTTAGGTGACATGAGCTCATTATAAGACCACAGGGATTAAAATATATCATGTTAAGTACGGTTCTTCTATCAGGAGTTACTAGCCAGAAACATAACAAAATAAGAGATATACAGTAAGCGGCACCCTAATGCGTACATAGCCGAATGAAGGGCAATTGATAATATAACTTCTTTATTGAGCAGATGTAAACATGAGGTGAGAGCCAATCGCGATCCAGTCGCTAGCGCAGGCGTATGAAAGGCATCCGGTTTGTCGGTAGAGCTGGTTGAGTTAAAAGTTGAAATACCATTTTATACTTTATTCTGGTCTAGTGCCTGATTAGAAAAGTGCGTTATTACGAGCGTATAAAAGAACTTACCCACGAAGCTCATAAAATATCAACCTAAAATGCGAAGAAATTTGATTCACAAGTTATAAAGTTATAATGACAGTTACATTTTTAATAACCAGTTAATTAAAAATTAATAAAAAGTGGGGCATACAGGATCCGTGTTGTTGCCATAGATCACAAGTCGGTGATAGCAGTACACTATTGCTTTCTTCGTCTCTTGTTAGACAATTGCGGCTTCCTTACAATTGATTAGAATTTACTTCATCAATTTTACCTTTAAACCGACAAAATATTCGAGTCTTACTTGCCAAATTTTTATACCTGCCAAACGGATATTTGGAACAGGTCTGCCCTTGAAGGAAGTCTCGTTTTTCCAGGGTATACCTGTTCTAAATTCGTGCTCCTATAATACCTGTTTTGAGACAAAGAAGACTCTGATATTTCGTCAGATTAAAGGTAAAATTAATTAAGTAACACAAAATCAGCTGTAATAAAACTGCAACTGTTTAACAAAAGACTAAAAAAAGTTGCAAAAATATGCCCTGCAAAATATTATACGCTAGTTAAAAAGTAATGTTACTCTTTGTACCAAACAATTTATGAGTTTTAATTGGTAAGTCCTGTTAAGTTTCATTTTTCGTGACAACTGACATTACCACACCTAAATACCGTCGTGTAATAGTACGCTACAGTGTACGTTTATTCGAACATTCACTAATGTATTCTGATGTATTTTCTGTGTATCGCTTTGCAATAATAGTGACCTGAGTCCGACTCCGACCTGAGCTACGATTCGCCCCAACGTTGGTCTTTAGATTTCCGCTAAAAATCCCACACTAAAACCAAGCCCCTCCGGCCCAAGTAAATTCGCCTAACTATGACATAAAAATGTATCATTTAATACATTGTTAATATCCACCTAGGTACGCATTAGGCTTCCGCTTACTGTATATTTTAAATTATATCCATCAATCAAGAAGTGGCAGACTGATGCATGGTGTCGTTGGCACCCAGTATAGCAACTTCTTCATGCACACATCGGTACTGCGAGTTCAACAATATCGGCTCTAGCAGCTTTTTGGATGGGTTCACAAGATCTCTTCTGTTGAAACGTGAGTCGGTCAGCGCCATCTAGCGAGTAGTAGCAGAGTGTGGCAATCTGAACCATATACTGAGCTCGTGTAGGAAGGTTTAACTCCCAGCTAATAGGCCACGCAACTCTGGTGAATTAGAGAACAAATTAATGAAAAAACCTTCTACACAAGAGCGCATGACCTTAGAAATTGCGTTTGTTCTGTCTCGACAACGTGACAGATTAATTTCAACTGCCAGTACGAAAGATTTACGGAAATTAGTTTCTTCTCACGTTTATCTCTACGCTTTTTCATTAATTAAAGGTTCATGCCGTCTAATGAATGTAAGCGCTTCAGTTATCCCTTTTACGTAATTCGGAAATTACGAATATCCGTGCTTAACGTCGAACTAGGTTAATTAAGAAAAATAATAAGAAACTACTTTCTTTCCTTTAATACGATTACGATTATGTTTTTTACTGGCCTCGGGCATGTCCTTAGTACAATTTTTAAAGAAGCACGAAAATAAATAAAAAACACTGCCTAAGGAACCACTACTGACACATACATTTTTATTAGTTTCCATTAGATTTAATTAGACTAAGTTGTTAAAATATCAGGTACTGTTTTTAAAAGTGTGACTAATTGTATGACCGATATGACCTTTATGAACAATAAGACCTTTATGAGCGATATGTCTTTGATGACTTGTATGTTTTTTATGACCAGTATGACCCGTTTGACCGTTACGACTTACATGACCTGTTGCTGATTATATTAAGTTACTAAGAACATCAGGTACTATTCTTAAAAGTGTGACCAATTGTATGACCGATATAAACTTTATGACCTTTATGACTTATATGAAGTGTATGAGTAATATAACCAATATGACCCATGTGACCTTTATGACCAGTATGACCTTTATGAGCGATATGACTGATTATTTCTATGACATTTATGACTTGTATGATCCATTTGACCATTATGACCTACATGACCTTTATGACTAACATGACCCATACGACCTTTAGTACCCATATGATCTTATTAATCTATGCGACCAATTTTGAAAACGAGAGTAGTCCTAAAAATGTGATACATATTTCACATGAACAATTCATGAACATCTTCATTGTTTCTCATTAAGATAGAATTGTCCCCTCTTCCACCTTCTGTGTAATTATTATAATTTATGTTAAAAATTATTTGACCTCCCCCTCAACTCCATTAAGCTAAAATCTTTTACATTTGCAGACTTTGTTATGATGTATGTCTCAAATTTGAAATTTATATCTTGCATAGTCTACGAATTACCCGTACACAAAAAAGAAAGTGTATTACACCCATATATCCCTAACTCCTTAATGTATTAAGCCCAAATTCTCGTTCAGATCTCTAGTCATCTCCAGATCTCGGCAGATGCTTAACGATACAAATTATTTTGTATACATTAAGTTGATATATTTTCGAGTTTTCGTGTAGGTATACGAAAATGTTTACAAACTGGCAGACATGCCGACAGACAGACATACAACCCAATAGATATTTTTTGAAAAAAATATATTCGATCACTACACTTCCATTACGTGATTGTGGAATATGTAAAACAAATGTATGACTAATGTAGAACTAAAAAAATCTTATTTCAAATTTTTGATATGTTTCAGTACGTTTTATCCATTAGTTGAAAATAAACTGGGCTTAATCAGATCAATTTTAATAAAACAAAATTTTCCAGTGAAATTAAGTCCAGTGAAATTAAATTCCTTTTATACGTAAAATAAATCTCATTTCCAGACGCCTGAATGGTAGAATACTTTCTAGGTCAAGTGGAATACAGTATTTTTTTTATATCATACCATTCTCGGAGAGAAAGAGAAAACTTTTAATACACGTGGCAAGTTGAGAGATTATGAGACAGAATGCCATTATCACTATAATGGCATGACAGAAGTGTGTTACTTAGGCTTATTTCCTACCACCGTTCAAATTTCAATAACCGAGATCCTACGTAAATAGTGAATGTAATAAAAAGTGTATTATGAAGGGCTATTTTCATAAAGAACGAATTTTACCCTTCAGTAAAGGTGAGGTAACTTTTTTAATAAAAAAATTGCGAAGGGTCTTATTTGACCTTGGCTTGATTTCCGTTTACCAAGAATGCTTTGTATACTCTTTATATTCTCTATTGAAGATATATTTCATGGTAGACCCTCGCTAACACATTTTAATATTGCTAATGCGACGACCACCGTCCCTATTGAAATTGTTTGATGTTTTCATAATTTCGAGGGATTCGCATATAACTCTTGAGTGGTATGGGCTACACTTAGCAACTATCTTTGTCTTTGACATTTATTTCGTAGTCACCTTGTTAATATAAGGGTTTGGCCACAGCTACCTTGTTGATCTGTCCCAATCTTTTATCTCGTTGGTGCTCCTTTATTCTGTATTGGATGCTGCGTCCCTTTTGACCAACTTTTTTCCCAAGGTCTTTCTAAGTCGATCGGTCACTCCATCGATATATGCTAGGCATGCGCAGGTTGTAGCTGGCTCTTTTATTTTCTTTATGTCGAGTAGTTCCTTGACGCGATTACTTTCTTCCTGTTTGATACCTTTGTCACACCTTTTCTGCTCTATGAAGAATAATGGAAATTCATCATATTTTTATTATTATTATTGTCATGACGGCAATACCCGGAAACCACTGAGTCATCCAACAATAAGTTCTTAAAAGTATCATTAGCCTGTTAAATTGCGCGGTAAAACTTTATGAACAAGCCATATGCTCCTTTAGATTGAGTGATACAAAAAAATAAATTAGTTCGAAGATGGTATTGATTGTTAGACCACATTTTGCTCTACTAAGCTGGAAAATATCTAAGGCAAGATAAGATATATTGACAGGCAAGTTTATCCTGTCGAACCTTTATCCGAGGTCGCAACGGAAATTACGCTGTGGTCATGGGATAAATTTCCAGTTTTTATCTAGAGTTTCTTACTCTTTAGAGAAAGAATATAGTACTTTGCAAAAAAGAGAAGTTTTAATGGTAATGGACAATGGTGCGTTTAACGGAAAATTGCCGTATTTCAGTTCGTTTCTGTAATAGTATTGGTTAAGCACTGTGTAGGCACAAGTCATCAGATCAGGGTTGTTTTGAGTCTGCATCGACTCTCATCGGATTTCTGATGACGTATAACAGTGAACGTATACAATTTCCATTCTAAATTGAAAATAGGTTGAAAAAAGCAAGGTTGTCAGATATATTTTCTAAAATTGTTAAGCTCACTATACGAGTATACTTCATACCTCAGTAAACTGTTAGTTCATGACGTTCTTAGAAAGCTAGTTTGGAAATATTAAAAAAAAATTGATTAGTTAGCATTAAAATAAATCGTTTAAAATTGCTTGAAAAAATAACTATAAATTAAAACAACTTTATGTATATTAGTATACTTAAGAAAATTTTGAAGAGCCGGCAACGCTGCTGGCCGGCCAACTGCTGGTCGTAACACCGGCAACGATCCATTAGACTATTATTGTGCTTTGCATCTAATACATTGCTTAAACACTTATTCGGTCCACTGTGCCATAAAATTTTTACGACGTCGTTAAAATGATTTACGACATTTGGAATTCTGACTTGTTTAAGACGCCAGTGACGTGTACTTCAGCTAGGTTTCTTAAAACAGACAATGTTTTGAGATTCTCTGGCTAAATGAGCATTATTTACAGCAAACTATATTATTGATATACAAATATTAAGAGTTTTGTATGCAGGCTAATTTTAATCTTCTATATTGATTTGCATGAAAACAATTATTTCACAATTTTCGAATTTATAAAGGATATATGCACGCCCATGGAATCATAAAGTTGCACCGCTTTTGTTGTTCCCCAGGCGTATTTATCGTCTTCAATTAAAAACAGAAGGACTATATAACCCCTTAAACTTGAGGTTAACGGACCTACCGTTAATGGTGTGCTGCCAAGAACATCTAGTGGTTACCGACCTTGTCAGACCTCCTATAACAGTCCCTATGTCAACGTTGTAAAATATAGGGAATAAAAAAATTTTTTTCAACTACGAGTAGCTCAAATTTTCGACTACAAATCAGCTTTAACTTCAATAACAATTATTTTAATTTGAATATCAATAATTCAACGTATTGCTTTTATATTACCCATATTTTGTTTCATTCCCTTTTGGTTACCACGCACGCGTCTTTCGCAAACAACTTCTTTGTCAGTTTTAATATAAAAACATAGCCTTTTGCTTATTGAAAACCAATTATTATTGTTTCTATTACTTCTGTTTTTACTTATGTATGTTTTTCTCAGCCTACGGGTCAAAGTAATTCTAGAAAATAAAAAGAAACATGTACATATTATCTTTCAGAATATATTTTATCTACATTTGGAAGTTCCAATATCTCACGCAGAAGTCTGTTTTCAGAAGGCATCGCTATTTGCCTCATCTATAACTAGATTGAATTTGAAGCGAGGGCAATCCCAGGCTTCGAATTCCCAGAAAATTCACCCTTCGAATAGAAATACCTTTCCCTCGAATATATTCCATGTGCGAATCTTTTCACCATTCAACAAATGGTTTTATCCTCCTAGTAAATGTTCTCAAAGCGCATCTAATAAGATTTTGTAGACAAAGTGTGAAAACTTTGTCCGTTGTAACAAAACGAATTACTAAGCGTGCAAACTAAGTATGTACCTAATATTCAATGACTCAATTTGTGTTAGACATTTTCCGATTGTACGAGGTGTGGCTGTTAAATAACCGAACTGCTTCATACCACATTTTATTCGTTACCTATTACAATAGCGACCTTTTCGCCTTCAATGTGCTCACCTTGGCTTCTTCCGCTTCCGCTTCTTTCAGCCGGTTCAGAACCTCCGTGGCTTTTGCTTTAATCACTTTCGAATCTTGTCTCCTTCAGTATCACTGTGTCTAACAAGCCTGGATCAGTGTCAATGTTGTTTAGAATGCCAGTGCAAATGTTCATTCTTGGTTTCTTTTGCTCGGTAGTGAGGAGCTTTAGCACCATTTTGCGCAAACTTTGCGCATGTTGAACGATTCATGCAAAATCTGGCAAACATATTCTTTGTCAATTCCTGTTCCTCTAATGCTTAGACGACGATCTGCGTGGATTAATTTACCAATTTTTTCAATGTTTCCGTCCATTATTGACGTTGAAGGCCGTCCGGGGAGCGGATCGTCCTCGGTCGTTTCACGGTCTTCTTTAAACCATTTAAACAATTGAAAAACTTGTGTGCGGAATAAACATTCATTCCCGTACACTTATTTTAACATTGCATAAGCTTCTGTAAAAGTTTTCCCCAGTTTAACAAGAAACTTGAGATTAACTCGTTGCTCCATCTGAACACAAAGGTGGGGAAAGTATCACCGGACATAGTTCTGTTCAAACTTGTCGCAACACGCTCGCAGCATGCTGGTAGCAGCATCAGTTCGGTTATTTAATAACCACACCTCGTAGTGCTGCTTTTATTAATTCACTTCTCAATATGAACAGCAATCATCACAGTTTGCAAATATTGCTACGTTGTTGAAAAAACCACAAGTATAATGCATACAGTACAAGACTTTGTAATTATTTAACAACATATTTGTCAAGTATTTGGTAAACCGTTTCCAAGATAACCTGGTGAGACAGACGTTTTTTGATTTTTTTCCGAAAATTTCACTTGAAGTTTTTTGCTATCACAGCCTTCTGCTTAAGTTTAGTAATCACCCCCTATGACCATGTCATAGGGGGTGATTTAGAGAATATTTTGTGTTGAAACACGCTACTTCTAAAAGTATTTTTGCTAAATTTTAGTTGAGTTCAAGTCCATAGTAATTTTCCAAAAATTATGTTTCACTGTAACAAGGGAAGTTCTATATTTCTAATTATTGTTATGCTATCTTTTGCGCGTCTTTTACACAAAGTCGAGAATATAAATAAAGAATAGATTTAATATGCATCTTACTACTGCGTAGTGTTGGGTACCTAATTGGCACCCCTTGGTAAATATTTGTTTTCCGGTTCACCCCTTTTTCAGCTGGCTGAATTGAAACAATTATAACCACTGATTGACTTAGTTTGTATCGCAGGCACGTCATTTCTTTTGTGCATTATTTGAGGTAGTTTCCAGGAACATGTACAACCAAATTATAAATTAAACAACCCTTGATCTAGATGAATAGGTTTTTAGTAGAGAGTTGGTTAAATGTAAACAAGACTGATATTTGCGAAATAGGGGTGTGAAACAAGTCATGTGACAAAACGAGATAAATAAATGTTAGATTAATGAAAAGTGTTAGTTGAAAAGTATTTTATGACAGTGGAAGGATTACTAAATGAAAATAAAAATCATTCTTATTGAAAACCAACAAATCAGTCTACTTCATAAAATCAGAGATAAAATACTGGATTAATGTCGTCTGGTTATCAGTAAAATTACCCTTCCTAAATATGAAAAGTCCTTTATAAATTTCCGTCGTAATAAAATAGGTACAACATTAAATAATTTGGCATGTTCTAAATCAATAAGAAATAGTCTCGGTCACAATAACTGAAAACTAGTAATCCATCATTTTTCAGTCCTTTTTAACACATTTTTATGTTTCGAGTCTCACATGATTAAAAACATGTATAGAAACAGTTGATATAAGTAAAGAAAGGATCAGGAGCTGAGTCATAGATACGCACAATAATATATCCAATAAAATGGTCTCTGTTTATTTTTTTCCTAGGTCTTTTTAATCGACCAGTAGGATAGTCACAAAAAAAACCATCTATTGATGAACTGACAATAGCTGAAATGTGAGCTTATTATGGAGCTAACAATAACTTAAATTTTCTTTCTGCTGTTTGATTTCCTTCCTTTCGCACAGAGGTCACAATTTTCTCCTCTGACAATGACAGTATTGTTTCTGTTTTCCATTGAATGATTCCCCTATTGGAAAATAGAAATATATATTATTTCATGAATTGCAAACTTCGCCATTATTTATTCAACTTACCACTCAGAAGGTCATGAACGTGACATAACAGCCTGTAAATACTCATGTATTTATTTTGAAGAGTCGAAACACCGTTCAAACGTAAACAAATTCAATGGAGGTGATAACGATAAATTTTATTCAATCAGAAGTTGATGAAAAATTTTAAAAATGTAAAGGTGCCAAAGGTATATATATATATATATATATATATATATATATATATATATATATATAGATCGGTTTTATAACGTTCTCCGACGTCTTCCGATACCCAGTATCCATTCGCTACGGTCATTCCACTGGTCTTCTTCTAGCCCTCTTTCTTGCATCTCTTTATTAATGCCTTCTAGCCAACTCTTCCTTGGTCTACCTCTTTTCCTTCTTCCTTCGGGCGTTCATTCCAGTATTTGTTTAGGGAGTCTCTCCTGTATCATTCTCTGGACGTGTCCATACCATTTTAGTTGTTTCACTCTTATTTCTTCGACTATGGTTTGTTTTATACCCATAACTTCACGGATTCTTTCATTCCTTATTCTTTCTAGCCTAGATCTTCCAGCTGCCCGTCTCCAGTAATCCATTTCTGTGGTCTCTAGGGATTTAATGGATTTTTCTTTTAACTGCCATACTTCACTACCATAGGTAACAATGCTTTTAACTATTATGTTATATATCCGGTGCTTGTTCTCTTTGTCGATTTTCTGATCCCATAGAATATTATTTAGGGATCTACTAGCTTTTCTGCCCTGGATATTTTTTTTCTTTAATGGCGGCATCTAGAGTTCCGTTGTTGGTTAAACCTAAGTATTTATAGCTACTGCACGATTTTAGATTATGTCCGTCTTCCGTCACCAGATCCTGCTGTGTCCTGTCTATGCATATATATTCTGTCTTTGCTACAGTGATTACTAGACCCCATTTTTCGTATTCTTCAAAAAGTTTTCTAGTCATATATTCTAGGTCTTCCATATCTTGGGCCACTAATTTTTGATCGTCTGCAAAGCTAAGAGTATAGAGGACAGTATCGTTAAGTGGGATTCCCATATTTTTACATTTTTGCTTCCATTTGAGAAGAACTTTTTCAAGGAAAATCTTGAAAAGCGTTGGCTAAAGACAGAAGCTCTGCTTTAGGCCTTTTGATATTTTATTGCCGATTTTTATTTGAATATGATAATCATGATATAGTCCTTGCACTGCTTTGATTAAATTAGCGTTTATGTTGGTTGTCATTAATGCTTCCCAGAGTTTTAATAGTGGGACGCTATCGTACGCCTTTTTTAAATCTACATAGAGAATATGCAACTCCTTGTTCACCGCTGTCATCTTTTCTATGAGTTGAGTTAGGCAAAAAAAGGTGGTCTACGGTTGATCTCCCTGCTCTGAATCCGGCTTGCTCTTTTGCCTCACTATCTTTATATTCTCGCTCTATTCTTGTTTTTATTATTTTTCCGTAGATTCTGCTTATTTTGCTCATGACTGCAGTGCCAAAAGGAATAATTTCCATTCCTTAGGTATTTCCCCACTGTTTAGACATTTTTGCAATACATTGGTAAGATGTTTATACAACTTTGGTGTGCCATATTTTATTAATTCTCCGGGTATACCTCCAGGGTCAGGGGCTTTTCTGTTTTTTAGTTTGGTGCATACTTCTTTTACTTCTCTAACTGTAGTCGAATTGGTGATGCGGTCATTCTTATAGCAGCGTTTACCTCCGGTGAATTTATGTACGTTTCTCGGTCTTCCGTGAGCAAGGAGCTGAAGTATTCATCCCATTTTTTTAATGTAATTGGCGATATAATTTCTTTTTTTGTATTTTGCTGAAGCGATTTTAGGAGTCTCCAGCTTTCTGTGCTTTTAGCTCCTCCTATGTGCGCGTTTATTCTGGTGCCAAAGGTAAGTATTAAAAATGACAGAGGCGCCAATATACGATGAATTTACCATTGGCACCTTGTATGATAACTATGTTTCTAACTTGCACTTTCGCATCCAAAAACATAGACGCAAGAGGGATGTAAACTTGTTCAACTCCTACTATTTTGAAAGAACTCTCGCCACGTGCAACATTTTATGTATTAAAGCGTTCATATCCGTGGCTGTCAGAGATATTTAAGACGTTGGAAGATTAAGGATGGTCGAGGTAAAAATTAATATCGTTATTCCAACTTAAATTTTCAGCATTTAGAGCTCAGAGCGTTGAGAAAGCGTAGCAGGGATGGCTTGGTAATTAAACGAGGAGAAGCCAGCATTTAGCCATTTCTCTAGAGTTAACGTTTAGTGATTCAGTTAAGGGGACGACGAAAACATGCTACTTTCAAGATATAATTGGATTTATATTATTATTTCAATAATCAGCGTATTACATGGAAAATGTTCGTCTTTTTGACATATATTTAATTTGAAATAATTAGTATACTCCAAGTACGCAAACTATGCTCATTTAGAGCTTTTACCTAACTGCGTACACTTGGAGAATAAATACATTTCTAAATTACTTCCCTTGGTTCTTTGAAGATTCCTTGTATGTCATTATTAATTTTATTGTGACGTTATAGTCATTTGTTTGTTGTTTTTCCTGTCACAATTTCAAAGATCCCCTACACGGGGAAAAGCGAGGCAAATATACCTTTTTTATTTTCAATAAAACACATAATATACAGATTGACTCTAGAATATTTTCAAACGTATGTGCCAATTACTCTCATATACATATAGAGGTACGTATATTTTCAATTCAATGGAAATCGAAGTTCATTACTTAATGAAATGTAATTTAGAAGTTTTAAAGGAACTTTAAGTACATTCAATACATCCATTAGCTTAATATTTTTTTAATAATCTTTTATGTTTCATTAAAATGGAAGTAGATTTGATGAAATTGGAGGAGGTACATATTAAACAATGTTTCATTGATGTTAAAACAAAGAGTAACATTTTATTTTAAGGGGAGTTGTGCTGGTAAATTCAACAGAAACTTTCTAAGAGCTGCCTAAAGCTGTTTTGTTGTACTGAAACTCTTCAAGGTAAAGTGTATCTATAGAAATAATTCGTATTACTTGTACGTGACATTGAAATATAAATTTAAATGAGCTGTCTCACCAGGAGGATACAGAGTAGTCTCAGAGGCGTTAAATATTTAATTCTGGTCTTGTTGAGATGGAGCTTGAAATTAGAATAACTCTCCGAGGAGTATTGATGAAAAACACCATATGCATATTTACGAGTATATATAAGGACAGTAATCTTACGTATATTATGTGTAGGGGAGAGTTAGGAACAGTGGCCATGTTTTAAAAAAAAATTGTAATAAAAGCCAGAATTAACCTTTTTCTCCACCCTGATAGCACTAGGTGACAAATTCTACATTCTTCTCTACAGATATTCACTCTAAGACTGAAAAAAATATTATTTTAACTAGAATTTCGGAGTTACAAAAATTTAAAATAAAGTGGCCACTGTACCTACTCTGATGGTATACTGGCCATTAGGATATGGTACAGTGGGCTTTACTGTTTAAAAAATAGAAAACAATGCAAATGGGTGATATCTCTTAGAATAAAGATATATCATGTTAAAAATATGTCACAATAATAATAATAATAATGCAGATTAAATTTATTTAAAACACAACTGAAATGGACAAACTAGGGTAGAAAACAAGAATATAATTTAATTTACCCTCTAAAGCCATTCTAAATAGTCCTTTTTCTAATGGTGGTGCAGCAGTCATCCCTTATTAATATGATAAAGTAGTGGCCACTGTACCTATTACTATACCTGTACTTGTTTTTTGAAACAATGGGTAATTACAAAAACTATTTAATATAATATACTACCTGTTACTACCCGTTAATATTCTTGGGATGTTACTTGGACTGCCGTCCATTTGGGCACTCCGTTCCCGAGTTATGATCTTTTTAATTTTTAAAAATCTTGATTATTTCGATAATTCATAACTCTGGTCAAGTACGATGAATCGAAATTTCCATACAGGTTCTTTGCGGAAATTTCCCGTTCTTTCCAATGAAAATATCTAAAGAAAGAATTGGTCCATTTTAGACCATTTTTTGGACTTTTAATTTTTAAATTGGCCAAAAATGACTTTAGCCCCAAACGGATCGTCTTCTAACATGGCGCATTCCATTGCCAGTGCAAAACACTACGCGCAACCAAGTTTTTAGGATGGACCTTCTCAGATTGCCCAAATACCATGATTTAATCATTTTTTTGACGAAAAATCGAATTTTACAATATGGGTATTTCTCAGCGCTTTTATCGCGGGAAAATGTTAGGATTGATCGTATATTAAATATTTGCGCTAAATTTCGAATTATGCATGGGAACAAGGGCAGGAAAATGTATGAAAAAAATTTGAAAAAACCGATTTTGAAGGAGAAATGGATTTATTGAACCAGGATTTTTTTCTTTAATGATGAAAATGATGAAGAAAAAATCCTGGTCTGTCTCTGAGCCAACTGTGGCAACTTGTTAGGCCTCTGAAAATAAACATTGGACTTGCAGTAGAAGTAATCCAGCGGACTAAGGTCGAAGCATCGCTCAGGCATTTCAATTTCACCAATTTCAACAATTTCATTGTCTAATACATCTGCTAAGTCTTGCGTTAGTTGATGTCTAACAACAAAAACATAATAAGGTGAAGTTCCATTCTGCTGAAACCAGATAGTATTAGGAAGTCAAGTATTTGAGTTAGTTAAAATCAGCTCCTTAAAGGGTATCGGAAAATATACATGGCATTCTATTAAAAAAAAAAACTAACGTCCCCGATTTTTCGAATTCAACACCTATGACCATCACTGTATATTTAGTATTAATGTTAAAAACAATTGTTTTGGGTTGCTGCAAAGAGGAGGTTTCTTTCTTCGCCTCAAAACGTTAATTATTCTGCACTTGGTCGTTTCCGCCTCCCATTAACCTAACTTTTTAAATTAATGGAAGTCCCAATTGTACGCAAAGGCCACTTTTTGCGCCTTCTTTCCCGAAGGTGCTGTATTAGCGGAAAATTCAATTACGGTCCCGCCATTTTAATGCCGTTCTAGACATTTTTGTGTTACGCTTTATGCCTCTGGGCTTCCCAGGGCGATAAGCTTGTTATTTCTTTCCAATTTCACTCCGTTTGCAGTTTCGACGTTCGGAATAAAAAGTATACGTGTTCTCTACGGAAAAAAAACTGTTAGATAATGTTAGATAACTAAAGCCAACGGGCCAATAATATCGTGGCAACAATCAATTTTCCTCCAATCTCCTACAACTCAGCGAATTGTACTTTCGTGGAGAACTCGACGGAACTTTGTAGATACCGAGAATAACGCTGGATTTCTCTTCGTCGGCGTTGGCGTTGGCGTCGGCGTAGCGACCTTGGGTTGTCGCTGTAGCATCTCAAACATGCCATTTATAAACTGTCGTTGGCGCTCGCGTTTTCTTTTGTTTCATAAATTAAGATTATGTTAACCTAATCTATTTTGTTTGTGTTTTTCATTTCGTAAACATGGATTTGACAAACAATAATACCAAATTGATGGGATTGTTGTCTGTTAGATTATGTTTATACATAAAATCTTGCTCCACAATTATGTTAAAACATGGAAACTGTCTAAAATCATATGCTTAATGTCATTTAATAAAGCGTCATAAAAACGTGACTACATTCATGCGTTGTGATTGGTCACCCCGACCAATCACCGTGTCCGTACTACGAGTTTGCTACGAATGTCCAACGCCGAAACATAAAATTAACTTATCTCGAACGTCGGCGAACGCCAGCGTCGGACGTCAGCGCCGTTTATAAACGACTCTACCTAAAACAACTAGTCTACAGTACGTGACCCTTTTTTGGAATGATTAATAACGGGCTAATTTTTCGTAAGTAGCTTCAGTTTGATGAGACGCCCACAACCTCTCAATGACAATTCTCAACAGTGGCATTTTACGAAGTGTTAAAGTGGAAAACGTGTCAACCGCATGAAAATATAAGTTTGATTAAGGGGTAACGCCACTCTAGAATTTTCAAAAAAATCGTTTTTTATTTTTCTGCCTTAAACAACGCTTTAGGCCCTTAAAAATGATATCCAAGTGGTCTTATGGTGAATTTTTTTTTAAATGGGTTAGTTTTTGATTTTGCCGCAGCGTCTCTGAGCGTGCGTTGGGCTCTGCGGTAAAGTCCAGACGGCACGCTCGCTTTTATCCTACTTTCACTTTTCAAAAGGTGTTTCAGAGTCCCTCAGGAGTTCACTAGAGTGCGTAATTATATAATAAACGTGTATGTATGAGTCAGTACTGCTGTAAAAATTTAAGAATTTTAGTGCACGTAAAACTTTAAACGCGATTTTCTCAAAATCACTTATTTTTTACCTGGGAGAAAATATAACTCGGGCGCTATTGCATCTACCTACTTGAAATTTTTACTGAAGCTTTAAAATAACATTCTCTAAAGAAGTACGTAGCTGTTTTTTGTTTGAATGTAAATTTTTTTTGTTTTAAACAATTTAAGGCGTTGTTTTTTTCGGCCGAAAATCGAGTTTTTTCTTCATAAGTGCGCCATTTGCACAAAAATCAATTTAAAAACAAATCCCTACGTACTTCTTTAGACAATTGTATGTAGATTATGAAACTTTTTTACTTTTTTGTTCCAGGTCTCATAGCTTCGGAGAAATCCTTTCTCCCGCCAAGGCCTTTTAAAAAAAAATGACTTCAAAGATTGGTTATGTAGCCGCCATTTTGTACCAAAATATTAATACAATTTTTTTTTTCATACCTTAATACATGTCAAATAAACTGTTAAAAAAAGAAATTCGATTCCTTTTACCATAATCATCCAATAAATGATTAAAAATTGTCCTTTTTTCAGCCGCTAGAGTGGCGTTACCCCTTAATAACAATTAGCTTCCTAGTTGAATTCGAAGACATTCATACAAAATATTCGGAAAAACGTTTGTCCTACGAATTTAACAGTTTTGCGGAAGGGTCCTACACTATCAACATATTAAAATGAGCAGGTCATAAAAATGATTAATAACCGACTGAATTTTTTTACTACTGCTTATTAAATAATTGTGTAATGCAATCGTAATATCGTCCTACAAATCCAATGGCATAATTCCTTAGTCCTACGCTCGAAAGTTGTCGAGTTCATGAGGACATTTGTTTGATTGACAACTCTAGGACAATGATAGCAAATGAATGTTTAGGAAGTCAGTTACCGAACTACAACATTATCCTATACGAAAAGAAGCATGTGTCACTAGTCCGACGATAATAATAATAAATAAAATAACCCTTTACCACCTTACATGACAACAATAACAACATTGATTGAGCCCTGATGAAGGAGAAATAAAGCTCCGAAACGTTGGCAAAAAATCGAATAGTTTGTTATTTATTCCTGGACCTAATCAAACCAACCAAAAAAAACTAACAGAGAAGAGGGTCGCCAAATTCCCCACAGATATAAAAAATAACATTATTTAAAGCGGGGGTAGAATTTATTCCCTGTAAAAAATTCAGTTTTAATTTTTTTTTTGACGAAACGTTTAATGTAAATAGATTTTTTTATTTCTTCTCGTTTTTCATGAAAATTTTCGTTTTTAGCAAGAACTTTACACAAAAAACAGTCCATAATTATTTTTCGTAATTAATTTCAAGACTTAAGAAAAACGAAAAATAGGTTACTTGGTTATTTAATGGATGGCCGTCGGATACGCATTCGAATCTGAAATGCCAGCGAAAAACACGTGCTTGACGTGCTGAATGCATTCTCATTATATCTCATCAAACTCGACTAGCTTGCCTTGTGTAACGGTAGTTCGCATGATTCAAATTTAGGCGGCAATTTTGAAATTACCATTTAGCGACTGGCATCAATAAAGTACAGTATTCTCATTTTGTTCAATTAATTACATTAATACAATCGAAAAAAATATTGTAATTAAAATATTTACAAAACAATAATAGCATATCAACAAATAATTCAATTACGTTGAAAAAAAAACTTTTTTTCTGTCAAATTTGTAGGACAAACGTTTTTCCGAGGATTTTGTATGAATATCTTCGAATTCTACTAGGAAGCTAATTGTTATTAATCAAACTTATATTATCATGCGGTTGACACGTTTTCCATTTTAACACTTCGTAAAAAGCCACTGTTATTAATCATTCCAAAAAAGGGTCACGTACTGTGGACTATACTGTTTTAACTTTGGACGCGAATGACAGCGCCAGCGCCAGCGCGAACGACGAGTTTATAAATCCACAGTAACTTTACGACGATTTATTGTAAAATTTTGCTCGATTTCTTAAACTTTCTTGGCAGAGCGTGTTCTTATATTGTTACCAAATTGCTACTGTTCACATAAATACCACTTATTATGACGTTTGTATAACACGTCATGAAATAAAAAAAAATCGTATATTTTCGACAAAATGAAACACTGTGTTATATAGTGTTTCCAATCGCAGTTTAAAATGATATATGTATTCATCTCTATATATCTAAAACGTTGAAGTCAATGAAATCGGGTTGAGTTTGAAACCAAGAGTTTTACGTGCAATCCAGCGTGGTTTTTAAAATGTTTATTAATCGAGCCCGTAGGTTAATAATAGACTCCAGAACCGGTCTTAACGCAACTGGACTTAACGGTCTTAACGCACTCTTCCCACGTTCCAGCATGTGTTAAAGATAACGTAATTTACACTTCTTGTTAATATTAGTTAAACTGAGTTGGTCGATGCATCATTTACGTGTACGAAACGTCGAATAAGTTTGTAAAAATGTCGGGACAGCGTTCGTCACGTGTTACGGTGAAGTGTTGGATAAACAATTTTTTGTGCGACATCCTACTGACGTGGC
Source organism: Aromia moschata (assembly GCA_029963805.1). Lineage (NCBI taxonomy): Eukaryota > Metazoa > Arthropoda > Insecta > Coleoptera > Cerambycidae > Aromia > Aromia moschata. The sequence continues at coordinate 6,296,312 of JAPWTK010000001.1, forward strand.
ACGTAAAACAGCTGTTTTACGTGCCACGTCAAAAATAAAGCTCGTGTAAGTGGTGGTGTGAGTGTGCGAGACAGGCAGAGACAATTTAACTTGGATTTAGTTAAAATTATATCACCCCGAGTTCAGAAAATTTGTCCAGAACGCTGTTAGTGGAAAGTTTTGCCGATTAGTTGGGCTACAACAATCACCATCGCATGCATAAGGTAAGACCTGTTTAATATTTCGTAGCGTTACCGATAGTGATATCCTGGAGACGACCCTGGTAAAGTACGCATCTATTATTAACTCCGAGATCTATTTATTAATTCTTAAAGAGAAAATAGTCAAATGAGTGACGTATATATTATAACAAGACGTTTTGACTTACGTAATATTCCGATTGCGATACCTATTACTAACCTTGTTATTACTAAAGATGATGTTCAGGGATCATTTTGTTAAAATAAATTGAAAAAGCAAAAAAAAGTTTAGAAAAATTGACGTATAATTCGATAACATTCAATATATATTCGGATAATGTTCAAGATAATATCCGAAGAATAGTTTATATTATATTATTATATTTCTATTATATTATTATAGAATAGTTTTTATGAAGGGAATAGAGCAAATTTTTTATGTATCAAGAAAAGAAACGATTGTACTATTCACAGTGCTGGCAGGTTGATTCGTGCGCATATACGCGTATATTTTCGCGTGTCTGAAAAATCCGCATGTTTCTGCATCCAGTGTGCGACCTGGTTATGTTACGCGCGCCTATAGACAGCACCTGTTCGTGGTCGGTGCAGCTTTATTTACGAAGGAAATGCCGCGCTCTCGTTTTTTTATATCGTTTTAAACTGAGACTGGACATACGATAGTAGATATGTATTTCACATATCAAACGTTAAATAGATTACATTTACATATTAAAAATCTTTAAAATGTATCAAACATTAAATGTATGTAGGTGAAAGTTAATAAAACTGATGTGGGAAAATGTAAAGGTCATCTGTCTCGTTAGGGATTAAAAGAAAATCACACAAGCGAACGTAGACTCGTTTTTTAAATATATTTTATTGTTTTTTTTTTTAACATCAAAGTTTCTACGGGATGACGTTCAATTACTGATACTTTTATCCACCATTTCTTCTTTTCAGGTAAATTTGTAAAGAGCTGAAAATTTATTAAAATACTGATTGTGAGTAGGAGGATTTTATTGTTATCTCTCCTGATACTAACCTTCCACAAATAAGTAGAAAATACCTCTCTCACTAAATAGGTAGAAGGAAATTTACATTTTATCTTTATTGTTGCAATTTTGCAAATATGCACCTAACTCGCATAATGATAATGAAATCTAGGGAAAAATACTTAGGAAGCAAAGTACAATGTGTTTAAGCCAAGTCCTTCGCAGAGCTATAGCTGCGTTACATAAATTTGGATTACAACGGCAATATTTTCATCCTTTCAGAACTGATTTCAGCACGAAACATCTGAATACCTGATGTTTCTGCAAAAAATAATAAGTCTGACGTTGCTTGTTTTTGTGTGACAAAGGGCAAATTGAAACCGGACAATTAGTTTTGTCAGGCAACTATTTATCTTTTTGTTTGATATCTGCATTTGCATTCGCAGTAGACTTTGAATTTTATCCGCGTATGAGATTTTTTTTCATTCCTGATATTATTTATCAAAACTTCAAGGAAATCATTACAAACAAATAGGTATGTTGAGACAGCATTACTTTTGCACCGTAAAACTGACGTCAATAATTATTTCGCAGTGTGAGAATACTTTAGATTTATGTGTAACTAATTGCACGCTTTATGGCCACTTTTTCTTGCTTGTGGAATTTTATACGAATAAGTATGAAAATAGGAACTTCGTTTTCGAAAACACAATATATACATATTTCCTGTGTATAACTCCTATACATACGCATCGTTTCCAAAATGAATTTAACTTCTCTTTCATATTGGTATTGTGAAGCTTTCTGTCGATCAGTATATGGATTCAATTAAATATGGAACGTCTCGTTGTAATCCATCATCACGATGGTAATATTAACAAAAAGTACACAATCAAGCATTTTTAATTGAAGCTGCAGCTGTTTAATTAAATCAACTTCCATCGGCCGAAAGATAATTAGGAAAAAACGAATCGATAACAGGATATGGTTTTAATTAAATTCTTTCAAATCTTAATCCAATGAGTTTAGGTAAACGATTTTTACCACATATCTATATATACATATACAGTGAGGTCCATAAGTAACGGATAAATTCATTATCTACGTAATTTACAATTTATGAGTAAAATCTTGAAACATGTCAATTTTTAATTCTAGAATGACATTTTTGGGCATAATTTTATACGCCCCCCCTCCACCCCCTTGGAGTGACAGCTACCCCTTTAAAATTCTTAAATCGAACGAGGGTGCGTGTGATAGCTCATTTGAAAGGGTTTTTAATTCTCCATCCAGCAACATCAGATTTGTTTTAATTTCTATATTTTTTTTATTGAAATATATTACATTTTTAATGTTACTAAGTAAAGAAAAGAACATGAAACAAAACAGAAGAACAGTTTAAATCAAATGTTCAAACTGGGCGCCCGTTGATTTTTGACAATAATGGAGGCGTTGCTGAAATTCTTCTAAAACATTTTGTATTATTTCCGGGGTGATTTGATTAATTTCTTGCCTTATTCTGTCTTTTAAATCTTCTACGTAATTTGGTCTGTTGAAGTAGACGTTAAGTATCGATTTTAAGTAACCCCATAAAAGTAGTCAAGCTGGGTCAAATCGGGAGAACGAGCAGGCCACTCAATTTCACCGCGTCTACCGATCCATCTACTGGGAAAAACTTGATTCAGATAGGCTCTTACTTCAAATGAAAAATGTGGTGTAGCTCCGTCCTGCTGAAACCAAATATTTCTATTCATTTTATTGGTGTTGTCATCATCTGGGAAAAGCATTCTTAACTCTGAAACTAAGAAATTTTGCAAGAAATCCAAGTAACGCGTGCCAGTTAATGTGCCATCAAAGACATATGGTCCGATAATTTGAGAATTTATAATTCCAGCCCAGACGTTCACCTTCTCAGGATATTGAGTATTGGCCTCCATCATCCAATGTGGATTTTCTGTACTCTAGTGTCTACAGTTCTGTTTGTTGACTGTTCCATTTAAGATGAATTTTGCTTCATCAGAATAAAGAATGTTTTTTATAAATAAAGGATTATCTTGGCATATTTATATTTGCCATGATTTCGCAAAATTCCAATCGGCGATCAGGGTCATCGTCGTTAAGTTCTTGAACCAAATCAATTTTATATGGGCGGTATTTTTCGTGTTTTAGAAGACGCAATATGGATGTTTTACTAACATCATTATCGGCGGCAACTTGTCTTGTAGGTTTATGTGGATTATCTTGAATATCTAACAATATATCCAATTTCTGTTCATCGTCTAAAATGCGTTTCCTACCAGATTTAGGAATATCTGTGACATTTTCAAATTCACGAAATTTGTTTTCTATTCTACTAACCGTAGACCGGGAAATGCGGCGGTCAGGATATTTAGTATTGAATATTTCGCATTTCGCATACCTGCTTCTGCGTTCTTGTTTTATCGCCACATCCTAATAATATCAAAATTTCAATTCTTTGGGTATCCGAAAGACTCATTGTTAAAATAATAAGGAAATTTTATAAGGAAAAAATATTCTTCATTGCGCTTTATATACCGAAAATGCACAGGAATGGAGTTATATGCGAACATATGAAAATTTTTGTATAAATTGTTTATTTAAACAATGTTCCATACGGATGCTGCTCTACGGACCCCGCGCATTGTGTTCTATACAAAAAAAATACATACGAGACCGTCAAAACTAGCCCTATTTGTTTCAAGAACACGTTTTGATGATTTTAGCTCCCTGCCTACTGGATTATAAAAGTTAAAATTAAATTAAGAAATCTAAAATACCAGTAAACGTTAAAGGTCTGATATTTTCCGGAAAATGGGTCAATTTTTAATAAATAGTACTAAAATAATGACGCGTACCTCTGGAATTCCGTCCTTTCGTCACCAACAATTCCGTCATGCGACGAAGAATGTTTGTTCTCGTAATGTCGCCGCAACGGTCGAGGATTTGATGTTTACGATTGGATGACAAACTAAACATTGGGCTTTTCCGTCGACGTTAGTAAAAAAGATATAAATCCTCCCATTGGGAATTAAATGTTCTGGCTAGATTGCCCTGGCATTATGATGTCTACGAAGGTTTAGTCGAATATATTCTGTCGTATTGTTTTGATTGAGGAAAATGACTGTGGATCAAGAAAAACTCACAATAACATTATTTTCGTCGTCAAAAAAAAAATCCTATCAACTCCAACTATTGCCTCCACCTCCCTCCACAATCCGGAGTAGGTTAGAGTACTTTTAGGACTAAAAAAAAATATATAAAAAAGAATCCCCAAGTATTCAGTACTTTTCTCCATAAAGTCAGCCATATTTTTTTTCTAGAGCATTTAATCACAATTCTGATCCCGGAGATCGAAAGATCATCTCCGAAAACGTTAGGATAAGTGGTTTTTATTGAGTGAATTCATTAATTTCCCTTCGAGATTGGCGCTCCAAAAAGGACGAAAAATTGTGTCCGTTTGGGAGTTAATGGGTTAAAGCACTTTATAATATCAGTTACCGTGTGCATGCAAGTTCTGTGTCTTGTGACAATAGTTTCTTTGCCGACTAGTTGGGCTACAGCAATCACCATCACATGTATAAGGTAAGATCTGTTAAACATTTCGTAACGTTACTGATAGTGGTATCCTGGAGCCGCCTCTGGTAAATTAGGCATCTATTATTAACTTCCGGACTCTAGTGATTACATTTATCAATATGAACGTGAACGATCAACTAACCCGATTTGTATTTAGACCCGGAGAAATAGTTTTACCAGATATATTGATAAATTCCAATCAAGTTGGTTTCACGATTGTGGTCGGATTAATTACAACGATAGATATTATGATATAACTTCGAACTAAACAGGTGCTGCGAAATTATGTAGTTCTACTCGTATTAGTTCTGACTCTTGTATTTCCTGTTCATTGAATGAAATAGTTATCTTCGAAAACGGGTGTTAATTAATAAAATATTTGAAGTATTTGTAACGAAACACGTTTCGAACGAGAGACTGGTTCAACTATTTTCCAAATTTTTAATTAAATTTTTTTTATTGACCTCGGAATTCAAAGCTCTATCGGAATTTAAAAATACAAATTTTTAAAGTTATGTCGCTTGATCTAATACATTTAAAACACTTGTCGTTATTTTAAATTCTTTCCGTACAGCTAAAATAAAATACTCAATTTTACAGGGTTGTCAATCTTAAACACCGAAACGGGCATTTCCTCAACTATGTTGTCATCATCAGGAGATTATTAAAACGCATATGTTGAGTGCAAAAAACGCTGAAGTTTCCATTTCCCCTCTGACATACTTCAGTAAACCATGCATTAACAATTCTATTAACTTAACTCAAAATTAGTATCCACCTCGCAATAGTATCCTTTTGTTTTCTTAAAATATTATTGGTATAAGCAAAAACAACAGTCGTTTATTATTATGGTTTATGCTGTCACCACGTCCAATAAAATCTTGAAGTCGTCACCCAGTTGTGAGTTCAAACACTAGGACCAAATCAGTATTATCAATTCACACTCTAGCATAATGCACGACTGAAACATATATACCTATGAGGTGTGGCTATTAAATAACCGAACTGCTTTCATAACACTTTTTATTCGTTAACCATTACAGTAGCATCTTTTTCGCTTTCAATGTACCTGGCGATCTCTACAGCGCTCCATACGACTTTTCCATTGTTGAAAGCAGTGCTGGAAGTCCGCTTCGGTCAGCTGATTCAGAACCTCCTTCGCTTTTGCTTTAACCGCTTCCACTCGTATCTTGTCTCATTCAGTGGCACCGTATCTAACAAGCCTGTATCAGTGTCAATGTTGTTTAGAATGTCAGCACAAATGTTTGTTCTTGGTTCCTTTTGCTCGGGAGTGAGGAGTTTTTTCATCATTTTTACGCAAACTTTGCGCATGTTGAACAATTCATGCAAAATCTGGCGAACACATTCTTTGTCGATTCCGAGTTTTTTTCAATGGTTTCATCCGTTTTTGATATTGTCGTTTGGGGCGCGGATCGTCTTCGGTCGTTTCACGCCCCTCTTTAAACCGCTTAAACCATTCAAAAACTTGTGTGCGGGATAAACATTCATTCCCGTACAACATTGCATAAGCTTCTGTAAAAGTTTTCTCCAGTTCAACAAGAAACTTGAGATTAACCCGTTGCTCCATCTGAACACTTAACATTTTTTCGACGCGTCACTGGTGCGTAGACTAATTCAAACGTCTGCTACAGTCAAACCGAGCGACCAACTGGCTTGTCCAGCGAGCTCAGGGTGGGTAAAGTATTACCAGACACAGTTTTGATTAAACTTGTAGTGACATGCTCGCAGCGCGCTGATAGCAGCATCAGTGCGGTAATTTAATAACCACACCGCGTACAAAGGAAAACCTCATAATCGTAACTAAAAGTAAATATAGCGGAACGAAATTTGTATGGCCCTCATTCCTAGGGATTTATTAAACTTGTAAATTTTAGGCACATAAGAGACACTTCTCCAGAGTCGTTATCGTAAAAGTTGCGAAGATGCGAAGGGTATGACGCAATTCTCTGTTCTCAACTCATTCTGTTCTGGGTGGTACAACAAAACACTATAATCTCGCGTGTAAAGTGTAGATCATGAAGCATTTTATGGTTTTACACCATTCCATATACAGGGTGAGTCAAACTTAACGCGACAAACGAAAGGTACGGATAGGGCATGTTATTCTAAGCAAAAAAGTTCTAATAAACATGTGTCCGGAAATGCTTCCTAAGAACGCTACGGACGTTTAAAGATGGCCGGCCCAAATTGGTTTTCTTGCATTTTATTTCAAAAACTGCTTAAAATAATTGGTTTAACGTAACAAAACAAACTAAAATTTTACAAAAACTGCTCGAAATGTCCACCATCATTTTCAATGCAAAGTTGACATCTGCGAATGACTGATTAATTCACTCCGCTGCCTTATTAATTAAAAAGAGAAGCAGGCCTTGATAACAATTGAAAGTGTTTGTTTGACAGCCTTGTTTGACGTGTCGATTGAATTCAATTTGTCACTAATTTTAAGCTAGTTTATGAGTAAATTGCGGAAACATGCCAAATACCTACACTACAACTGAATATGCGGATATTGTGTTTGTTTACGGGTACTGTGATGGTAATGCGCGCGCTGCTGTGAATGAGTACGCCCGAAGATTTCCAATGAGAAGAGTGCCCGACAAAGCGGTATTTACTAGAACATTTCAACGATTAAGAGAAACTGGGACAACTTCTTCGAAATCGCGAGCAGACGGTATTTTTGCACCCCTTCATAATAATCGAAGAACAGAAAATATCCTAGAACACTTCGATCAAATACCTTCAAGTAGCACGAGGAGATGTTCTTTGCAATTAGGCTATTCCCAGAGCATTGTGAACCGAACTCTGAAAGCAGATGGTCGCCACCCCTATCATTTGCAGAAAGTTCAGAATTTGCTTCCTGAAGACCTACCTCGAAGAAGAGAATTTTCAGAGTGGTTCTTGGAACAAATAACAAACGATGCTTCTTACTATCGGAAGGTGATTTGGACGGACGAGGCAACTTTTACCCGTAGTGGTATCTTTAACCAACATAATGTGCATATTTGGGCCCATGAAAACCCGCATGCTGTAAAAGAACAACATTTTCAACATGAATTTTCGTGCAACGTTTGGATGGGGTTATGCGACGATACACTCATTGGTCCATATTTCTTGCCTCCAAGACTAAATGGTCCGGCCTTTCTTCATTTCCTGGAAAATGAATTTGAAGCAATATTAGATGACATGCCTCTAATTGATAGAGCAAACAGGTGGTTCCAGTTAGACGGTTGCCCAGCCCATTACACTCTACTAGTGCGGCAATGGCTTCACAACCATTTTTCAGGAAGATGGATTGGTCGCGGTCGAGACTGTCCCCGTCCTTGACCTCCGCGTTCCCCGGACTTAACCACTATGGATTTTTATGTTTGGGGCAGAATGAAGAGCAAAGTTTATGCTGAGCCCGTCAACGACGAAGCTAGTCTCCGAGCGAGGATCTTGCAAGCTGCCCAAGAAATACCACTAGCGGAGTATCGTGCAGCCGCGCAATCAGTCATTCGCAGATGTCAACTTTGCATTGAAAATGACGGTGGACATTTCGAGCAGTTTTTGAAATAAAAGGCAAGAAAATCAATTTGGGCCTGCCATCTTTGAACGTCCGTAGCGCTCTTAGGAAGCATTTCCGGACACATGTTTATTAGAACTTTTTTGCTTAGAATAACATGCCCTATCCGTACCTTTCGTTTGTCGCGTTAAGTTTGACTCACCCTGTATATGAGCTATTTCTAAAATTACTTATAGACGCCTTAATTTACTTTTTACCAGCGTATTTCATATTTTTTAATGGAGAATACGTGTAAGCTCTTTATTTTTGTTATAAAAGTACGACATCAACTTTCCAGCACCGTGCGAAGGTTAAATGTGATGCCAATCGACTTCAACTTATTGAGGCAAAAATATCATCGTGTGCTCCACAATTCTTAATCAGTTTCAGCACAAAAAAGGTACAAGGGACTGCTTCAACAAAGCTAAGTATTCCGAGTTCTTGTGTCGTAGAAAATTAACCTTTATTGAACCAAGAATGACAAGCGGACTTCTCTTTTTGCAGGCAAGTGTGCTTAGGACGTAGTAAGGATACTTTTTCAATTGCAGGTACATATTTATATATCAAAAGAAAATCACGTTTGCTTCCTTCATTGTGTTGTAATTTTCAGGGCAAGTATATATAATATGGAATTCGGCAGACGTAGATGGTTGCTGAGTACAGGTCAGAAGTTTAACATGACGTCAATACAAGGGGCGGATCTAGGACACCATGGATCCATTTGTAATTTTTTTTAACACGCGAATCAATAAAACTATATATAGAGAAACAAGAACTTACCAAGTAACAGTAAATACACTTTATCCAGAAGAAGTAATACAGCGTTTACAAAACATATCGCACATATTGACTGTTGACTGTTAGCATAAATCCAAAGTTCCCATTTATTTCTCAGATCTAGTTGGTTATGGAAAAACCATTCTCTTGCCTAATCTAATGCTTTACTGTCTGACTGATTAATTTTATTATTGTTTTTATTTATTTTTTTATTTGCAATTCATGTCAAGACACCAAAAAGTGTTTACACACGTCAAAAAAAAAATATCAGTGACTCTTACAAACATGCAGATTTAAACACATAAATTGTATAAATAAAATAAAATACAGATAAAATAACCATAAAAGGTGAGCGAAAAAAGTAATAAATAAAAATACGAGTAGGATAAAATGGTGTAAAAATAAAAATATTATAATATTAGTAATATAAAACATTACTTGCAATTATGTTTGGTTGCAATTAATTAATTTGTTAACAAATGTAATATCGGTCAGTCCTAAAATGTAAAGATTTATCACGAATAGTTGGGAACTTGAAAGGGAATGACAAATTGACTTCGACCAGCCTAGAACCCTAGAAGTTTTGGGTCCACTTAGCTTGTAATATAATGATACTGATTCATGTAATGAATGCTAAATAATTAAACCACACTAGGGGTTCTACGACTTACGTTGTACATCTTATTTTATACAAATATACAGGGTGTCCCCAGATTGAGTTACGTGTAGGTGAGATGGACTAAAAATTTAATTTTTCGACAAAAAAGTCATTCTTCTTAAAACGATTTGCTTGTCTTGAAAAGTCCAGAAAGTTTGTTGTTTGTTCAATTTAACATACAGGGTGTTTAAAAATAGTATGACAATAAGAAATACTACCGATACCATAACATTTAATAATATTAATTTTATAATGTAAGCATTATTTGGAATTAAAAATCAATAATTGAAATTTGAAGCGCTTTGTCAAACACAATGTCAAACAATAACAATTGCCTTATTGATGGCTTACTGGCATTTCAAATATTCTAATTAGGGACTTTGAGAAGAAATAGTGTAAAGACAATCTGTTACCTACAGTGTTGATTGACTAAATGATTATCTGGACGTGCTGTTTCTCCAAAATAAATGTTCAAATAATATTTTTGGGGGTTTATGATTTCTTATTGCGCCTTTAGTAAACATATTTTTTTAAAGGAAAATTGCTATACTTCAAACCTAATTATAACAATGATAAAAATAGCGGAATCTCTTCAAAATACTTAATAGTGACTGGTAGGCCATGCTTTCATATTTGAGTATTAAATTTAATTGCAAACAATTTTTCTTAATAACTATTTTACATAGAATTAATATTTAAGGTACTTTACTCTTCATTAATATTGAATTATTCATATTTTTGAACACCCTGTATGTTAAATTGAACAAACAACAAACTTTCTGGACATTTCAAGACAAGCAAAACTTTTTTATGAAGAATAACTTTGTCGAAAAATTAATTTTTTTGTCCATTTCACCTATAGGTAACTCAATCCGGGGACACCCTGTATATAATGATTCCCATTCAAAATATTTATTTCATATTCAAAAATCCAAACAACACATTTTGTCATATGATGCAATGAATACGCATAGCTGTTAATGTAATCGCTACTTATTGTAATCAGGACTTTGTATTTTCTGCGATCTTTTCTACTGTCCCAATTTCTCCTACCGGACTGATAATAGATTTAATTCCACAGTTTCGTTTCTCCTGTATGTAAAAGATTCTCCTGTATGTAAAAATGAAAGTTCTGTAATTCGCATTAAATTCTTGACACGCTTGACAATAAACTTTGTGCTGTCGTTAGATCCGTCAATAAGTATTTAAGTAAAATACGGTAGCACGAAACTTTTTTGCTTCTTTCTACTTTCTTTTACGGATCTTGTAAAGTGGATTGTTTCTTTGCGTACCGTCACTTTGTTTTTGTGGTCTCTTTTATACCTGCCATACTCTACTTTATCATAAAAAAGTTTAATACTAGAAAAGCAAATTAGATGAAGCAACCTTGACTTGACATTACTAAGGATGGCAAAAACGGAACGCGGCACAGAGGCGTACGCATCAAAATAATAATACACAAAAATAACCAGTATACTTTCGCACGTTTGCCATATTTTATTATGAAATATCACACTACACAACGTATTGCGTGTAACGGAGGTTGTACAACTCCAGCAGTCACCGGACTCCTGCAATCGAATCAAATTAACCTTTAGACTGCCGGCATTTTTGCCTTATAAATGGATATTTTTGAGGGGCAAAGTTTATATATGTACATATACACGGTGGAGACTTTAACTGGAATATATTCGCTAGCGGGATGGTGAATGATTTTTCAAAAAATTCCCGAGACACGTCAACTTTTAAATGTATTTACCTACATTTTGCAAGTAATATGAAAAATATAGCCCTTCAGGGGTGGCTGAAACCACCTCGACATGATTTTTTCAAACGCAACCCAACGGCTTGTGACCCCTCATTGTAAAGCTGGCGGAAAGAGGAATCCAACGCACTGATCAAATTTTAATTTTTAGTATGTTTGTAGGGTTGCATACAATTAAAACGTAATTTTATAGTTTAATTTATTTTTAACGCAACAATTTCGTACTCAAAATGTGTGTTGTTTAGTTTTGGAATGTAAACCTTACTTTTCATATGTCCCCACAAAAAATTCCAAGCAATTTTTTGCCACAACTGATATTTGTTATTTTTTTGCTAGTGTTTTTACACGGCCGCAAAGAGTAATTTAGTTTGTATGCTGTATTCAGAGTTTGAAACGAAGTGTTATTTCAAATTGGTGAAAATGTCTTATTTAACTTAATCATTAAAAATCGAAATTTTGATGATGATTGGATATGATGATAGGGCGCGAACTCAATGCGAAGTTGTTCGCTTGTTTCGAGAAACGCATTCTGACTTGCCACCACTAAGTCATCAAGGTACCATTAGTAAAATTGAGGCACAATATCGAGAGGGGTCATGTCAGGAAAGTACCGAGTAAGAGGCAGGCTGTTGTTGATGACGACACGAAGTTGAATTTGTTGCTTGCTCTAGAAGAAAATCCAATCACTCCAGCCCGTCAACTGGCCCGTGATAGTAATCTTAATCACAAAACAGTTTTAAAAATACATACTTAAATATGAGAAAAAACGCCCATATAAAATGCAAGCTGTTCAAGAGCTACTTGAAGATGATCTAGATCGACGGTTGGACTTTTTGCGATTTATTGATGACTTGTATTGATCAAAACCAGTTATCTTTAGAGTGGATAGTTTTCTCTGACGAGGCTACTTTTACATTAAATGGGCACGTAAATCGCCAAAATTGTCGTTACTGGGCTGAAGAGAACCCCCATTGGATGAGGGAACTTCATACTCAGCGCCCACAGAAAACTAATGTGTGGGCCGGAATAATACAAGATAGAATTGTAGGACCATTTTTCTTTGATGACACTCTTAATGGAGCAAGATACTTGCGTTTACTCCAGCACGAACTAATGCCAGTGCTATGTCATTTATTTCCAAACCCCTTAAACCCTAACTTGACCGACGAGAGGTAATGGTTTCAGCAAGATGGGGCCCCACCACACTATGCTGCCATTGTTCGTCAGTATCTGGACAGAATTTTTCCCGGTAGGTGGATTGGGAGGCGAGGTAATATTGAGTGGCCAGCAAGATCTCCAGATCTTACACCACTGGATTTCTTTTTGTGGGGACATCTTAAAAGTAGGGTTTACATTCAGAAACCCAACAACATAGCAGATCTGCAGGAAAGGATAAGAGAGGAAATCGGAAAAATAACACCGCAAATGTTGCATAATGTAAGGGACGAAACCTACCACAGACTGGAATGCTGCCAACAAGTGAATGGTGCACATTTTGAACAATTGTTACGTTGAAAATAAATTTAATTTTTAAATTGTTTTAATTGTATGCACCCCTACAAACATACTAAAAATTAAAATTTGATCAGTGCGTTGGATTCCTCTTTCCGCCAGCTTTACAATGAGGGGTCACAAGCCATAGGGTTGCATTTGAAAAAATCATGTCGACGGTGGTTCAGCCACCCCTGAAGGGCTATATTTTTCATATTACTTGCAAAATGTAAGTAAATACATTTAAAAGTTGACGTGTCTCGGAAATTTTTTGAAAAATCATTCACCACCCCGCTAGCGAATATATTCCAGTTAAAGTCTCCACCGTGTATATAAACATCTAATATATCTAGAGTAGTTGCCGAGGTCACGGGTGGCTCATATATGAGCCAGGCCGGCTGGCAACTGTCGGGCCAATGTTAAAAATTTTCAGATTGTGTAAATTACTATATATTTATTTTTAACCGAATGTGCTTGATATTATAATGTAATAAGCTACCAAAAACACTCTGAAATATATTTAGTCACGAATAAAACCATTCAAAAACGTGAAAAAAGCGATCAGTTACACTGAAATAATATTTTTTTCTTCATCCCTAGACTTACATATTTTCATACGTATATATTTTTATACTTATATATTTATATAGTTATAGATAGAAATTCGATGTTTTACATTCGAATTCAATCGAACACATTATATTCAAGTATCGCAAAAAAAAAGTAATTCAAGTAAAAAACTAATAATTATTCTATGTAAAAAGAATTTTAATTTGAAATAACCCATAAAAAAGCCAATAACCGTTCAATAAAGAATTTTGAAAATATCACCCCTTTCGCTAGGGGTGGTTTCGGCGTCTCAATCAATTGCGGAAAATTTTAGGGTACATTTTACAGATTTTACAGCGTGCTTCCGAAAAAAATCGTGTAAAAAAGTCAATACCCACCTAATAACGAATTTTTGAAAATTTCACCCCCTCACTAGGGGTAGTTTCGGCATCTCAATCAATTGCGGAAAATGTTAGGATGCATTTTACAGATTGTATAGGCTATTTACAAAAAAAAATCAGTAAAAAGTTCAATAACGAATACAAGTTCAATAACGAGTTTTTAAATACTTCACCCCCTCGCTAGTTTGGGTACCTCGATCGACTAGAAAGAATTTCAGTTGTATCCTTTAGAGATCAGAGAGCCTATTAAATGGGAAAAAATCACTATAATATCTGTATTCATCACTAAAACTATTATTTTATTACTGTCCCATATATGAGCCAGCCGGCAGTCTAAAGGTTAAAGCGACCCCCATCACATGCTACACGAGTTCGAATTGTTAGTACTAATTTTGTTATAGTTTTGTCCTTGTGGTACTTGGCCCTGTATATTACTAGCGTGCATATGCAGAAAGAAAATTACTTATGAAATAGATTCAGTAATTCTGAAACTAATTTTTTTTTACAAAAACGCAGGAACAGGTAAATAATGATTTTAGTTATTACTAAATTTGATTTATTCTAAATGCTCGTGATGTCACCAGTTTTTTATTTATGACGTCATACGCATTTTTAATGAAATTATATGTTTATTGTCATTTTTGGATTTCGGATTTACAACATCATCGTTCATTCAAACCGTCTAAATTATTAGGCTTTATTTTAGAAACTTGTTTTAACATAAATTATTTTTTTAATAACTCCATAGAAACAAACCATTCCAGAAAATATCATCTTCCAATCCACCTGTTTTATTAGTTTCAAGTGAAAAACTGCAATGTATTAAGAGCAAACAATCAGTAACTATTATCAGGATCACACCCTTTGACACTATTTTAAACATTTTGTGCAAAGACCTCAGAAAAAATGTTTTACAGCTTTGTAATCACTGAATTTATTCCATAAGTACGTAGTTTCTACAGAATAAAGTATTTTATTAAAAATATGTTTTTGAGGAGACATTTCTAGAGATTTAATTAAAATAAATAGATTAGTAATTGATTTTTCATATTTATAGTTCAAATACCTACCTGTATTATTTAAATCCCCATGAATTGAGCTTTCTGTTTTTTTAATTGAATTAGCAAGATTCATATTAGTTTGTGAAAACTCGCAGGATAAAGTATATTTACATTAGGCAAAACAGTTGTGAGAATTGATAGTACACAGTATTTGTCTGCAATATTGAGTTATTGCTGCCATGTATTAAAACAATGGATCGAAACTGTTTACATGCAGGCACATACGAAATTTTTGCATATTCTATTTTACTTATATTCTTTATTCAAGAGTTGATGAAAGCTATCCCAGTAAAAAGGACGCTAAAAAAACTCAGGCATAGGCTTCCATCTCATTTTACATTCGACATGGCTTGGCGGAAAATAAATTATCCCATTTCTGCTTTTACAGATTAGTCAGTATAAAAAAATTTGAAACAATTTTAAGCTGCTGGAGGTAGCTAGCTAATAATTATCATATTTCAGAAGTTTAGGAATATTTTTTTGTTCATCGGATACCGGAACTTTCTGTATTATGTACAAGGTGTGGCTATTTACTAACCGAACTGCTGTCATAACACTTTATATTCGGTACCAATTACAGTAGCAACTTTATCGCCTTCAATGTACTCCCATTGACGATCTCTACACCGCTCCAGACTTTTCCGTTGTTGAAAGTAGTGCTGGAAGTCCGCTTCTGTCAGCTGGTTCAGGACCTCTGTCACTTTTGCTTTAACCGCTTCCACACTTTCGAATCTTGTCTCCTTCAGTTTCACCGTGTCTAACAAGACTGGATCAGTGTCAATGTTTTTGATGCTTTTTGCTCGGGAGTGAGGAGTTTTGACACCATTTTTGTGCAAACTTTGCGCATGTTGAACGATTCATGCAAAATCTGGCGAACACATTCTTTGTTGATTCCTGTTATTTTAGTAAGCCTTTGGATGCTTAGACGACGATCTTCGTGGATTACTTTACCAATTTTTTCAATGTTGAGGGCCGTCCGGGGCGCGGATCGTTTTCGGTCGTTTCACGTCCTTCTTTAAACCATTTAAACCATTTAAAAACTTGTGTGCGGGTTAAACAATAATTTAATAATTTTAACATTACATAAGCTTCTGTAAAAGTTTTCCTCAGTTTAACAAGAAACTCCCGTTGCTCCATCGTAACACATTTTTTTCGACGCATCACTGGTGCGTAGACTAATTCAAACGACTGCTACAGTCAAACTGAGCGACCCACTGGCTTGTCCAGCGAGCTCAGGGTGAGGAAAGTATCACCAGACACAGTTCTGTTCAAACTTGTCGCGACACGCTTGCAGCGCGCTGGTAGCAGGATCAGTTCGGTTATTTAAGAGCCACATTTTAACATTTGAAAGAGTAAAATATTACTAAGTACATAATTTAAAACTTAAAACAGGTGCCATTTTGTTTTACAAAAAATTGAGACCCCGCTTGATCCCGAATACAATAATATAAGATATTTGGTCCATACTCTGTTGCCAAGTTCAGTAATTTGTGACCATATACGAAGTTTTCTCAAAGTATCACCCTGTATGCTGGATACATATGTGAAAGTTAGAGCTGTAAGTGTGTAAGTTCACACCATCACTATTATTATGTCAAATACAAAAGTGGTGTACCTGTTGTACAGTCCGACAAAAAAGTCAGCATCAACCAAACATGCTGATGAAGAAAGACTTTTATTTTTAGCAAACAACCTACATATCTTCGTGAATTGCATGAGGAGTACAAAAAACTCCCTTTAAGCCATCAATTGAGACTGACCTAGTCAGATTCCAATTCAATTTGCAAACCGCAACTCACCTGAGGAATGCAGAACATCAGACTAACTGCCCACGCTATGTACACCATGACCCTTGACCTCCTTGACGTCCACGAGCAATATGTCAGAGGGTAGCAGATCGCCTGGTGCCTGTCAATGGCGGTGGCCATCAGGACGTACGAGCTCAAGTACGGCCCTAGCGTCTGTCCATATTTCACCAGCTTGCAGAGGAAGTAGCCGCCATGGAAACGGTAGGTGACTTCCCACGCTAGCTGCGGCAGCACGCTGAGGAAGGCCGTTATGAGGTCGGCCACGCTGAGGTGCAGGATGAAGAAGTACATCCGGGAGAGTTTCTTCCTTCCCGCGTACCTGCAATGATGAACGACTACAAGATGTAACGTATTTTTTTAACGGCTTTTGTCTCCGTCGGGGTGAAACTCACCCTTAAGAGTTCTCCCACTAACCCCTGATACACCTACACAGTTCCCGTGCCCTCAGAGATGCAGAATTTTTAGTCAGCTCTCAAACCTGCTGACATAAACTCAGTTGATGGCTCGGATTTTTAGATTCTGCATTAACCCAATAGATGTCATTATCTGACATACTTATCACATTACTTTAACAAATTACTTCATTATTTTATATGATACGAGGTGAGGCTATTAAATAACCGAACTGCTGTCATAACACTTTTTACCAGTCATTACCAATTACAGTAGTAACTTTTTCGCCTTCAATGTACGAGTACTCTCCTTGGCGATCTCTACATCGCTTCATACCACTTTTCCATTGTTGAAAGCAGTGCAGGAAGTCCGCTTCTGTCAGCTGGTTCAGAACCTCCGTCGTTTTTGCTTTAACCGCTTCACTACCTTTCATCGTTACACTTTCGAATCTTGTCATCGCAAGTAATCACCGTATCTAACAAGTCTGGATGAGTGTCAATGTTGTTTCGTCCGTTTTTGACGTTGAGGGCCGTCCGGGGTGTGGATCGTCTTAGGTCGTTTCACGGTCCTCTTTAAACCATTTAAACCATTCAAAAACTTGTGTGCTGGATAAACATTCATTCCCGTATACATCTTTTAACATTGCATAAGCTTCTGTAAAAGTTTTTCCCAGTTTAACAAGAAACTTGAGATTAACCCGTTGCTCCATCTGAACACTTAACATTTTTTTCGAACCGTCACTGGTACGTAGACTAATTCAAACGACTGCAACAGTCAAACTAAGCGACCCACTGGCTTGTCCAGCGAGCTTAGGATGGGGAAAGTATCACCAGACACATTTCTCTTCAAACTTGTCGCGACACGCTCGCAGCAGCATCTGTTCGGTTATTTAATAGCCACACCTCGTATATTTTGATAGGTAAATGTGTAAATCGTGAGATGGCCTAATACAATGTTGTTTACAATTTGCTCGTGAAAAAAAATCTATCTGGTTTTTAAACATTTTCTTGTTCAAGATCGCCAGTCATTAGATTCGGGCTATTTTTGAATTTATAATGCATTTAATGAATATGATATACATCTAGTATTTAATTTATACTCGCTTTTAGACAGTGCCTATTGGCATCTAATTAGGAACTTGACAACCGAGAGCTATATAAAAGTGATTCAATATAATTTATAATAACTCGTATATGCAGAGGCTTAAGAAGGGTAATAGGTTCTGACTGAAATCGAAGGGAAAACGGTAATTCCTCAAGCAAAATATAATAAAATTGAGTTTAGTTACACGGAATGTCAGACGTATCTGTGAAATATGTATAGGATGTTCATTTATATTATATTTACCTTCATGGTCTATGATACCAGATGGAAAAAAAATACATTAATGTTTTTAAAACGTTGACTTTTTAAATTGAACGCTCTATATATTCTTTACTTTGCGGCAAGAACCCTTCGCTCTGGTTTCATAAATATACTTTATTGATATTCCATTTAAAAACTTTAGGGACGCTAATTGGCGCCAGTGGTAAATTTTATAAAAAGTGGCGCCAATTGGCACCAATGGTAAATGTTGTAAAAATTGCGGCGCCCATGGTAGTTTTATTAAAAATGACGAAGGCGTCTATTACAAATTTTATTATAGGCGATGGACGCGACGGTAAATTTTATTCAAAATAACGGTGGAGCCAGTAGTAAATTTTATTATAAAAGATGGAGGCACCGATGGTAAATTTTATTAAAAATTGCGGTGACGTCAATGATATATTCTATTAAAAATAAGGCGTCTTGAAGTAAATTCTGGTAAATAGGACAACGGATTTACAATTGGCGTTCTATCAGATTCAATTTTTCATCGTCGCTTTCATAATTTTTTTAACAGTCTAGAGTCGTGTAGGCAGGTGTAAAAATATAAATTAATGTCCTATACATAACAAAATAAATTAAATTTATAAACCATGCTTTGTTTAATTGTAGAATAAAGAGTAAAATGTCGATTTCAGTATTATCAAAACTACTACAATCCTCTCCTACAGCGTTACAAATGCTCTTAATTATCTTGAACTGTAAGTGTATTTATAAACAGCGCTAGTAGGTAACGGAGAGGGTCCAAGTTTATCTTACTGTGGAATATTAACTATTGCTCCCAGATAATCCAGTTATAATGCCGTAATACGTGACCTGCCCCTATTAAATGGCCTGTCATTAATTAAATGTTCAGGGCAAGTCAATAACGGTGAAATTAGTTTAAAGATGAGACCTTGCATAGAAAATTCATCAGTTTCCAACTGTGTAAAAACTTTAGCGACATTTTCTTACGACGTACAGAAAAATTCAACACCTAACAGATATTATAAGCGGAGGTACAAAGAAGTTAATAGAAAGAAATAGTTGCCACAAAATATATTTGTTAAATAAAATCTCAGATTAACATTATGGGGGTACATCATCCTAGAGGCCGAAAAATAAAGCAAATTTTGGGATTTTTTTTTTCAAAGAAACTAAACAAGATATCGAAATTCGGTAAAAAAACATTTACCGTATTGAAGTGTGTTTTTAATTTTTTTAGAGCTGTCAGAAACAAAATGGCGGCTTTTCAGTAGTTTGCCCAAGGCATCTTTTTTTTTATTGCTCCATGGCCGAACCGATAACTCCTGCAAATTTAAAGATAGAGCGAGGAAAATTTCGATTTAGTGTGATATCAGGCTCAACAGTACGTAGGATTTTTTTTAATTGTTTTTTGCATCTATGCAATATAACAAAAAAATCCGTACGTACTGTTGTGGAGAAACTAGTTTTGAATATTCTGTTAAAATTTCAAGCCAATCGGATAAAAACTGTTCGAGATATTGGTTCGGCCGACTTGAAATTTCACGTTTCGAGAAAAACGCGTTTAAAGTTTTAATCTGCAATGCCTGCACCACAGCCGACTTTAAACAAGCCACGAAGTAAATGTGGCAACGCCGCGCCACAGCTACCTTGGAGTCCGGCAGCGACGATTTCAGCGCGCCTTTTTTTTAGTCTTTTTCGATTTATGTAAAAGTTCTCATTATTTTTGCATGAAATTTTTACTGCAGATACGCACGACCAGAAGCTACAATTTAAGCAGAAGTTTCTGCGACCATTAGAACCCTCGATTTCAAAAAAATGGGCATTTTTCATCGGTTTTTATTTTTTTTGTGTAAAAACTTCTGAACCGATTTGGATCAACAAAAACTATTTTTTTCGTTTTTTCAAGCGCTACAACATTCTATTTTTTTGTTTTACGAAAAAAAATTACTTTTCGTCCCTTAATCCGCAAAAAAACGGTTTTCGGCACTTTTATCGATTATTTTTTTACTAAGGTTCCTACATACCGATTTTATCCAAATTTCTTTTCATTTCTCCTATCCGAGTACTTGTATTATGGACAACAACCCACCAGTTTTTAATAATTTCGTAATAATTAACGTTTTTCATCATTCAACAATAGCAACCATGAAAGATTTTAGTTATAATGACACTGCTGATTTTTTGGAGATTATTAAAAATTGGTGGGATGTTGTCCATAATACAAGTACTCGGATAGGAGACATGAAAAGAAATTTGATAAAATCGGTATGTAGGAACCTTAGTAAAAAAATCGATAAAAGCGCCGAAAACCGGTTTTTTTTGCGGATTAAGGGACGAAAAATATTTCGTAAAACAAAAAATAGCATGTTGTAGCACTTGAAAAAAACGAAAAAAACTAGTTTTTTGGTGATCAAAATCGGTGCAGTTTTTGCACAAAAAAATAAAAACCGATGAAAAATGCCCATGTTTTGAAATTGAATTACAAGGGTTCTAATGGTCGCAGACACTTCTGCTTTAGCTTAAATTGTAGCTTCTGGTGTGCCCATCCCAAAATTTCATGCAAAAATAACGAGAACTTTTTACATAAATCGAAAAAAACTAAAAAAAAGCGCGCTGAAATCGTCGCTGCAGGACTCCAAGATAGCTGTGGCGCGGCGTTGCCACATTTACTTCGTGGCTTGTTTAAAGTCGGCTGTGCCTGCACCATACAATTGACCTTCGATATTGACCTCCTTCTCCTGAATTTCTTTTCTTAGTGATTTTGAGTCGATCCTGGCCTTTATTGCTTCATCAGACAAGGACAGATGCTCCAATTCTCGATACCAACAACGGTACCTAGATTGCGCTCGTATAGAGCAGCGAAAGAGATCACGCTAGATTCAAAATTCGAGCCCTTACAGGTTTCTCCCATACATA
The DNA here is from genome assembly GCA_029963805.1 of Aromia moschata. Classification (NCBI taxonomy): domain Eukaryota; kingdom Metazoa; phylum Arthropoda; class Insecta; order Coleoptera; family Cerambycidae; genus Aromia; species Aromia moschata. The sequence continues at coordinate 6,317,793 of JAPWTK010000001.1, forward strand.
AAACTTTTCCACGTAATTTTTACGATGTTAAGGGACATTTTAAGCAAAAAAAATCGATTTTCGAAAGTGCTAGGGGTGGTGTACCCCCTTCAACAAAATGTCTCGATATAAATCAGAGAAAGAATTAGAAAGAGAATAAGAAGAAAGTTAAAACATAAAATATGCAAATCCAAGTCTCATCCTCAATACCATCATTTATCTATATAATTCAAATAATTTTTTTCTTTCATTAAAGACGCTACAAATACTTATCTAATAATATTATTAACAAACTAGACTTAAGGGGGTATTCTAGTCTAAAATTTGAAAAAAATCGAATTTTTTTTTGTTTCATATTTCCAAAGTTTAGACATTCAAGAATATGCCCTTAAAAAGGTTTTTCAAAATTTCAATTATTTTATGAGTTACAGCCATTTTTGTGACGCGGCATCGGCTCCGGTCCGACCGGAACAAATGAACAATAGACAGTAGACGCTGCCCGAGTACTTACGAAACACGAAACGTATTTAGTCGGAATCTTTTCGTCTTAGTATCCATTTCAAATTAGTTTTGAGCCAGTCGTCAAGCAACGTGGACGTGCTAACTGAGTAAAATTGCCGGAAACTTGTCTCAAAACTTTAAACGCGTTTTTCTCAAAACTACTTTTTTCGAGTTGGCGTGCACGATATATTAAGTTCTAATGAACCGGTTTATTTGAAATTTGGTGTGAATGTTCTTTATACATTCCTCTATCGCCTCAAGCACGCTCAGATCAAAATTTTTAATTTTACTATTTTTAAAAAAATCGGAATTGTTAAAAAAACATGCAAAACTAAATTTTTTTTTCAAACGGCCGCCATTTTTGGACCCCCCCCCCCCACTTTGCCAGCTTATAACTTTGTCAATTTTGAGTCTTGTTTTTCAGTTAATTTTTTCATGTTATTTTAAAATATCAATAAACAAATCATAAAAAAATGGATAGTAAAGATATTTTTTGTTTCGTTTGTACTGAGCTTCAAAAACCGCCCGAAATTCATGCCTTTAGACTAGAATACCCCCTTAATTTGGCTCAAAATAAAAAGAATTTGCCACGTGGTTGTTTCAAGCAATCTGTCTCAAGTTTACCTCATTCTATACCCCATTATAGCGTGACAGCTAAATAAACCTATTAAATCCACATCAGCTAACAACTGAGAAGCATCTCAGTAAAAACATTTCCTTAATAAGAGCGGAATTTAGTCTCGTTTTATGAAACTTTTTCACGGATTTCGATCATTAAAGAAAGATTACGAAATTTAAAAAGGAAAAGGCGTCTGAAAACATAAATTTGTATCAAGCAAGTAAATTCACGGATGGTTAGTTTGGAGAGAAATGATCCCCGATTTATAATATACATGATTTATTGGGTCCACACATGATATCTACAAAAAAAAAATAATACGCTCCCTGCCGGATTAGTTTTTTTTAAGGAAAATAAATAAACCTTGTAAAAAATTACGACACGGAAAACTCAATTTATATCTACACCATAGGAAAGTGCAAGATTTCAAAGCCGAGCATTAATAAATAAGAAAAGAATAAACTCTTCAAATAAAGGGAACTGACAGAGAAATATTATATCCTTAGTTGCCAGACTGATATGTTGTTTTAAAGCTGCTATAATTTATTCTCTGTCTCTTCTTCTCTTTTATTGTCTGTCTCTGTGTTTACATCAATAGGGAACCAATAAAATTATGTAGGCGGGACGCCCCGCCCATAAATTATAATGCGCACGTGTGAATTGCATTCTTCTCTAGACTCTAACAATAAGTACAATAATCGAAATAAGGAATCAGTTTAGCCGTGTTTGCGTAAATAGAATGTGTGGGTTCAACGAGACGGCTGCCCGGTCCACAACAGCCGACAAGTAACAAATTTCTTGGAAACCACATTTCGTGGGCGACTTATTAGTACTACGGGCACAATTAAATGGCCACCCAGATCCCCCGATTTATCGCCCAACGACTTCCTTTGGGGATATTTAAAACAAACTATTTACGGACATGAACATGAAAGACCACGAAATTTAAATGATTTACGGGTCAGAATTATACAAGTCCTAAATAATATTTCCCCTGAAGTGTTAGAACGCGTAAGAACTGAGTTTTACGATAGACTAGGTTTTTGCGAAGCACAAAGGGGCGACATTTTTGAACCACTTATTCAATAGGCATTTTTTCTTTCTTTCGTATTATAACCGGGTTGATTTATATTTTTTTTTTTTTATTTTTTATAGAACTTCAATTTTATTTTCTTACAGACCGGTTAATTAAGGAATACAAATATTTGAAAATAAATACAATTATGTTCGTACACTTCTTTTAAGTGTATGGGATAATTGTAAAAGTCAGAATTACGTAAGAATTTCGTTTCATACGGCTAAGTCATGTGCACGCCAATAGCGGCGAAAAAGTACTGAGTTCCACTCCACTCAAATTCAACGAAAGGCGTGTAGGCAATATCCCACCCCACAACCTGTTAGGTTATACGTTTCTAATAGGTGCACAAGCGTGAACCACTGTAGCATCTAACTGTCTTTGTCTGTCCTTACTGGTGTCTTTTAACTTAATCTCTTCTACACATGTATCGCCAATATGTAATGGCGCAATTTCCTACCCTAGTATAATATGTGTATGTTTATCGCCTTCGCAGGTTCAGTGCAATGAATCTCGCATGCAGTGTGACCTAGGCGAGTTAAATAATGAAAAATTCGTTTATAAAGATAAAGAAATGAGTTGGTAACCGTGGCTTTTGTATAATATTTAAAACAACAGTAATTAATAATTCAATAACAATACATTCTACTTATTCGGGGTTACACTCCAACTCTTCAATTGATATTGTATACAGTACGCGTCACCCTAATGCGTACATAGCAGAATGAAGGAGAATTGATAAGTTAATTGTTAAGAAGGGGATTGATGAGTATAACTTCTTTGTTGAATATACCTCACAACCACCTAAACATGAGGTGGTAACTAATCGCGATCCGATCGCTAATGCAGGCGTATGCTAGGTATCCGGTTTGCCGATGGAGCTCTTTGGGTAATTAGTAGAGACAGGATCATTTTTGTGCATAGGAATTTCAAAACAATTTTTTTTGCACATAAAAACAGGTGTAAAGTTTATCATCAATGGCGGATATCTTGCTTTCAAGTTCGCTTCGGCCCAACCATTTTCGGTACATAGCTTCGTGCTAACGTGCATAAAACTGACAACTTGTTTGACCCACTATATGAGTCGAAACACCTGCAGTTTTTAGAAGTAGGTCCGGCTCGGAATCGTTTCCTAAATACATCATCATTTCATAGAACCTCAAATATTACAGAGCACTTTTAAACAAGGCCCCAGCATGTATTGTGTGTCGTGTTGCGCGGTGAATGAATTTTGAGCGAATGAATCCATTAGAGTCAACACTTGAAATGAACTATTGTGTGACGTCATATGTTACACAAGGTTACATCAGTTATTACATATTACAGGTTACATACATATAAATATTTTAGTTATCTGCCTAATTTTACATTGAACATTACTAATATTGAACGAACGTTACATCTCCTATTATTTCTACGTGTTGTACTTATTTCTATATATTTGAACTTTAGTTAGCTCCTTAGTTAGATAGTTAGCTCCTTAGTACGTTTATTCGAATATTCACTATTGTATTATGATGTATTTTCTGTGAACTATCGCTTTGCAATAATAGTCCGACTGTCCGAGTGGAATAATAGTCCTGAGTCCGAGTCTGCTTCGACCCGCCGGAAGTTTGACTGTTCGTAGTTTCTGTCTTCTTTCGCTGTTGTCGCATCAACATAATATTTCTATTAGACATTTTAAAATTATTTCACAGCTCAACTCTTTAAAGTAATATTCGCTGTTTAAAATTGTTATACAATAGTTAAGTTGAAACAAGATAGCAGTATATTTTATATATTACACGCCACACAGTCTGAAAATGAAATTGGCTAATATTAATTGATCGTACATCAATGCGTTTTAATAAATATAGGGTTTTTATAAAGACCTATTATGCAGTTACAGTTAGATCTGGCACCGTTTAGATTTCCACTAAGAAGAGGACTGGGTTGTTGTACGTAACTATGTAAATTCGCATAACTTTGATAAAAAAATGTACCATTTAATATGTATTTAATATCCATCTATGTATGCAGTATGGTAACTCGTACTTATAAGATGATGAATGTATTCCAACAGTCTCGAAAAAGATAGGTTGGTAGGTGAGCATACTGTAGAGTGGTCTCCCGTGAGGACATCCGCCTGAAAATCACAGATGGACTGGACTAATGTAATTCAGAACATTATTGAGGTACGTTGGACACTTAATTTCTTGTCACGTGGGAGGATTGCAACTTGAAAATTGAATCGAATGCTGGAACTGAAATGTACAGCACACCAAGAATAGATTTGCCCGCGAATTGCACTAGAACAACCATACTAGAGATATATGTCAGATATCCATAAACAAACAATAACAGACTGTATTTCTCGGAGCGTTCACGTCCGCAGCTATAAAAGAAATGAGCGCAGTTTCAAGATTTGTCTGCTGCGGCCAGGGGCAAAGCTGTGTAACATGCTGTGGTCAAAACTAAATGCAAATGTTTAACGTTGGAAGAAAAATCTTCGTGGCTTTGCCAGCCAAAAATTTGGTGTACAAAAATCGATCTTTGGTTCAATAAAAAAGAAAAAGGGAATGACATTGGTCGAGTTCATCACACAAAGCGATCACTGAGCTATCACTGGTCATGATTATGATATTTAACCGCCACAATTCTGACTGATACGTAGCAATCGCTCAAGTATCAACAGATATTTTTTGTGAGAAAGAAAATTTATGATACATATATTGGTAAGCGATCAGGGATCGGTAGCTTACGTATTTATATTTGGTATTTATAATATATCGTAACTGATCGTCCATAGATCACTCTGTGTGATGAACGCGATCATTGGAAGCAATAAATAATAGTTTGAATTTGGAATCCTACCGAACGACATACGTAAATTAAGTAATGAGACTGGCAACGTAGTGCCTGATCACTGCGGAGACGGAACTTGGAAGGGCGGTAGTTAACATGTAATGCACCTTCAGTACAAGTTTAAACTTGTTAGAGTCATTAATTTTGAGCAGCGGAGTGCTATCAGGTTTTGCTTAAGACTTGGACACAGCGCAATGGATACTTTTGCAAAACTTCAACACGCCTACGGCGGCAGTGTTTTTTCAAGAGCCCAGGTTTTTTGGTGGTTTAAGGCATTCTCAGAAGGAAGAGAGTCGATTGAAGGTGAACCACGCAGCGGAAGGTTTTCATCTTCAAGAACCGATGAAAATATCGATAGAATACGGGATCTTGTGCGTTCAGATCGTCGGTTGACGACAATGATGATCGGGGAAGAGTTAAATTTGAATCACACCATTATTCATCAGATTTTGACTACGAATTGGGGATGGGATGAGAACAATCTACTCAAAAATGGTTCCAAAAAAGGAATAAAAGGACATCAGGAGAGAAAAGTGTCTTGACTTTTTGAATTGATTAAAAGTGATGCCCATTCTATGGAACGTACCATTACTGGTGATGAGACTTGAGGTGGAAGACTCCGGTGGGAGACTCCGGGTGTTTGAATACGACCCGGAAACCAAGCGCGAAAGCATGGAATGGCACACTTTAAGTTCTCTAAGACCCAAAAAAGTAGAATGTGCAAATCGAAGATCAAATGCATGCTGATTTGTTTTTTTGATAGCCACGGAATTGTCTACAAAGCGTTTGTGCCTTCAGGCCAAACGGTAAATTAACACTTTTACAGAGAAGTTCTTGAAAAACTTCGAAAGAGGGTCATTTGTGTGAGATCAAACATCAAGAACAATTGGATGTTGCATCACGACAATGCACCTTGTCACACAGTCTTATTCTATTCGTATACATTTTTTTTAAGAAAATCTGTTTACTTAATTTATACACATCGAACTATAAAAGCATCATGTTTAAGTGTTCCAAATTTCAAGCTGTCTTTATTTAAAATACTACAAACTTACAAGGTTTTTAAATAAATTTTGTATATAATTTGGTAATCATTGTAATTTTTTGCATGACCTTCGATTTCAAGAACAACACCGAGTATAACTTTTTCGAGACTTTGGGAGTACACTATACAGGGTGAGTCAGAAAGAATGGGACAAAACTAAACTGGAGATACTAGACACCAAAATATTATGATCGAGTTCAACATGCCTTATACCAATGTCGCTGGTTTGAGAGATACAGCGTGTTCAAAGTTTAAATTTTATTCTGAAATTTCTCAATAATTAAGAAAGTTTTGATAGTACAAATCTGAACATTGGTAGTTTTATGTTTTTTGGTGTGAGAATTACGAATTTTAAGCTTATTTTGACGTTGCTCCTAGAGGGCGCTAGTTTCACCGTATTATTTTGGTAAATTAAAACATATTTTTTTTATGTGTTGAGTCATGCGTAAAGTCAATAATCTAAAAAAAAACCGCTCAATTCTACAGAGAAAATGTACTCTTGTTTAGGTCGTCTAAATATATCGGTTTTTAAATTATTTGCATTTAAAAGTTTCAATGTATTTTGTTGATTTTTTTTTCAGGCGCTGATATTGCTATATTTTTTTTAAATAGGCTTGTGTCAACATTTATTGAGAAATTTCAGAATGAAATTGAAACTTTGAACACGCTGTATCTCTTAATTAACTTAACATTGGTATCTCTTAATTAAATTAACATTGATATAGAGACATCCAAAAAAAACGTCATCAACTCCGGCTATGAACGAGAGAGATGGGAATAGCGGTCATGTCTAAGCTTTTCGGTTATGTCAAGCCTTTGACAAGTGACTGTCACAGTTTGTAAAATAAACTATGGCTGTCATATGATGTGACAGTCTTGACAAGTAAATAAGGTTATAAATTCGATGAAGAATAGAAATACGTCTTTTTTTCTCGGCCAACTTTGATGACGTTTTTTTTTGGATGTCTCTATATAAGCCATGTTGAGCTCAATCATAATATTTCGGTGTCTAGTATCTCCAGTTTAGTCTTGTCCCATCCTTTCTGACTCACCCTGTATAAAACACGCACGTACGTAATACGAACCTTCTTCGGGTCCAAAGGGCCAAGAGCACCGTACTGTTCCCGATGACCGTGACGAGAAATATAATGGCTAGTGTGGCGATCTCCACTCGTGCCAGACTCTCATCGCGATCTATTAGCGAGTTCTCGATGCCGACGCCGACGTTGACCTCCCCGTTTTTCGACAGGTTTTCCGCTGTGAAGTTCATGGCGGGATCGCTTCCGGCGTACATGTGAAGAGAATCGCGTCCTACTTAGATCTGCAACAAAGGAAACGCAAATAGAAAACAATGAAGCTGACCGCAACAATATTGAAATAGGAAATGTCCCCAAAGTATGCCGGATAATAAACCCAGAATCTCTGGAATTATTACTTTGGGAACTGTACAGTGTGTCCAATTTAAAGGTCTCATGCATAAATGCGATACAGTATTTTTTCCTCATAAAATAAAACAAGCAACAGTGAAACAGAAACGTTCTTGTTGTTCCCGCTCAAATATAAGATGGTGATTTTCGTGGGTCCATTGTTATGGCGCACAGTGGGTTAGAATCGGAAAATCCTGGCCAAAAATCGAAAAACCAAGTTCGTTATATTCTGTTTTAATTCATATAGCTTTGTGAAGCAGAGTTTCCTGCGTTTACTACTGAAACGACAGCTACCTAGGTTTTATACCTGCTGTTCTACTTCAGTCGGAAGTTGGCCACCTTCGAGTGCGTAACGGTACGAGAATCGGTCCCGAAATACTCAACGTTCGTGTGTTGTGAATTTTTGTTACTACAAGGTGTATTTTCGACTTTAAAAAAATTGAGGCTACTCTTGAAGGGATGTAAAATATTATCTATGCATTGAGATTCAAATTTTTGTATTTCTTATTAGGGAAAATAAATGATAACTCTGCGCTTATAATACAAACGCGCATGTTAAGGTAGCGAAACAAAAGTAGGAAAATAGTTTGTCTCTACAGATCACTAACACTAATTCACAATTTAACATGTAGGAAATATTAGTGGAATAAGAAATTCATAAAAATTGGCTGCTCGAAACTGCTCATTTCAGTGAAATATGCAAAAATAGAAAGGCGTGTCCTATAAAGCGTTCTCGGGGCATTTCTAACTGTACCTGCGTCAAAGCAGGTGTTCATCCCCATTACAATAGTAAGTCTCAACCAAGGAGGGAAATGTATATAGGTACCTGGTGTACACTATTGACCAGTGAAAGGAGAAATATAGGGTGTCTCAATGTTCCGTGAAATATTTATTTTTTATTTTATACTAGTTAACCTAATCCAACTTAACTGAGGTTCTCTGCGATCAATTTTTAACACAAAATAATGTTAGTAACCTAATGTAACTTAACTGAAGACACGTTGCGTGCAATTGTAGGTTCCAAAAAGTTCTTACTTTTGGCCCTCCATTTCTTCAGGGAGTTAGATTAAAATCTTATTAATGAAATATATAAATAATCTTATTCGAATCAAAATATGTAGCTTTTTAAGAAAATTTTACTTCCGGGTCTAAACCTGTTTTTTTCGGTAAGGAGATTTAGTTGAAATTATATAAACAGAAAATATCAATGCTCTAATTTTGACCATAATAAGTACCTTTTATCGCGAAAAAATGGTTACATGCGGTTGCTGCCGGTCCGCCATTTTGTTTCCCTTTCGAAGAGAGTATTAAATTGAAATCTAATTTACAGAAAATATGAATACTCTAATTTGGATTTTTTAAAAGTTGCTTTTATCGCAAAAAGCGTTTACTTTCGGGGCGCCATTTTGTTTTTTTTTTTTTAATATAAAGTACAAATTTGAAATCAGCGACCCAAAAAACATTAAATTCGATATAGTTTGACTAATTTCCTACCTTTTTCGATTTTTGGCCAGGATTTTCCGATTCTAACCCATTTGTTCCATATACCAGTTGCAAAAAACTAAACCTCGTTCCGCATCTCCAGGATGCAAATTTTGTACGATTTGCATTTTGTAAGGCCGAAACTTATATTTTCTCTGCATGAATTTGAAGGAGCTGCTACAACAGCTAACACGTTAACCTCGTCATTATCGCGATTTTCCTTATTATTCGATTTTGGTCGGGGTTTTATAAAAGTTGCATACTCCAATAAATTTGTTTTTATTCTATAGAAGATGTCGACTCAATGTGTTTGCTCTATTCTGAGAAAAGGGACGATAGGAGACAAGAACCGACTACGCCACTGGATTCTACATACTAAATTGTATGGATGTACGTTTTTATATTTCCATTAAGATGAAAGAAGAGTAAATTAGAAAAGTGCAAATTTTAAGTTTCACACTGTATCTCAAAAACTAAAAGGGCTATGAAAATTGGATGGAAACTCTGTACAGTTATGAAGATTTTATTATTAAGAAAATTACATTAGGTACTGTCATTGTCCATGATCGGTGTCTTTGCAGTAAGGAGCGAACTAGAATTAATGCTCTAACCATATATCTAAGAGGTGTGTAAATTAAGTAGAAGGTTGATTTTCTTATTTTTTATTCGAATAGGATTACAATTCAGTATTGTCTCCTTCAAAATAACTTCCTTGGGAAGTCACACGGCGCTGGAGACGGTTCTACCATTCCTTATAGCAGTGCTGGAATTCATATACTTGAATAACCTTCAGCTGGTCGGTTACAGCCGTTTGAATGTTTTCCACGGTCCCAAAATAACGTCCCTTGAGGTGATTTTTCAATCTCGGGAAGAGAAAAAAGTCACAAGGACTCAAATCAGGGGAATAGGGATGTTGAAGAGCCACAGGAATGTTTCTACTGGCTAAAATATCGTTTACTGTATGGGTGTGTGACAAGGCGCATTGCCGCCATGCAGTGACATCCAGTGGTTCTTGATATGTCTCACATTGTTGAGGGTCTCACACTCATGACCCTTTTTCGAAGTTTTTCAAGAACCTTTCTGTAAAAGTTTTGATTTACTGGTTGGCCTGGAGGCACAAACTCTTTGTGGACAATCGCCTGGCTATCAATAAAGCAAATCAGCATGCGACTCGCTCATAGTTGCTTTTTTTGGGTCTTGGAGAGCTTGAAGTGTACCATTCCATGCTTTGGTGCTTGGTTTCTGGATCTTACTCAAACACCCACGTCTCATCACCAGTAATAACACGTTCAATAAAATGGGGATCATTTTCAGTTGATTCCAAAAAGTCAAGATACAGTTTAAATCTTCACAAGACAATTCTTCTCATTCTCAATTTGTTAGTAAAAATCTGATGAACAGGGGTGTGAACAGAGGTGTGATTCAAATTGATCTCTTCCCCGATCATTCTTGTCGTCAACCGATCAACTGAATGCACAACAGTCAAAACACTCTTCCTTCTGAGAATGCATAATATTATAATGCCGGGGCTCCTGAAAAAACACTGTCTCCGTAGGCGTGTTGAAGTTTTGCAAAAGTATCCGTTGCGGCGTTCAAGTTTGAAGCAAAACCTGATAGCACACTGTTGCTCAAAATTAATGCCACTCATTTTTATAACGCACTAGAAAAAAACCGGTTTACGAAGAACAAATAAATAACTGTAACAAGTTCAAACCTGTACTGAAGGTGCATTACATGTGAACCTACCGCCCCTCCGAATTCCTTCGCAGAGTTGCCACGTTGCCAGTCTCATTACTTAATTTACACACCTCGTAATATCAAAATTGATAGCTGTAGAAGATTGAATGATGACGGCTCGTATTTTTTTTAATTTCCAAAAGCCTTACCAAAAATTTCATGCACAAAATTAACAGTTATATTTCTTTTTTAAATGAACCTGCAAGTGAATCATCCTGAAAAAAATTAAATAAAAGATACTGATTCAAGGCCAAGATTTGTTACGTAAACGGATGAAATAAACAGGTTCATTTAAACCTAGAAAATTCCTCAATGACGCATTTTAGAGAGCACCCGGAATAAATTAAAACGAGTTCACCCTACTGTATAATTAAAATCTTCTCACGTATTCTGCTGTCTACTACGTGTGAGTGGATTGTTTCATTTGTACATAATATATGAGAGGAAACTAAATAACATTTTTAATTGAAAAACCGCGCCGACTGTTGTACATATGTAAGTAGTATAGCTATCCGGTTCCTGGGACACTTCGATGGCATGTCCATCCGGAGCGACCATCCAAAGGGGTGGTTCTGTGAAGGTCATACAAGACGTGTCACGAGGCTGTGCTGAAGAAGTGGTTGTCAATGACCAGAGGGTGTACAAGATATGCAGGTGTGTAAAAGAGGTGGTCGACAATGACCAGAGGCTGAAGAAGTAAATGAATGACGTCAAAGCTCGGTTAGTGTGAGCTTTAGGAGCTTAATCTAAGCTTTGTGTATATTGTCACTTAAGATTTTTACCTGTACAAGAAGTGGTTGGCAATGACCAGAGGCTGCTGAGTAATTTTTATCGCTTTTACAAGAAGTGGTTGACAATGACCTGTTGACTTGGTTGGCAATTGTTGGTTGACAATGAATAGAGGCTGTTGAATTGCAATTGCAATTGTTAATTAGTCTTTACCTGTGAATCTATTGTTTGGAAAGGTTATCTTAAGAAGTCATCAATGTCCAGAGGCCGTCGCATAGCTCAGACATGTTTTGTTTTTCCCCGCCTAGTTTATCCCTGACGTGTTAACCTTTGACCTTGTTTTTCTCGCCTAGCTTATTGCTGACGTGTTGTTTTTGAATATACATTTCTTAAATAAATTATGATGTGTTAATCATGCTGTGTCAGCTAAAGATAAAATGCATTTTTTCTATTTATCTTTGATATATAAACGTTGTTAAAAGTTGTGAAATATTAGTTTGATAAGAAGTGTATGTCAATGACCAGAGGGTGTACCTGAGATGTACCTGTGGTGCAAGAATGTTTTGTCAATGACCAGAGGCTGTAGCTGAGATGTACCTGTATTTTTGGTACAAGAAGTGTTGGTAGTAGCATTGAGTTACATGAGATTGTTGGTACCTGTGTGTTACCTGTGATTTTGGGTACCTGTGTGTTACCTGAAATTGTTGTTACCTGTACAAGAAGTGGTAAACGATGACTACTGTGTTACCTGTGTGTTTTATGTATATGTGTCCGCTGTTGAAATATTCAAGCCTCATTTATCTCTGCGAATTTTAGGGACGCGATTTATACCTGGTCGCGTTTCGCTCAATAGATCAAATGATCCCTTTTTGTGACATAATTGACTGGACAGCTGCCTGGTGCTGTAATAAACACAAAATAAATTAAATGCGTGAATCCACGATTAAAGTAAAATATTAAAATGTTGTTCTATTTAATGTTTCGGGGATTTGTCAAAGTTCGTGTACAATTGTTCAGAATGTCAATAGAACGCCAACGGGTAAAAAAATTGTAGGTTTGGCGTGTGGGGGACACGCTCTACCCCTATACCTCTATATTAAGATCTACCAACCCTTCTAAAATTTTTAAATGTAGTCCAATTTTCATGATTTTTTTTAGGTACCTTGATCTCATAAAAATATATTGAATGCATTCTCTATGCATGGCATGGAGTAAAGTCACGGCCAACTACTTTTCTTCATACGAAAAATCAAGCAGTATCGTTACCGATCTTTTTAGTAAATATTTAACAAATATTTACTATATTATTTACAAAGAACAATTCCCCCCCCCCTTTTTTTCTGACGTATTAACTGTCTCAGAATGATATTCAAAAAGAATTTTTTTGGGGGGGGGGGGCAAACTTTTTAAAAAATGTTTTCAACTTATTTTCCAAACATGTTTCACCGGTCTAGAACGTTCGAAAAAGCCACTCTATTGTATTATTTCAGTTTTATTGGTAGTTTTCGTCGGTACAAATGTTAAGTTAAAAGTTATTATTTCTCGAAGTATATATAGGTGGCGTTATTCAATCTTAGAGAAGCTAATAGAACGCTACAATAGGACCTATTGTATTTATATAATCGTATTAATTATACGATTAAACACGTTTTCAAACTTCAAACGCGTTTTTCTAGAAACTGTTTTTCAAATTGGCGTACAACGTAGCTAACTCAGTTTTTATCCGATATATTAGAAATTTTAATTGCAGCTTCTGATTGCAGGGTAGATTACACAGCCACACAAAAAAAAGTTTCTGACCTGGGGGTCTCACTATGTTTACTATATGTTTTTAGGGTCTCTGAATCCGAATCCGGGGTCAGTTTCATCCCAGCACGTCTGGGTTCGGCCATAACCTCAAAAAACACCCTCAAATTTGCTATATCCGTTAAAACCACAAACCCTATGGCGGAACCCAAACGTGCTTGGATGAAACTGACCCCGGATTCGGATTCAGCGACCCCAAAAACATGTAGTACTCATAGTCAGACCCCCACGTCAGAAACTTTTTATCGGGTTTTAGGGTTATGGGGTTATGTGATTATGGGGTTATGTGGTTATGGAGTTATTAGGTTGTGGGGTCATTTAGTTATTGTATTATAGGATTATGAGGTTTTGGAGCCATAGGGTTTGTGGTTTTAACGGATATAGCAAATTTGAGGGTGTTTTTTTGAGGTTATGGCCGAAGCCAGACGTAATGGGATGAAACTGATGACCCCGGATTCGGATTCAGCGCCCCAAAAAACATATAGTAGACATAGTGAGACCCCCAGGTCAGAAACTTTTTTTGTGGCCGTGCTTTTTGTGGCAATTGAAGTTGATGCCAATTTGCGAATTTAAAAAAAAATAATTAGAAACTTGGGTACTTCCAAATAAAAACTATTGTAGATAAAGAAAAAAAATAGTTTTTGTTTCTAAATGACGTACGAAGACTACTACAGTGTACGCCGATTTCCTCCTCCAGAAAAATTTTGTTTCATGTTACCTGGAGCTACGTCGCCATTTTGTAACTTTAATGTATATAAAAAATACCTTTGTATACATTGATACCCATAAAATCAAGCGTAAAATTTCATTTTGATCCATTATATACCTAGGTATCGAAAAAAAAATTCCTAAAAAAAAGCTTCATTTTTCATTGCGCCTGGGTAAGTTTAATGCCATTTTGATGACTGATTGAAAAAAATGATATTAAGTATCTTAAATTTCAATTTTCTCGAACATCCTGCGTTTAAACCCAATGGAAATGGTACAATACAGTTTATGGTGGTATTGAATAAGAATCAGATGTCAATTATTTAGGCACAAAAAAAATCGTAATAGTAGTTTTTTATTTTTCGCATGACAAAAGATCTCCTAGTTGGCATGGCAACTACTCCATGAAAATTGGACTACAAATAAAGACTTTAGAAGGGTGGATAGACTACAAATACAGATTTTCGAAGGGTGGCTAGACCTTAAGTGGGACACCCTGTATTGTTGGATTAATTTACCAAGTACAATTATTTTGGGAGAATTTTGAGGTTGGTTATATGATTTGGACAATGCCATAAAATCACAGACGACTATTTTTGTTTTGATTTAACCCAAAATCGTTTACCTTTAATCTTACTTTTAATCGTTTACCGTAACCTTTCGTTGTTTCATTCTGAAACAACTATGAAAAAAATCTTGTTTACCATAAATGATACCAGTGAATCTGGAGGTTAAAATGTTGAAATACAGAGTACCAAAAGTTCTCAAGCCAATACACTTTTTCTTTCATAAATCAAGAATACAAAATCGTATTAAGTTCATATTAATGAGTACTTTCGTAGCAGCTTAATATTCCAAAGTGAAAATAACCACATTTTCCACAGGGGGCGACACGATTGACAATGAGCTGGACCATTTTTCCAGAAACTTTTTTATTGCTCACCACACTATCCTATTGTGAGAAATTTAGATGACGTCTGTTTAAACTGAATTGTATAAGACCTTGTTTTTTCTATTTTAACCGATGGTTTTCGAAATAAATACATAATTATTCGTCCACAACCGTCTTCCTTGTTTAGGTATCACCTAAACCAGTTTTTTATTGTTTTTAAATAAATATATCAATGAGATTAAATCAACGAAAACCTGTCTTTGCGGTAATTTCTCTTCCAATGAAAATAAACGATGAATGGATCTGACTTGGAACGTAATTATGAATTCATGAGGAATGGCAGAATGTACTAAATTGAGTAGAGAGATTCATTTTTACGTTTTTCAATTAATAATTGAGTTTTTATATTCAGTGGATGTTTCAAAACGAACGTTATCAATTAATCACTGATTAAATCAGTTCCAAATGAATCCAGACTAAAATAATTTAATATATTTAAATGAGGTTATATGAAAAAGGCAATGACAAAAAATATTCAAA
Organism: Aromia moschata; assembly: GCA_029963805.1. NCBI lineage: Eukaryota > Metazoa > Arthropoda > Insecta > Coleoptera > Cerambycidae > Aromia > Aromia moschata. The sequence goes on from JAPWTK010000001.1 coordinate 6,333,177, forward strand.
CCGTTCGACATCTTGAATTTTTAGCACAGTTTGCCTAATAAAGACTACAATAAAAATTAAATAAACAGTTTTATACAAGGCCAAGTTAGCCTCTGGTTACACTCTCTTGATTTCACCAATATACCTAATCCCTTATAACAGCACATTCAACCAGACAATATTTTTCAAAATGTGTTTATTAACATGTTACCTCGTGGGATCGTTAAGATCAATAATCGGCATCGTTATTATTTAGGAAATAAATATAAATCAACCAGCATCATTATGAGGTATGTTCTAAATTCGGAATATATATGGGAAATTTTACGAAGAAATAAACATGTCTGAAATATCCAGTTAGATAAAAAGATTGTAATCGAGAAACTGTTGCTGTTGCTTTCTTAGGTAATAGGCAATCCTGTGAGCAAACTATATAAAAATATACCTTTTTGTTTTTATTAAACTATATTTACCATATGTGGAAACATCTTTATTTGCTTACAGAACAATGATCAATGGTAAATGCAAAAACGTTTCAAACATAAATATTTATAGTCGCGTGCTCAGCAACAACTTTTAACACGACACGACGAATTCCCTTTAAGGCAAAACCACGACCATTTTGTTGCTGATTTTTGTTCCAATGATCTGTTCTGGAAGACAACATCATCTTAAGTCCAATCATTTGCAAGTTCTTTGAGTTCTGCTAATCTTAATTCTTCAGAAGACATTATAAGAACGAACACGACGCTTCTGCGACACCAAAACATAAACTGAATCTGAGTAATACAAATTTTCTTCAACACATGTTTCTGATAGCTCTACTGAGGGCATCTATGACAGAATCCCTAAACTATCTTGCCAAATTTTACACATAAACTGTATTAATTGAAACTCCATTTCAACACATGCAAAGTGCGACTTTTCGTGGTACACAGCAGTTATAATACTACACATCCTCTAGTTGTGACCAGGTATGGTACACGCGCAGTTTTACCAGAAATATTGGTGTGTACCATTTACGGTACACACAGTAGTGAAAGTGATAAAGTACGGTTTTAATCGACCCCTGATGAGTTCGATGTGATGGGTGAAATGCGCGTCGAATACAGCGTAGTTTTCTATGTGGGACTAAGGGTCAAGTATTTTTTTACTTTAATAAATTAACCGTCTCCTGTCACAAGGTATCTCTGAACAGCTTTAAGGTCTGTTTATGACCCATTTGTTTTACTGCTCGCTATCATAAAACTCAACTGAAGATTTGCGGTGAATGGAATCGTTATGATGGAAGTATGCAATATAAAAAATTCAATTAACAACGCCGTAAAGCAACCATGAAAGAAGTCGTCACACACCTTCGACCAGTGGCGGTTTCAAGGTTGCGCGACCTCATTTGTGACAACACACCTATACAGGGTGTTAGAAAAGTACCGGAACAGCAGAATAACTCGCCATGAGTGCATTTTTGGAAAAAAATGTTTTATACAACAGTTTTAGGAAGTTATCCCGGATATCCATTGGTGGACTTGAATTTGACCTTGAACATTACATTCAAGGTCATTTGAACGTCAAGGCCGTTGTTTCAAACTGTAACACCTATTTTTGACCCCGGAATCGAGAAAAGCGGAAAAAATTACAGTCGGATGCGACCTTGATTACCCTCATTTCAAATTGTGGAGGTCACCACCCTCATTGGTCAATTTTGTACGTTTGACTTTGGAGTGACCTTCTGATGAGAAGATGATTATCGTTGTCTCGAATTTATTCCAGTCTTTTCGAGCTCAAGAATATGCAGTTCCATGTTTATAAAAATGATCTTAACTTTGAAATGACCTTGAGGGACATGGTCGAGGTCAAATTCGAGGTTATCAATGGATACCTCGAAAACCATGTCCGATTACAACATAAGTGATAGTGAAGAATTATCTTCCACTCCTCCAGATATTCGAGAAAAGGCGACAAATGCAATCGAGAATATACAGGTATTCCCAGAGAAATAAAAAAAAACCTATTAAAAAATATATGGACAGTTTATGGACTGGAGAAACACAAATAATGTTACCTCGTTTTCAGAGAATGTTTTAATTGCTTATTTTCAAGAACTTGCAGAAAAAATGAAATCATCAACATTATGGACATTTTATTCTATTATAAAAACGTTATTAAACATTAAACATAGCATTGGAATATCTAAATATAAGAAGTTACATACTTTTTAAACCATAAATCGGAAGGATATATAGGAAAGAAATCAAAAACGTTTTCTCCAGAAGAAATCAACCGAACTTTTATAGACGAAGCACCAGATAATCAGTTCCTTTAATATTATGTTAACATGTTCCATTTTTGTTTAAATAAATACCTTTAAAACCTTTAAAATTTAAATAAAATGTAGTTTCACCAGATTTCTTACTAGTGACCCGCCCCGGCTTCGCACGGGTGCACGCGGACTTTTTTGTAGACCTTTTTATGGTGTACAATACTGTATTACATTATTTTGATCTATCTCGTAGGGTTCAGCCAGCGTTTGCAATGTAAGCGCAAAAAAAATGTTCTAATGTTATTTACATCACATTAGAAACCTGTAAAATTATCAGTGTTTCTCTACTATATTATGTATGTATTATACATATAAACCTTCCTCTTGAATCACTCTATCTATTAAAAAAAAACGCACCAAAATCCGTTGCGTAGTTTTAAAGATCTAAGCATACATTGTTTTATACTATGTTATGATGATAAGTGTTCATTTGCAATCCCCACATTTTTTAAGGGGTAACACCACTCTTGCGACCGAAAAAAAGGCATAACTTTAAGAATATATTTTGGGATAATGAGAAAAGGAAGAGTATTTCTTTTTTAGAGGGCTTATTAAACATGTATTGAAGTATAAACAAAAATTGTTTATTGTCATTTTAATACAAAATGGCGGAGATACAGCCAATCTTCGACAGCGCCTTTATTTAAGGTCCTTCACGGCCGGACAAATTTCTCAGAAAACTGAAGACCTAGAACAAAAAACGAAAATTTTTCTTAATCTATATACTATTGGCTAGAGATGTACGTAGGGGGTTTGTTTTTAAATCGATTTTTGTGCAAATGGCGCACTTATGAAAAAAACTCGATTTTCGGCCAAAAAAATCGGCAGTAAATTGTTTATAAAAAAATAAATTTTCATCGAATCAAAAAACGGCTACGTACTTCTACGGAAAATGTAAGTGGGAAGCTACAGTTAAATTTTCAAATCGATCCATTGAACGGTCCTTCTGGATGATTCCTTTCTGGATGATTTTAAAGACAATCGGGCCTTTTTTGCTGCATGAGAGCGCTCAGAAAAAAATCCGAGAGCGCGAAATTTCGAAAATGACGCGCTCAGAGTGAGTGTGGCAAAATTGAAAGTAAAACCTGTTAATTTTTTTTTTACTATGGGACCAATTGTATATCATTTTTATGATCCTAAGGTACAATTTAAGTAAAGTACAATTTAAGACAAAAAAAAATAATCGATTTTTTCAAAATGTTGGTGTTACCCCTTAACACGAGCCGCTTCAGATTCCGACAGCGACAGTAAACGGTTTATCGCTCCATCTGGATATTTATGGGTTTCTGTTCGCTATTTATTTAGCCCTTACCTTACGTTTTACGCGGCATTCCGGTTGGGGTTCGTAATTCGGGATATCGCGAACGGGAGAGCTATAATTCTCACACGACGAGCAATTTAAAATTAACATTGTTGGCTGAGAATTGTGTTAACGCTTGATCTGCGAACACGCGCTAAATGCCAGATTGACGTTCTCGGAATTTAAATCAATGATGTAATTTAGAGGCTCTATCGATGTTGAATACGTATGCGATAGCTTACAGGGAAAGGTAATCTGGTTCTGATAGAATATAGATGAGTAACGCGTCTTCCTTCTTGATAGCATTACGTATTTGCTGCTTTATACCTAAGAGCTACTCCGAGAGCGGTTTGAAAGGAGAGAGACCATTTCATGTGGTTTTGTGGTCTTCCAATAAGGATGATATATATTTGACAATGAAATAAATAAAGACTATTTGAGTTATAACCAAACTTTTCATATTATGTCCATATTCTGTCCATTAAATTTCCGTACTGATTTTCTCCTGCCCAATGGAAGCGCTGGAGGACGGTCCCACTGACTTGATTGGTGGTGAGGGGATCTCTAGTAAGCAGGAAACATTGGTTTAGTTGCCTCCAAGCCTCTGGAGTTCGTGGATCGCTTGTGCAGTGAAAATCTGTTGAAGTAACGCATCACGGATCAAGATGCAGCGAAATCTCGAACAGCGTTACAATTATATAAGTTTTGCGTCAAACTCGGCAAGGAAGTCATCGAACGTTTGAAAGAAAACGTTGCCCCAACCCCCAGATTTGGCTCCATGTGACTTCTGCCTCTTTCCCAAGTTGAAAATTAACCTTAAAGGACACCACTAACGCAATTCTGCAGGCTACGACGCGTCATCTAAACAGCATCCCAGTCGAGGGCTTCCGGGGCGCTTATGAGGAGTGGAAAACTCGCTGACAACGGTGCATCGACGTCAATGGGGAGTACTTTGAAGAGTTCTAAAGCGCTGTAGAAAATTTTTGGAATACATTTTATTTTATAACCTCAATATGAAACTTATTGGACAGACCCTGTATTTTGAAGCACACTCCATTCGAACACATTCCACTGAAACACTCTATTGAAATACAATCTACCTCGACTTGGTCCACAGGGGCGATTCCGAAGAACCCAATTTTCGATGGCATTGTCCAATCAATCCTATATAGTTCCGTGTTTAATCATAACGAAGCAAGGGTTCGTCGTTTGTTTGCGTAACCACAGATTATAAATAACCTCACAAAAAGCAATCTAAAGGAGCTAAGTCATAACTTCGTGGAGGCCAACTAACAGTTGAACTTCTTGAAATTATAATGAAGAGGCTGATGATAGAGTGGCAGTCACATGAAAGTAACCGCGATGAAAATTCGCAACCTGTGAATCACTTGAGCTGGTCTGGAACTGTTAGAAAAAAAAAACTACCACTCAACAACAAAAAATGATTGCAATGTTTGACTGAATACAATAAGAAGACCAAGAATTATAGTCGTCCATATTTCCTATTATAGGTGGTCGATTTATCCTAAGTCATGAAGAAAAGATAGAAGGTATTTTTTTGTGTAAAATGTTCTGACCTTAACTAATTATTACTTATCTGACTTAATGGTATTTCATTTTCATATTTCGATATTATATAATGTTGTTGTTTTATTTGCATACAAAAATACGGCAATTATTCGCAGTATCGTCAAATTGGGTACGTCATAATGATAATAAGTGTGATAATTTAGCCTGTAATTCGATAAAACTGTATGTATAATTTTAGATTAGTGGAGTTGACCGAAATATGCCAGGGGACATAGGCGTACGTACTATAATATAATACATGTAATAAAGCAACTAATATTAAATATAGTAACAAAAGCAATAAATTCACACTTTAGAACCATATGTGTTTGTAAAACTTACCATCGTAATTAGCTTGACGAGGTAGCTTGGTTAACAGTACTATCGTGAACTGGAAAAGTTTCGTAAAAACTTTGTAGCATCAGATAAATTTCTATGGTTGTAAATTAATTGTTTGTTCTGGTTGTAAAGACCTGCATCTTCAAGAACCGATGAAAATGTTCATAGAATACGGGTTTCTTGTGCGTTCAGATCGTGGGTTGACGACAAGAATGATCGGGGAAGAGTTAAATTTGAATCACACCACTGTTCATCAGATTTTGACTAACGAATTGGGGATGACAAAAATGGTTCCAAAAAACCTATTACAAGAACAAAAGGACTCATCAGGCAAGAAAGGTGTCTTGACGTTTTGGAATCGATTGCAAATGATCCCCATTTTATGGAACGTGTCATTACTGGTGATGATACTTGGATGTTTGAGTACGACACGGAAACTAAGCGCCAAAGCATGGAACTTCAAGCTTTTCAAGAACCAATAAAAGCAGGAATGAGCAAGTTGAAGATAGAATGCATGCTGATTTGCTTTTTTGATAGCCAGGGAATTGTCCACAAAGAGTTGGTGCATTAAAAACTTTACTAAGCCGCTGCGTATAATTGGTAGATAGTTACGTAACGTTGTGCAACCTGGTAACAACATCTCTGGAACGTATTTGTTCCAGAACTCACGAAATGATTGTTTATCGAGTACATTCAGGGGTACATCACAGGCACTTAGCAATAAAAATAAATCGAACATAAAGTCAGTTCTCAAGGGCATTTTCAATTCGCTCAAGTTCGTTCAAGCTCAATTCTCAAGGGCAAGTTCTCAAGGTTCGCGTTTGTCCCTATACAACAATTTTCCTTGCAGGCTCTACACGTTATGGTCGCGTCGTCATAAAATAAATCCTCGAAATCACCGATTAATGTATTGATTTTGTCAGCAAATGATAGTTTTTTTTATGCGTTTGTACGTGTTATATTCTATTATTAATGTAATACCGACGCCGACGATATAAACACCTCGAACACACTAATTATGTATACCCGCCTGCTGCGCACCGCTCTTTTGCCGCACGATCGGCCAACCCTATAGATTAGTGTGTATCACTGCTAAACGCTATCAGAAATGAATTCATAATATTTTCATTTTAATCCTTTCATATCAGAAACTGTGACACTTTAGTAAACTAATTTTAATAATCCTTATTTAATTTAACTACGGCGATTTCCAAATTACATTATAATTAACATTTGTTTAGCAACCGCGCTGAATATTTACCATCAAATTACTTATTTGAAAGTTTTGTGTTACTTTAACGCCAGTTTGATTCGTGTTCTGTATATTTTACTGTTACCTGTGTATTTTAATTACAAATTGATCTATTACTCACAGACTGGTGCCAGCAAAAGTCAATATTCCCAGTAAAAGAATTTAATTTTCTCAGCTGCAGTTCGAAATACATTTAATTAAATTTTAATTCGGTACAGTTTGTTACAATCCCTTTGTAGATAAATGGTGTGTGGAAGAATGGTTGCAATCGAATAGAAAAAAATTCATGATTTTTTTTTTGTATTGAGCTAAAATTGAAGACGCACCCAAGTAGTGTAGTCTACTATATTTTAAAAAAAGTGCTGTTGAACATTGGTAAGCTCACTTTTAATTTTTTATTTAAATAGCTCTAATCTATATCGATTGTTTTTCATGTAATACAAAATAATATACAGTAGGAGTTACGGTACTACGTACGTAAGCCTGTAATAAGTGCTCTATTTTTTTTTTCAAAATTAGCTGAATTTACCAATGTACGACCCAGGTCCACTCATGGTGACCCACAGACATGTGTATGATAACATAAAATTGCAGTATTTAATCTACACCTGTATACGTACTCGTAGCACTGTAACTCCTACTGTAATAAAGTGTCTTTAAATCTTTATTCTCCAGAAATAGAACAAAATACGTACTTATATTGATCAGGTGATATACTTTGTGGTTTTAATTGATAACTGTTGATGCGTGTGCTCTAACAAGACGGAGTTTTAAGATCAGTAGATCAATATTGAGAACTAACATTATGATTAGTAGGAATTTCATAGACACATATGTAGGATTAGATTCTAAATAGACCTTACTTTCAACCAAACTACCGTGCTCATTTCAACGCTCTTTTACAAAACAAACCGCTGACAATATGACAGAAAACTGACAACGAACGGTGTATCTACTTGACAGCTAAGGTCGTCAACCTGATTGAGATGTGAGACTGCTTCCAAAGAGGGTAACCCTTAAAATAAAAAATCCGTAGAAGTGTATTCTTTACCAAATCCAGTGTTTAAATAATTTATTTTTGCATACATGTATACAGGGTGTTAGAAAAGTACCGGGACAGCAGAATAACTCGCCAGGAGTGAATTTTTGGAAAAAAATGTTTTATACAAAATTTTTAGGATTTTTCTTCTTATAGGATTGACTTCAGGGTGGTGACCTCCACAATATATTCGGGGTCAAAAATAGGTGTTCCCATTTGATAAAACGATCTTGACCTTCAAATGACCTTGAATGTCATGTTCAAGGTCAAATTAAAGGTCACCAATGGATAACCTGGGAAAAATTCTAAAACTTTTGTATAAAACATTTTTTCCAAAAATGCACCCCTGGCGAGTTATTTTGCTGTTCCAAGTACTTTTCTAACACCCTATATATCTACTCATCAAGAGGTTATAACACTAGCACTTCCATGTAATTTTGAGTTGGTAGGTATTTACTGTACTGGTATTATACCAGTAGGCGATAATTTATGTACTAATATATATATTTGCTTAGGTACTAATATAGCAAATATTTTGCTGGATTTGAATATTTTATTTAACATATTTTAAACAAGGAATGTACAATTTTCATGTATCACCCTGTAAATTAGTACTATTTGATCAAAATTATCACTTAAAATAAATTTCTACTACAACCAGATCACAAGTGTTGACGGCAAATTCTTTAAAATCAATTTTTTTTGCATAAAAATCCAATGCATATTTTTTTGCTTTGCCATGAAAGATTTTGAAAGTAACAAACACGTAAGCGTTTGTGAATTACACCTGACTATTCGAAAAAATATCTCAAATGAAGTATGTATGTACATATTTTAATGATATTATTAAGATATGATAAAATATAAATAGATAGGTAAAATACCCTAGATAGCCTATAGTTAGTCAAATAAAAATGTTTCATACTCGATTTAGTACTCAGGCATTTGATATGCCTTCAAATGATTTTCCTGTTTTGGCAACAAATTTAGAAATTGCATGTTCCAACTTTCAAGAACAATTTGTTCACTGATTGCCACCGAATTTTATGTTCTGTTACAATTATAAAATAAATAACCACTTTTCTCGGTGTAGCATCCCAACGATTAAATCTAATAATTTCGATTATCTAAATATGTACACATACTCTTCGTTTTCTAGACTACTTATAGATATTATTTACACAGCAGAAAAACGTTGCGAAAGACTGATGTATTTGCGTAACCACAGTGTTTTAATTGCATATTCTGCTGTATGGAAGATGAATCATTGAAATTCAACGTAGTGTGTATTTTTTTTAGGCCAGTGAAAATGATTTCAATACTAATCTTGGCCACGGTGTTAACCCAAGTGTGGAGTGAAGACTGCAACGTTCGAAGCTTTCCCACTGGCACAGTTTGCGTTTGCAATGCGACCTACTGTGATACGGTGCCCAAACTGGACGTGTCCACTGGCAAATACCAGGTGTACACAACGAGCAAGTCGAAGTTGGGTTTTTACAGCGAGATCGCCGCTTTTGCGAACGAAAGCACAGAAGATGCCGTCACAGTGACTGTGGATCGATCGAAGAAGTTTCAAACAATCCTCGGATTTGGAGGCGCTTTCACGGACGCTACCGGCATTAATATATGTTCTTTGTCACAGGAAGCGCAGGAGAACTTGTTGGAAAGTTACTTTTCCGAGAACGGAATTGAGTATAGTCTGTGCAGGGTACCCATAGGTGGTACGGATTTTTCCACGAGGGGTTACTCGTATGACGATCACGAGGGGGATGTCACCCTAGAGTTATTCGAATTGCAACAGGACGACATTGATTACAAAGTAAGAAAACTTGTAAAGAAAGTAAATTGAAAACTGAACTACAGAGTTATGGCTGTAATTTCCCTTATAAAGTTTATGGTCCATGATTACTTTCTGCGTAAAGAAATAGAATGCGATATACAGTGCGCGCCTAAAGTATGGAATAAATTCAGTAAATGTGAAACAAAACATTTTTGGAAAAAATCCTCGAACAGGTCGATTTTGTTTAATAAAAACACACATTTTTGAAGGAACGTCTATTTTCAGATGTCATTTGTTTTTGACTAATGACGTCATCAACTTATTTTTCAAATATCAACCCCCATTTTTGTAAGTTAATTTGAGACCCTTTCATTGTCGATATAACGGTATAAAAAATGTTGCCACCTATACATAACAAAATTTTTGAGTAAATGACAATTGAATGTTACAAAATGAAAAAATATATTTTTCTCAATAAACAAACGGAAATTTCTGAAAAAACTGAACACAAATAAAGTATAGTAAAAAAGTACGTTGCTAAGCAAAAAAAATTATCAGGTTAAGTTTTGTACTGTCAGTTTGTTTTTACTTACTTTACAGTTTGTCAATTAATCAGAAGATTTGTCATTAAATTGTGCGAAAAGTTAATGTAACGTGTTAGTTATCTTCTGATTGACAGTAAAAACCATAGGTACGTCAAAAAACTTAATCTGATATTTTTTTTGCTTAGCAACGTACTTATTTAGTATATTTTATTTGTATTCAGTTTTTTTCAGAAATTTTCGTTTTTATTGTGAAAAATATATTTTTCATTTTGTAATATTCAATTCACTTACTAAAAAATTTTGTATGTAAGGTGGCAACATTTTTATACCGTTAAATCGACAATGAAAGGGTCTCTCAAATTATATTAAAAAAAATGAGGGGTTGATATTTGAAAAATAAGTTGATGACGTCATTACTCAAAAACAAATGATATCTGAAAATAGACGTTCCTTCAAAAATGTGTGTTTTTATTAAACAAAATCGACCTGTTCGAGGATTTTTTCCAAAAATATTTTGTTTCACATTTACTGAATGTATTCCATACTTTTTGGCGCCCACTGTATAGAAAATTAAAGGTCTTATATACAGTGAACACGTAAATGATTACACAAATTCAATATTTTCCAAACTAAAACTATTTTCAAAAAATGCTTGGAAACGTAAAATTTTATTTATCTATCCTTTATTTTTTTCTACAATCTCCTTTTTTTCATTTTTTAATTTTTCGAGCTGGACATCCATTCTTATGTCTATTTTACACACACCAATTTTTTCTCACAATAAATTGTACAAGTTGACCTTCAATTTATTGGAATACGTGTAAAACAGAAATTGCGCCCAATTTATTGTCCACAATAAATTGTACAATAAATTGTAGAATTTTAGGGATGTTTAGTAACTTTTTACATTTATTTCGTTGTACCAACCTAACAATGAGATAAGCGGTTTCTCTTAGGAACAAACATATGATAACTCTTAGGTTTTAATCATTGAGAGTTGGCAGTGTTGAAATTGGCCAATAAATTGTTACAAATATACTGCAAATGCAAAGTGTAAACATTTGTTGCTTACATTTCTGGAAGTCAGTTACCTTACTCATCAGCTTTTAATTTGTTAACTAGCAAATCATTGAACTCCGAAAGACGGTCGTCTCTCAGTTTCATAGGTAACTTTTATCTAACTAATCTCCATATCCTTCAAAAATGCACACATACATACATAGATTGAAAAACAATCCTATCCCTTGATATATCCTTAATAATCCTAAATGTATCCCATCACTTGATTAATGACTTAATTCAGATATAGCTTCAACTAATAATACAAATAATATCAATAACACACAAATAGTTTCTTTTAAATCGGATGAATCTCTGTAATTTATCACCTTGTATACAAACGTCAACCGTATTAAAGTCTAGTATCTCTAAAATATGATCTAACCCGACGACACCCACATTAATCAAGTTTTATGAATAGCAACGTATCTATAATATCGTACATATATTACCGGCAAAAAATTTCTCCCTGATAAATATTTCAGTACCCACCAAGTCGACAAAACAACTCTATATTTTTATTCAATAAATTCAGCCTTAAAAGTTTTTATCACTGATACCAAAATATAAAAAACTATTTGGCATGTAAATAAATATCGTAAATTGTGAATTGTATAAAGAATGCAGTTAAACTCTTGTTAAAATCGAAGGCAATTGGGAACTGCTTTTGGCTTTTACTATCACTCATACTTCATAGGTGTCATAAGGTCTATGTAGGTATCGTAAGGTCAAAGAAAAAAACGTCCTCAAGTATGCCTTGCAATGGATCCAGCATGTCTTGAATTATTACTCTTAGAATTACTTTCAGAACTCTTTTTTTTATCTTTTGATTAGGGTTCCGAAAGTGTACTGTAACTCAGGACCGGACTCGTAATACGTCATGTTATTAACGGAAGATGACATATGAGAGATAAAAAAGACATGAGTAAAAATGTGGTAATAATGTATGTACATACCTATTGCTTGTGCCATTCAGAAACACCGACTGTCCTCATTGTCTGAGCGTACGTTGCCACGACCAGTAGTCTATCTGCATTTCCTCTCATTAAAAACGTCTAAAGTAAACGTCTTGTATATTCCCATTACTGTCTTTTCTATGGCAAAAGCAGACTGGTCTGCATTTTTGCACTCAGTGCGCATCGAATATATTGCTATCTCATACTTTTTTTGTCAATAACACAGGATGGGATACGTTCAGAGCGCATTTGGTGCAAAAGTGCAGATCAGACGAATTTGATATGTCTATGAGTAAAACTAGTGCCTCCTATTTCACCATAACAATTCATATGCAGATAGTTAGAAGTTCTGCATTTTTCAACAATAAAGTAATTTTGCGCATATGTTCCTCCCCAAATTCTGTTGTCAAACTGTGCAATATAAACTACACCAGTCACTGGCGGCACAAGGAGTGGCCTATTGCTTTCCCCACCGAATTTTTGAGCTGTTAATATATATTCTATTATCTCAAAGTAAACGTTTAACCTACCTGTATCAGAGAACAATTATACGACGTGGTTGTCGACCATGTTCCACGAAAGGTTGCATGCGCAAAATATTATGCACAAATCAAACCAAAATTCCTCTTTCTAACAGTGCCAGGTATATTTCTTTGATTGATATAATGTCTTTTTCGGCGATCACAAAATATATGTATGTATATGGAAGAATACATAAAATATGTGATCGTTCTATTGTAAAATCCTTGTAATATTTAATCATCTTTTTAAGTCTATTCACAAATGATAACGACTGTGATTTTATTGCAAAAATTCACCCAAAGTTAGGTAACATGTAAATACAGTACACGAATTCACGAGTTACTAACTCTAGACAAAAAATTGTTTTCAATGCGGCGGCCAACTCGTTTACTCCGCCGGCAGGTCGCTATCGGAATAGCTCGCTGTCTTACGGGATAAAGTGTATTACGGCGTCCCAATTTACCGCGCAGACTTCGTTCGGGATAACATTCTACGCATGGACAGTGGCGTGGGTATACAGGCACAGTGAAAAATACGGTTTATACTTTAATTATCATAGAGTTGTATAGTACCGGCTCTGCGTGACAGCATACTTTCCAGGACCTTACTTGTGATATTTTTATTTTTATTTTGTTTATAAATTTTATTTTAATCAATATTTAGAACATTCTGAAAACAATCAAAAGTTGCTCAAGGAAATACCTGCTAGGGATGGGCATTCTAGTTCACTTTGATGAATAGTTCGCACCGAAACAGTTCATCCAACTGAATAGTTATTTTTTACAGTTCAAAATGAACTATAGTTCTTTCGTTGCTACATTTATCTTGTGAAACGATGAAACAAACGTGATGCCTACGAACGCGCTAGTCGATAAATAATAATCAACGCTCGAGGGCCGAAATTTCGGCAGCGGCAGCTACAAACAACAGTATACACATTACACAATAAAGAAACCAAATATGATTGAAATTGATTTCTCTATGATACACACTAGTACACAGTACATAACAATGATTGATAAAATATATATTGTCATTAGTGTCATTAAAAACAAAACTATTATTTGTATTTCTACACATACATATTTTATATTGTGTATAAATAGTACTGAATTAGTTTTTTATGTTTATTCTTAATTTTTATCATGAATATTTCAGTATGACTAAACAGTGACATGTCTGTACTAAACTCAAAATAATAAAAAGGCATCAAAAATATAATAAGATTCATTTGACAATAGTAACGTCAGCGCGGAATATGAAACATGCCGAAATGGATCTTAAATAAATGGACTATAAACAAATAGACAAACTTCTAATATACAAATTAGAAACTCAAATAGACAAACTAGAAACAGAAAAAAATGAAAAAAATAAAACGTTTTTATGGCAGCCGGCGTTCGTCACTTATTTCAGTTTCACTGTTAAACCAGTTTATTCTATTTCACGTTTCCCACCCGGTCTGTTGATTCCCAATCGATCGGCGAACGAAATACACTCGAACTCCTCTTAAGTCACCAAATCCGTGCATCATCGTCTCGCTTATGTCGCGAAAATTAGTCTCTCTTAAGTCACGATCATAACCTCAACTTTTTCGTGTTTTAGCTGCAAAAAGAAATATTTAGAGATATACCACAGCACTTATTATAACGAAAAATGAGCCAACTGAACGAAAAAATCAACGTGAGTATACCCAGTCGTGCGTGACAAAGTTAAATTTTCCACTTGAATGAATATTTTAGAGGTTAAATAATTTTAAAAAACACCTAACCCATTTTAAAGGTTAGGTGGCCATATTTAGTGTATTACATAATCATTTTTTTTTTCAATAAAAATTGTATTCATGCGAGAATCCAATTTCCAAACGTAGTTCTAAAACTTTTACAGGCGGCGACTTAAGAGGGACGGTTTCGTGACATAGTAGGGGAAAATGTGGTGAAATAAGAGGGGATGTGAAATAAGCGAAGGTGACTTAAGAGGGGTTCGAGTGTATTTCAAACTGGAAAACAGTTCAAAACGAACTATAACCTGCTAAGAAAGTGAAACAGTTCGTTCAGTTCACTCAAAGTGAATAGTTCTTTCGAACTTTTCGGTTAGGAACTACACATTTCTAATACCTATGCCCTTGCAGATTCCCTATATACTCAAATCCAAAAAACTAACGAATGATCAGTTGAAACTTTTCGCATCTCCATGGACAGCACCTGCCTGGATGAAGACCAACAAAGGTTGGGCTGGAATAGGTTTCCTGGAGACAGAATACTACCAGGTGTGGGCCGACTACATCGTTAAATTTTTCGACGAATACGAGAAGCACAATATATCCTTCTGGGGTATGACCCTGCAAAATGAGGGTATCAACGGCTTTGTATCCGATGCTTTGTCCAGAATTAATGCCATGGCTTGGTTACCAGCACATATGGTATGTTGATTGCGTTTCCTCCCCAAGGAATTTTTCGTAAGTCAACCTGTACAAACTGTGATATGGTAATTATTATTACAGGGTAGTATAGGTCTCACAGTAGTAAAATTATCAGGGACTTAAAAAACTGTAAGATTACACAACAAAAATTAATTTGTTACTGCTCATATGACGTGACGAGCGATCAACTCTCACTTTTTAAATAGAAATCGATTTTGTTTAAGAGTACTTGTAGTGTTTTAAGTCTAATTTAATCCCTGAAAATTTCAATTATTTCTCATTTCTAGTTTCCGAGATAATGGCGGGGATACACTTCACAGACTTACAATTACAATTATAATTACGTATGGGGTAGGTGCGGGCCGTGTGCACTTAAGCTGATGCTTATTTTGCCCCCACAGGCTAATGATTCCATTAGTTCTGTTTCCTTAAGAAATTTAAGGACATTTTCTAGTGGAGTATCTGCTACTTCTTTTGGTTCTATTATTGTAGCCCCAAAGTTCGAATGCCTAACAGCTGCCACTGCTGGGCATTCGCATAATATGTGGAAAGGAGTTTCTTCCTCCTCTCCACACCTGGTGCAATCGGGATCATTTTTCACCTCAGTTGTGGTGATATGTCCCATGAGTGGGCAGTGTTCTGGAAACAGTCCTACTATCCATCTCAGCTGGTTTCTACCCAATTCTATAAGGTCTATTGACTTATACGAGGATGGTTCGCCAATAAACATCCGTTATTGTCTCAACATCTGGGACTTTCTCCCAGTGAGAAATATATTATGGCCCTTCTGGCTTCACAGACTTACCCTGTATATAAATTTCTTCAGGGTTTGACCATGGTCGTTGATTCATATAATTCCTAAAAAAACTTCTTTATACAGTAAGCGGCATCCCTAATGCGTACATAGCCGAATGAAGGGCAATTGATAATTTAACTTCTTTGTTCAGTAGATGTAAACATGAGGTGAGAACCAATCGCGATCCAATCGCTAGCGCAGGCATCCGGTTTGTCGGTAGGGCTGTTTGAGTTAAAATTTGAAATAGGTACCATTTTATATTTTATTCTGGTCTAGTGCCTGATTAGAAAAGTGCGTATCATCAATCAATATTGTCATTTGCCAATGATTTTATGTATGTGTGTAAGCTAAAACACATACGCCAGTACATCTCCTTCTAACAACTATTCGCATACTAATATAAAATATAAATTAACCCAATGACAACAAACGTCTAGTCCCTGAGCGCTGGCGCAGTTTGAATTTGACATGCACAGATGCAGTTCTGTCTGCGATTCGCCGAAATTTTGTACGCCGAAGCCGAACCATTGGACTGTTCGTTTTGCCTTGTTTTGCTGTTGTCATATCAACATAATATTCCTATTAGATATTTTGAAATTGTTTCACAGCTGTAAAGTAATATTAACTGTTTAAAATTATTTCACAGTAGTTGGGTTGAAAAAAGATAACAGTAAACTTTATTAGACGATACGCAATGCAGTCTGAAAATTAAATTGGTTTATATTAATTGATCGTACATTTTGTAAATATAGGGTAATAAAAACCCTATCCTAAAAGATTACAGAATTAATGCAGAGTTAAGAGTTACAGTTAGTTCTGGCAATGTTGCTCTTTAGATTTCCGCTAAGACCCCCTTCTTAGCTTTATGTACAACCAAGCTCCCCTAACAAACTATGATATAAAAATGTATTATTTAATATGTATTTAATATACACCTATGTACGCATTAGGCTGCCGTTTACAGTATATAGGTACTATAATAAGTATTTTAATTTCACTTCTAGAATAAATGGATAGTACAAAATATAGGTCCTTCCATTAGAAAATCAGCCCACAAAGATTTGAAAATAATGGTTTTCGACGACAACAGAGAAGCCCTGTTTCTTCTACACCCGGTAAGTGTAATTAACATATTTATATTAATAATAATTGAAAAGTGTAGAAATAAATATGCAATTTCTTATCAAAATACATATGAATATTCTTTTTAGCAGTAAATGTAAATAGCAGTTAAGTTAGATAGCTGACTTTACTGAATATTGTCTGGTAATATGCACATTTGGCATACCAAATTTTGAAGTGGACAAACAAATATTTCCTTATCTCCTCAATCCTAAATTAATGAATTGGGTGAACAATAGTTTTCTATAAATAAATTCCAGTCTATGACAAATCCGTAACTGCACCATGGAGATTTCTAATCATAAAATTTAATAAACCTATTATGGAAACAAATGGAGCATTATCGATAGTCATTTATCTGCATGGCGCGCTGAAGCTGTAAAACGAAAGAATAGGAATAATTAATGTTTATTTATTTAGATATATTATCGTTGACTCACTAGAACACTTTGATGAATCAGTTCATTGTGCACCGTCCACCAGATAAATGTGAATGTATCAAGAGTACACAAAGAGTATAATTCTGAAAAAAATCCTTGTAAAAACCATTGATAATAGAAACGCAAAAAGTTATATAGCATAAGTCTCATACCTTACAACTTTTTATATGCAAAAGTTTTAAAAATAATGTTTTTATATTCATTTAGTAATATAAGAAATACATAAAAAATATTTTATAAATAACGAAAGTCCAACAAAATTTGACCTCAGAGTAGGATTTCTCATTCAAACGTATGCCTGTGTTGAGTCCTAATTCAGAAATGGATCGAAGGTTGAAGGGCAATGGATATTATTATCTCAAAAACAATTACTTGGAGAATAAAATTTCCTGGTGTCGTTGTGAATGAATATCGACCACAACACATTTACCTAAGTGTTCATTTCACCACATTATTTAACTATTTATGGAACGGTTTAGAGAACAAAAGTCTGGACTGAAGGAAAGGTAGTGATCGTCAATCCTCTTCAGACCTAGAGTCCATTTAGATGGACATCCTGTTTTTTATACTCATCTCTCTTAACCCTTTAACGCCCAAGTGCACTGTCAAGAAATATGAACTTAGAGGCTCATATTACTGATAGAAAAAATAAAGAAAAAATAACTAAAACCATGTATTCCCATGTTTTCGAGGTCGCTCTTTCGAATGGAATCGTTAAAATTTGCAAAAAAAATTGATGTAACTTTCAATTTTTAACAAAAACTATTACAAAAATGCGATTTTTTCAAGATTATGTTTTTAAAATCGCAATTTCACCAATGTTATCGTCCATTATACTACTATATACAAACGTGCACTATATATACAAACGTGCACTCGAGACGTGTACTGGAATGGAAGAAAACGCAATGAGAACAATTTATGTTTCTCATTTTTGAGGTTAAAATAACTGGCAATATGGCAAAATTCAAAGGGTGATATTTCTCGTTTTTTTACCAGTTGCGGAATCATTGACGCAAAAGAAGAATTTTGACAATTATTAGCACTTTGGGGGTTTTTGGAGTCGCTGATCATGACCCTGATGTCAGAATTTCAAAATTCGAGATGGCGGTTCCAATATGGCCACCATTACGAATCAAATTTCAAATTTTTCGATTATTTTGCCTCGAACTTTGTAAACTAGGGGTTTTC
Organism: Aromia moschata; assembly: GCA_029963805.1. Taxonomy (NCBI): domain Eukaryota; kingdom Metazoa; phylum Arthropoda; class Insecta; order Coleoptera; family Cerambycidae; genus Aromia; species Aromia moschata. Next base: position 6,351,808 of record JAPWTK010000001.1, read on the forward strand.
GGGGCCGTTAATCACGATCCCGATGTCAGAATTTCAAAATTCAGAATTTCGAAATTTGCTTCAAAATGGTCGCCATATCATAGTTACCATCCTGAATTTTGAAATTCTGACATCGGGATCGTGATTAGCGACCCCGAAAACCCCTGGCAAAATAATCGAAAAATTTGAAATTTGATTCGGGATGGTGAATATAAACATATAAATATACAGAAACAGAATATAAACATCCTCCAAGTTCCTGTGACATAACCTTATGCAATCCAAGAAGATCCATTTCCAGTGACTTCTAAGTCAAAGTTCCTTTTTTAAGTTTCGTTTAAAGTATATTTGCTCTATTTCCCTTCAACTCTGAGATTTGATCTGGATTCCATGCTTGCTCTATGAAAATATGGATACATTTACAATTTCACCAGTCGCTACTGGAAATTACATAAGTCTTTTAAACATCTCAATGATAACTAACGACTGTACAACATTGGATGAAGAACTACAATCTGAGGTCGTAATATTCACTTTTGCTGAGTCCCAATCACTTTGAATATTCTAAAGTGCTGAACCGCTGAGGTGCCTGAAGATACAATTTTAAGCAAAGGTAAAAAATTTGCCGCCCAAAAAGTTGCCTTCAAAGGAACTCTCCGTGATAACTTCGATAATTAATTAATTTGTCGATTTTGTGGTTTCTCAACTTTTATACTCGTGCATCCCAGATGTCATGCGATATGAAATCAAGACGTTTCTATGAAGCGGGTGGGAAGGAAATAAGGGTTTCGGATTAGTTTAGTGCTTTGGCATACTGTTTGGAGCAATACCAACATTTAACGGTTAGGAACTTTAATATTCGTATTCCTTCGTCATCGGTGACTGACATTGATGATAATCAGAAATTAAAGGCTCAAATTACTATATGGAATCAATATTATTAAGATATACATATGGGTAGCTCAGAAGGAATAAGCACAATATTTGTTGGCAAAATGTGCGGCAAATATGTATACAGGGTGAATCTCCAATATGTCTCACCAACATAACTTTTTTGTTTTTAGAGATAAAATAATGAAATGTTATTGTTGAATAAGAGACATAAATATAGTCGTCATTTTTTATTCACTTCCAGTTTGACTGGAAATGGTTCCAACTTCCGAATCTTTAATGGCAGATCATCTTTCTAATTCTTTTGTTTTTTGGAAAATATAAAACTGATTAATTTAAAATTTTAGTTACTCAACAATGAAACAGTAATGAGCTACGTCGATGGTATTGCCGTCCATTGGTATTGGAACTGGATGCCAATTTCGTTACTAGACGTTGTAAAACCTTATCTTGACACTAGATTTCTTCTACCAACAGAAGCTTGTAATGGTGAGTAACATTAATTCCTTTTGCAGTTTAATCAGATATTGCTTCTTCAATGCTTCATGACTGGTTTAAGTAATATACAATTAAAAAAAAACATATATCACTTCTGTGATGTATCTTTCATTTTATTTTTGGTTATGCCAATAGTTCAAAATATAGGGAAAGACTGATATCACCTTTGAATAATCAGCAAATAATCCTTTCATTTTCATAGAAGACAATGAAAACTATATCCAAATTTACAGATACAGATATTTACACAATTTCTAATCACAATGATTTGTATCTGCTTCTATATTGTATACAATCCAAATTAATTCCCCTTTTTTTAATTGATTTGTTCCGTATCATAGACACAATAAGTTTGGTGTTTCACAGATTAGATTCAATTTATACATTTATGTCTGTTACATTGTATTAAGAAATGTTGCTGCAGTTATTAAATATTTCAATTAATTTAGGCGATGGTAATGACATATCAGTTGTAAAGGGAAGCTGGGAGAGAGGTGTCAAATATATAAATGATATAATTGTGGTAAGTATTTAGGTCATATAACACTTTAGTAACTGCACTGCACAGTATCAAAACGTCACAATTGCGATTTCCATGACCTCAATTATTTATTATGTTTCTTCAGCACCTCAATCATTTTTAGAATTTGCAATACGGAGCAAGCGGATGGGTAGACTGGAATATGGCATTAGATGAAAATGGGGGACCTACTTATATCGACAACTACGTGGATTCACCTGTTATAGTGAACAAGACACTTCAGGAGTTCTACAAGCAACCCATGTTCTACGCTCTTGGCCATTTTTCGAAATTTATAAGACCAGGTTCTGTCAGGCTGGACGCATCCATAACAGGGTCTGACAACGACTTGAAAGCCGTAGCATTCCTCAGACCAGACAACTTAATAGCTCTGGTGGTCTTCAACAAGTAAGTAACCATGAAAATTATACGAGACTAAAGCGAGAAGTATTTAATCAGAATAATTTTCATGACTACTGAAAAAAATTAACTATTCTACCAGTTTTTATAAAACAGTAATATATTTTAAGAACATAATATTTTCATCAATACCTTCATTTTTCTTCAAGAAACGAAACTTAATAGTATCTAACTTCTTGAGCATTAATTGTTACCTATTTGTTTCAGTGGAACTACAAGTGTTAAAATCCAAATAACAGATGGATCTCAAAATTGCGTTTTTGAGGTGCAAGGAAGTTCGATAAACACATTTGTATTTGAATAGGGAATGTCAAGTACTTTAGATGCTGTATACCATAATATAGTTTCTTTTTTTCGTTCTCAGTTTATTGGTTTTTAATGCTGAAAACTTTCTGCTTGTATTTCGAAATTCCAGCAGATTTTTATTTAATTATTAACATTGAGTGTTCTTCTACAGCATACTTTATGTATTTATTTCTGTGAGTTAGCATTAAAATTTTCAAAAAATAAGGCTTACTTAAGACTTTCAACATATCCCCCTTTTTTGGTGTTTAGAAATGTGAATTAGTTCATTTTATTATATGCTTGCAATGGCATTATTTTAATCTCTATTATCTATATTAGTAAAGCTTTGAACTTACCTGATCTTGGTGAATAATTCAAGAGAGACAACTACAAACAACTGCAGACACAAGCATATAACATGTAATCGTGACTGTTCATCTACAGCCTATGGCATACTGAAAGAGGATCCTATTTCTTCATTGTTAAAATTAATGACTACAGTGTTTTAATTAATGAATTTTAACTTCAAGGAATATTAGGTAATCGCAGAAAATAGTTTATTTTTAATAATGTGATTTATTAGTAAATAATTAAACCCGCAATTTAAATTGAGTTATACTTATAACCGACATATACATATAATTTTTTGTTCGTGGCTTCTTGTTTTTGAATTTTAAGCATGTGAGCTTCAATTGAGGTTTATACAGAATAAGTCTTCCTAAACTTAAACTGGTCACTAAAAACTGATTTAAAACTACTAAAATAAACTGTTTTAATGTTAATAAAAACACCAGCTGTTTTTTTATTCCATTTCGTTTCAAATTCAATGATATCGAAAAACGATTTTCATGAAAAAAGATGCTCACATATTTATAAGAATATATGTACAAGCTGTGGCTACCAAATAACCGAACTGCTGTCATAACACTTTTTATTCGTTACGAATTACAGTAGCAACTTTTTCGCCTTCAATGTTCTCCCCTTGGCGATCTCTACACTGCTCCATACGATTTTTCCATTGCTGAAAGTTGAAAGCAGCTTTGGAAGTTTGCTTCTGCTTTTGCTTTAACCGCTTCCACACTTTCATCACAAATAATCTATCACAGTGTCCAACAAGCCTGGATCAGTGTCAGTGTTGTTTATAATGTCAGCGCAAATGTTCATTCCTGATTCCTCTTGCTCGAAAGTGAGGAGTTTTGGCACCATTTTTACGCAGGCTTTGCGCATGTTGAATGATTCATGCAAAATCTTGTGAACATCTTCTTGGTCAATGCCTGTTATTTCAGCAAGCCCTCGGATGCTTAGACGACGATCTTCGCGGATTAATTTACCAATTTTTTCAATGTTTTCGTCCCTTTTTGACGTTGAGGGCTGTCCGAGGCGCGGATCGTCTTCGGTTGTTTCACGTCCCTCTTTAAACTATTTAAACCATTAAAAAACTTTTGTGCGGGATAAAAATTCATTCCCGTACATTGCATAAGCTTCTGTAAAAGTTTTCCCCAGTTTAACAAGAAACTTGAGATTAAACCGTTGTTCCATCTGAACATTTAACATTTTTTCGACGCGTCACTGGTGCGTAAATTAATTAAAATGACCGCTACAGTCAAACTGAGAGACCCACTCACTTGTCCAGCGAGCTCGAAGTGGGGACAGTATCACCAGACACAGTTCTATTCAAACTTGTCGCGACTCGCTCGCAGCGCCCTGGTGGCAGTGTCAGTTCGGTTATTTAATAGACACACCTCGTATATTATTAATTACTAGATTCGCGAAATCGCGAACTCTAAAAGAACCGCATTAAGGAGAAGTAGGAAGCAGTGATAGTTGAAGGAATTTCTTTTCTTTTTTTCTCTTTTTTTTTGTAAGAAAACATGGGACTCGCACAATATTTTGGGGAGTGTTTGTTACACTCTAATACAAGGTTATAGTACCAAAAAAACTTGCAACAGAAAATTCGAAAAATGGCCTACTTATCAGAAAATCTTGTCAACAGCTTATAAAATATTTGTGACTTTTTTTCCACAGTTATCAAGTCAAGTATAAAAACTTGCTCGTATGAAATAAAAATTAGAAATACCATAACATTAACAGCTGTCGAAATTTAGAAAACGTAGCAAGAAAAAAAAGATCACCTACTATTTCGAGATTCTGAAGTATTTACTTGGTGATTAGACACAAATATTTTGGGAGCGGTTTCCAAGATTTTTTGATAAGGCAGACATTTTTGGAAAGTTTCATTTGATTTTTTTTTCTCTTCTAGCAATCTATTTAGGTTTGATAATCACTCCATATACTATGATGTTTCATGACGCATACAAGATGATGTCTCACAATTACACCAACTTTGTACTTACTCCCATTTATAGGCCAAGCTCATTACATTTTTACATGCCAGAATTAGGGACAGTACGAAAATATACATCAAAAATCGGAAAAATTCCGTAGAATTGAATAAACTACTTTTCCCGAGCTGAATTTCGCCGTGTCATATTCAAAATGGCGACTCGCAGCATGTTGTGTAGCGAGGCAGCATTTTGTGTAGGGGCCAATACCATGTAGTCTACAGATCAGGAAATGACACTGACTGCCATAAAATAATATTTATATGAAAGTACAAGTATTTAATTACGATCTGTGCAAATTTCAGCCCTTAATATTAAGAAATGAGGCAGTGGCGATTTTTCGAAAAAAAAAAAAATTATCTCGGCTCCAGGTCGTAGGGTAAATTTTTTTTTTGGTAAATTGGTAAAAAAATATCAGCTATCGAATGGCAATAACGCCATTTCGATATAATTTAAACTTTTTGAAAACATTTTTTTCGGTAAAAAAATGGCGATTTTTGCGCGGTTATTTTAGCATATTAACAAACATATTACGATTCGCACTTTATTTGTACACGAAAGTACAAATCTTGAAGAAAATTTTAAGCCCTAACTGAACACTCTAAGTGCATTTTTGTATGAATTATTGGAGTTTAAAAAAAGCATTTTTTGCGAAAAATGCGATTATGCGAAGTAGTTTATTCTATTTTGATTTTTATGTAGTATATTTTCGTGCTGTCCCTAATTTTGGCAAAAAACGGGGTATTTTTGACAACGGTCCAAGCCTATTATACGGTTTTGTTAGGGTCCGTGAATTTCTAGACGCGACTAATTATATTAGAAGAAACCAAAGAAAACATATTTAAGATGCATTCGAAAACAATTTTGTAATTTAAATATTTGCGTGCAAAGAACAATGTATTATTTGTTTTTATTCTTTGTAATATTCATGTGATTATTTTATTCAATGTACTATTTGTTTTTACTGTAATCAGTAGGTAATGTAGTAATGTAGTAATTTAAATATTTGCGGCTCTTGAAAAACAAAATATTATTTGTTTTTATTCTTTGTAATATTCATGTGATTATTTTATTCAATGTAGGTACTATTTGTTTTTGCTGTAATCAGTAGGCGATAAGAGTAAAATTGAATAGCCGTGAAATACCTGTACATATTATTAGAAGCCATACACGATATCAACTAAAACGATGTTAGGGACCTACATGGGCAGGGTGATTCACCTAAAGTTAACGCTTTTCCATATTTCTGTCAATTTTTATGTATTTACATGACTAATTTAAAGAACAACATAAAACTTGAGAACAAATATAAAGAATTGAAAGAAATAAAAAATGTCTAAAATAATTTTAGACAATTCTTGACAACGGTTTCTATCAATTCAAATAAATCGACATACAGATAAAAAAATTTAGGTAATACAATTTCCTATTTATTATTATATCAAAAGAAACAATGATGACATATCTGATGAAACCTTTACAAGTAAATTGGTTACTTAATACAGAAAGAATATAAAATACGTTCATAAAAATATCTCAAACTTGGTGACTCTCAATGGTTTTTGATTTTAAAAAGATGTTAGTGTTAAGCTGTTGTTGTTGTGTTTCAGTATTCACAGTTTCAGTATAACTCTTATGCTCCAAAGTATTGGCTCTAATTCGTTTGCGAGTTAGAGGCAATTAAAAATGAATTCACTGAATTCATGCAAACCTTTGCGTCCTCACTGTGTATTTCTTCTTTGTCTTTCATGACAACTAAAACGAAACAAATGTTAACTCTAATGGGACCACTTGTATATTTTGTCTTAATTATGTTATCGTTATCTATTTTATTACAGTAGTTCAGTGGCAGTACTTGAAATATTAGTTGAATTCTGATTTGTTGAATCGTGGTTGTTATAATATGTAGTATATGTAGGTATATGTATATGTAAGCATCCACGACAAAACAAAATACATTGCATTATGCTTATTCTTATTTACTTAGTATATGATGACACTTTTGGTGATGTCACAATATCAAGTGCAACGAATTTGAGTGAAAATTTCGGAACTCAGTTGTCTCTAAATAAATAATAATATAAGCTATAAGCTCTAATAAAGCTATTTCCCCCTCCCCTTCCCTCAAATTTGTAGAACTTGTCAAGGTAATAAACTAGGTAATTAGGTACATTTTTTTTTCAACAAATATGCATATTTTACCATTAATACCAGCAACTGTAATAAAATCAACATTAAATTTAATGCTAACATTACTGACACAAGTTTTAACCAAAGGCTCAACAAAACTTGTGCTTCAGATAAGAGGTAATACTTAATTAAAACCATTTGAATATTACTTATTTTTATATACCTAGAACTTTATCGTCCTAACACCGAAACACTCCTTAGCATTCAACATGCGCCTTTCACCAACCATGTTGATATCAACAGGAGATTATTTAAACTGAATTTTAATCGTCTTAGTAAAACTTGTCGATAACTGATGCCCATCTAACAAAATTTGAATACCTACTACTTTTCTAATTTTACCGGGTATATTTTCACAGAATTCCAGTCTTCTGTTGGGGTCGTCATCTGAAAGTTGATGCACCATTTTTTAATTTGTATGGGTGAAATTTGTTTTTTTATCAACACCCTGTGTACTGTACTTTGACTGGCTTCAGAGGTCGATGCACCTTGGGCTGTAGAAGAAAGAGGGCTTACTACCACTTCTTCAACTGTATCAATTTTTGTATCATCAGAAATGTTTGCTTTTGTTTTCATTTTCACATAGCTGCTACTTTGTCAGCTAGAGCACGTACCATTTTGTATAATTATACATTATGTATAATTAAACAAAAAAATTCAAGTTATAAATACCTGTTCAAAGAAAATGAAGTTGGAGAATTAACAAATGTCATTTTATTGACAGTTATCCAGAGTCTTTCAAAAAATATGAGCCTTTTTTAGCCGTTAAAAAATATTAACCATTTAAAATATATGAGGGGGAGGGGGTTCTTGACTAGCACTGTATACGTCACATGTCGATGCTCCATTAACAGTTAAATAGTAGTCCTGGCTGTGACATATTCAATTCACTCAAAACCTATTAAATCACCAAATTGACGATTGATTTTTAACAAATCATGGTTCATATATTTTACTGTCTCACATGTTTTTCGAGACCAATAATTAATATTCCTTCATTTATTGAAGACAGATAACATCCCCTTCCTAGGTTAGGAACTTTCCTTTTCAACTTTACCTACTTTATATTTCCCCAGCATGCCCGCTGACCCGCCGCTGACATTAACTTTGCTATTCAATATTAAAACATTCAAAGTATGACTAGGCTCTTGAACAATTATCTATAGACAAATACTGTACGAAATCACTTTTTATAAGTGCCAACAGTATAAAAAACACGACGACGCGCTAAAATTTAATCAGTCCTTGCATTCACATACATCATATTTGAAATAGCAGCTAACTGTGGGAAGTGTGAGGTTGGTAAGTAATGCTTACAAGTCGTAGGAAATTCCTTCGTTTGTCTTTGCGAACGATGATTTGAAGTGGTATTTAAAAACACATTATCGAATCAGACAATTATTATTCTGTGTGTGGGTGTGATAATTTTTGCTTTAACGTGGTATGTCAGCTTTCACACTTATCCCAAAAAAAGATAAAGCAACATGATATAGTCAGTCACGATACACCTACATTTCTAAGGTTGCTTATGTTCTTATAATTTTTGTGCTACAGTATTGATTTTCTGCCTTCGATAGGATTACTGTTTGTGAAATTCTACGTCTAATACGCTCTAGTTTAAGGTGGTACTTACGTCGACTGTGTCAAAAGATTTTCAAACTTTTTGAACATAAAGGGATTTCTTAAAAGTATCTATCTATTTAATAGGGTCCGAAAATCAATATACTACAACTTATAAGAAATATTGTCAGAAAATGTTGTCATTAGGAGCAAAACTTTTCGAGTTATAGACAATTGAGTCTCCGGGCGCTCGGTCTCCCTGACCCTCATTACGCTCGATGCGGCAAGTGGTTTGTAGCAGCTGCTCTTTTCTGTTTCTCTCTTTCTAATTTCCATAGGCATGAATAGACTCGTTTATTGTTATATTTTTTAAAAATATACCTGATTTTAAAAGAGTGTTTTTGAAAGACTAAACCGAGTTAGTTTGACATCACCATTCATGTATCAAACTTTAATCGCGTTTTTCTCAAATATTTTTTTTTAAGACGGTCGGTTTTTTTTTAAGTCAAAATTTCTCGAAAACCATTGGACCGATTTCGGCTAAACATTGCACACTTCTTTTACATACTGAATACTCGGTTCTGAACGAAGGATTTATTTTTTTTTTCAATTATAACCTATCTTTTAATTAAACAAAAAGAGCAATTTTTGACAAAAATCAGAGTTTTTTATTGCACCTTTACCAAAAATTCAAAAATTAGTATTTTGTAAATTCCTTCGTTCAAATCCAAGATAAACTTATGTACTAAAGAAATCTTTTTGGTTTTTGAATTTCGGATGAAGAAATCGTGAGTTATCCTGATTACCGCATTTAAACTTTTTTTTGAGGTGACTCGGTTCTCACCACTACCACTGGCTTATTTCTAAATATTTTTTTATGAAAATTAACAAAATATAAGGATATTTTGCTAAATTTTCATAAAAAAAATATTTAGAAATAAGCCAGTGGTAGTGGTGAGAACCGAGTATTATTAATATTGCTTAATAATGCCAAAAATTTTAAAAATATTAATATACGAGGTACTCTGAAAAAAAATCACAAAAATATGCATTTTTTTTGTATCTCAGACCCTTTCCCCCCTTAACCAACTTGGCCATTTGAAAAAAAAATCCTAGACACGAAACTTCAAAATTTGAACTAACAATATAAAAATTTAAAAAAAGTTCTGTCCGCCACACATATCTTTAAAAAATAACGGATTAATGTTCGTTTAGAACTCGCTGAGTTTTGTTAAAATTTCATGAACAGCAATTTTTACGAAAACTATGGTAAGGATGGTACGGTTTTGAGTGTTTTAAATGTTTTTGGGTTCAAATTTAGAAATTTTTTAGAGTTATTCACGGTTTATTGAAAACATTGCAGTTTTACCTTTTTGGCGATATTTTTCAACATAATCGACATATCGCCGGTTAAGAAGAAGACTGTCACAAGTCAAAAAATTATTATTTTAAAGAAAACTCTGTTTAAAAATTTACCAGATTTAGCAAGTCATTAATATTGGTATTTAGCACTTTGTGTATTATTAGTATTATCGGATTAAGGTTTCTTCTAGTGTTAAAAAACTATACCTATGTTCTATTTTTACTTAAATTTTTGTTTTCGCTATTTTTTCCAAAAAAATTTGAATTTGTTACTGTTTTGACCAAAATTATATAGAAGAAATTATTCTAAAATTCTTAATTTTCTTAAAAATTTCAAAAATACATATAATATTTAAGGTTCAAGGAAATATAATAAATATTTTTAGACAAAACATGCAAAACAAATACTTTTTCTCTGGCAATTTTTTTAATAACACGAAGAGATTTAAATACAAGATAAACTTTGTTTATTAACGTAAAAACGTTGATTTTACAGAAACAAAAAATATATACCAAAATAGAAATTATTAAGGACCGTCTCAATATAATTTGTGACATTCTTTAACAAAACTAAAGAAAATTGTAAAAGCACACATTGAAATGGGACGGTGTTTACTAAAATTTACGACACCGTTCCTGTAACAAGTTGCGCGCAAAACTAGTTAATACGGTCTTTCCTAAAATCTATTGTAAATATCCCATTTGTGTCATATGACACCAGCCCCATCTAGGAGAGACTAGCCAAACTGAAGATCTGACTTTTTTACACATAAATGTACAGTTTATGTACAACCATTTTACAGCAAAAACAGGTTGTTTATGTTTTTTGAGTTGTGACGGTCTTTTTCTTAACCAGCGATATTATCTTCAACTTATGCTTATTAGACGTATAATTTTACAAGCTGTAATTTTATCAGAAGCAAATATCATAATATATCAGTCTCATGATTCAAAGCTTCCTGTATCTTTTCGTCATTGTCTGAAACAGATTTCGAAAGTAACTGCTTTCTTGGGCTCCAAAGAGAAGAAACCCTTCAACAACTGACTTCATCCTGAACATAATATAACGAGCCATCCAAAAAAAAAAAACATCATCATAGTCGACAGAAAAAAAAAACACGTATTTTTATTGTTAATCGAATTTATAACCTTTCTTACTTATCAAGACTGTCACATCATATAACAGCCATTGTTTATTTTACAAATTGTGACAGTAAGTTATAACCGAAAAGCTTAGACATGACCGCAATTTCCATCTCTCTCGTTTATAGCTAGAGTTGATGACGTTTTTTTTTTGAATGTCTCTGAATCTGGTAAAACCAAAAATTGATTTTCAGAAACAGGATTTCCTTCGGAATATTGGACTAATAAATTGGTCCAAGATGTTCAAGTTGGCCGCACTACTGGTAACTCTTGTGGCGACTTCTCTTGGAGACGAGTGCAATAGTAGAGATACCACTTACGGCAAAGTCTGCGTATGCGACTCGACCTACTGCGACACGGTTCCCCAGCTGGACGTCACAGCTGGAAACTACCAGATCTACTCGACGAGCAGCTCGAAATTAGGGTTCAACAGCGCAACCGGATCGTTTCAGACTGTCACCGATTCGGACGCAATTGGGGTAAATGTGGATGCATCGACCACATACCAATCCATCATCGGATTTGGTGGAGCGTTCACCGACTCTACTGGTATCAACATAAACTCGCTACCCAGCGCGGCTCAGGACAACCTGATGAACAGTTATTTTTCTGAGAGCGGGAATCAGTACAGCTTATGCAGAGTTCCTGTGGGAGGAACTGATTTCTCAACCAGGGCGTACTCCTATGACGACTACGAAAATGATACAACCCTGGAGTATTTTAGTTTAGCGGATGACGATTTACAGTACAAAGTAAGTTTTGACAGAAAAGAATAATAGTGAGATCAGTTTAAACATATGTTAAAATCATTGATAACCAACTGAAGTTATAAAAACTATTTATGGACATATGTATGTTATTCAGAACATTAGTAAGAAACCTAGGGAAGATAAGTTTCAGTACTGTACCTTGAGGCACCCCACTTAATTCACTGTTGAAGTCTTTGATGAATTATAATTTAATATGTATGTTGGTAAGGTTCACAAAAAGAGACGTTTCAAGGAAACTATGTGTAGGTGCTTTTTTCGAGAAAACTGTGACATACTTGCATACCTTTAAATCTTACAATAATATTAAAACATTAATCCACGTCATTTCAAAATTTACTGAAATTACATAATTACACTCTGGATTGACCTCGTGGTCCACGACTTGTACTTTTACAGACTCGTTAGCATTTCATTAGCATACTCTTGTAAACAAGGCAGCACATGTAACAGCTTTCACAGTTTCTGACATATTACCACGTTTGAATTATTGAAAAAAAGAGGAACAGTTAACGTAACGGTATAAGTCCGTGGTTTTGGATAGTCAATAATTGTATGCAAATTATTTACAGTTGTTATAATAATTTCTTATCGTTGGGTTTATTTTTATAATCCTTATCGCTCAGTACAAATAGTTTGCAGTTCCAATTTTGACAGTAGAACTTTTTGTTTTTTTTCTCACTTTGTCGATATTGAGGTTTGCTCAAAACAAATACTAAAAGGGTAAATAAAATAAATAAAAACTGAAAGGGTATCCCCCCATAAGTATGGTGAAATGCCCCCCCTTTTTTTTATTTTCTTCTCATGATGAAAGTGTTTCTTAGGGCTAATTATCAAAGGTAGTCCGAATTTTAGGTCCAAAAAAATTTTCTTCTCAGCTAGGTATGGAAAAAAACCCTGTTTTTTACGTTTTACTTTTTTTTCTCGGTTTTTAACTGTCGAAAAAATCTGATAAAATTCATGAGTACAGAAAATATGATTAATTTTATGTAAAAAATTTTTTCAAGCTCATTCAAGGTCATTCAGACCTCTAAAAAGATTATTCAAACTTTAAAAATCCCATATCTTTTAACCAAAAAAAGCTTGAGACTCAGATTTTTAATGTTATATTTGGTGTGGTGGGTCATGCCCAAAAGTGCGAAAAATCAATTTTTTGTCCGTGAAACGACTTAAAACGGCTTAAAATCATCATTTTATAGTGTCCAGATTTTTTTTCTTGCACTAAAATGACTTAAATGACTTCAAACAATTAAAAAAATATAAAAACGACTAGTTTCGATAAGTGGAATTTTTTTTCTTACTATTTTTAGTGAACATATTTTTTAATTGTTTGAAGTCATTTGAGTCCTTTTAGTGCAAGAAAAAAATCTGGACACTATAAAATGATGATTTTAAGCCGTTTTAAGTCGTTTCACAGACAAAAAAATTGATTTTTCGCACTTTTGGGCATGACTCCACTCAAAAAAATCTGAAAAAATTTGAGGTAGTAAAAAACAGTTAAAAATATACATATTAAAAATCTGAGCCTGAAGCTTTTTTTGGTTAGAAGATATGAGATTTTTAAAGTTTGAATAATTTTTTTAGAGGTCATATGATCTTGAATGAGCTTGAAAAAATGTTTACATAAAATTAATCATATTTTCTGTACTCATGAATTTTATCAGATTTTTTCGACAGTTAAAAACCGAGAAAAAAAAATAAAACGTAAAAAAACAAGGTTTTTTCTATACCTAGCTGAGAGGAAAATTTTTTTGGACCTAAAATTCGGTCTACCTTTCATAATTAGCCCTAAGAAACACTTTCATCATGAGAAGAAAATAAAAAAAAGGGGGGGCATTTCACCATACTTATGGGGGGATACCCTTTCAGTTTTTATTTTCTTTGAAATAGTTTAAAATGGTTTATTAGCTTTTAACAGTTACTTCGTCTTTGATGTACCTGTTTTTTTCAAATTGTCTTACCTGAAGATAGAATTGTATTATTTTTTTTGAAACTAATTGCAGTAAAACTGTTTTTTTTTTGATACATTGTTCTGAATTAGAATAGATATAGAAACATACCTGAAACTATTTACATAAAATTATTTTAGATTCCTTACATACAAAAGGCCAAGGAATTAACAGGGGACACCCTGAAACTATTTTCGTCAGTATGGACTGCACCACCATGGATGAAGTCCAACAACGACTGGGCTGGAATCGGCTGGCTTAAGTCAGAATACTATCAACTCTGGGCTGATTATATGATGAGATTCTTTGACGAGTACGAGAACCATAACGTCTCTTTTTGGGGGATGACTCCCCCAGAACGAACCCGTCGACGGTTTCTTTCCTCAGTCCTTCAGCAGGATCAATGCTATGGGATGGGTGCCGACGACAATGGTAAGGCAATTTTATATTTTGGAGCGGCAAGGCTACGGAAAGGACAGAATCGGATGATTGTGTACTGGAGAGAATCGTCTGAAGATTATTCGCTCCATTTTGGTCTCCGAGTGCATGAGAAACAGCATTGTTACATTTTTGGAAATTGCAAAGCTTAGTGTGTATTTTATTTTCAGAACAAGTGGATAGGAGAAAATTTAGGCCCTACTCTCAGAAGCTCGAAGCATAAGGACATAAAGCTTATAATACACGATGACAATAGGGTGCTATTTGAAAACGTTAGACTGGTAAGCGTGCTGTATTTAAAAAAAATGTCAATTAGCTTACTGAAAACTCCCACCTTGTTTCTATGATACTATTTATTTCGTTACATTTCTCGAGCATTTTCAGACCATCAACTGTCTGAGAGGAACGGGAAAACTTTTCAAAACATTATTTGTAACTTTACAAATTTATCTGCATATTATAATCTCTTAAATTATAGCTGGCGTCAGCAACCGATGAATTTTATAACTATATAAATAACAAGTGCCTAATCATTTCAAGTGCATATACTACGGTTAACCTTTCACGATACTAGGTATTTTCTATGTATAAAAAACATTAAATATTTTACAATTGATATTATCGGCACTTGTCGAGGAACACAATGTCCACCTTTTTTATTTGGATCGAATTGCGTAAATAAATACATGATTCTTTCGAATGGTTTATCAATCGAATACTCGAATACTGCCGATATATTTTGGTATCCTTAACAACATTGTGCCATGCCATTAATTTTATTCTTTTAGGAGTATATTGCAAAATGTATACCTAAGCTGAAATACAAATACTACTAAAGGTATCCTGGTATATATTTTTGTTGGTTTTGTATATTTATAATTGATCATACATATAGTGAGGTCCATAAGTAACGGATAAATTCATTATCTACGTAATTTACAATTTATGAGTAAAATCCTGAAACACGTCAATTTTTAATTCTAGAACGACATTTTTTGAGCATACTTTTATACCTCCCCTCCAACCCTCTTGGAGTGATAGCTACCCGTTCAAAATTTTTAAATGGAACGAGGATGCGTGTGATAGCACATTTGAAAGGATTCTTAATTATCTATTCAGCAATATTAGGTTTTTTGAATTTTGTATATTTTTCATCGAGAAGATTAAATTTGATACTTTCAAAATTAAAGTTATTATGAAATGTATACAATCAAGTGCCTATATACCAAATATCTGTCAAATCTGACGTTTATAGTTAATTTTGTGTCAACATTCAACTTAAATGTATCGGTTTCCCTGATACGCTGCGCAGAAAACCCAACAAAAAGAAAGAAGTAAAAAGGGTTTCTTTTTACATAGCAGAAAAAAATTATACATTTAAATTTCTTTATTTGCTACATCTGTGAAAACTTATTATTCTATTATGTTATTTATCGCTGATCATTATTTTACAAAGAGTCTTTCGGATACCGGATTGAAATTTTGATATTATTAGGATGTGGTGATAAAACAAGAACGCAGAAGCAGGTATGCGAAATATTCAATACTAAGTATCCTGACCGCCGCATTTCCCAGTCTACGGTTAGTAAAATAGAAAACAAATTTCGTGAATTTGGAAATGTAACAAATATTCCTAAATCTGGCAGGAAACGCATTTTAGACGATGGACAGAAATTGGATATATTATTAGATATTCAAGATAATCTACATAAACCTACAAGACAAGTTGCCGCCGATAATGATATTAGTAAAACGTCCATATTGCGTCTTCTAAAAAACGAAAAATACCGCCCATATAAAATTAATTTGGTTTAATAACTTAACGACGATGACCCTGATCGCCGATTGGAATTTTGCGAAATCATGGCAAATAGATGCCAAGATAATCCTTCATTTATAAAAAACATTCTTTTTTCTGATGAAACAGCATTCGTCTTAAATGGAACAGTCAACAAATAGCACTGTAGATACTGGTGTAAAGAAACTCCACATTGGATGATGGAAGCCAATACTCAATATCCTGAGAAGGTGAACGTTTGGGCTGGAATTATAAATTCTCAAATTATCGGACCATATTTCTTTGATGGCACATTAACTGGCGCGCATTACTTGGATTTCTTGCAAAATTTCTCAGTTCCAGGGTTAAGAATGCTTTTCCCAGATGATGACAACCCCAATGAAATTGATAGAAATATTTGGTTTCAGCAGGACGGAGCTACATTTTTCATTGGAAGTAAGAGCCTATTTGAATTCAGTTTTTCCCAATAGATGGATCGGTAGAAGCGGTGAAATTGAGTGGCCTGCCCGTTCTCCCGATTTGACCCCGCATGACTATTTTTTATGGGGTTACTTAAAATCAAAAGTCTACTTCAACAGACTAAATAACGTAGAAGATTTAAAAGACATAATAAGGCAAGAAACTAATCAAATCACCCCGGAAACAATACAAAATGTTTTAGAAGAATTTGAGCAACGCCTCCATTATTGTCAAGAAGCAACGGGCGCCCAGTTTGATCATTAATATTTTTCAATAAAAAAATTATAGAAATAAAAAAAATTTTATGTTGCTGGATGGAGAAAAACCCTTTCAAATGAGCTATCATAAGCACCCTCGTTCTATTTAAAAATTTTAAAGGGGTAGCTGTCACTCCAAGGGGGTTGTAGGGGAGGTATAAAATTATGCTCAAAAAATGTCATTCTAGAATTAAAAATTGACGTGTTTGATAATGAATTTATCGGTTACTTATGGACCTCACTGTATAAACATATTCAGGCTTTTCAGTCTGATTTTTCTCTTTAGTTGAATAACGTAACATTTGACCTTTACACATGTTTTTAGGCGTTAACTGTCATTAGATAAACATGAGAGTGTCAAGTATTTCTCAAAAGTACGTCACTAGACGTACTTACTTTTGTGGGATCCTTAAGAGATAGTCGCCTGTTCCTTAACAGATTAAACTAAAAATGTAATAAATAGTAAACTCCCCACATCGTTATGCTACAAACTTACAAAATTTCATGGTCATAGTTCAAAGCTTTGCCAATTTATTGTGCAGACAAAAACTTAACTAACAGACAGGCAGACCGAAAGTTATTCACTAAAACTTTAAATCTCGACATATATCGAGAGTCGTTTCGTCGAAAGAGAGAGTTCCGTTGTAATATACATACTTTCCCTTAACTGCATTGAGAAGGAAGTAAAAATTAATCTAATTATCCATCCAATAATTTTTGTTTCAGATTAACACTTTTTCGCTTAACACTTAAACACTTTTTTGTACTCAACGCGCGTTTCACCAACCATATTGGCATCATTAGGAGATGGTTAAAACTATTATAAATTAATATTAGTTTTAATCAAAGCAAAACTGGGTGCAAAAAGTGTTTTGGTGTTAAATGAGAAATTGTCCAAGTATGAATTTGTTTCTACACCGAAGGTTCCAATTATTATATTTAATTTGTTTCAGATGCTAAGCAAACCAACGACACTGAGCTATACCGACGGAGTAGCGTTCCATTGGTACACAGACATGTTGACTCCACCTTCAACAACAGGCCTAGATGAAATACAGGAGTACAGAGAGGATTTGTTTGTATTAGCAACTGAGGCGTGTGCAGGTACTGAAAACAGTTTTCTTGGCGAATTTTATGCCCTATAGTTGTAATAGTGGATTATTGATTGGATTGGATTGGACAATTTTCACTCCTGAAAACATTTCTTAGCACTAACAAAAAATAGCCATGATGTTATCTAGTTTGCTTGTATCAACCACCTTGTGACAAAGTTCAAATTCTTTTCGATACTGCCTGTAATATGAAAATATATAATTACATACAATTTTAATTCATGTCAAAATTGATTACTAACTAAGATATTCATCCAATGGTAATGCTATTGTTTCGTTAGTTAATGTAGCTAAGTTATTTTTTGTCGCACAGCGTTTTAAACATGTAATTATCATTACAGGTTTCTTGAACGCTGTTGGATTAGAACAACCTGTTGAGAAGGGTAGCTGGAACCGAGGAGCGTTGTACGCAGATAGTATAATGCAGGTAAAACTAGTTCCTATATTACTTATCTGGCACTTTTTTTATTACTTAGTCAACTACCAGCAACTTTGTTTTCTTCTTTCAGAACCTGAAATATGGGGCAAGTGGCTGGGTAGACTGGAATTTGGCCTTAGATGAAAATGGTGCGCCTACGTACATCGACAATTTCGTGGACTCTCCCATTCTGGTTAACGCCACACTTCAGGAATTTTATAAGCAGCCTATGTTTTACGTCATGGGACACTTTTCGAAGTTCCTCAGACCTGGGTCGGTCAGAATAGAGACAACCATAAGCGGTACACAAGACAACTTGCAGGCACTGGCGTTCCTAAGACCAGATGACTTGATTGCCTTGGTCATTTACAACAGGTAGACATCATTCCTAAATGTATTGCTCAGTAGTTGAGGGTACATGAGTTTTGGCATTTGGTGATAACTAAATAAAACCATTTTCATTTAGAAGAATGTGTTAATTAGTTCACTTAATGAGCCGGAAATGTGGAAAAGTTGATAAGCAGCTCCGATTTCAAAAATTTTTGTTTGTACGTATTCTTTAGACCTTCAGGAACACCCATCAACAGTAATATCTGCCTTGCTATGAAAAATGAAGAAATTAGGGTAATTTTCCCAGCATCCCCAATAGTAAAAGTGATAAAATATTTTAAAAATGCGAAATTTCACTTCAGAAATCGTCTCTCGGGGGGTTTTCGGGGTCTCTGATTTCGAATCTAATTACAACAATTAGTCGAACGAAAGTCTAATTACAACAATTCAAACTCTCAATATGATATGCGCTCGAATTTTGGTTTTATTGTAGTTAAATTATTGAAAAAATAAATTACGAGCTTAATAAAATTGTTTTTCAAGTTTTCTTTAATTTCAAAAAAAACTGGGCACATAAAATGAGCTTACAATCTACAAATATAATTGACATCAATCGTAATCAGAGTCGTTTTAGAGCATTGCTGATGCAGTATTGGTGGGTCCCTCTTCATCTTCACTTATATCTTGTTCTACTATCATTTCAGCCGGGCAAACCACTTCATTCTCCAGTTGTTATTGCCAGTTGTTATTGTCAGTAGTTAAAATTTTGTATCATTTTTACTATTGGGGATGCTTTGGGGGTGGGAAACCTACCCTAATTTTTTCATTTTTCATTGCAAAGCAGATGTTAGTGGTGATGAATGTTCCTGAAGGTCTAAAGAATACGTACAAACCAAAATTTTTGAAATCGGAACCACTTATCAACTTTTCCAGATTTTACAGTATTTTCCGGCTTATTTACTGTACTATATAAGGAGCATCATAAAAGCTTGAGAAAATGTAAACCAGATTATGTCATGGCTGCAACTGTAAAGTGTTAAATCCATTTTTTTTTATTTCAGCGGAACTTCCGATGTCAACGTACAAGTACAACAAAGTGATGAGAATGCTGCAGTAATAGAAATTGAGGCCAAATCAATAAACACTGTCCTGTATAACAGAGTTAGTGGGGCCTAATTTGCTATGAATTATGCTTGTATAGCGTGATGAAAACAAAACAAAAATATTCCTAAACAGTCAGAGAATCTGTTAAAGTATAAGAATAAATAACGTAAACACATGACTAATCTTTTTTTTTTACTTTGCAAAAGACCAAATACAGTATCAAAGAGGTCCTGCAGATGTTATGACATAAGTTAAGCTTTGTTGAAGTTAATTAATAATTGCATGGGAGAGAAGGAATGTCTTTACATTCCTTCTCTCCTATTGTTTTATCCTCTTTTGGAGAACTGCTGAAAGCTTTCCCGTGTGTGATGTTTCCAAAACGAAAGGAGCTTTGTACATGATTTCATTTCGTTTTTCATCATTCAACTCTTTTCTGCCTAAGCGAGAGTGCACTTCAAAAAGTAATAATAACAATAAAAAAAACATAACTATATAATATACATATAAAATGAACTGAAATATTTAAGTGCCAATTGAATTAAATGTTTTAGGTTATAGGAATCTTCTTAACAAATCTACATTATAATGATTTTTAGTCTAGAGATGAAGTTTAAAGCACCGTATATAAAGTGGTATAGTGTACACCTACAAGATTCTATAGGCTTTCATAGTTGTTGAAGTTAAAATAATCACAAGGATTTCAATATTTTTACAATAAATATCTTCAAAACCCGAAAAAATAATTAAAGTAGTTTTAAAGCAGCATTGTTGTTACCAATACCCTTGTTTTTTTTAAAAGATAAATTTAGAACGTTTGACACAACCTTAAATGTTCCACTTTGATTATGATAAATATACGAAAGATAAATATTACAAGGTGTGTAAATTAAGTAATGAAACTGACTTTTTTACAATTATTTATACGAATAGAATTACAATTCAGTATTGTCTCCTTCAAAATAACTTCCTTGGGAAGTCATACAGCGCTAGAGACGGTTCTTCTATTCCTCATAGCAGTGCTGGAACTCAATACTGGAATAGCCTTCAGCTGGTAAGTTACAGCGGTTTGACTGTTTCATTAGGTCCCAAAATGACGTCCCTTGAGGTGATTTTTCAATATAGGGAAGAGACAAAAGTTACAAGGACTCAAGTCAGGCGAATAGGGAAGCTGAGGAGCCACATAAATGTTTTTACTGGCTAAAAACTCGTTGACTGAAATGATTGTGAGACAAAGCGCATTGTCGTGATGCAATATCCAGTTGTTCTTGACCTCTAACCTTTTTCGAAATTTTTCAAAAACCTCTTTGTAAAAGTGTTGATTTAGTGTATGGCCTGGACGCACAAACTCTTTGTGAACAATTACCTAACTCTCAAAAAAGCAAATTATCATGAATTTGATCTTCGACTTGCTCATTCTTGCTTTTTTGGGTCTTAAAGAGCTTGAAGTGTGCCATTATATGCTTTGGCGCTTGGTTTCCGCCAAACCCAAACACCCAAGTAGCATCACCAGTAATGACACATTCAATAAAATTGGGATCATTTTCAATCGATTCCAAAAAGTCAAGACACCTTTCTCTCCTGTAGACCTTTTGTTCCTGCGAAAGGTTTTTTTGGAATCATTTTTGCTCAGATTTTTCTCATCCCCAATTAGTTAGTCAAAATCTGATGAAAAGTGGTGTGATTCAAATTTAACTCTTCCCCAATCATTCTTGTCGTCAACCGATGATATGAACGCAAAGATCCTGTATTCTATTGACATTTTCATCGGTTTTTGAAGATGAAGGCCTTCCTATAAGGCCTTCCTAAGTTCATTTTCAGTCGACTCTCTTCCTTCTGAGAGTGCCTTAAACCATCGGAAAATCTGGCGCTACGTTGCCAGTCATGAGACTTGCAACGTTAAAAGCGCCAAAAATTAAGTAATGATACTTAATTTACACACCTCGTAAATCGACGATTTTAAAGTATACTAATACAATTATTGCTGTGTACTATGTTACAAATACTATTATTATGGTGTAATATGACCTCTTTAAACGTACAAGACAAAAATATTTTCCAAACACGAGTAATTTGTCGAGCACTTGGTTACCTTGTAAAAACAACTGTATTAAAATAAGTAGTTCTTTGCGAGCAAAATAAAGTGGGTAACTGTTGGTATAAAAAAAATTGACAAGACCATGCTATTGCTTTTTTTATACCTGACTGTAATGATATATCTTTATTCAGATCTAAATATAGAGTGGTTAATTTGCTGGTGTTTTTAGGTCAAGTGTGCTCAACTCTTTTAGGCCCCATAAATATAAACTCTGTGCTAAGCATATCAGGATTTATTGGGATTTTAGTGAGTAAATAAATTATTTATAGAACTTTGCATCTATACCAATTTGCGGTAGGAAAAAATGAGTAATTTGATTGAAGGTCAGGAAACTAATTCCAAATCATATATAGTAGAGGTCCCAGAATTTCTGAGATTCATGTACAGGGCATTCCACTTAAGACGGTTTCTTCTTTGTTATTGGAAATTTATGAAAAAACATGTTTCAAATAAAAGTTGCCCAAACTGACGTGGTGTATATTTGTAAAATATTTATAATTACACAGGGTGCTCTGTTTCCTGTAACCGCAACACATCTTCTTTATACTCCACTAAATAAAAGTCCACTTACATATATGGCACCTAAAACCGACCTTTTTGGAAATATTCAACAGTTTTTGAAAAATATCACGTTAAATGCGCTCCAAACATTTATAAATTGCGTATAAACCAATTGTCAAACCTGACAATTTTCCAACAGCAATAACGTTTCTTTTTTTTTTCGAATAGAATGACCCACATCAACTTATACATATAGCGAAAGTTGATGAAAAGTTGAAAACGAAATTAAATTACCTTTTAACTGATATGAGGTGGTCCATATCTATCTTCAATAGTTTTCAAGGAAATATCCTTTTTCAAAGTTGGTGAAGAAGTAGATTTGAAAAAGAAATAAGTAGCCATTGACATTGACAAAGATCTGCTTCTTCTGAATCTATTTTGTTCAAGAGCTTTGAAAAAGAACCAATTTTTTTCTCGAAAACTGAAGAAGATAGATATGGACCACCGTATATCACCCGAAGACCTTTTGACCTTTCGAAAAAATGTGTCTGCTGAAATATATTATGAAACGAAAAACTAAAAAAACTAAACTGAAAGCCTCCATTTCTATAGATTTGGTAGAACTTGTACTAATACTCTCACTATCGTAATATTTAATCTAAATGGAAAATCTAGACGCATACTATGTAAATAGAGTAATTCGTTGTTGTGATAGCCACAGGTGCACCTTTAACTCTCATAAATTTCCATGCTTCAGCTACGACGAAACAGCTACTTCCGGCAATTCTCCATGATATAAATGGTAATGTATACAATATCGATCCTTATGAATAATTGCATGACTTGCCACAGCAGATTTGTGAACCTAAGATTAATTATCATACTTAATCAGAAAATCTGCATTTACTCGGGTTTATTCTGTAACTTCGTTGTTCTTTTTTTTTTTTTTTTGGGGGGGGGGGGTTCGGCAAATTTAAATTTTAATTCTCGAAGAGCTTGTGTTCACTGTCAGAGTTTAACAACATTTCTAAAACACAAACGTTAAAAGGCAATGAATGGCTTCGTTTCAGTGTAGAAATTTTGCAGAACACAGTTGATTGATTCTACGCTTGATACTTGATTATATAATACATATACAGGATGCCCCAAGTTGCATAAATCACGAATAGGCAAAATATTACAATTTTAGAGAAAAAAGTTATTCGTCGTAAATAATTTTGCTTGCCTCCTCAGAACCCTCGGAAATATGTTATTTAGTACAATTTAATAAAATGTTCAAAATTAAAAAAAAACATACAAGAAATGAACAGTAAAGGACCACAAACTTTAACTGTACGTTAATTACAAGTTGATTGGAAATATTTTCGCAATCTAAATCTGTGATTTGAACGGAATGTTGCCTATTTCCAGTTTTTGTTTCAGTATATTATTTTTTCCTTTTTGCTTCGTAGTAAAATACCAGTAAGTTGTAAATTTTTTGACATTGGGCTGGACATATCAAACTTCACTTAAAAATAGATTTATGATATTTTGTAATTCAAATAATGTTTACTTTGCAGCTTCGAATTCACCTAAGTAAATGTTACACCAGAAGTTGGTGATGATGCACATCGATTGATCTGTTTAGAAATAGAAGAAAATTGCGGTTGGTACAGTGTTACAAATATTTTATTTTTTCGGATGAGAGCATTTTTTCTACCAATGGGGTAGTATCGTCGCAAAATGGTCGGTTTTGGTTATATGTAATTCGAAATCCGTTATACGAAATTATTTCAAGAGGTCAAAAGTTCAAACAAAAATATGTTTTTTGGAAAATTCACCAGAATGACTTTTTCTCGAAAATTAAAAATTTTTGTTCAATTGTGTTATAGGCAATCCGAACTGGGAACACCCTTTGTACGATACAATCTAATTATCTTGAAAAGACGATGAATACTTAGTCTATATACAGTGTCCGCCATAACGTTGGAACAATATGTTTTTTTTAATACTAGAGTTTGGTAAAAAAATTGGTGACAATCACTTCTGCTTCCAAAATAATTCAAAATTCGCCAATTCAATGTTGACAGCTAACATCGGGCAACTGTCAAATATTTAATTTTCCAAAAAAATCTTTAGAAAATGGCCTAAATTGTTAATATTTCGAAAAATGTCACTAAGAAAGTATGTTGTTAATGACATTTTACGCCTATATGCCGATTTTGAGCGAAACATTTTAATATCTTAAAAAAATATCTATTTTCGAAGTTTTATTTATTCCCGTAACTGATCTGAAAACATTTAAAACGCTTCAAAGCACTGTAAAGTCTGCCATTGCAATGCATACTGTGCTAATAATATTCGTAGGTATCGTTGGTTTTGAAGATTATTGATATTCTTAGTCGAAAAAAAGGTACTGTCTGGATTATTTTCCAATTTCCAAAAAAATCACCCATTGTTTTTCAACTGTTTTTTTTTTATTAAACTTTTATTTTGTTAGTACAAAAATGGTTTCAATTACAATTTGGCTATCTTAACACGAAACTACTACTTAAAAATAACAAACAACACATAAATCACTTTAAAAAAAGAACTTAATATTCAAAAAATCAGTAATAACCATGGAAGCTGCAAGCTGCATAAACTTTACATCTTTGTGTGACTTCCTTCAGTTCGGCGGTTAAATTCCCTGACATTTAATAAGAACTGCCTAAGAATATTTGTACATATTTCTCTTATAACATTTTCTAAATGATTCACACTTTGAAAAAGGCCTCTTTTTGTACACTTGTTCCTTTAAATATCCCCAAATAATATTAAAAAAAATCCCATATGTTTCCAACTCTATGGCGGACACTGTATATATAGATATTTATATATTAGAGGTTACAAACAAAATATCAAAGCT
The DNA here is from genome assembly GCA_029963805.1 of Aromia moschata. Taxonomy (NCBI): domain Eukaryota; kingdom Metazoa; phylum Arthropoda; class Insecta; order Coleoptera; family Cerambycidae; genus Aromia; species Aromia moschata. Next base: position 6,377,113 of record JAPWTK010000001.1, read on the forward strand.
TTTAACTTAAATTTTACGGGAAATTATTTACGATGGATATATTAAAGTACTAAACGGAGAGAGGCAGCCAAGAAAACTAATACCCAAGATGAATAACGTTCAACCTTTTTTGAATATTTATTTCAAGATTACGATGCGTATCCCTAAAGGGAAGCAGGCTTATCTAACATTCATTTCGGGCATAAATAAATTTATGTACAGAAAATATTTACTAACTTTTGAACGAAAACTCCTTATAGAGAGAAATGTTTGAAGTTTAAAGTTTTAGTTGCACAAGTAAAAAACCAATAATAATTTTAACTTTTCTTTCGGTGGAAAGCAGACAGCGGGGTAGATGAAAGAACACTGAAATGTTTTTATCCTGTTTATTAAAACTAAAAAGGTTCAATTTCGTAAGGAGTTACACGCGTCGTCTTTTTTATTTTCATTGTTTTTTATCTGTTTACAAGAAAACAGGCGTAAAGATCGAACAAAGGTACTTTTATATGATCGTTGGTAACCTAATAGAAAAAGCTTTTTTAGAATTTACTTTAAAAGAGATATCAAAGGTACAGACAAACATCAGCTTTGAAGACGTTGTTAATTGCGATATTAATTTTGTTCAAGATGGCTTTCAGTTGTTTTGGAAACGATTTAATTCAAGCAGTTATTTATTTTGTACATTCGAACGTATGTACGGGGTGTTCATTTATATTTTAACAGCTAACTACAGAGTTTATTATACAAGAGAGGCAATAACTCTTTGTGTAAGAGTTTTAGTATTGTCTTTTAGGCTTATCAGATTTAACAACTGAACTTCGAAAAGTCACAAAACATAATAAATATTATTTTTAAAACGGAATACCCTGTGTATTTCTAATTTTCTACAAGGTCTTCCCCATGATTTCAAAAATGCGTACTTAAGTAAACATACACCGTAAACATAAGCGACACCGTAAACATACAGTACACATAGTCAGACCCCTGGGCCAAACAATTATTTTTTTGTGTGTTATTCTAAACCTTAGTCTAAACCAGTATATTATGGGTCTGTTCTTTAATTCAACGTTTTGGTGTGGTGGATTCCACCAAGATAGATTTAGATTCTGACTGGTCGATTTAATCAATTCCTGCCCTCTGATTGGCTTGATGGAATCCACCACACCAAAACGTTGAATTAAAGAACAGGCCCTATCCGTCAGAAAAAAAGTCGGTTCTCATTAAAAAAATACTTTTGCACGTGTTTTTAAATACAATTCCATAATTTTATAAGTACCCTATATACAAAGTCAGGTACGGGCATGGAGATTTTACTAAAATAAAGTACGAGTAGTGAGACGAGTACGAGTAAAATGAATGATCATTTATGTTATGATTAGTGTACGGAAAGTGTGCCACAACGCAGGGTTAAACTGCATTCAAGTATCCCGACCTCCCGCATGGGACCGACGTACTGGAGTCCCAGTGCGCGTTACTAGGCATGGTCAGTGGCGTACATATGCACGGGCAAGAAGTGCACGCGTATATAATTTACAAGGCGTATATAATTTACATTACTTATCATAGAATTGTATGGTGCTGACCTTGCGTTGTGGCACATTGTCCGGACCTAGTTGTGATATATTGGCAAGCAATTTTCTTAAGGTTCTCATATGTCATTTGTCATTGAAACTTTTAGATATTTCGCAAACTATTGAATGTAGCTATAAGACATTATATGGAGACATCCAAAAAAAACGTCATCAAAGTTGGCCGAGAAAAAAAAGGCGTATTTTTATTCTTGATCGAATTTATAACCTTATTTACTTGTCCAGACTGTCACATCAAATAACAGCCATTGTTTATTTTACAAATTGTAACAGTCACTTGTCAAAAGTTGGACATAACCGAAAAGCTTAGACATGACCGCTATTTCCATCTCTCTCGTTCATAGCCAGAGTTGATGACGTTTTTTTTGGATGTCTCCATATATTAAATTACTTTAGAATTTCCACAACTAATGTGATCCTGACTTTTGGAATGTGTCAATTGAGAGAGACTTTATCCAAGCATCTTCTCCAAGATTTGAAAATAATCACACGGCCAACACAATAATGTATTTAAAGTTAGAGAACCACTTATCCATTTTCATTTATCATAGCACGTATTAACAAAACTACGAACTGGCTTACCCTGATTAATTAAAGTTTTACTTAGATCTGGCAGTGGTACTCTGAAATCTTTAACAAATAATTTATCCTCGTAAGACAGGTGACTAAATTTGTACTTTATATGATTCTCAACAGTATCATTGCAGGTTCGAATATTTATTTGAGTGTCATGACAACTCGTATTGTTATTTTTATGAAATAAACTGCTACACTCGTCAGTTATAGTTAATATGGAACACTTTCAATAATTATTACCCTCCTATACCACTCGAAACACTCAAAAAACCCGTCAAGAATAATGGAACTTTCCAACGAAAACTTTGAAAACACAGAACAATAAAAGATATTAAATTTTGTAGGTTAGGTTGTTAGGTTCATGAAATCAAATAACTCGCTTTCTGCGCTGTCACGTGTGAGAAGTAGGAGGTGGGCGTGTTTGCCTCCGCTATGCAGTTTTTTAAATGGTCTTTTTCATTTTTTTCATATTAATGTTTATTTTGTTCACACTTTTTTCGCATTTTATTTCGAATTTCTTAAATCTGATATTAAATGGAAAAAGATAGAAAAGTGGGGCTAAAACTATTTGTATCGTCATCTTTTGGCTAAAAAAAGAGCGAATTTTCAAAATCACATCGAAATTTTAGTAGATTTAGGTGTCGGTGTCGGCCATATTAGATCTGCCATCTTGAATTTCGCAAATCTAATGGCGAATTTGTAATCAGCAAACCCGAAAACGTAGAGATGTGGTGGTTTACTATGTACGGAACTGTTTTTCACACGTTTGACCTTGAAATAACCTTGACCGAGACCAGATTGGATCAAACGGACCCCAAATTCAGATTCAGCGACCCAAATAACATAAAGCCCTGATGGTCTCGTTTCTTAAATTGCTGGTCAAAATCTTAAAGACCCGAAAAGCGACATAATCGTTTGGTTCTACATGGTCGTACATGGTTATACCCCAAGTCTTTGAGTTACAAGGTTATGTAGGAAAATCGGCGATTATCACATCGTCCTACAATTTTTCAAAATATTTACCTCGACAGGTATTAACCGAAACATTTGTTAATTTTATTATATGCGACCGATTAATTTCAATTTATATAAAGTTGATACAGATTAAGCGAAAACTTGTATCTCTCTCAAATAAACATAAGATCAAACGAAAATAGTTCAGACAGAGTTAACGCTACGTTAATTAAATACACCTACATATACAGAGTGAGTTTTAACTGCGGTCTGTAGAATTGTTACAAAAAAAATGTTACGTCTAATTTAAAATGTGTAATCTTAGTAAACCTCTTTTAAGTTTATCAAAATAGGTACGTTTCTTATGAGTCGAGGTTATTGATTAGAAATAAATTTTGCTTCTACAAGCACACACCTACACATAATAATTAAAACATATTTATGATCAACAACCATCTAGTATTGAATTTTTTTCTATTGATGTTTCAAACTGAAGCATGATGATGGTAAAATATAACGATTTGGTTAGAGAACTGTTTACGAAAACACCCAACTCGTCTAAATAAAAAATAATAATACTTCGAACATTCATTACATTTTTTTTAATTTATGCAAAGAATTGTAAACTGTACCTTTGATAAATATTTGTTAGTGCTCTACATGTAATTAATCTTCATTACCAGCCGCTGTTATCGATCATTTGTCATTAAAGCATCAACAACACTTTGTTTTTCTGACAGTCGTTAACTGGGTGTAGTATAGTTCGATTTACCTGAAAAAAAAAATCAGATATCAGCAAGCAAGTAACAGTAATTTATTTAAAAAACCTGTTTAAAAAGATTAATATAGTGTCTGCCAAAAGTCTGCACTATATGGGAATTTTTATTATGACTATTTATCAATTGCCTTTACCAATGATTTTTGTAGCAATTTTTACCGAAAAAGGACTAAATACTGTTTTTTCAAAAAATTTATACAAAATTCTTATTACTTTGTACGATTTTTGGACACTATATACGATTTCCAAGTAGTCTTTCTAATAATTTTTTTAAAAGGTTGCTAATTTTTGTAGCACTTTTTACCGAAAAAGGACTAAATACTGTTTTTTCAAAAAATTTATATAAAAGTGTTATTAATTTGTACGATTTTTGGACACTGTATACGATTTCCAAGTAGTGTTTCTAATAATTTTTTAAAAGGTTGCTAATTCGTTACAAAATTTTATTTAAGAAAAAATGTTACTATAATTAACAATTAATAGGTTAATTAATATAAACCTAGATCTGAATTTTGTGTCAAAAATATCACTATATATCATGCGACATTAACTTGACTACTATTAGCTACTGTTTAAGTGACATGAGTAACAGAGATGTAACAATACAGCAAAAATAAGGTCGAAACTACGAGGTGTGTAAATTAAGTAATGAGACTAGCAACGTAGCGCCCGATCTAGCAAAAGTGCGAAGACGGGACTTGGAAGGACGGTAGGTTAACATATAATGCACTTCCAGTACAAGTTTGAACTTGTCAATAGAATACGGAGAAGAGTTAAATTTGAATCACACCACTGTTCGTCAGATTTTGACTAACACATTGGGGATGAGAAAAAAGAAAACTGGATATTGCATCACGACAATGAGCCAGCCTTGTCACACAGCCATTTCAATAAACGAGTTTTTAGTCATTAAAAACATTCCTGTGACTCCTCAGCCTCCTTATTCGCCTGACTTGAGTCCTTGTGACTTTTTTCTTTCCGAGATTGAAAAATCGCTTCGAGGGATGTCATTTTCGGACCATAGAAAACAATCAAATGGCTGTAACCGACCAGATGAAGGCTATTCCAGTATATGAGTTCCAGCACTGCTATGAGGAATGGAAGAACCGTCTCCAGCGCTGTGTGGCTTCCCAAGGAGTTATTGTTAAGGAGACAATACTGAACTATAATTCTATTCGAATAAAAACATTTGAAAAAATCAGTCTCATTACTTAATTAACTACACACCTCCTGTGCAATTTTAAACGTAATTGCTGCCAAAATTATTAATTGTGTCGCTCTGACCACGCAGTGACAATTTCGACCCTTAGCTTCGTTTTACAAGAGCTGTGAAATTGTAGTCTTGAGAACATCTTTATCTAATTTTCAGATAAAAAATTTAAGATAATGAAAAACTCAATTCGGACGAAACTGGACAGATATAACGAAAATGGATAAAGATTTAAGATTTAAAGATAATCGTCATATCAAAAATATGTTAAAGACTCTAAACCAGAGACAGAGATAATACTAGGAACCTTGTCTCAATCTATACATTATGCAAAAGTTTGATGAATGCCTCAGTGACCCTCATTATGTCATAAGTGACAGTGACGGTCATATTTCAAACTCTCTTTCGGACAAGTTTACAATCTTTTGAATAATTTTTGTAGTCCAATCTAAATTATGGTTTGCCGGCGGATTAAGCCAACTGGAATTAGAATCCACCCGTTTGGTATACTTATGATAGTAGTGGGATGTATGTTAGTTATCAGCGTGCACAGTAAGGTACTGAATGAAGCTCAGAAGGAGCAAGAATCAAACGCAGACGCACCAGCGGAAGAAGCACCAGCAGGAGAGGCACCAGCAGGAGAGGCGCCAGCAGAAGAGGCACCAGAATAACTGACCAGTCTAAAATGTTGTAGTAATTTGCGTTTTTGTCAATTGTAAAATGTACGGAGAAGTAAAATATATGTAACGTTTTTATCGCATTAGGTATTTAGCCATATGTTGATTCATTTTACTGTATTAAAGTTGTTGTCCTATTTCCGTTAGTTGTTAATGAATCGCTATAACAATGTGATATAAATAAGAACCCAGAACACACGTCGGAAAATTGATTTTATGGCAGGAGTGGATTTAATATTTGATACTTATTACATACAAAAAGTACCCGGAAATTTGGATTTAAAAGAACCGCTTAAAAGAAATCGGTAAAATGTGTTTTTTCTTCAGGTTGGTAGCCCCTTCCGACGTAACGACCAAGCCCGTTTAGAGCGCTACCTGTCACTCAGTGTGTTTACAGCAGCTGTTAGTAATAGACGATCTCAAGTGTGCTTGGCGAATTGTACACTGGAAAAAAATAGTGAAACAACGTGTTTGTTTAAAATTTTGTGCCGCAAACGAAATTTCGTGTGCCGATTCATAAAGCCTTTGGTGATTCGTGTATGTCTAAAGCACATGCTGCTTACGAGTGGCGTAAGGAGTTCAAAGCGGGCCGTGAAATCGTCTAAGATTTGCCTCGCTAAGGTCGACCTCTACGACAACCGATAACATTGACAAAATCAAAACATTAGTACTTGAAAATTGCCACATGAGTATTAGAGACATAGCTCAAGAGGTGACATATCGACAATGTCAGCTCATGGTATTTTGAGTGATATTTTGGGCATGAAACGCGTCGCTGCGAGACTGGTTCCGAAAGAACTGAATATTCTTCAAAAAGAGCATCGGAAGCAGCTTGCTCTTGATATGGTTTCCAGAGCCGATAGTGAACCAAATTTCATGAAACGCATCATAACCGAAGACGAAACATGGGTCTACGAGTACGACATGCAAACAAGTCGTCAATCATCGGAATGGCGCTATGATGATGAGTCGAAACCGAAAAAAAACGCGCCAAAGTCGGTCGAAAGTGAAGGTGATGCTGACGTTTTTTTTTTTTTTGATTATCGAGACGTGGTACATTCCAAATTCCTTCCGGAAGGACAGACGGTTAATAAGGAGTATTCTCTCGGCTGCTTGAGGCGTTTGCGCGAATGTATCCGTCGGAAACGGCCGGAATTGTGGAAGGAGAATTCTTGGATTTTTCACGACGAGAACGCGCCATCTCACCGAGCTACGATTGTGACCGAATATAAGGCCAAAAATTCAATAAATACGATCTACCAACCACCGTATTTACCGGATATGGCTCCGTGTGATTTTTTTTATTTCCAAAACTAAAATTGCCTCAACGAGGTCGCCGCTTTGAAACGATAGAGGTCCTCGCTGAACAAAACTCGCTGAAGGAGCTGAAGGCATTTTGATGAATAAAAAACAATTTATGTCTTTTTTTATTATTTCCGGGTACTTTTTCTACGTAGTATTATAGTTTACTACACATAATTTAGAAAAAAAAGCGTTTGAAATGGCACATAAAATCGTCACAAAACAAAGATTTTTATAAATTAAATAACGCTTTGCTTTCATAATACGAAAATACAAAATTTCCTTATATGTCATGTCAAACGTCTTCTTTTTCATATCAATAGTTTTCAGTTTCCATTTTTTAGGAGTACAATAGGTTTATCAAAATTTACTTTATTATTACTATTACTTGACGAAGGCAATCACTTTTTCACACAAAATGCAAACGTGTCTACAAAAATCATTTTTTGCAGACACGTTAACAGATTTTACTGCCTAAACTTCTAAAATACCTTCGAATTGAATGCGAAGCATTTTTCTATGTGCGCCTCTCATAAACTCCAATTTATATATGAGGAAATTTCTTAAGAAAATTATTACGACTTTCACAAAGAAGTGCGTAGTCATCGTGTTGTGGCAGTTAACCGCAGTTTGAAAATCAAAGTTTCACGTCGACATCAAAGCTTTAGGCGGACTACGAGGAACTGAAAGAACAAAATGCTTTGTATTATTTTTCTGTCATGAAGTAAATGTACTTTGTCAGCCCATTTTGTTTTACTAACCTTACATTGCGCGAAAAAATCCTCTAAGAACGTGCTTCTGGCGTTTACAACTTAGTTTAAGGCTGTCTTTATATTTCAGATTTTAAGGTTTCAAATTGGACCTTTAAAAGTCTGCATTTTTTATATTTATCTTGTTTCTATCTAGAGACGTACATTTTTAAATGGGTAGCAACTTATTAAGGAAAAATCTAAAACAATTTTCAGCGCAACGGATATTTTTGCAAAACTTCAACACTCGTACGGAGACAGGGGTTTTTCAAGAACCCAGGATTTTTGGTGGTTTAAGGCATTCTCAGAAGGAAGAGAGTCGATTGAAGATGAACCACGCAGCCGAAGGCCTTCATCTTCAAGAACCGACGAAAATGTCGATAGAATACGGGATATTGTTCGTTCAGATCGTCGGTTGACGGCAAGTATGATCGAGCAGAGTTAAATTTGAATCACACCACTGTTTATCTGATTTGGGTATGAGAAAAATTTGCGCAAAAATGGTTCCAAGAAACCTTTCGCAAGAACAAAAGGACATCAGGACAAGGTGTCTTGACTTTTTTGGAATCGATTGAAAATAATGATCCCCATTTAATGGAACGTGTCGTTACTGGTTATGAAACTTTGGTGTTTGAGTATGACACGGAAACCAAGCGCCGAGGCATGGAATGGCATACTTCATGTTATCCAAGACCCAAAAGAGCAAGAATGAGCAAGTTGAAGATCAAATTCATGCTGATTTGCTTTTTTGATAGCCAGGGAATTTCCCACAAAGAATTTATGCCTCCAGGCCAAACAGTAAATCAACACTTTTACAGAGAGATTTTTGAAAAACTTCGAAAAATGGTCATGCGTGTGAGACCAAACAGCAAGAACAGCATGCTAATAATTATCACACAGCCATTTCAGTAAACGAGTTTTTAGCGAGTTAAAACATTCCTGAGGCTCATCAGCCTCCTTATTCGCCTGACTTGAATCCTTGTGACTTTTTTTCTCTTCCTGAGATTGAAAAAATCACCTCAAGGGACGTCTTTTTGGGACCATAGAAAACATTCAAACGGCTGTAACCGACCAACTGACGGCTATTCCAGTATATGAGTTTCAGCATCGCCATGAGGAACGGAAGAACCGTCTCCAGCGCTGTGTGGCTTCCCAAGGAAGTTATTTTGAAGGTGTCAATACTGAATTGTAATTCCATTCGAATAAAAAAATTAAAAAAAAAACTCTCATCTCGTAATTTCTCGTCTCATTACTTAATTTACACACCTCGTATAATACAAGCGTTAATGCCTTCGATAAATGAATTCAGGGCACTGTCCAAAAATGAAGTTGCCTGAATGATGCCTTAATGAGCAACGTGATTATAAATGTGTCGAATGCGATTAGCAATACATGATATAAAATAACGAAATTCCATTAACAACTTTAGAAGTTGAGTTAACTTCGTGTAAGGCAAGACTCTAAACCCGGAAGGGTTACAGAAGCATAAACATTAACGACGATGGGATCAAAGACCTATACACAAACAAGACGTGCCGTTCGCAATTACATTCGATCCATTAAAATTGCTTATACAGGTGGGAGTATATTTTCGTGGGATTTTGTAAACCAATGCCAACAAGTTCCATCCTATTATTTCTTTCATAGAGAAGGGCCAAGATGTTAAATTACATATACATATTTAATTAGATGAAAATTAATCGCAAGGCACAATCGAGTGGTATATCTCGGTAAGTTGGAAGAGAACCAGCTATCTGATAGAGATATGATGAACAGTTTTTATTTGTTATTATGGAAACGATTTTTTGCACTTCGATATAGAAGCAGCAGCAAAGTATAGACGACTAATTTAAATATAAGTATCAGTTGGAGAACCAAACATTTCTGAAACCTGTGACCAGATCAGCAATATGCTATGAACCATCAAGTTGATCTGTCCTCCACGATAACCGAGTTTTCAAGACCGATTTGCACCTCCATCCATGTCGTCTGTCATTCGGATGTGGAATTCATAGAGCAGAAGTACCTCTAAAAGTGCAGTTCTGCAAATATTGAATTAATTAGCTCAGTAATAGCTGCACTGCTACAATGAGGTTATGAAGTTCATCCTTATCGTTACATCGAAACACTTAAAAAAAAACGCAAAGATGCTCTGTTTCGAATTCATTTTATAAAAATGGACAAGTCTTTTCATGATCGGCCTACTTTGACATACATATACTTTTTTTTGGATATTCCGTCGATATTACGTCCAAACACATGTTACCGAAGAATAGCCCACTGAGGTGATTAACCGCTGCGTCTATATTAGAATAACCATCAATCATCCTGAAGGATCACCGTACGAGACAGGAGAATTTTAAAGACCTCGGACGTAACAAGGGATCAATCCCTGGTGCTTTCGGTTTATCTTTGTGAGATATTTATGTCAATACTCAGTTGTTGGGAAACATGTCACTGTTTCCTTAAATGAAAACGTCTCTTGGCATTGACGAATAAATGTTTCGGTCAACGATCTCGAATTTTTTAAAAAGACGAAAGTAATTAGATCGTTTTCCTCCAAAAATTGGAAGTACAGTTCATAATTTTTAATCAGATCAGGAGACAAGAAGAGTATAGCTGATCCCGATTTATTTTCGCTTTTTAGCTTTACTGTATAACATGTATTTTTTACTTCTATACAGGGTGTTCCACTTTAACGTCTTATTGCTGACATTTTGGGTTATTTTCGAGTTAGAAAGAAAATTTGAAGACTGAAGATATATAGAATTTCCCAAATAATCTGACTTTGGACTGGCATTATTATACAGGGTGTTTTTAAAAATATATAGCCAAAAACGAATTTTTGGAATAGTATTTAAGTCGAATATTAATCCCTATTAATATTCGACTAATTACTACTAACTATTCGACTAACATTTAATAATCCCCTAATTATTAAATCGTAGTAAATAGTGTCCCAAAATGTACGCAAGATTTGAAATATTTGAATTAAATAGAAAACATAGTTTTTATTTCAATTGTGTTTTTCTTTTTGAAACATAAAGTACGTAGAATAGAGTTATGTATGGAATAGCACATCGGACAAATGACCTCCACGCTATCGAGCACCAGTAACAGTAACTGCTTGACCAGACTCAGTATGGTCCAATGACGGCTCCAGTCCAAAATCCGCACCAAACAATGACACGTTGTGGATGCATTTCTTTTATGACAATCACATGTGGGTTCTCTGAACTTCAAATGCGTCAATTTTGATGATTAACGAAGCCATCAAGGTGAAAATGAGCATCGCTTAGGATGATTTTGCTCGAAAACTCAGCATTCACTTGTTGTTGTTCAATAATCCATTCAATGAACACTCTTCGTTGTGCATGACCATTAGGTCAGTTCCTGTGTCAATTGAACTTTGTAGGTATGGAGACATACATTTTTAGTGAGTACAGGCTGTAGAGAGCTTGAAATTTTCAATTATTGTCCACGACGCCGAATCGATGTTCCTGAATTTTCACCAACACTCACTCACTGCTTCGATATTATCATTTGAACGGCTTGTTATTGGGCGGCCAGTGTGTGCTAAACACACTGGCAATCCCATTGATCCAGTCTTCTTGAATATTTCTGAAGTTGAATCAATATTCCGACCATTTTTATATTAAATTGGCGAACTGTAGCAGCCAAATTTTCATTATTTTTGAAATACTGTTCAACAATGAAAACGCGTTGGACTTTCGTGTATTGCTTCATTTTTACTAACTCTAAACTGTCAGCTGTCAAACTGTTTTCATTTTTTTTCGTTGCCAACACTTTACCGCACAAATGGCGGCAAATTCAAATATTGCGTGAATTATGGACGCCTTTTATTATCATTTTAGTAGTATATACTATTTTAGAAGTGTCTGTTGACACATCCATCGTCACAGTGAGTTTTTTGAGGTGACTCAAAAAACTAATAAGAAAAATATTAATCACCGGCGAAAGTTTAATTTTTTTCCTTGATAACCCTTACATCTTCGAAAAAATAGAGAGAGGTGAAAAAGTTGCTAGAGGAGCTGTGCTATGTTGTACATATTTTTTTTAGTGTAAAAAAGTAATCTACAAAAAAGTTATGACACAAAAATGAAAAGGTGTAGCCTGTTTCAACCCCATGTGGGTGCAGAGGATAAATAAAAATGTTACTCCAAGATGTCCTTCTATTAGCAAAAGACACACACCAGATCTTAAACATTATTCCGTTATTGAAATAAAACATTAAAAATGCGCTCTACTGGAAAACATTATATGAAATATCCCCTTTAAAATCACATGTAGAACCTTTAAAATATTCAACATAATTATGGGAACCCTTTAGATCCCACACTAAAATTTGATTACAAGTTTTCCAAAAGTCAGTTTTGAGAAAAAAAATTTTAACAGCACCCTGTATAATAATCCCAAGGCCATACTCGGGTACCTTGAAAATTTGCGTAACTGCATAACTCTAACGTCTGAATTTTCTTTTGAAGTTAAGCTTTTAATTGTTATACCCTGCACATATTTCTAAAACAAAATCTCCCTGACCGCTAAAATTATTTTGAGATTTTACGCTACTGTTGTATTGCAGGCAGAAAGCATATACTGTTGGCACCGTTCTGTGACCAATATGAAACACGGGTGAAATACGTCCTTTCATTCCCATCAGATCAAATAAATTTCTCTCCGGTAAATTCGCTGATTGTTTTTTTCCCGGTTCTCATCACGTCTCGACGATTTATCTCACGAACCTGGATTGTCCCAGGTTGGAGGACGCTTCTTTTTCCTGAAAAATGTGTGTACCTCTTCAATAGACACGTACAAATGAGTGCGGCGTCCTAAATACAGGATCACCATAAATCATTGCATCTTCGTCGACTGAATAATAATAATAATAATAATCCATATTTGTGGGGAATTTAGCGACCTTCTTCTCTATTAGTTTTTTTTTGTTTGGTTGGAAAAATTCATTACTATAGTAATTTTTAAAGTGTATTGTCCTGTTAATAGTGTTTTGTCTTTATCTTTATACATTTACTATATATGTATATAGACAGTGTCGCCAATGTTTGTAACGTACCACCTTACATGACAACAATAACAACATTGATTGAGCCCTGATAAAGGAGAAATAAAGCTCCGAAACGTTGGCAGAAATCGAATAGTTGTTATTTATTCCTGGACCTAATCCAACCAAACAAAAAAAAAAACTAATAATAATAATAATAATACTCACCCTATAATTACTCCGAAGAGTAACCCCTTAGGTCCTCTCAGGGACCTATGCGGGAAGGAGTGGCTATTATTATTATTATTTGCCATGGCGCACTGGGAGCGACTTAAGATTATTTCAGTAACGCATTTGCTTTACAGTTCTGAGGAAACCCAGAAAACTCGGAACATTACCAGAATGTCAGACAGAATGAAATGAGTCAGTCGTTTTTTTCGACAAAATCAACATTTGAGGTGTGTAAATTAAGCAATGAGACTGCTCGGAGAAGGGCGGTAGGTTAAAATGTAATGCACCTTCAGTGCATGTTTGAACTTGTTAGTCTTTTGTTTGTTCTTCGCGACTGTTTTCGTAACCATTTTTTTCTAGTGCGTTTTAAAAATGAGTGATGTTAATTTTGAGCAACGGTGTGCTATCAGGTTTAGCTTCAGACTTGGACACAGCGTAACGGATACGTTTTCAAAACTGCAAAAACGCCTACGGAGACCGAGTTTTTTAAACAACCAAGGTTTTTCGGTGGTTTAAGGCATTCTCAGAAGGAAGGTAGTCTATCAATGATTAACCTCGAAGATGATGTTTTTTTTCATAAGCCAGAGAATTGTCCACAAAGAGTTTGTGCCCCCAGGCCAAACAGTAAATCAACACTTTTACAGAGAAGTTCTTGAAAAACTTCGAAAAAGGGCCATGCTTGTGAGACCAAATATTAAGAACAACTGGATTTTGCATCACTGCAAATGCGCCTTGTCACACAGCCACTTCAGTAAACGAGGTTTTAGCAAGTAAAACATTCCTGTTGCTCCTCAGCCTCCTTATTCGCCTGACTTGAGTCCTTGTGTGACTTCCTTCTCTACCCGAGTTTAAAAAATCACCTCAAGGGATGTGAGGAATTTTATAATATTATTTTGAATAATATTTTGAAGGAGGCAAAACTGAATTAAATAAGAAAATAAAAAAATCAGTCTCATTACTTAATTAACACACCTCGTATATTAGATGTAGGAGTATAATCTAGTTAGGTGTATAATATACAGGTAGATCTAGTTTGACTTTAAGGTGTAAATTAATAATATTGAAACTTTTCCGATAGACATAGGGGTAATAGCTACCAATACATCTAATAACTTTTACATACATTTCCATTTGAGTCAGTTGACAATGCTTCTCACAGAAAATAAAAATTTGGTTCAATGCTTACTTTTGAACGCCATTTTTTTTTTTTGTTTAAACTTACAATTTCAACGCTCCAGAAGAATTTTTAAAGCTTAAAAAAATCCTAAAACCATACTTACAATTTTGTCCAATATTAATATCGATTTCAAATTAATAATTTCCAAACGATAGATCAAAAGAGGTGTATCCTAATTTTAAAGTTGGTTCTATTAATATAAGATTCTGAACTGATAAAATATTCCGTGTAGCTGGTTTTGATCGGTGATTGTGATTGGTTTCATGCGGGATCGTCCTGACTGAGTAAAATTTGCTGACAAATCAATATCGAATAGGATATCTTCCGCAAACGGCATACTTTATGGCGATTTTATATCCCACTCAGGTGTTTCCTAAGATATAATATTCGAACGTAAAATATATATTCTGGTCTCTGACGCTGATACGCTACTAAAATGTAGTTAATGTAACGAGGTGGAGGATATCATTATTTGTTAACAGGGGCGTTATAGGTACGCAACGAATTTCAGTTAAAGAGGTATACAGTGAGATCCATAAGTAACGGATAAATTCATTATCTACGTAATTCACAATTTATGAGTAAAATCCTGAAACACGTCAATTTTTAATTCTAGAATGACATTTTTTTGAGCATAATTTTATACCTCCCCCTCCAACCCCTTGGAGTGACAGCTACCCCTTTAAAATTTTTAAATGGAACGAGGGTGCGTGTGATAGCTCATTTGAAAGGGTTCTCAATTATCTATTCAGCAATATAAGGTTTTTTAAATTTTGTATATTTTTCATCAAGAAAATTAAATTTGATAATTTCAAAATTATTGTTATGAGATGTATACAATCAAGTGCCTATGTACCAAATATCTGTCAAATCTGACGTTTTTAGTTAATTTTGTGTCAAAATTCAACTGAAATGTATTGGTTTCCCTGATACGCTGCGCAAAATACCCAACAAAAAAGAAAGAAGTAAAAAGGGTTTCTTTTTACATATCAGAAAAAAATTATACATTTAAATTTCTTTATTTGCTACATCTGTGAAAACTTATTATTCTATTACGTTATTTATCGCTGATCGTTGTTTTAACGTTGTTTTAAAGTTGATCATTATTTTAACAATGAGTCTTTCGGATACCCAAAGAATTGAAATTTTGATATTATTAGGATGTGGTGATAAAACAAGAACGCAGAAGCAGGTATGCGAAATATTCAATACTATGTATCCTGACAGCCGCATTTCCCAGTCTACGGTTAGTAGAATAGAAAACAAATTTCGTGAATTTGGAATGTCACAGATATTCCTAAATCTGGTAGGAAACGCATTTTAGACGATTAACAGAAATTGGATATATTGTTAGAGATTCAAGATAAACCACATAAACCTACAAGACAAGTTGCCGTCGATAATGATGTTAGTAAAACGTCCATATTGCGTCTTCTAGAAAATGAAAAATACCGCCCATATAAAATTCATTTGGTTCAAGAACTTAACGACGATGACCCTGATCGCCGATTGGAATTTTGCGAAAGCATGGCAAATAGATGCCAAGATAATCCTTTGTTTATAAAAGATATTCTTTTTTCTGATGAAACAACATTCGTCTTAAATGGAACAGTCACCAAACATAACTATAGATACTGGAGTACCGAAAATCCACATTGGATGATGGAGGCCAATACTCAATATCCCGAGTAGGTGAACGTTTGGGCTGGAATTATAAATTTTAAAACTATCGTACCATATTTCTTTGATGGCACATTAACTGGCGCGCGTTACTTGGATTTCTTGCAAAATTTCTTAGTTCCAGAGTTAAGAGTGCTTTTCCCAGATAATGAAAACCCCAATGAAATTGATATAAATATTTGGTTTCAGCAGGACGGAGCTACACCACATTTTTTATTTGAAGTAAGAGCCTATCTGAATCAAGTTTTTCCCAATAGATGGATCGGTAGACGCGGTGAAATTGAGTGGCCTGCTCGTTCTCCCGATTTGACCCCGCTTGACTATTTTTTATGGGGTTACTTAAAATCAAAAGTCTACTTCAACATACCAAATAACGTAGAAGATTTAAAAGACAGAATAAGGCAAGAAATTAGTCAAATCACCCCGGAAACAATACAAAATGTTTTAGAAGAATTTCAGCAACGCCTCCATTATTGTCAAGAAGCAACGGGCGCCCATTTTGAACATTTGATTTAAACTGTTCTTCTGTTCTGTTTCATGCTCTTTTCTTTACTCAGTAACATTAAAAATGTAATATTTTTCAATAAAAAAAATTATAGAAATTAAAAAAATCTTATGTTGCTGGATGGAGAATTAAAAACCCTTTCAAATAAGCTATCACACGCACCCTCGTTCCATTTAAAAATGTTAAAGGGATCTGTAACTCCAAGGGAGTTGGAGGGGGGGTATAAAATTATGCTCAAAAAAATGTCATTTTAGAATTAAAAATTAACGTGTTTAAGGATTTTACTCATAAATTGTAAATTACGTAGATAATAAATTTATCCGTTACTTATGGACCTCACTGTGTGTATGTATGACTCAAAAAGCGCTCTTAAGTGCTTTATTTTCATGTTCATGGCTCAACGTTTATACGAAGTGTGTAAATTAAGTAATGAGACTGATTTTTTAAATGTTTTTATTCGAATTTAAATGTTTCATCAGTCATGATGGCATCACCAGCAAACGCTGAAAGGCCGAATGTGGCACACTTCCACTAAAACTTATATTATATGGTCTTTGAATCTAATCAAAAATTATTCTTCTGTTTGCCCAGTCGACTTTTTCTACTTTTTCGTGGAAAAATAGAAAAGTGCTTTAAAAAATGGGGCCTTCAGTTCTTATCCATTTACATTTTAGATTTTCCTATAATATTGTATATTGCTTGTCCTGCTAAGTGTTTAAAATGTGTAATGCGTGATTATTAGGATTCGGAAAGTTTGCTGCCACGTTACGTGTTATGCTGCGTTACACTCTCCAGCCCTCCCGCGCCGGTATGGCGTACTACTGCGCATACGCGGATTCTGGAGCATTATCGGGAAGGGTCAAAGCCGTACGTAGCACGGACAAGAAATACACGCGTATATAATTTACAAGGCGCTTAAAAATACGGTTTATTATTTCATTTTATCATAGAGTTTTGTAGTGCAGAGCCCTGCGTTGCAGCACACATTTCCGGACCCTAGTGATTATTTTTCTATGACGACCTTTGTTCAAACACTTTTGTAAGCACTAGGTAACAATATTTTGTTTTTATCTGACTTTGTACATTTTAATACGCTCTCGATCCCCTTCACAGGATAGTAAGAGAATCCTAAATCCTTTTTATCAGGAACGAAGCGTAACTTAAATCTAAACGATATATCGCGTTTCACAAAAATTAGGTTAGTTTATGGTGGTTCGCTCTAATATTTCACCGATTCATCCGTTTGGCAGTTTTTACCAGTCGATTATTGTACAGAGTTACCTGCATTGTTCAGAGTTTCGAGGGTCGAGAATAATGAAAATAAAAAACCCTCATATATATATAGGTTATAGGTACGTATAGTTCAACCAACAAACAATGCAACGAGTCCTCACAAACCATGCGATACAGACCGACTGTCCTTCTTCACAGTAATTTCTTCAATATGTCGGTATACAGGGCGTTCCGTATCGTTATGTTAAAGTTTCTGGAGCATGAAGTGAGACTTAATTCTGAGACTAAAAAAACGCAAAAGTGTTAGTAGGTCGATTTCTATTCGTTCTGTAATAATTCCTCTGTGGTGCGTATATTAGAGCTTGCATGTACCCTCAAAAGTAAAAATCTACAAGATTCAGGTCAGGACATCTAGGTGGCCATGCAACCAGGACATCTCGACCAATCCATTGAGGGTCATATAAAATTAAACATTGTGGATTTAAATCTGTTTATTTATTAGTTAGTTAGTTTACTTTTATTTGTTCAAAAAAGGCTTATAACAGCGTTCAAAAATGTCAAAAAATAGAAAAGGACAAACACGGACAATACAGTTACACTGAATACACGTTTCGTCTATTTCTGTTACACATTTCATGCGGTTTTTTAAATAGGATTTCATGAAACTGTGTGCAGTACCTCTTATTCCATAGGTTGTAATTTTATTGAGGAGAATATCGTATAATTACACTATCAAAGGCCTTTGACAGATCCAGACATATTGCAACTGTTATTTTTTTGCTGTTCATTGAATCTATTAATTTGCACAAAGTTTGATACGCCGCTCTTATTGTTGATTTCTTCTTACGAAAACCATTTTGTGTATGCGATGTATTGTTTATAATTTCATAGACCTGTAACTTTGGAACGAATAGAAATTGACCTTCCACTTTTGTGCTTTTTAGTCTAAGGACTGAGAATACTTGCTACAGAAATTTGAGCATAACGCATGACTTAGAACATAACGCTGTTAGATTACACTGAACTGTACGTGTCTCATCATTTCGTGGTTGAAGTATAGTTGATATTTTTATGTAGGCTATACGCACCTCACGTAATGAAATGGTACCAATTTTAAATCCGGACTATCTACTAGTAATCTACAAACGTGAAGGGTATCAACACGACAATGATGGCATTGTGGAGACAATGGTTTATTACCAGCCTCGTTAAACCTTTCTTAATTCATTCCTAGGGAGTTATTTTCGTACATAAAGTTGCATAATTACTGAGAATAATTAGAATTTGCCCGAAGCGAGTAACGAATCAGATAAAACAGTATTATCAACTTGTATTATTACCCCTAAATCGAATGGGCGGTGGATTAAACTCGGTAGGAGCCATTAGGTTTTCCATTCGGGTTCTCAGGGTGCTGATTGTTATATTGATGGTCGGGGTAAGTAAGGTTTTTTTTATGATTTCCGCATTTTCAATTTAGAGAAAGTAAACAATATCGTATTGAATTTCTATCTTTTACTACTTTATCATAACATAGTATAAAACAAAGTCGCTTCCCGCTGTCTGTCCCTATATACCTATGTATGCTTAGATCTTTAAAACTACGCAACGGATTTTGATGCGTTGTTTTTTAATAGATAGAGTGATTCAAGAGGAAGGTTTATATGTATAATACATGCATAATATAGTAGAGAAACACTGATAATTTTAGAGGTTTCGAATTGATGAAACATTAATCAAACAAAATTTATAGAGCAATTAGTCCAGTTTCCTAAAAATGAATTAGAACTTGCAAGTCTATATCTTTATCCTTTAGAGGTCGGTAAATCCAGTATACTGACTCAAAAATAGGATCCTCGTCTTTGTTCAAACATCACTATTTTAGGATTTTAGGGTCGCCAATTACAAATTTGGAATCAGATTTTAAAAATTCAAGATGGTGGATCCAATATGATGAACAAAAATCTCAAATTTGCTCGAAATCGTTCTGAATATTGTACACATGGGTTTTTGAGATCGCTGATTAAATATGAAACCGAAATTTTATCTAAAAAATCAAGATAGTGGAAATATGGGGACAAAAAAATTTTAGTTCAATCAATTGTGGAATAAAATATCTATTCGTTTGCTTATGGCATCAATGATATCAGATTTTTGGAATTCGATATTACTGATTGAGTTGGATGGATTCAAACTGGTCCAATCAAGACACCAGTTGATAAAAAGAATATATATGAGCTATTCACTCGGGAAGTCACTCACTAATTTGTTTTTATTCTGTTGCCGAATTGCGTCCATATAATGTGTCAAAATAAATTCCAAATACCAAAAAGTGTTATTATCGCTTGACTTTATCATGTGATGAATAGTTTTCGTTTTGATGACATTTGCAGTATCATTACGTGATCAGCAATTTCAATCGATCTCAACAAGTGATGGTTTCCGAAAAGGAGTGGAAAATCTGATAATACTGATGAAAATATGTATTATGCATATTTCTATTATAAGTTGACATCCTGAATTGTAGAAGTCTGATTTACAATTACTTACCCCAATTCACTCCTCTACATACTTTCATTATTATAAAGCATTTCCTTTTCGTTTTAGCAACTGCTAACTTGCATCCGTAGTTTGAATAAGTGAGTTGTTTATTAAGTCGAATAAGTCAATTTTTTCAAAGTGGAAAAATTTAACATTAGCGTCACTCTTCCGGACGGGAAATCCAGTATACTGGCCCGACCCATGATCAACACTTTACTCATGATTGATGTGATGTGATATAATATACTTTTTCTATGCATTTTCTTCGATCATAGTCCCCAAATGCTCGTCCTCGAAAGGTTAACACCGAGGCTGTTCTTTAAATTAACTTGATTTTTTAAATTCTAAATCGTCAGTGTGAAATATGACATATGACATTGAAATATGACATATGTCAATGTGAAATCAGATATTATATTGCTGATTAATTAATGCGTGTCCATCTAGGTAGTAAAATAAGTATTAATCTAAATATTACGTAATAAAAATCCCTGTCGTATACCCACAATAATTCATACAGGGAAAGCTTTATATGAGGCACAATAGAAGCATTTCCAATATTTCAGACATAAAAATCCGGTTATGACTGTTATGAAACCGGTAATAAATTTATCGAACGTCTGTCTACCTCGAACATGGTAAACAACCAGGATTTTTTTATGTCCGCAATATATAGAAGTACTGTAACCTTGCCCACAGTGAGTAATAGAGCTGTTACAAAAATCCATTAGTACACAAAATCAGGATCATAAAAGGGGCTTATTCGGTTCTCAATTCTTGGGATTTGATTCGTTTCTTTGTCGTTTGAGTACGGTTCAATTTTCTACCCGCTGAGCCAAAATTTGACAACAAATTTACTACACGCTGGATTCCAAATTTAGACGCCTTTATAATGCTTATAAAAAATATAGATATGGATTACAGCCTCTTTGCGCCAGTCAGTCATATAAGCTGTAATTTATGTACATGCGTGTATTATACAGTGTGTCCAGAATTGACGATGAATGTATTGCTATCTTGGAAACTAAAAGAGATACGCAAACGGTTAGATGAGAAACGTTTTCGACAGTTTCATGAATAACTTAACGCCGCTTAGAGAATGCTTTTACCTTTTTTTGGTTTTTGAGATATTTTGGAAAAACCGACAACATGCATATTTTCAAATTTTGCTGTAACTTATTTATTTTTTTGCTACACGCTGGATTCCAAATTTAGACGCCTTTATAATGCTTATAAAAAATATAGATATGGATTACAGCCTCTTTGCGCCAGTCAGTCATATAAGCTGTAATTTAGGTACATGCGTGTATTATACAGTGTGTCCAGAATTGACGATGACTGTATTGCTATCATGGAAACTAAAAGAGATACGCAAACGGTTAGATGAGAATAGTTTTCGACAGTTTCATGAATAACTTAACGCCGCTTAGAGAATGCTTTTACCTTTTTTTGGTTTTTTGAGATATTTTGGAAAAACCGACAAAATGCATATTTTCAAATTTTGCTGTAACTTATTTATTTTTTTGCTACACGCTGAATTCCAAATTTACACGCCTTTATAATGCTTAAAAAAAATATAGATATGGATTACAGCCTCTTTGCGCCAGTCAGTCATATTAGCTGTAATTTAGGTACATGCGTGTATTATACAGTGTGTCCAGAATTGACGATGAATGTATTGCTATCTTGGAAACTAAAAGAGATACGCAAACGGTTAGATGAGAAAAGTTTTCGACAGTTTCATGAATAACTTAACGCCGCTTAGAGAATGCTTTTACATTTTTTGGTTTTTGAGATATTTTGGAAAAACCGACAACATGCATATTTTCAAATTTTGCTGTAACTTATTTATTTTTTTTGCTAAACGCTGGATTCCAAATTTAGACGCCTTTATAATGCTTATAAAAAATATAGATATGGATTACAGCCTCTTTGCGCCAGTCAGTCATATAAGCTGTAATTTAGGTACATGCGTGTATTATACAGTGTGTCCAGAATTGACGATGACTGTATTGCTATCTTGGAAACTAAAAGAGATACGCAAACGGTTAGATGAGAATAGTTTTCGACAGTTTCATGAATAACTTAACGCCGCTTAGAGAATGCTTTTACATTTTTTGGTTTTTGAGATATTTTGGAAAAACCGACAACATGCATATTTTCAAATTTTGCTGTAACTTATTTATTTTTTTTGCTAAACGCTGGATTCCAAATTTAGACGCCTTTATAATGCTTATAAAAAATATAGATATGGATTACAGCCTCTTTGCGCCAGTCAGTCATATAAGCTGTAATTTAGGTACATGCGTGTATTATACAGTGTGTCCAGAATTGACGATGACTGTATTGCTATCATGGAAACTAAAAGAGATACGCAAACGGTTAGATGAGAATAGTTTTCGACAGTTTCATGAATAACTTAACGCCGCTTAGAGAATGCTTTTACCTTTTTTGGTTTTTGAGATATTTTGGAAAAACCGACAAAATGCATATTTTCAAATTTTGCTGTAACTTATTTATTTTTTTGCTACACGCTGGATTCCAAATTTAGACGCCTTTATAATGCTTATAAAAAATATAGATATGGATTACAGCCTCTTTGCGCCAGTCAGTCATATAAGCTGTAATTTAGGTACATGCGTGTATTATACAGTGTGTCCAGAATTGACGATGACTGTATTGCTATCATGGAAACTAAAAAGAGATACGCAAACGGTTAGATGAGAATAGTTTTCGACAGTTTCATGAATAACTTAACGCCGCTTAGAGAATGCTTTTACCTTTTTTGGTTTTTGAGATATTTTGGAAAAACCGACAAAATGCATATTTTCAAATTTTGCTGTAACTTATTTATTTTTTTGCTACACGCTGAATTCCAAATTTACACGCCTTTATAATGCTTAAAAAAATATAGATATGGATTACAGCCTCTTTGCGCCAGTCAGTCATATTAGCTGTAATTTAGGTACATGCGTGTATTATACAGTGTGTCCAGAATTGACGATGAATGTATTGCTATCTTGGAAACTAAAAGAGATACGCAAACGGTTAGATGAGAAAAGTTTTCGACAGTTTCATGAATAACTTAACGCCGCTTAGAGAATGCTTTTACATTTTTTGGTTTTTGAGATATTTTGGAAAAACCGACAACATGCATATTTTCAAATTTTGCTGTAACTTATTTATTTTTTTGCTAAACGCTGGATTCCAAATTTAGACGCCTTTATAATGCTTATAAAAAATATAGATATGGATTACAGCCTCTTTGCGCCAGTCAGTCATATAAGCTGTAATTTAGGTACATGCGTGTATTATACAGTGTGTCCAGAATTGACGATGACTGTATTGCTATCTTGGAAACTAAAAGAGATACGCAAACGGTTAGATGAGAATAGTTTTCGACAGTTTCATGAATAACTTAACGCCGCTTAGAGAATGCTTTTACATTTTTTGGTTTTTGAGATATTTTGGAAAAACCGACAACATGCATATTTTCAAATTTTGCTGTAACTTATTTATTTTTTTGCTAAACGCTGGATTCCAAATTTAGACGCCTTTATAATGCTTATAAAAAATATAGATATGGATTACAGCCTCTTTGCGCCAGTCAGTCATATAAGCTGTAATTTAGGTACATGCGTGTATTATACAGTGTGTCCAGAATTGACGATGACTGTATTGCTATCTTGGAAACTAAAAGAGATACGCAAACGGTTAGATGAGAATAGTTTTCGACAGTTTCATGAATAACTTAACGCCGCTTAGAGAATGCTTTTACCTTTTTTGGTTTTTGAGATATTTTGGAAAAACCGACAAAATGCATATTTTCAAATTTTGCTGTAACTTATTTATTTTTTTTGCTACACGCTGGATTCCAAATTTAGACGCCTTTATAATGCTTATAAAAAATATAGATATGGATTACAGCCTCTTTGCGCCAGTCAGTCATATAAGCTGTAATTTAGGTACATGCGTGTATTATACAGTGTGTCCAGAATTGACGATGAATGTATTGCTATCTTGGAAACTAAAAGAGATACGCAAACGGTTAGATGAGAAAAGTTTTCGACAGTTTCATGAATAACTTAACGCCGCTTAGAGAATGCTTTTACCTTTTTTGGTTTTTGAGATATTTTGGAAAAACCGACAACATGCATATTTTCAAATTTTGCTGTAACTTATTTATTTTCATAATTTTTTAAAATCCATTAATACATTGCTTTTTGAGGACACACTTTTTGAGGACATCTCAATTTTCTAATCGAATTAAGGATTCGATGTTTCGGTTTTCTAAAGCCATCATCAACTTATTTTTTTTATGTAATTTCCTTTCATATAATAAGGCAATCTACGGGATCAAGTGATAATTGAAGTACAACAGTAATACCTTGAAGAATTTGGTATATCCTGAAGGTGTCTCAGTTAAAAAAAAAACTGTAGAAGCTGTAAAAACTGTGGAAGCTGTATTAAAAAAAAAATAAATCCAACAATCCTCTTTCTGCTCACAGCTGCACACATTTCAATTTGTTGTGGGTGCAGTGGAGTTTCAATACAAAATAAATTGAACTGAATTGAATAAAATAAATAAAACTTCAAAAGTTTGAGAACAAAGTTTCGTTTCAAGCATCGACATGACCGCTTTCCATCTTTTCTGTTAATAGCCAGGATGAATGACGTTCATGTATAGAATATTGACACGTAATGTATTATGCTGATTGCTACATACACTACCCCTGATTACAGTAACACACACTATTTATTTATTATTGTTATTCATTAGCTAAATTTTATTTCTACTCTGCAGTATTTAAATTAATCTGAAAATAAGACACGCCTTTTGGTAACGGCAACGACGATATATACCGACACCGACACCTATTCGCTGAATCGCTTTAACTTTGTATTAGTTTTACTGAGTTCGGTCCTGTCTTACCGTGGACTTATTGCACACTAGAGCGGTGTTACATTACAATTTCATTCTGTTTATCTCCTTCTACATGCGTTATATATTGTAGACCTTAAAATAGGGTAACCCTAAAATAACATTTATTTGTGGAATAAGGACTTACAGTTTGTTGTCTCTTGCGTAGGTAAATTATATGCTCTAGTTCTAGACGGATTACATGTGTGGTAAAACTTAGACAATTTGTTTTCAAGTACACGCTCTTACTTTCCGTGTGAAATTCTCATTAGACACGTAAAACAGACGTCCCTTAATTCATCTAAACGGATTTATTCTTGTTACGAGGTTTAAAAGGGAAAAGGGGCTGTCATTAAGTAAAACAGTTCTAATTTAAGTACGTAAAGTTATTCTGCAATGGAACAGTATCTAGGGTAACAGGTTTAATGGCTGGATTTATACCTTTGTTTTTTCATACTAGGCGTTTATACTATTTTTTTTAGTGGACCAATCGTCTATAATTTATTTATACATGTTTCTTCAAGTTCTAAAGTTCTTCTAAAAAAAGATTCTGTGGGAAAATTGGATTGAAAGATATTTTCATTGTGAATTTTAATTCAATAGCCGCCCGCCTTTTTATGCTGCTATTATTATTATTATTATTATTATTACATTAATTTATTTACTTTTTTTTATTATTATATGTATATTTATATTAAATACTTACTTTTAATATAACTATTGTAAGATAAAAACACGTCCTCAAAGTATGCCCTGGAATCGATCCCGCATCTCTTGAATTATTACTTTTAGAACTGTCAAGGTATGTAAACTACGAGGTATGTAAATTAAGTAATGATACTGGTTTTTGTTTTAATTTTTTTTATTAGAATTGAATTACAATTCTCATATACTGGAATAACCTTCAACTGGTCAATTACAGCAGTTTGAATGTTTTCTGTGGTCCTAAAAAGACATCTCTTGCGGTGATTTTTCAATCTTGGGAAGAGAAAAAAGTCACAATTACTCAAGTCAGGCAAATATGGAGGCTGAGGAGCCACAGGAATGTTTTTACTGGCAAAAACTCGTTTACTGAAGTGGCTGTGTGATAAGGCGCATTGTCGTGATGCAAAATCCAGTTGTTTTTGATGTTTTGTCTCACACGCATGACCCTTTTTCGAAGTTTTTCAAGAATCTCTCTGTAAAAGTGTTGATTTAGTGTTTGGTCTGCATGCACAAACTCTTAGCGGACAATTCCCTGGCTATCAAAAAAGCAAATCAGCATGCATTTAATCTTCGACTTGCTTTGGGTCTTGGAGAACTTGAAATGTGCCATACCATGTTGTGGCGCTTTATTTCCGTGTCGTACTCAAAGACCCAAGCCTCATCATCAATAACGACGCATTCTATAAAATGGGGATCATTTTCAATCAATTCCAGAAAGTCAAGACACCTTTCTCTCCTGTTGTCCTTTTGTTACTGCGAAAGTTTTTTTGGAATCATTTTTGCGCAGATTTTTCTCATTCCCAATTCGTTAATCAAAATCTGATGAACAGTGGTGTGATTCAAACTTAACTCTTCCCCGATCTTTCTTGTCGTCAACCGGCGATCTGAACGCACAAGATCCCGTGTTTTATCGATATTTTCATCGGTTCTTGAAGATGAAAGCCTTCTGCTGCGTGGTTCATCTTCAGTCGACTCTCTTCCCTTCTGAGGATGCCTTAAACTACCTAAAAACCTAGGCTCATGAAAAAACACTGTCTCCGTAGGCGTGTTGAAGTTTTGCAAAAGTACGTTATGCCGCACAGTGGGTTAGAATCGGAAAATCCTGGCCCAAAATCGAAAAACCAAGTTCGTTATATTCTGTTTTAATTCATATAGCTTTGTGAATCAGAGCTTCCTGCATGTAATACTGAAACGACAGCTACCTAGGTTTTATACCTGCCGTTCTACTTCAGTCCGAAGTTGACCACCTCCGAGTGCGTAACGGTACGAGAATCGGTCCCGAAATACTCAACGTTCGTGTGTTGTGAATTTTTGTTACCACAAGGTGTATTTCCGACTTTAAAAAAATGGAGGCTACTCTAGAAGGGATGTAAAATATTATCTATGCATTGAGATTCAAATTTTTGTATTTCTTATTATGGAAAATAAATGTTAACTCTGCGCTTATAATACAAACGCGCATGTTAAGGTAGCGAAAGAAAAGTAGGAAAATAGTTTATCTCTACAGATCACTAACACTAATTCACAATTTAACATGTGGGAAATATTACTGGAATAAGAAATTCATAAAAATTGGCTGCTCTAAACTGCTCATTTCAGTGAAATATGCAAACATAGAAAGGCGTGTACAATAGAGCGTTCTCGGGACAATTCTAACTGTACCTGCGTCAAAGCAGGTGTTCATCCCCAATACAATAGTAAGTCCCAACCAAGGAGGGAAATGTATATACCTGATGTACACTATTGACCAGTGGAAGGAGAAATATAGTTTCAATGTTCCATGAAATATATATTTTTTTATTTTATACTAGTTGACCTAATCCAACTTAACTGAGGTTCTCTGCGATCAATTTTTAACACAAAATAATTTTAGTAACCTAATGTACCTTAACTGAAGACACGTTGCGTGTAATTGTAGGTTCCAAAAAGTTTTTACTTTTGGCCCTTCATTTCTTCAGGTAGTTAGATTAAAATCTTAATAAAATTAATAATCTTATTCGAATCAAAATATGTAGCTTTTTAAGAAAATTTTACTTCCGATTCTCCACCTGTTTTTTTCGGTAAGGAAATTAGTTCCAATTATATAAGCAGAAAGTATTAAATTGAAATCCCTTTTGAGGAGAGTATTAAATTGAAATCTTATTTACGGAAAACATTAATACTCTAATTTGGATTTTTTAAAAGTTGCTTTTATCGCAAAAAGCGGTTAATTTCGGGCCGCCATTTTGTTTTTTTTTGAAATATAAAGCACAAATTTGAAATCAGCGACCCAAAAAACATTAAATTCGATATAATTTGACAAATTTTCTACCTTTCTCGATTTTTGGCCAGGATTTTCCGATTCTAACCCACTGTGTGCCGTGTCCAAGACTGAAGCAAAACCTGATAGCACACCGCTGCTCAAAATCAACGTTTTTTTAATTTTAATCTTTAAAACGCACTAGAAGAAACCGGTTTACGAAAACAGTCACAAAGTACAAACAAATGGCTCCAACGAGATCATACTTGTACTGAAGGTGCATTACATGTTAACCTATCGCCCTTCCAAGTCCCATCTCCCCAGTGTTGCTAGATCTTACGTTTCGTTGCTAGTCTCATTACTTCATTTACACACCTCGTATTTTAATTAGATGTATAACAATTAGTTTTGAGCTACGCTACGCTGGAAGTCACAGGATACCGATTTCGAATGGGATTCTAGGAGTCAATCACTTATCAGGATGTGTTACAAATAAAGTTTACAGACCGCTTGTTTCCTGATAAAGTTGCCGACAAGTTAACAAACGCCTAACTTCTAATTCAATGGTAAGTGACAGGACAGTAAATGATAGAAAATCCTCTATTAAGTTCAAAGGGAGTCTTCTAAAAAGGAAATCACTTTAACTTTAAAACCTTAGTTATATGTAAGTACATATATGATGACTACAGAACTGGTTACATTAAATATTAATGAGGTGATTGGAAAACCTATGACGAAAAATTTAACAAATCAACTTAAAATTAAACAAACTAATAAACAAATTGAGACAAAGTTGTACAAACATCGATAAAACTGTAGAAGACAATACACACTGTGTATTAAATATTTCACTGCCTAACTAAAAGATCACTTTGCGTTTCAATTAATGTAAAAACATGATTAATGTAGTAAAAAACTATTAAAAGCAATTAATATAATTAGGGACATGCTTTGCTCAGCCACAGTCACTTGAAACGACATGCACAGACAATTACTAGTAAAGCATTTCAAATTAATGGCATATGCTTGATATTGGACGTGTACAATATAACTTCATTATATTAATTGGACTCTTTGGCGAAGGCGCTGGTAACAAATTGGGGGTGCCTTGGTTTTGAAAAATATTTTTCCAACTTTTAGGGAAAAAGGAATGATAAAAAACGTATATATTATAATAGACCTTTTTAAAATAAATTATCTATATCGTCTAAGACATCAAAAAATACATAATACATTTTTCATCCAGAAAGAAAAAATATTATGAAACATTATTAGATATAATAAAAAAAAAATCAATACTAGTTATGAAGGTCTGTGCAACTTTTCGGAAAATTTCTCGTCATTATCTAGATTATTACGATTTCAGATCGATAATGCCGTGGTCATAACAGTAAAGAATTTCTGTAGAATTGTTTATTGTGGAATTTTATTTTTGGAAATTGCTTATTCGGAAATCATTTGCAAATAACTTTTATAGTATAAAAACCAAATTTAGTAAAAACATGTTAATATGTGTTTAATATTGAATTATTTGCCCCTTGATGAAATAATAATTAGGGACAATATGACGCATTAAAATAGTTTCAGTTTTCATTGGTAAGCTCTCCAGTTGGTAGGAAAGTATCCACGAAAAAAATGTTCGTTCAAGTATTGGTTTTATTGATCTAAAATAAGCCACTAGAACGTTTTATTTTAGTTTCAGATTTGCAGAGCAACGTGTTTAAAGTTCCAAGGCTAGTGTGTCTAAAGTTACACTTGAAACGTCGAGAGAATATTATTAAGATATTATGCAAAATATATTACTGAAACTTACGCAGCAAAAAAATGTATAAAGATCTCCTAAGTTCTGCGTGACCTCTTTAGAATTTTTAATTTTACGTCTCCAACGATCTCTTCACTTTTTTTTCTCAATACTTTTTTAAGAATTCTTTAATTGTATGTGCTATATGTAATATTTTGCCTGTTGTTCTCAGTACTTTATGTGTATTAAAAATATAAAACTAAATAATATGTATTAAAGAATCAATTTGTATCAAAGATCAATTTGTGGTATGATTTCAAAGAAGAGATTAAACAGATTGACTCTAATTTCGTGTTGATATCAGAAAAAAAAGATGCAGTTCAAGTTTTAAATCCTCCAAAACACTTATAATTTTGTCTAATAAATAAAGATTTTCGTATAATAACATTTATTTATTAAAATGAAGAAAATAATTAAATTAAATAATAAAGAAAATATTTTTTATTTAAAAATCGAGCTAATTGTGTTTATTTAATGTGTTGTCATGGAAATCCAGATAATACGTACAAGCATAAATAACGAGAAATCCAAAAAAAAAAACAAAAAAAAAACGTGAACAAAGTTGACTAAGCAAAAAAGACATATCTCTATTCTATCTTAAATTTATAGCCATATTTAATTGTCAAGGCTATTACATTATGTGCCAGCCATTATTGACTTTACAAATATGTCAGCCACTTGTCAAAAAGTTTGACAACAATGTTTCGCTTTTGACAAAATAGTCCAATAAATGTATAATTTCCCAAAATATTTAACAGGAAACAAAAAATATGGTCGTATAGAAAAAAAAATCTAAGAAAGATAGCGTTTTTTATCCTTGGCATTTTAACGGCAAACTTAACCTAAAAATTCGTAAAGTTGAAAAAAAAACGATTTTTCGTAAATAAAAATAAATTGGCGCTGTAGTACAAAAAAAAACTATCTTGACTCCAGAAAGTCGTAGAAAAACACATTTTTTTAGAAGTAATGAAAAAATGTCAGGAATAGATTGCTGCATCAGACGTTATCGAAAAATGAAAATCGAAATAGATATTTAAGAAAAACGCGACTGAAAAATAATTAATTTTATCAAACTCATTTTTGGGCACTTAAAATAAATAAAATCGTTACCATCCTTTTTTGCCGTGATAGTACAACTCTTTAAGAAAAAAATGAGCCCCGATTCGTTACTCTAGGACTATGCGTCGAGCAAGCAGAGCCGATTTTAGAGATCGTCTTGTTTTCGAAAAATCCATATGTCTCGAAAAATTTGTAATATTTTTCAATTTTGAAAAAAAAGCCTTTTTTGGCTTGCCGATGCCGTGTGTAGAGTTACAGCAAGTAGCAATTTAGCAAGCAAGTTTCAAAACGTTAATTTGCAAAAGATAGAGCAAAAACTAAAATTGTCGATTTTTGACAGTTTTTTCGACATATCTCGAAAAGTAATGCAGCAATCATATTAAAAATATGAATCGAAAGATCTTTTTTATTACCTACAACTTTCTAATTTTGTTCAAGCTTTAGTTTTGTTTTACGAAAAACCGTTTTCTTCAACTTTACGGATTTTTTTAGGTTAAGTTCGCCGTTAAAACGCCAAGGATAAAAAACGCTATCTTTCATAGATTTTTTTTCCTATACGACCATATCTTTTGTTTCCTGTTAAAAATTTTGGGAAATGTTTATACCTACTTATTGATTGGACTATAACATTTACATTTCTTTCGTTCGTAGCCAGAGTTGATGACGTTTTTTTTGGATGGCTCATTATATAAAATAGCTAAATATAGTAACAGCTAAATAAATAATATTATAGATAGAAGGAAATGTAAAAAAATGTAGTGAATGTATACATTGCAATTAATAATATGGGATGCAAGTAAAAGCTAGAGCAGAATCTTTATTTCTAGATGTAACATGCTTTAATCTCAACAGTGTTTAAACTAAATAATATTTTTGAATAAAATATGTTATGTAGATTTTAGCATATTCAGATAACTTCAATTTGAATACTGTATCAATCAGGGTACTGTTTTATTTTCAGTCTGAGCGATGTCCATTATAAACATGACTTACGTACTATCAATAAACTAATATGAAGTAGATATTAATTTCAAGTTTGTAACACTCTACATGCAAAATAGATTCTAATTTATCGTTTTATTATAAATCAACTGGAAAGTTTTGTGACTGTAAATATAAACAAATTTTAAAAAGTGTAACGGATGTTTGTCCCAAAATTTATGTTCGGAATTTCGGCCAGAATAATTTGCAAGTGAATCTCAATGATATTTGCTACATAATACTTTGCTAAATACTTAGCGATAAAAACATTCCGAGGACTAATAATAATATCGTAATAATATTAATATTCCATTTTATCAATACTAGTTTTTTTTTAAATTAACTTCAATATTATCCTTATCCTTCTGAACATTACATTTAATGCCAATGAATATACAGTGAGGACAAAAAGTCGCGCAAAGATTCGATAGAAGTTGAAGGCATTTTTTCAGAAAATTTCTCAGATAAGTAGATTTCTGAGTGGACCTGTGGATACTTCTAGCTGTGGATATTACACAGAGGAATTGAAGAAAAGTGGTGCATCACACTTAAAAAAATCTTAACTTGGAGGACATTAGATACAAATTTGAAAAGGTGCTAGAACGACGGGGCGTATGTAATATGGGCATTAATTCGTTTGAAAACTGAAAATCCATCGAACCATTCTCGAGTTCTTTGAAAATTTCATAGTCACATAAGTACTAATATTCCACCAATCAGAATTGACTGCCAATAGGAGCCGTGCGGCAGGTATTTTATAGTTCGGTAGGTCCGATCTGCTATGATCCTCTCATCTGTGTGTAAATTAAGTAATGAGACTGGCAAAGTAGCGCCCGATCCAGCAACAGTGCGGAGACGGGACTTGGAAGGGCGGTAGGTTAACATGTATTGTACCTTCAGTACAAGTTTGAACTTGTTAGAGTCATTTGTTTGTTTTTTTGTGACTGTTTTCGTAAACAGTTTTTTAGTGCGTTTTAAAAATGAGTGACATTAATTTTGAGCATCGGTGTGCTATCAGGTTTTACTTCAGACTTGGACACAACGCAAAGAATACTTTTGCAAAACTGAAACACACCTACGGAGACCGTGTTTTTTTCAAGGGTCCAGGATTTTCGGTGGTTTAAGTCATTCCTAGAAGGAATAGAGTCGAATGAAGATGAACCACGCAGTGAACGACCTTCATCTCGACCTTCATCGATGAAAATGTCGATAGAATACGGATTCTTGTGAGTTCAGATCGTCGGTTGACGACAAGGAAGATCGGGGAAGAGTAAATTTGACCAAACATCAAGAACAACTGGATATTGCATCACGACAATGCGCCTTGTCACACAGACATTTCAGTAAACGAGTTTTTAGCCAGTAAAAACATTCCTGTGGCTCCTCAGCCTCCTTATTCGGCTGACTTGAGTCCTTGTGACTTTTTTTTCTTCCCGAGATTGAAAAATCACCTCAAGGGACGTCATTTTGGGATCATAGAAAACATTCAAACGGCTGTAACCGACCAGCTGAAGGCTGTTTCAGTATATGAGTTCCAGCACTGCTATGAGGAATGGAAGAACTGTCTCCAGAGCTGTGTGTGTGTGGCTTCCCAAAGAAGTTATTTTGAAGGAGACAATACTGAATTGCAATTCTATTCGAATAATTAAAAAAAAAATCAGTCTCATTACTTAATTTACACACCTCGTATTTATTATACGTAAGTACATATGTGGGCTAGGACCACCCTGTTACGAGCATCACTTTGGCAATATCTAGATATGACATATCCTATACCACAATAAAGCCAACTTGTATTGAAAAATTTACGATGTCATAAAATGCGAGAAAGATATCAACGAACGTGCGAATAGAAAAACGTGTGTGTGTTATATCGTTACCAGGATATAAATAAAAATAATGTGTCTTTTATTTGTTATTTTTTATCTCAGATTTTTTTCAATCTTCAACATTCATTATTACAAAATAAATTACTGTTTGAGGGCAACAGTTTGAAGACTGTAGGTGTTAGTTGCTAATTTAAACTATCATATTACTCATAACCTTTGTGTCTATGTACGACTTAAACTTAGTTAGGGCTAAATATAGTAAAATTATACAGTATTCTATGTAAATACCCATTTTTCTTGCTATATTTACCTGAATGAGTTTGGAGCTAACTGTACTATAATGGATTCCACTCATTTGATTGGCGAACTTACAATATAAATAAGTTAGATGCTTATTGTTAGAAAGTAATATATTCAGGAATTAAAATAGACCACCTTGTGAGTTTTTACGTCTGATAAACACATTTATCGTATTAATAAATATTAGGAGTAAGTCAATCTTGCTCTGTTCTTTTTTTACCTAACACTATAGTACTAAGACTGTCGATATGTGCTAAAATTTACTGCATTGTAGTTGCTGCATTCATTCATGAAGGAATGCCACCAAATTTTCTTTTAAACACTTCCTCTTAGATAAATTTCACACGAGTAACTCTTAGATGGATTATCCTTTCTAAAATCGTGCAGATGGTTTTTTGAACACCCATAAGTTAAGCTTTAAGCTGAGAAGAATCGAGATTAAGTCATCTAAAGGTGATTTAGGCAAAATCGGGAAAACATGAAAATCAAAATGAGATTTACAGGCATGTTACATAAGATTGTAGACGAGGCACTGCTATTTTTACCATTCAAAATATCTAATTTTAAGAATATATGGTTAATTAGGTGCTCAAGTATGACTCCACGTTCTTTGAAAATCATTGTTTTATTTGAATAAAGTAACTTTTACGTATTGCTTTGTTTTCCGTTGTGTTCTGCGTCTTAAACGCTGGCTACTCATGTATAATACTTGATATATAAGCTTATGTTTAGATTTTATTTTCAGCTCTTTAGTTGTCTACTTTTGTATATGTAAAGTCTATTTTATGTGTGCATGTAAAGTAATTTGCGGGAAGCTTTGCTTTTCATCTTCAACCTCAAGAAAAGCTCTACCGAAGCTCATCAAATGCTCTGTAACGCTTATAGTAACAGTTCTACTTCATTACGAACATGTCAAGAGTTGTTTAAACGATTCAAACCTGGAGATTT
Source organism: Aromia moschata (assembly GCA_029963805.1). Taxonomy (NCBI): domain Eukaryota; kingdom Metazoa; phylum Arthropoda; class Insecta; order Coleoptera; family Cerambycidae; genus Aromia; species Aromia moschata. The sequence continues at coordinate 6,412,094 of JAPWTK010000001.1, forward strand.
TGACGTCAACGGCAAGGAAAAAAGTTCGAGGATGAGGAACTGCAAGCATTATTGGATGATGACGATGCTCAAACGCAAAAACAGTTAACGGTTTCTCTCAACGTCACTCAAGTTCTTCTTCCGTCATGCTTACGTACTTAACATGTGGATGAAAAATTGAAGCTTTTGTTATGTACAAGGCGATAGACCCCTCTTCCTTATCACTATCAAACAATAAATTTCAAAGATGAGTAAAAATGGATCCATAAGATGTCCGCTTAGATATCCTGACCCCACACCACTTAATTTTTCTTTATAAAGCTATATGAAAAAGGTGTGTAAAGAAAGGTTTGTTAATATAGATTGAATTCAGAGAAAAAATCACCGAAGTAATTGATAACATAAAATAGAAACAATCTCTTGAAAAATGGTCCAGAATTAGTTTGAATTACCTTGCGTGTAAATAGTGATGGTTGTCACATAGAACAATAAATATATTTTTATGGATGTCTAAAATCCAATTCTAAAATTTAATTATTTTATTTCTGAAAACTAAAAAGTTATGGCGGTGAACAACTTTCGAGAATCACCCTGTATATATTAAATATGATATATTCTGATTAGTCATTATATCCTCGTATATTTTTCTTTATGAAACTACTATACTTGAAAAACTTGATAGCGATTGTACCTGCATTAAAATTAAATTGGAAAGTACATTGTAAAACGAACTCTCAAAATTGAAATTATTTTCCGAGCTGTTGAACGTCGCGAGAGACAGAAAATTGCAAGCATAAATCTAGATAAATTACTGCATCCTACCGGGTTGCTAGTAAAATGTCAAGGCGAAATCGTTAGAATTTCATCACTGGGGCTTAAAAGCATCACTTGATACTTAAAAATTGGAGACGGCTCGGTGAACAGCTGTCGTAGTATTTTAGTTGGAATCCTTCCAATATTACGTATTTACGTCGGTCTGTTGAATAAAATGTCACACACAGTCTATTTTTATGCACTACAATCTATTTTCCGGTAAGAATTAAAATAATTTGGATAGTCTAAATAATTTTAAGAACAGGTGCAATGAAAACAAAAAACAGGATATACATTTCTACGAAATTTAGTATTTCCTCGAGTTAGTTAGTTAATTTTAAATGGAACCATATTGCAAGCAATACCTCATTTGAAAGCTCATTTCACAAGTCCTTTTCAACGACTCTAACACGTCTGAAATAGTTCGACTTATTTACAGTTATAAACAGAATTATAAACATTTTTATTTCTTATAGTCAATATAGCAATTTAGAATTCTGGTTTTAACAGTACCTTAAAAGCTATTATGTAAAATTTCACTATATTCCCCATCAACCCCACAAAAATATATCTAGTGGTCATATCAGGAGAACGAGCACTCCACCCTATCGAACCCAGTAATCCAATGGACATACCATACGTCTTAGAGGTTGATGTTGTATCCTTGAATCACTTAAATTATTTCATTAATTTATGTGCTTTTTATATGCCATGACTTGCTATCTATTCTGTTTTTCTGTGTTTCTGTTTTGTATATTTCGTGTATTTATTAGAAATAGAGCTTTTTTCCTGTTAAATCATCGGAGTCGTTATTCGCCCTATTCCATAAATTATAAATCAAGGCAAAGATATTACAGTTGGTAAAAGTAGGGGGAAATATATATATATATATATATATCTAGAAATGCTAGGAATTCTATTGATCCTCTTCAAAATATTTATCTTTAAATAACTTTCCAGCAGGACGGTGCTCCATCCCGTTTTTTACGCACTCGGAAGAAGATATTTAAATGAATAGTATCTTGGTAGGTGGATTGGACAACGGAGTGACCTGCTCGTTACCTGATGCACCACTAGATTTATTTTTGTAGGGTAATGGGGATGATAATGAAATTATACTGAGGAGCCTTTTAATTTAATATTAAAACAACTCCAACTTGTAATATTTTTGGTTGTAATATACTCTAACATGTTACAGTCGTCGAAAAAGACTTCCAACTGATATATATATATATATATATATATATATATATATAGCTTGCAATATGGTTTCATTAAAAATTAACTTTCAAAATGGCATCCCACATGTTTAAAGATTACGTCACCGACTACCCTTTAAAAAAGTTATACCTTACATGTTATACTCAGCATTGTTCAATTTTCCAGAAGTTTATTGATTTATATTTTATAGTTCAGAAAATAGGTGGGGGAATGCACTTTAGACATGCACTGTGTTCTTAAAAGTATAGAAAACAAAATATTTCATTACAACACAATTGTTTAGTACTGATTTCAGAAACAAGAATATTTATTTTTAAATGATGTGTCCTAAATTGTGCCCTTAGGTCAATGTTTCACTATATACGAAAATTACATATCTTATTGTGCCCTTGGATCATTCCTTTTTGAGAGGATTTCCAAACCTTCTCACAAAACTTTCTAATTAATTTACACCAAATGTTGCCCTTGGGATTTGTAATTATCCGGAATATCCGGAACCTTCTTCTTGCTAAGCCACTTTGCAACTTTTTTTATTATCGACTCCGAAGTTATCAGGTAAAGCCGGGGTTATGTGGTTGATTGTTTTTGTGTTTGTATCTCTAAATCCAAATGTTTCAAATACGTAGTTAACAAAACTGAAATTTACACACGCATAATACGTTCTGAAATATGCAGAAAGGTTACTGTTACCTTTGTAGAAAGGTAAGGCCATCGGAAAAAGAAATTGTAATTCAATATACAGGGTGTTTTCAATTTAGCGACGCATAATTAGCAAGCAAATTCTACATCCATAAGTAAAAAAAATATTCCTATAAGAGGTTCTAAGGCTTTCCAAAGGGAACTACAACTACATATATTGGCATCCCCAGAAATATTTTTATCTAATTATATATGTATATACAGTGTCCGGCAAAAAATCTAGAATAATGCATACTTGTATATCTTTTTAGCCATTTGTTTTACGGTAAACTTTTTCAAATAATGATTATTTGACTTTTTCTTATATTCTTCCATCTTCATTTTTTTCTTCGATTAACGTATGTCTAAAAAGTTTTTGGAAAAAATTCTAATAAAATAATTTCTAGTAAACATGATCCGATCAAGTTGACATTAGAAAAAAAATAGTAAATTGTTCGAAGTTTAATATGGCATATCATTTTTTGTAAATAAAGGTGAATACAATGTCGTACAAGCTTGATCTTGGGGGGGACCTAAACGCGATATTGTAAGGATCTACAGAGAGCAAGATATTTCGGTTTCGACAATCTATCAGACAATAACAGATTGCCAGGAGGGTATCCCTTGCATCAATTTACCTAAAAGTGGACGACCCAAAGTTTTAAACCGACTTAATGAGCAAAGGTTGATTGAAAGAGCAAAGAACTCATTAGGAATGTCAACGGATAAGTTATCTTGAAGTTAGCCGAACATTAGTCAGAAATAATCTAAATTATCGTAAAAGAAAGACTCCAAAATACACCGCCGCTCAGTCGGAAAGTATTCCCAGGTGTTGCCGTGCTTTGAAACGCGTTCATTTTCGTGAAAAAGTTATCGTTATGGATGATGAAAAATATTTCACGTTGTTCAACTCGGAAATCAAATTTGATGACAGTTTCTATACAATGTACCAGACGCTCCGGATAAAGTTAAACTCAAAGGCAAAGTCATGTTTGAAGATAAAATGTTGGTGTGGTGTGCCATATCAGAGGCTGGTGTTTCACGACCGCATGTTGGACGTGTTCGAGGTGAAACTATCAATGCAGACATTTACATACGAAAAAACCTCAAAAAACTTTATACACACATCATCCCAACGACCAAATTATGTTCTGGCCTGACTTATTTTGTTCCGAAGACGGATAACCCTCCAAAGGCGGTGCCCATTGAGGAATTTTGGTCTCATTTGAGCAGAAAGGTATATGATGGGGTTAGGAAGCCCAAAATGAACAGCAGTTAAATCGCAGAATCTTTCAGAAAGACCAAAATCAGTCCAAAGACTGATGGGCCATGTAAAAACCAAATTACGTGCCATAGGGGAGCATGGGCCTTTATCCGTCATGTAAATGTTATGTTTAGTTGAATTAAGACTGTATAAGAATAATATTGTTGTTAAAATGTAAAAAATAAAAATAAATGACTTACTTTTTTCCGAAAACTTTTGAGACATTTTCAATTCAATTCAATTCAATTTATTGCATCCATATCATAATTTATAAACACATTACATTGTTTTGGTAGTTTTTTAACAATCTTGTAACAGTTGAGATATTACTGACAATGACAATAACAACTTAATTATAATTAGTACCAGTAGTGCTTGTTCAAATCGCTGGTTGAGCCTAGGCAGCAATGCCTGTTTTGCCTCCCTCGATTTATCAAACAACTTTTACCAAATGTATTCAATATATAAATTATGCTACAATGAGTTTAATTAATTCACAAAATAATTTAAGATTACTAGAACTAGCAGTATTGGAATATTGATAAATAGGAAAATAAAGTGTATATAACGATGTGTTGGTAAGTTTTAATTAAAAAGTGCATATTAATTTGATTAACAATCTTGATTTTCAGTTCAAATTAGATATTAAATTTACTTGAGTTGGTGAGTATATAATTTTTTACCTCTTTCTTATATTTAGAAAAATGTCTTAATTGTTTCAGACGCTGTGGGATACTATTATACAATTTTGGTCCATGGAAAAAGAACGATCTTTGTGTCACAGACTTTTTAAACAGTTGACTGTTAACTTTTAATTGAGTCACAGCTCTAGTTAATCGAGTGACCTCTCCATTAAAGTTACTATCTTTGAAATACATTCGGAGTAGACATTGGTAAGTATACAGTTGGTTAATTTTTAATATATGTGTTTCTTCAAAGAGTAATTGTGTAGAAAATAGTTTTTTTTCCTTTTTAATATAATTTTTAATATAGCTCTTTGTGTTCTCTGTAGAATTTGTAATTTAGTTGTACACGCTCCACCCCATGAGATTATACAGTATCGTATTACCGACTGTACTACAGCTTTATTGAGTATTAATACGTTTTTTTTTTTTTTGAAAGAATATCGCGCAAAATGTATAATCTGTGTATTAATGCTCTCAACCTTTTTTGTAACATATGAAACATGTTTTGCCCATCTACAATGTTGATCTAGTATAACTCCAAGATACTTTATTATTTTTACATTTTGTAATATCGGACAGGTACAAGTTTCAGGTTTACAAGACGAGCTGTGTAATTTAATTGTAAAATTCGCGGGTTGACCGATCACATTTGGTGGAAATGTTATATATTTCTTTTTGGTTTCATTTAGGCTTAACAAATTAACGTGTTAATGTTCTAAAAGTTCTGGCACAAAATATTTATAGCAGTTTTTTTTTAATGAACAAATTTATTGAAACATCAATTATTTATCATAAACTACATCTTAATGCTTAACTAAACTATACTATCAAATTATGTGAAGCGGCCCATACTCCTCTACCAGACGCAACTTTCTTCGGATGTCTCTCATGAGGCCCTCGACGGAATTCAAGTCAATTTCTCTCAATTTTTCAAAAATTCGACGTCTTAGTTGCTGTTCGTTTTGGGCTTCCCAGCCTCTTTCATAAACTTTCCGCGACAATAAAGCCCAAAAATCGTCTATTGGGCGAGCCTGAAGCAAGTTAGGAGGATTAGCGTTTTTAGCAACAAAAGGTATGCGGTGTTGACGAAGCCAGTTTTTTATGTTATGTTTTTATATGTTGTAAACGAGTTTATTCGTAAAATACTTGTGGGTTTTTATTTTAAGTAACAGAAAAACGTCACGTGGTTAGAAGACTGTTTAGGATAATCGGCCTAATAAGGAAGGAATAGAAGGGCTTTGGCAAATCCTGAATAATGCCAAATTTAGTTCAATTTTCTGCTGGTGAATAATATGCCAGTCGTGATGAATGAGAGGATTTCGTTACAATGAGAATCCCTTGACATCTCAGTCAGAATGAAATGAACCGCTTACAAATGAAATTATTTACGTATTCCAGAGCGACAAAAATATAAAAAGAAAGTTAAAAAAATCGTTTACTATGGCAAACGTTTAAAAGAAGTAAGATATGTTTTAATCGTACTTCAAACTCTAAAATATCAAATAATAATATACAGCGTGGAACAACCAAATGGAATAAATTCAGTAGCTCCATTATTATGCATTATTTTAGAAAATCCTGAGACACGTCAATTTCTAATTCTAAAATTACATCTTGCGACGTAAAAATGCTATCCCTAAATTGAACCGCCTTCAGGTGACAGCTACAACCCCTAAATTTTCAAATTGGAAGTAGTGGCTTGTGATACTTCATTTGAAAGGTCTTTTCATTCTCTATTCAAAACTGCTACGGTTTTAAATTTTATTGCAGAAATTAACAAGAAAAAAAGATAAGTTTCTACAGCGTAGGAAATTCGTTACATTAAAATAAATATTTTATAAGTAACACTATTTGTCAATTTTAGGTTCTGAAATGTTAATAACAACAAGAAATAAATGTCTGTAATTGCCGACAGTCCCTACTATAAGATAAAAACTTACTAATGTAATGCTTATGCTTGAAGAAAATCCACATACGTCGAGTCGTCAAACAGCTTCAGCATTATATATTAGCTATTCCTCGATTCTATGCGTATTGACAGAAAATAAGATGCACCCATATAAACTGGTACCAACTAATGAGTTCGCGGAAGACGATTTTGATAGACGAATTCTTTTTTGTGAACAAATGATGCAAATGATAGATGACAATACTTTACAAATAGAAAATGTTTTATTTTCGGATGAATCTACATTTACACTGCACGGCCATGTTAATCGCCAAAACTGTCGTTACTGGTCGAGAGAAAATCCTCACTGGATGAGGGAACTACACCCTGAGATAGTTAATGTCTGGGCAGGAATAATTGGGGAAAATATCATTGGTCCATTCTTCATTGGCGGCAATTTGAATGGAGAAAATTTAATTTAGCGCTGCTCCAAAATAATGTTGTACCGACGTTGGCAAACTTGTAACCAGCTGAAGGAAACCCACAACTTCCAGGTAATGCAATATGGTTCCAGCAGGATGGTATACCAGCACATTACGTAGTCAATGTCCGGCAATATCTCCACACAATCTTTCAAAATCGCTGGATAGGGAGACGTGGTTCTGTAAAATGGCCTGCACGATCACCTGATCTCACGCCGTTAGAGCCTACAAAACCAAACCCGACGACTTAAGAAGAAGAATAACATTTGAAATTAGGTCGATTTCCCCGCAGATGTTAACTAACGTTAGAAGACATTTCTATTTACGTCTAGGATGCTGCCAAGATGCTGGAGGCATGCATTTTGAATATCTGCTGCATTAGTAATGGTTCGTTTTTTATTTTAATGTAACGAATTTCCTACGCTGGAGAAACTTTTTTATTTGTTAATTTATGGAACAAAATTTAAAACCATAGCGGTTTTGAATAGAGAATGAAAATATCTTTCAAATGAAGTATCACAAGCCCCCACTTCCACTTTGAAAATTTAGGGGTTATAGCTGTCACTTGAAGGAGGTTGAATTTAGGGATGACATTTTTACGTCGCAAGATGTCATTTTAGAATTAGAAATTGACGTGTCTCATGATTTTCTAAAAATATGCAGAATAATGGAGCTACTGAATTTATTCCATTTGGCTGTTCCACACTGTATAAGTCTGTCAGAGGTTACATAAACTAAATAGTTCAAAAAGTGCGTTAGCAGTACCTAGTTTGTCTGCCTGTTATTTTTTTATTGTATCAGTTATTAGTAACGACCCGAAATTTTAGAGATTTCTTAAAAGGAATACGTAAGAGAATTTAGATGAGCAGAAGAGATGTAAAAAGCCTTTTTCATTACTTTTTTTCATTAATTTTGTTTTTTGCGGCACCCGATGGTTTACAAATACCAGTATCAGACTCGTGTAATGATTGAAGAGGTGATCAATCCAAGCCAAAACTCAATCAACATTCACATTTAGAGTTTTGCTTTTTGTCGAAATATGCTTGCATTATTTTTCTACAAAAATAACCTGAATCTTTATTTAATTTTTACAATAAAAAAAAGAATTAATAGTTTAGTTGCTCTTTAAATATCTGATTAAAAGTACGCTTTCAGAAAAATAATTAATACTATAATTTATTCTATTTTTTTTTTATTAGAGGCGTATAATAATCCAATCTTAATAAAAAACTTCAAAGTACCTAGAATGTAGTAAACACATCCAAACCTATGTTGCTGCAACTTTTACAAAAACAATTAAATACGTCTCTAACATGAGATATATTCATTTGATTTGTGCTGAAAGAGCTTTGAAATTCTCGTAGATAAACTACTTTGCAGCAATGACATTTTGGGACCGTAGAGATAATCTTGAACTAGAACTTGAATAAGAAAATCCTATGAAGACTACGCAAGATACATCAAAAGCGTATTGCTCATAGTATTAAGGGATGAACATCACGTGGCTACATCAATGCTGTTGAGTTCAATCACCGCATTACCATTTATAGTGCTGAATTCTCATGCATAGATAGATGAAATTTAATAGCTATGACCAGACTGCGTGATCGAGTTAATTTGAAGTTAGACGAGTGCGAATGTGTGACCTGCCATTTGGTCACAGTCCACAATTGACTATTTTGTAGTTCCGGCCGGTAGCAACCCCTCGAACCCCTAAGCTGGGCGCGCCGCGGCGACGTCCGGTTCTTAGTGTCTGTCTGTTCGCTGGAAATATATGCATTTTGAAAGCGACCGCGACACTACTATTACTACAGGCATGATTAAAACACTCTTTTGCACTCACTTAACGTATCTGTAGATGTGTCCTTCTTTAATACTTTAATACTTTTTTTACACGGAATTATTTTTTAATTGGCTCATTTATTGCGTCACCTAAGCTTGTACAGCGAATTTACTTCGTCTACAATTTGTAGTGACTCCGCTAACGACACACTGTAATTTTTGTATGGCGTCATACAAACCTTTATAGTTACTATGAATAGAGTCTAAAGCTGTTTCAACGAACACATCTTGAAATTTGGTCTGGGTCTTCTTAATAGCTGCAGCTTCCACATGATTGAATTGTAAAATAACAGCTTTTATTTGCTGGAATTGTTTTATATATTTGTATATTTTTTGATGCACTTTTAATCCACTCTAGTAAGTCACTGTGTACAATTCATAGTTACGTAACATTGTGCGACCTGGTAACGCCATATCTGGGACGAATTTATTCCAGAAATCACAGATACTTATCATTAAAAGTAAGTTGAACATAAACTGAGTTGTCAATGGCATACCCTCTTTTCTATTTTTATATTTCACACTATTTTTGTGACGACTACAATCGCGTTTGTCCCTAGCAAGGTGTTTTTTCTTACAGACTCTACATATTACGATCACGCCATCATAAAGTAAATCTTCAAGATCATCGATGAATTTACTCACTGTGTCAGCAAATGGTAGCTTTTTAGGCGTTTGCACGTGTGACATTTTATTATTAGTTAATGTAATACCGACGCCGACCACAAGAACACCTCGAACACTCTAATAGTAATGCTAGAGTGTGCCGGACGGTCGGGCGAAACGACTGTAATTAACGAAGTTAATGACTCTAATTATTAGGAATCAGGTTTGTGATTATTTGTTAGCAACCATTGAAAATACACTTTTCCTGGGACGTCAATGTGATTGTAGGCCACACTCTATACATAAATTTACCACATTCGTTAGGGTTCTAGTAATGAATCTGCCTCCGCACGAGGGATTTGAGGATGGTGAATTTATCATCCCCGATATAAGTATCCATTTTATATCTTGTTCCAGTCACTGAACGTTTCCTTTATATTCTTTATTACCTACATCTCTTGTAAATGACATCCCAGTATCACTTTGAAATAGGAGCTTTAAAATACCTTTTTTATTCATATTGTACAAATAATTTGTCGGGGCGAATACCGACAATTCATTAGCAAAATTCCACGATAAATCGGCTTCAAATTCCACTAGAGGCCTTATACGCTTAGTAATGTTCGGAACGTCAAAGTTTTGATATATGGCGAGGTTATTTGTATTCAGAAAATAATTTGGGTAGAGGCAGGTGATGCGAATAATATCTGAGCATTTCCTACTAACAAAGTGTTAAGATCATCGCGTTGCTATATCGCTGCCTCGGAATTATAAGGTTCTATGTTACAGTTTTACCGGTTTTGGACTTGACATCGCTATTCAGTCTAACAACAGCTTCAAGGGGAAAAGCTTCAAAGATGCATACGATTGTTCTTCTTATACCGTGTTCTTCTGCCACCAAAAACTTTACATGCGTTTATCTCAAAATTATTTGTGTGTAACATAGAACTTTGTAATTCTGAGGCAGCGATATGTTAACCCATAATATAATGTAAGTCCCAAATTTTGATCCCTGATTTTTTAAAGAATTTTTTGCTGAAAAAATTTCGAGCAGGTCAATTCTGACGTAAAATTTCATGTTTTTTCAGAACACGGCCTTAGAATTTTTCAAAAATTGCTTTTAAAAAAGTTATAAACAAATTTTAGACAAAATTAACAAATATAAACCAGAATTTCTTTATGAAACAGGTTAATCCCCGGGTTCTATAACAGAAAAAGTCGCATCCTTGAGACATAAACATAAAATAAATGACTTTATTTTATGTCTAAAAATTTTTGGTAAACCAAAATGGTGGCTGCAACAAAAATATGTTTGTAAAACCTTCATAAATTTTTTTCTCAAAAACTACGAACTTTGGTAAACATGTTTTAAGAAATAAAAATGTCTTAGAATCAAGATAATTTTGTTTTTTCAGAATTTTTTTAAAAAATGTATAGTTTTCGAAAAAAAAAAATTGTTATTTGATATATGAATAATTTTTTTCTTTGAGAAAAAAATGAAATAAATAGAGTATTTGTTGATTGAGTTGAATGATTTGAATGAAAATAATTGTAAGACAGTTTTATTCTTAGAACATTTTTACCAAGTCTGTAGTTTTTGAGAAAAAAATGTATGGTTTATACAAAAAATATTTTAGTTTCGGCCCCCATTTTGTTTTACCAAAAATTTTTAAAGACAAAATAATGCTACTTATTTTAACTTTAGGTCTCGATGACGCGATTTCTTCTTGTATAGAACCCGGGGATTATCTGTTTCATAAAGAAATTTAGGTCTAATTTTTTTGTTGTCTAAAAAATCGTAATTTTGTACAAAAATTTGTTTACAAGTTTTTTAAAATTCTGTTTCCTTTTTTAAAAGTTCTCAAAGTCTGAAAAAGTCCGTATTCTGAAAAAGCATGAAATTTTACGTCGGAATTGACCTGATTGAAATTGTTTCAGCACCGATAACATTGAAAATAAGTTGGATGAAAACTCTTTAAAAAATCAGGACGTTTGGGACTTAATGGGTTACATAAAACAGTATCAGTATATTCAGACAAAAGCCTTCAATTCTAAAATAGACATTTTAGTATCATTGTTATTGTCATTGCTTGTATTTAATATATCTATTTAATTCGATATCTCTGTCACTCTTATGTTTAACATTCTAATTAACATTCTAATTTAACATCTTCTAATTAATTTTTTGTTACTGTTGTCTAAAAAATCGAGGTTATTGTGAGTTTAATTGTAAATTATATGGACTGCTCGCATTTTCATGGGACACCAAAACTGAACCAAACTGGAGTTGTCTGACCTGTTAAGCCGAAAATTTGTACTCCCTTTTAAATGAGCTTTTTAGTTTGTCCTAAACTAAACAGTCTAATGAAAAAGAGCATATTGTTTCTTTGAAAAAAAAAATGTTGATGTTAGATATCTCGACAATTACTTTTTCGTATTTAATAGATTTTTGCAATAACCCCATGATTGATTCTTGTCTGTCAATGCTGGTTTAATTACATGGACTTTTTATTGAAGAGAATGCATTATTTGTAGGGTGTCAAAAGCGAAATTATTTTGAAATTAACTGTAGTCTTTTTATGTATTTACTAAAACTAATTAAACGTGGTAAAGGTTTTTTTATTAATATGTTAGTAGGTTATTCGTCTTAGGACCACCAACTTCTTAAGAAAATTGTTAATGTACCTATCATCTAAACAATGTAGTAGGTCACTACTACATCACATAATAAGGATGGCATCTCTTGAAGAGAGTATTCCTTATTCCTCTCTACAAGCAGAAACTGAGACAATCTTCTCCTTATACCATTTCTAAGTTTGTATTATCAATCAAAATACCTGAAGGGTGGGAGTTTTCGTAAACACTATTCAACGTTTACAATGATTACATTAATCAATGCTACCAAGAGTGCCAAGTAAACGAAAAGTAAATATTGCCTATGTGGTGTTTACGTTTTCGAGCGATACCAATTAGGTACTTGTTATGGAAATGAATCAGTATTTTACTTCAATCAACATGTTGTGTTTCTTTAATATTCAGTTGCATAATGAGGCTTAAACAATAAGATACAACCATGATATACAGGAATAATGTGTATATTTTTAGGACCATATAGAAGACAATGAACAAAGTCGAGTGAATTTATTATGAAAAAGATAAAGCTTTTTTATACCAATCAGTATCGTTTTCATATTATTTTAGCATGTGTAGAGATGGATAACGATTTTTTTGTTGCTTTCATTTTATGAGGTCTCAAAGCTTGGTTTCGAAAAATATTTACCTAAAGTAAATGCCTTAACGGCTTTGGTAACATAAGTTATTGAGTGTAACCTCTCCTCGTAGACACCCGGTATGTCAAAATATAAAAAATCTAACACATCAATGTTCCGTACAGTCCATTTATCAGCGTATTTGTTATGGAAACACCATTTTATTATGTACATGGTTTTACGGTCAACAAAAGAAAATAGTAGTTGCTTAAGTATTGGCAGATACTGCAACAGTTATATGTCGGTCTCTTTTATTGTGTAAACACTTGTGTACGCACGAAGAATGGTTTTCGGGCATCTAATAAATGTTCATTTTATTGCACATTAGTCTCCGCAGCGGCGTTCGTCATTTACCTTGCTATTAATATGAATTTGCAACGCTAACGCGATTAACTTTAATGGTCATTTGTTGACAATAAACGGGAACTCATAAACTTCAATTACACTCTAACAACTAAATGTTCGGACAAACGCATTTTTCGCGTATTAGACTTTTATGTATAATGAAGCAAAAATTGACTAATACAGCTGACAGTACCATAAGAATATAAATAATTTAAAAGTGTGTTTTAATTAATGTTTTCAAAAAAACAAATTAACATGTCACAACTTAACAAAACAAATAAAATGTAACAAAATAACTATCAACTAAATGTTCGGAAAAATATTTTAAGTATTAATAAGGCGTTACGTCACCTTTTGCCTTAATTACGGCCCGAATTTTTGCAGGAATTGTTTCAACCAAGCTTTAACAGAGTTCTTGTGAAAAGGTGTCCCAAATTTCGCCCATTTTTTCCTTTAAAGTAGAGTCCGTTCTTTGAGAATCATCTCTCAAGACTCTTTTTATCTTATGCCACAGCGTTTCAATGACATAAGGTGGGGCTGTTTGATGGCCATGACTTTAATATGCTGTTCCCGAATCCCAGAACCACTTTTTCGTCTTTTAGTATGGAAGCTCGCCGTCTTGTTGGAATATCAAATAATTGTCTTATGTGGGAATATGAAAATATCGTTCATATCCTGAACAGTAGGTAATAAGCTATTCGTAAGTATTTGTATATATTTGTCAGCGTTGACGGTACCCTCTATGACCTCATACTGTCCCAAACCTTTAGCAGACATACATCCCCAAAGCATGACATCCTTCGGGAATTTTACGGTTCGTTTAAGGCAGTCCTTATGAAAGGCTTCACTTTTTGTGCTTATTACTCTTTTTCGATGATCGCCTACGCAGACATCAAATTTGGACTCGTCATTGAAAATTACTTTTGACCAGTCTTCTACATATAGTCCACGATACCTTCGATTTGGCCCAATTCAGTCAATTTTATGTGCCTCAGTTAATAAAGGCTTTTCTTTAGCCTACGATCATTTATGAAAATTGAAAAATTAAAAATTTAAAAAAATAAAATAGTAATACCTTATAAAAACGGAGCCCAGACCAGTGGCGGTGTGTGATATTTCAGTTAGCCATATCTTGAAAACGACGCATTGGACCCACTTCACTTTTTAGGTGATGACTATACACCTCTTATAGAAAGGATTTATAGTGAAAAAATCGTCAACAAAAAATTTTCAAAAACACTGGAGCACTCCCTGGGTTCTCAGTAATGCTCTGTGGAATATTTGCAGTATATATATTTTTTTTTCATAATCTAGAAACAAATATACGGAGACGTTTTTTCGATTTGTTACAAAATATTTTTGTTTCAAAAAGTTATGGCCATTTTAATTTTGGAAAACAAAATGATCCTATGAAATTAAAATTAAAATGGCCATAACTTTTTGGAAAAAAATATTTTGCAACAAATCGAAAAACATCTCCTTATATTTGTTTCTAGATTATGAAAAAATATACTGCACAAAGTTAGTGCCAGTTTTTGAAAAATTTTCGCAAACTTTGCTGACGCATTTTTTCACTATAAATCCTTTCTGTAAAAAGTGAAGTGGGTCCCATGCGTCGTTTTCAAGATATGGCTAAATGAAATATCACGCACCGCCACTGGCCCAGACTGATGTAAAGCCGGGAGATCCGGGCGGCGGGCCATAATCGTAGCGTCATACTACTTACTACTTGTATGTGCAAAAACCAAATTCATGAAAACAATAAACTGTTGCAATTTAGAAAGAGGAGGGTTAAACTTACCCTGTTATTTATGTTGAGATGTGTGAAAACGTTGTGGGCCGCTGCGCTGTTTAACCGGATTTACAGTGATGAATGTATTTTCTGCAACATTCGCGGTATAGCCTTTCTCCTGTTTCAGAGTTCCATTGCGCTGTTATATCCCTTAAGGTGTTTCGTCGACTTTTTTGCAAATTTTCACCAACAACCTTTGCTCCTTTCAGTAATTAGTCTGGGCCTTCCAGGACTTATTGATGAAAAACCTCTACCTTTTACATGAAAATTTTCAGTTTTCTTTTCTTTTTTTTCCTTTTTTTACTTTTTTTCAGTCCCTTTGAAAAACAAAACATCACCTGTCTGCGCACAAGTTTTATTTATTTTTTAGGGCAGGTTTCTCGATTTTCCGAACATTTAGTTGTCCATTTTTAGCAGATTTTCCATATTTTTGGCCATAAATTCATAACAAACCATTAATATTTTCAGCATACCTGTATTTCTTGAATGTTTAATTTTATAAATCTTAGTTGGCTTGCGATTTTTTTTGAAAAAATCTAGACATTGGTAGTCGTAATTACTTCCGTGTGAGTGGGGAAAAAAAAAAAAAAAAAAGCTAAATAGGCAAAAAGTCTGAAACGTAGATTATAGTTTCGGAAATAATTTCCATCTGTCGGTGCTGTCTGTTTAACTGTTTGTGTACATGATAAATCGAGACGGTGTATCAAATTCCACTTACCTTCCTGACGAGGTCGAGCTTAATCGTTGGGGATTGGGGTAGTGGGGATACTACATATTTTCCTTGACTACCTACGAATGGATCTAAAGTGCAACATATGCCCTTAAAGTTGGGACATGTATCAACTAGCCTACAAATGTAAGTTTTAGCTTAATAGGGTGAAGGAGGGGGGATGGGGTAAGTATTTAAAATAAGTCAAATATATGTTCCTAACATTAATTTTAATAATTCCAGTGGACAGAGCCTAAAAAAGCCCTCTCTTGCTGCACACTCATAAGGGATATTGTCATTTGTTATCTCGGTGAAGGCATAAAGGTTGGTTTGCAATTATGTAGCCGTTTTTGGTCGTAAAATCTTTTCTAACCTCTGTGGTGTTGGTGGAATAAAGGCTAAAAGTTGGTAGAGATCATAAAGGCTTTCCTTTCTTTTAGATCAGATGGGCATCCACATATTGGCATATATCAGCTAGTTACTGTCTTTTAAACGAATGATTTAGCATTGCGTGAGTTTACTTTTCCAGTATTATTCTTACACAAGCTTATCACCAATAAGTAGACTCACCTATTTACTAAACTCCATATATTTTAATGTACAATCTTTTCAAACGGTTCTATTTCTTTGTTTTATTTACCTACACCTCGTAATTATTTGTTAAAATATTGGCAATTTTTTAAAATTTTGGGGAAAAATGTTTGTTATGTTTCAGAGCTTATTTTTCAATTGTAATATAAATATTAAAATGTTTCTGGATTGTTTCTCCGTTTCTTTTTCTCATTTTCATGTATTAAGAATTAATTATTTTGGTTACTTAGTTAAGTTAATTAATCCTCAATTTTTTCCTGCCAATTAAATTGTTTCTATTTTTATTTGATTAATATTATTATTTTATTTTCTTTTTTTTTTTTTTTATTGTGATACATTTATGTTTTATTTACTTAGGTTTTTTTAGTAGCTGTTTTTCCTGCCCAAATTGGATATATTCTGTCTGGGAGTGTATTTAAATAAATAATAAAAAAAAAAAATAAATAAAGATCCCTATAAAAATGAATGTTTTTAGAGATTCAGTTTGATGTGGAAGTCGTGATCCCTTATCGTCAACTGATTTGTTTGATCATTTTGTTTTATCATCTATTTCCACTTAATGTTAGTAAAGCAGCAGTATTTCAGTTGTTTCAATTGTTCAAATGTTTGTACTTGTTATGGTTGTGTTTTTCTTCTTGTTTTTGGACAGAATATATGCTTCAGTAATGAAAAGAATTGTGAAAACTGTTCTGTGTATAATATGACTTTCCAAAATTATGGAAAGATTGCAGAAAATTTATATGAGACTGATGATGATAGGTAAATGGTTATACAAAAATTTAGACAAAGCAGTCGTCAATTCTAGAAGCAGTCAAATAAGATAAATTCATATTGTAACATCAAAAAGAGTCATCAAAGCATGCCGTGGCTTCAACTCCGCATTGTATCTTGAATTATTACTCTTAGAACTGTCAACTTTTGAGGTATTTGGGTATTATTGAGAAAATTACATTACTGTCATTGTCATTTCATAATACATATCGCTTGTCCGGAAGAGTAGTGATAATTCATACACCATAGAAAGGATATCTACATATGTATTAAATTACTGATAACTACCTTGGCTATAATTTTAGAGGATTCACAATAATAAGTTCGTATTAGTCTTTATTTTGTTACCATATAATATGGATAAAATAATAGCGAAAAATATGGACCTCAGACATTTCGTGACTTATCGTTCAACCAGTTGACGTTGGCTGCTAAAAATGAAATTTTTACGACTAACAAGTTGCACCTTAACTTGTTCTTAACATGCAAAAATAATTATGTTATCCTACGCAAGAACGGAGTTTTACAAGCGATAAAAAAATTCTCGACGAGCTCTATTAGATTTCTAAAAGGCGAAAAGAACGTCCAGTCTAATATTGGAGAAATAACCAAGAGTAACGACTGGGAGTCACGATGATAATAAAAATTATGATAATTTTGTTTACATAACACTGAAATAAAAAAAAATGTACGTATTTATCATACGGTGTTTTATCTTAGGTCTTATATACTGCGGAATTTTCAAGTTTTTCTCGCCCTGCACAATTTTACACCAATCCGGAATTTCATACCCTAATATTACTGGAACTGAACCATGATTTTAATTAAATTTTTGAATGGAAACGACGCTGAAAGACAGGTTTGCACAGGGCACGGGAATAGTCTGATTTCCAGTGGAATCCATGCATAATTTTATCTGTTCAATTAATAAAAATGCCGATTCCAATTTTCCTTCTTTCAAAATTCTGAATAATTGCCTCACAATACGATGGTGTCTACGTAAGTGTAAAAACGAACTTAACAGAAGGGTCATTGATTTTCAACTATTGGATTTCAACCTTTTTTTCCCTAAAAACTCATTCGCAAGTAAAATAAAATATTTTTTGCGGTTCCAAGGTTGTATTTCCTATCTGCATCTTAGGGTGACTCACGGCTCTTTTGAGGTGATTGTAGAGGTTTCTCCGGCATTCTTCATATTTTGGGGTATTTAATTAAAGTAAACAAATAATTTCCTATATTATTTATTTATTTCTTTATTGCTTCTATTGATATAAAAATCAAACAGCAAGAGTTCCATTAAATAAACAAACTAAAAAGGTACGGTGGTTATGTTATTACAAACAAAACTGTACCACTAATACAAAAAAAAAAAAACTAAAAAAAAATGTGATACATTAAATAATAATAATAATGAGTATGATAATAGCACTTAATATTTAAAGTTAACTTAATACATGTCGATGAGAATAGGAATTATGATTACAAAGATTATGAGCACAAAGACGGAAAAAGTTACGCAAAAAAAAAGGAAATAATTCTTATTCATTCGTTTAACACAAATGCCCGTAGTTTCAAAACTCCAATAAAAAAGTTCAAAATAACTTTCAAGTAATCCGGGTCATCTAACATTTGTATAAACTGATCAAAGTTCTGTAAGCCGCTAAGTTCCGGTGGTCGAATAACTCTGTAGAGACTGCAATTCATTACAATATTTTCGAGTGTCTCAGATTGTAGAGAATTGCACAATGTGCAGGTTTTATCCTCATTGATGACGTAATAAAAACCGTTATAAGCTAAAGATAACCGTAACTTCGAGGAAAGGCGAATTTGACTATACAACCTTAGTAGTTTTATAGGAGTCTTATTTAGCAGATAGCTAGCTGGAGTTGTAAGCACAGTGACACATTTGTAGATTCTAGAGTACCCTGATGCCGCTAACGTAGATAAATCTTCGCTATGTAAATACGATCTATGCACTTCCAGAATTGCACTAAAATTTCTTTTTAAATTTTGGACAGTCAAATTATCCCAGACCTCGGAATTTTCTATAATTTTTTTTAACCCTAAACCCGTTTGCCTGATAGGCAAAAAATAGCCTATTTTTAACATTGTCCTTTCTTTGTAATTATTCTTATTATTCTACTAGATTTTGGCTTATTAGTTCAAGTATGTCTAGTTTGGTCAGATATGGACTTAAAGGGTTGTTGCAGTAAGCAAACGATATATAAAAGTGGTCAATTGTAATAATTGACATAATACGACAGTGGTCAATTATAATTACCAAAATACATACATCTAACTGACCTTGAGGTTAGATAACAATTAAAACAGATTTTAAAACTTAGGATTGGGCCTGTACTAGCTGTAAAAAAATAATTATATAATGTGGCGTACTGCATAACCACAAACATCAAAGGCACGTGTCATTTCTTATAAAAAAAGCCATTTGCATACATATAACTAAAAGTTAGTAAAAACACACAGCAAATCGAAAATAAGCAGAGATTTTAATGAAAGCAAACAGACTTTCGAAAATTTATAGAGGACGCCGTAGGTGTTATGAAATAAAAATGTTTTAATAGGTAACTGGGCTTTGTTTCTCTTCTCATTTCAAAGATACTTCCTTACACAACGCTAAAAAATATTGAAAATTGATCATCCCTTTGTTACCTATCACTGACTCCTCAGTGAAGTCTCACACAGTGATTTAGTGGATTTAATTGAATATCACAAACCAATATTACTTTTTATTACTACGTAGAAATGGAACGGTTCTATTTCCGAATAAACTGGCAACAATTTGTGTTGTCATTAAAAAAATGAATAATGAAGTCGTAGGTAAAAAAAAAGAGGCTCTGTAAATGGCATTTATTGGAAAATGTGCCTTTTTTGTGAAAAAAAAAAACGACCTCTGCAAGTATTTATTGTAAAAACTTTCACAAAAAAGCATCGAGTTTATTCCAAACTTTACGATAGCATTGTATGATTTTTATGCGGTGTCCAGTCTGTTGATATTAGTATGTTTTCTTCGTCGTCTCTCTTTTGTACTCAAGTCTAGACCTTAACCCACTGACTTACTATTAAATACCACAACCATTGTTAAATTGCTAATATTCTCATAATGGGTAAAACACAAAATGGTATGTTCACCACGTCCCACGTTCCACGTTTCATATAAACTACGTAAAAGGTTTTTGCTTCTACAATTTAACGTGGATAATGCCATAATGCTTCTGTCGGCACTGATGTCTTATTAAATAGGCCCACGAAACACGTACGACTTAATGAAAGTCATAGATCACGCAGCTTTGTTTTGTTCAAACTAAAATGACAAACACATCTGTTTCGGCAGAAAAAGAGGCATTCGAGGCCAAACTATTTATTGCAAAAAATGGTAAATTATCTAGAAAGAGTAAGTCAACGACAAAACAAAGAACTAAAATATAAATATAAAATATGCTTCATAACATTAAATGTTATGAGCTCATTATTTTTAATATAAAATTGCTTTATCATTTAATGTTATGAAGCATATTTTAGTTCTTTGTTTTGTCGTTGACTTACTCTTTCTAAATAAAAAGCAGGAAATTGGAGCTGAGGTTAAGGTTTTTGGTTGACGTTATGGCGTACTGATCTTTTGTCGGAGTAACCTTCAACCGGGTTAGTAAAAAATGTAGTTTAGAACGTATTTCCTGTAAATTGAAATAATCAAAAGTATAACAGTAGGGCTTGACAAAATTTACTCATAAACAAATTTTTTGTCATTTTGTTAGGTACACTACTTTACTTCTCTACTATCGCCGTTACTTCTAGCTTTTTCGTACCGCTGACCAGCTTCTTTAACCCCCTCAGGCCGCTGGGAACCAGTTAGTTTTTGAGTCCCTCTTCGTTTCAAACTTGTCCACCGGCACTGTTTAAAATGCAGGTCCTAAGCTGGTGGAAAGTCCCAACTTGATTTTCTTCTGGTTTTGGCGCAGGGAGTTTGTGGAGGATTATGCCATGAGAGTTCGGCGTTTGTTTTGGTCGCACGTCTTAATTTTTTGACGTTTCGCGACGTCAGCTTATGTTGTCCCACGTTCCATGAAATCAACCAAAAGACCCGTCTTTTGTCCCAAAAACTAGCCATCAATTTTTCGACTTGTGTACAGTTTACTTAAACTTTTCGGTTTTGGTAAGTAGTGTCGCAACCTCGATTGCGTTTTGTTTCTGGGTTGGCGTAGGATACCCACGTCGCCCAGTACAATTGAGACAAATTATCTCCATTTTTGATAACACTTCGTCCACTGCTTTTTGCTATTTGTGATGTCGGTGCATTTTTGGTACCCACCTTACACAATTTGCGGTATCGGTTCGACAATTTGTAAACAGTGTGTCAAGTTGGAAATTTGTTAGCCAGGCCACTAATCGTAATCGACGTGCGCGTGTTTGGTCCACTTGTGAAACATTTATCGGTCTGATACTGGCCTGCCACTCCGCTTTCGTCATGGACTTTTTCGGCCATTTTTAAATCACGGCACCATTGTCTAACCTTTCCTTCACTCATAACTGTAGGTCGTAACCAGGCACACTCCCGAGAATTTCAGCAGCCGAGATCCTTTTGCACAGAAACAATCACAGCGCACTTCACAGTTGGCGGGAACGTTTTAGCCCTGTTCTTTGCATTCACGGACAACAATACAACTCAGAATCAAAACAAATACGCTGTAGCTTCGCAATGTAGTGGGCGCTGGTAAAACTGTGCTTCGAGCGCCAATATTTATATATAAGCAAACGGCCCTGGTTTATGAACGCGCCTCGTAACATTGACGAACCTCAACAATATTTTGGCATTTGCTTGCGTATTAAGGAATATCAAAAAACGTAATAGAAACGAAAACAAAAACAGAGTTATGACATGACGTCAGCACGTCATAAAGCACCAAAAAAATTCTGATGGTCATTTATATTTCCTGTGTCTGGCAGAGTGCTTAATATATCCTAGAACAGAGGGCAATTTCAATTTTTTTCTTCCTTAATCAGGTTTGTTGACGAGCATCAGAGGACCACTGACGTGCTAACTTGATTACGGCAATAAATTTTATCGAACATTGTGGCAAAAAATACGTCGCACCTACCTGACTTATTTGTTAATTTATGTCAGTTTTATAACTAACCATAATATGATGCTAATAATATACGAGGTGTGGCTATTAAGTAACCGAACTGATGCTGCAACCAACGCGATGTCGCGCGAAGTTTGAACAGAACTGTCTTGACTGTAGCAGTCGTTTGAATTAGTCTACGCACCAGTGACGCGTCGAAAAAATGTTCAGGTGAAGCAACGGGTTAATCTCAAGTTTCTTGTTAAACTGTGGAAAACTTTTACAGAAACTACAACTATGCAATCTTGAAAGAACAAGTGTGTGGAAAAGAATGTTTATCCTGCACACAAGTTTTTGAATGATTTAAACGGTTTAAAGAGGGACATGAAATGACCGAAGACGATTCGCGCCCCGGACGGCCCTCAACTTCAAAAAGGGATGAAAACATTGGAAAAACCGGGAAATTAATCCGCGAAGATCGTCGTCTGAGCATCCGAAGGCTTGCTGAAATAACAGGAATCGAGAAAAGAATGTGTTCGCCAGATTTTATTTTAATCGTTCAACACTGCGCAAAAATAGTGCCCAAAACTCCTCACTCCCAAGCAAAAGGGATCAAGAATGAACATTTGCGCTGGAATTCTAAACAACATTAACACTAATCCAGGTTTGTTAGACATGGTGACACCGAAGGGGACCAGATTTGAAAGTGTGGAAGCGGTAAAGCAAAAGCGATGGAGGTTCTGAACCAGCTAAGAGAAGCCGACTTCCAGCACTGCTTTCAACAATGGAAAAGTCGTATGGAGCTGTGTAGAGATCGCCATGGGAGTACACTGAATGCAAAAAAGTTACTACTGTAATTAGTAACTAATAAAAAGTGTTATGACAGCAGTTCGGTTATTTAATAGCCACACTTCTCAGTATCAAAATAAAGTTCTTTGTGTTTAATACATAAAAACCAGGTGTGTATTTTTTAAATAGGGTTGTCCTGGCCACTTTTAAGACAAAACAATTTTTTTTGTGAAAAGATAATATCCTGTTACCATCTTCAGTGTAAATCTTTAACTTTGTCTTTACTTTTCAAGCTAATTGAATTAACATACAAAATGAGATCCAAATTAAGACCACTGGAGCGTTCTTAGATGTTATGCGACGGAATAAGTTTGGTTTTTTTTCCCAAAAAATTACAACTTATTGTTTTATTTTTCAAAATAATGCCACTTTTTTATAGAGTTTACCTAAAGATTTTGCCATTGAGTTTGCCTAAACTCTAATATCCTAGATGTGAACAAGTTACCAAAAAAATTAAAAAAAAAAGTTGTACTAAAGGGTTGAAACTCGGCGAGTGCGGATTCTTGGATTATGAAAATCCAGAAATATCAGAATAAACGATTGTCTCCAATCTTGGATTTTCACAATAGGTCACATGTACACATAAAATATTTTTAATATGAAACTTTTCGAGAGAGACTTTCAGGCAGGTAGATGATCCAATTGACATGAAATGTCCCATATTTTTTAGTAAAATTAGACATAGTTTTATGTTTTCGCTATCTAAAACTGGACGCACTATATAATCAAAGCATATATTCCTGACGTTTCGTGATGTAAGGTAATACAATTTCCGTTTAAAGTCCACCAAAATACAAGCTTTACATTTCCCTGTGTCTGTTCATGATGTCTGTTCATGATAATCCAGGCAATATAGCAGAAAAGTGCTCAGTTTTTAAAAAAGAGTCCTGAATAAGGTTTCTCAGAGCGATAATTAGATAAAAAATAGTAGAAATTGATTGTGTATGTTTTGGATAAAATCGGTATGTAGGAACATTAGTAAAAAAAATTGATAAAAGTGCCGAAAACCGTTTTTTTTTGCGGATTAAGGGACGAAAAATAAGTTTTTTTCGTAAAACAAAAAATAGCACGTTGTAGCGCTTGAAAAAACAAAAAAAAAAATTTTTTGGTGATCAAAATCGGTTCAGAAGTTTTTGCACAAAAAAAAAAATAAAAACCGATGAAAAATGCCCATTTTTTTAAATCGAATTACAAGGGTTCTAATGGTCGCAGAAACTTCTGCTTCAGCTTAAATTGCGGCGGGAGAGACTTCTCCCACCACACGTCCACTCGCTTACCCGAGCGCTCGAAGCAACGTGACACTTGATTTTCAAAAGCGTTTTTCAGCCGATTGAATGAACCTCTCCCACAGGTCACGATAATAATTTTGTAGAGAATTTAATGACGAGTAATTTAAGGCCAGGAAAAATGCTCTACGACCATTTTTCGGCTTGTTCAAGCCGTTTTTCGAAAATACCTTTTTTAGTTTTTTTTCGATTTATGCAAAAAAGTTCTTATTATTTTTTGCATGAAATTTTTACTGCAGATGGGCACTACCAAAAACTACAATTTAAGAAGAAGTTTCTGCGACCATTATAACTCTTGTAATTCAATTTCAAAGAATGGGCATTGTTCATCGGATTTGTGATTGTGATTTTTGCAAAAAACTTCTGAACCGATTTTGATCACCAAAAACTCATTATTTTCGTTTTTTTTCAAGCGCGACAACGTGCTATTTTTTGTTTTACGAAAAAAAAAATTTTTCGTCCCTTAATCCTCAAAAAAAACTGTTTTTGGCACTTGTATAGATTTTTTTTACTAAGGTCCCTACATACCGATTTTTTCCAAAACATACACAACCAATTTCTACTATTTTTTACCTAAATATCGCTCCGAGAAACCTTATTCAGGACTCTTTTCAGAAAATAAACTATCTAACCTGGACTATGATGTTCCGATCAGTTTCCGCTATATAGAACCAGGAAGATGGTTCTGTAACACGTTAACATTACGTACAGTATTATAGTATATTTAATTAATGGAAGCAGTTATGCAATTAGGTCATTCATAATTGGCAATGGTAGATAACACGTGGTTAATGCAAACCTCACCAAAGCGATGATTACAGTAGTAGATAACATGTGGCTGATATCAGCCGCATGAAAGCAATTTTTCCACAAAAGTCATGTAAATTTGATGAACTTATCTGGGAGTCGGGATTTGCTATGGAAATAAATGAATGTCAGTAGAAACATTAATCAATCGTGTATACAGTTGCCCTAAAAAGCACCCTACTATATAGGTGTCCTAAAAACAATGTCAAGTCTAAAGGAGGTTACAGACCAAATCTTGATTGGACGTGTAACAAAGATAGATGAAAGTGTCTTGGTACTCGAGATATAGTCTTTTGTAAAAGTGGTGGTTATTTTTTTTTACATCGAGCTAATAATATGACAATTGAACAAACTAAAATATTTTACAACAGTTACGGTACTTCCAAAAAAAAAGAGGTTTAACGTTTTGATTATTATTATTACCCAGCTTTGATAACCAATTTCGAGGTAATTTGTTGAAGTTCGATGTAATCACTTATATACTCTGTTTTTGTTTTCTATAAAAAGTGTGTAAGTATACTCGTAGCACATAAAAGAGTGCACATAGCTGTGCTCACGCATATTAGAACGAGATAGCGTTTGAGAGACCATTGTGACCTAACCGATCTCATTCCTTGGTCACTACGTTTCACTACTCCGTTTGGGTCGCTTATTACCGACCTAGCTTTGTTACTCTGGATTTTTTTATGCTAGTGATAGTCCAGAGTAACAAAGTCAGATCGGTATTTTTTTAAAATTGAAGCTACTAACTTTAATGCCATTTTAGAATCTTCATTAGGTGCGCCAATTTTTGAGGACGGTTGTAAATTCCATGTATAACATTTTTTGTAAATAATGAATAGTCAAACTTGGGCGATGTAACTGTTGTAAAATATTATAGTTTATTCAAAAGGCCTATTATCCAGCTCAATATTGCAAAAGTCAGACCAATTTTACAAAAATACTTATATCTTGAGAATCAAGACACTCGCATCAATGTATTTTTTTGTCACATGACCAGTCAAGCGCTGGCCTTTAACCTCCTTTCAACTAGATGTTCCTTTTTGGGATACCCTGTATAAGTAACATCTATTTTCTTCTGTTATAAAGTGTTCGTGTTTTTTAACAGATTGCTAATTGCACCTAGTTGTTACAATGACCTCGCCAATGTAATTTGTCGATCATTTAGGAGACGAACTTGACGTATGACGTGACCTTTGAACCGATCTAAGTAGCGTCTTAGACTATTGTTAAGATAATGAAGGCAGTTCATTAACCGTTGGTATGTCAGCATTCAGAAGATAAACAGAAATAGCGAATAAAAACGAAATTTGTAATCGAGTCATATTTTTGCTTAAGAGTATTTCATTATTTTTATAAAAAATAAAATGCTATCAAAAATATATCCGCATAAGAGTATATGAAGGCAAATAAATTTAAAAAAATATCAGGATTCAATGAGTAGATTTCTGTGAAAAAAAAATAATATTTTAGAATTTGTAAAATTTCAAGTATATATAGGCAGTATATTAGGGAAGCGCATTACATTAGCGAAATAAATTTTCCTTGCGTTCTAATAATTGCCTTTATGTACGAACTTCGCAAAGTAACCAATATTTCGAAATTTCATCTACCGTGGCGTCAAATATTGATCCAAAGTGTGAGTATATGAAGCTTATGTCAATATCAACAAAATCCGAATTCTTGTTTGAATTCACCATGTCAATATCTTATTATATTGAGCAATTAACATACATAAGTTCATCCTAGAATCGAGAATGATTTACGAACTCGTACATAGATATTTTGAAAGACCAAGAAAATTTGGGACAAAGGAAAAATTGCTACATAATGCGCTAAAAAGATGAAAAAGCTTCTTAAAAGAAAATCTTAAATTTCTGAGCGTTTGGATAATCGAGTTTCTATTGTAATAAACAAATTCGTTTTATAATGAAATTTCAGAACTTCTCAGAATCTTCTGGTAATACAATAAATTATTTTACAGCATGTACAGTAAAGACAGAAAATAAAATAAAACGACTAAGGAATTTTGGGACAATTGAAATAATAATAAAGTTCTGACGAGTAGAATCCAAGTACTTAAGAACTCTCCAGTATCATCGTTATTACTGTCATCTAACCGCTGTCTTTGTTATCTTTGCAAGTTGAAACTCCTAGACTTGTCCCGTAAATATCGCTCGATAGACATGACAATTTGTGGAAATGTCCTTAGCAGCTGGAGACCTGTAGGGTAGGGATTATGTTACCTCGTCAGAGGCCGCAGACTTTTACGTTTTCGTTCCCCAAGTATATCATTTATCGATGTGCCTTTCAGGGTGAAGAAGAAATTAATATTACAAAGCTTTTTGGATGCTTCAGAAAGCAATTTTCGCGAATTAAAACTCGTCAGCTGATGTAAATGTGATAAAAGTGCTTTATGTCGTTATCGTACTACTGTTTGATGTTTATATTGCATTGTTAAAGGTTTATGCATTAATTTTATAATGGAAAATGTGGTATTTCATGCCAAACAAAAAAACCCAGTTAAAACTGTACATTAAACTAATAAAATATTTTACTAAATCACAATGATATGAAGCATAAGCAAGGGTTTTAAAATATGGTGCACTATTTTCATTTAAATATAATGTAGATACATATTACCAGATAGGATGTTGTCAAGATTGTTACTGTCAAACTTTTGAAGTGGCTGTCAGAATTGCATAATAAATAATGTAATTCATTTTTAATGAAGAACAGAGGCGTGTTACACTCTAATCAATGGAAACTGACTGGATGTATTCGATGAGTGGATTTCAGGGGAGTTTTTTTCAGATATTTTTATTAGTTTTGACCATTTTTACTGGTCAGTAACACGTTTCCTAACTGTGTACCGGCAGACTGGAAACGTCAATCGGAAACAGGGAAGTGGTAGACCCAGAGTAAGGAAGGATAGAAGAAAGCGGTGAAATGATTGGGCAATATATAAAGGAAAATCCAAGAACATCAATTAACCATCTGAACCAACAAGTGTATATATCCTATTCAAATTGTTAACGAATTTTGAAAAATGATTTGGAGCTCCATTCACATCGTTTGCAATGCACACATGAAATTCTCAGAGCGGACGAACTTCTAAGGCTACAATTCTTCTAATGGTTTATTAACCATGCTAACAAAAACAGTGCTGTCTTCAAAAACATTTTTTTTTTACTGATGAGCTTGGTTCTCTTTTGGACTACGTTGACTCTCAGAATATGAGACTCTGGAGTGCAGACAATCCTTACTATTATATTGAAACTCCACTACACTAACACAAAATTGGTGTATTGGTAGCTGTGAGCAGAAGGAGATCATTTTCCTCTCTAGATTTTGCGATTTGACCTCCTCTGAATAAATATCAATTTTGGGCAGCACGTATGGGCGTATAATTATGCAGCACACAAAACATCTAAATAGAAGAAGGGCAATCTCCATAGATAAGGAGGGAAACACGCATCGGGGCCGCCATATGCACCGGTGGCCAGTTTTTCATAATGCGCATGCGCGACGCTAAATCTAAATGCGTAGCCGTGCATTGGCATCGCCAACTTCATTTTACAATTCAATTTTTCATACAGCAAACTCGTTGTTGCTGCATAAAAAAATTGATTTTTAACCATACCCCAATTTATGATTTTATCATTCAAGGTGGAATAAATAAAATCAATTTGCTTGAAATTATTTATTTCTACAATTATAAACATTTAAAACAATACATTATCAAAACATATTGGCATAGTAAACAAAAATTATTTGAAAACAAAAAAAAATTCAAAGGAGATTAAAATAAGAAAATTTTCACATCGAGATTAGGTTGTATTTTTTTTACTACTGATGAAGTAGAACGCTTGTTGGTGAAGAACAATCTAAAAACACATAATATTTCATTACCATTTTAAAGTTTAAACGTTAGGAAACTTCTATTTTTTAATATGTACACATGTATGTCATTTACAAGACTATTTCATATTAACAGTAAACTAGAAAGAACTTTGCTAAACCTAATAATTAATTAAATACACGTATCTTTTCATTCTTTCCATGCACATCGTATGTTCTTGTAATACCTACTAATCATTTATAGGTTAGATAAGTAATTTAAGTACAGTATTTACTTACCAATAAGTAGAATAATTTATAGTATATCCTTAAATGCCAATCAGAAAAGAAATAATAGTTTTTATCACGAAATAATGCATAAAACAATTTGATGCGAATCAAAATTTTCCATTAGGGACGCTTCCTAAAACAACAAAAATCAAGTTTTAAATTAAAATGCCGCGTTTCTATTGGGTATGGATCGCCTAGGCAAATAGACCTATGAGATTGCTGCCACCGATGCGACGCGGCCATTTCGTTATTTATAATTTTCCCCCAGATTTGGGGAATTATAAAAAAATACGCCAACTTCAAAGTCAATTATTTAATCTCTGAAAAGTATTAGTATTGTTATTATTATTATTCAAAATGTCTAGTTTAACTTAATTTATTTTATTTAATGCATGTAAGGGGATATATCTAACATAGCGAAATATCGCGTCAGCTTGTTGCTGAAATGATTACGACAATGGCAACATCGCATTGATAGCGTGTTGCGAGGTCGTGAATGCTAGTTTCACCCCCGTGATGCAGCACGTATAAATATGGGCGGTCGTCATTTTCTTTGGTAGTGTCTTATTTTCTCGAAATTATAAAGAGTTTCTTTTTAATAATGTTTTTTTTTTTTGTTCTTTATATACCTGCTAAAAGTACCCATCACATAACAACCTTGACGATCCAATTAAGTTATAAACTGACCATATTTGATGACGTTTTTTCTGAATGGATCGTTATAATTTATAGTTTATGTACACAAATTTAGTATTCTTATTTATCATGTTATCATGGATTCTGACATTTTCATTACAAAATTATGGACTAAATCTGAACCTTATATTTGAAAGTGTGTGTATAGGGTACCACTATTTCATCGGGTTTGCATTTCTAACTTATAAACTTACGTTGTCGGTTAAATTATAGAAAAATCGTGCACTAAATGGCTCATGATTGTGGCTTGTTTTCATCAGTTTCATAAAAATCCAATTAGAAATTACCAGTGCAATCTCATCGAAATAGTGAACAAAAAACCATTGAAAACCGTCTGAAAAATCACAAAAAATCCATTGCAATAGAGACCAACTGTGAGCGCAACGCCACAGTCGACTTTAAACAAGCCATGCTATAAGAAAATGGCAACGCCGGAACGGAGTCCGATACTCTACGTTATTTGACATAAAACATTATGGCGTTATACCTATGTATTTCTGTAAGAAATTGTTTGCATATTTGCGTTAAATAGAGTTTTTAAACGTGATAATTACTTTAGACGATTGTGAATTGAAGTGTAGTATCTGTAGATAGTGCAGTGTGTTGATAATTCGATATACAATCGATTTTTTTGCGTATTCTAAAGAAGACCTTGTTGTGAAAAAGGCTTACAAATTAAATTATAAAACCGTTTTTCCTACAAATCTTGAGAGACAGAAGGTTTTCTTGGTGGATAACGTTTTTCATCATTCAACAATAGCAGCCATGAAAGATTTTAGTTACAATGATACTGCTGATTTTTGGAGATTATTAAAAATTGGTGGGATATTGTCCTTAACACAAGTACTCCGATAGGAGAAATGAAAGGAAATGAATGGTCAAAAC
The DNA here is from genome assembly GCA_029963805.1 of Aromia moschata. Classification (NCBI taxonomy): domain Eukaryota; kingdom Metazoa; phylum Arthropoda; class Insecta; order Coleoptera; family Cerambycidae; genus Aromia; species Aromia moschata. The sequence goes on from JAPWTK010000001.1 coordinate 6,442,765, forward strand.
TGATATATTCTGTTAATGATCCAAGATTGAACTTAAAAAAGATGTATTATTTGGACATCTAACTAATGAAACATATACAGCCCTTAAACAAAGTACGTCTGTTTAAATTGATATTATCATTTATTCATTTCAAAATTTTTCCATATCATACGTTCTTCCTGGAAAAAGTGATAGTAACAGATCAGCTGATTGTGCAACGTCATCCGGAAAAAGTCGGAAAATTTTAATTTTGGAAGAATAAATGGAGCTTCACTGTGTCTGTACCCTGCATCTGAAGGAGCACAAAAAAACCTATTGCAACAGGGACCAGCTGATAGCGTATGAGTTTACGTTGCTTCGCTGTAATAATTCTGTTGTTTATTTATTGTAATTGAAATCGTGCCACAAATATTAATTCAACCTCTCAAAACGCAATTTCCATGGCTTAGGAAAATGCTCATTGGAAGGGACACTTACTGTACTCTAGTCCTGAGAACGAATGGCCTTGCGTTAGAAAATTTGTGCCGTTTTATAACGGACCTAGTGATAAATAGCGCAGTATATTTTGCAGCAAGTGTGGAGACTAGCATTTGACCTAGCTTCGGTTAAAAATAACTAAAATGTTAATATTCTCGATTTTGAATTCGCTGAATATTCAAGTTTAGAACAATCAAAATACATTATTCGGATATTCAAAGCCAAGTTAACAATGTTTGACTAGAAATATTAAATTGTCTCGGAGACCATGACTTTGCAAAAGTAAATAAACAACAGGTAAACGAACACGTACTAACAATTACCTAGCATGTTAACTTATATTTCCATCTACGTTACGTTTATTAAGGGCGAACTTTACTTGACATTGAATTGAACATTGAGGCTTTACTTGACATTTTTTTATAAGGAATCTAATAAAAAAAAAAAGGTTAGAAGTTGTGTTATTGAACATTTCATTTACCGACTACTAACAAGCGTTGGATCCCAGGACCAGACAGATTGATTGGGATTATAAAATAGGCGTTGGGCCTAACACAACTTTTTCTTGAAAAAAAAAATCCAGTATTTGAGACTCTCTTAAAATACCCTTTAGATTTGGCGATACTAAATACTATAAAAACCAAATTACTAGATAAAAACAAAATGCAATTTGACGGTGAAATAAAGAATTTCTTTATTCCAACTAAAAAACAAACTAAATGTGATATACAGTCCACAATTAACATATATATATATATATTATATATATACAAATTCGTTTGAATTTCGGTCCACGCTTCGAAATTTTCGGGTAATTGTTTCTGAAAAGGCTTCAAGTGTACGTGGTTTGTTTATGTATACTCGAGATTTAAGGTAGCCCCATAAGAAATAGTCACAAGGTGACAGGTCTGGGGACCGAGGAGGCCACTCCACATATTCATGAAACGAAATCAAACGTCCTGGGAAATGTTATATTAAAAAAACCATTGCTGCTCTAGATGAACGGAAAGTTGCTCCATCTTGTTAAATCCATAGAGTATTGAGGTTAATGCTTCATCTCAATTGCGGCAGAAAAAATCGTGTAATATCGCTAGGTAGCAATCTGTGTTTACAGTAACTGTGCTTCCGTTTTCACGAAAAAAGTAAGAGCCAATAGTAAAGTTTCGGCTAATGAATTCGAAACCGTCGATGTGTTTGAATCACAGAACGGCCCGTTTCAATAAAGGTGTTGTAAACAAACACGCGATGAGCTATAGTCCATGGCTCCACGGTAACTGAAATGGCATTGATCAACAAGTAAATGCTATCTATCTATATCTATCTAGATAGCATCAACAAGTTGATGCTATCTATTCTGAAAACATTAGGTTCACCCCACCACACATGACACGCTCTTCAAAAAATTCCATACCTCCTTGCCGAACCCTTTATTTTCTAAACAAGGACTTCCCTAGAAGATAAATAATAAAAAAAATATGTCATTATTAGGTGCCCTATATACTACATATGTATAGCAGGACAACTATGTGAATTACTACAGTATGTTATTAGAACCCTAAACATACTGTTAATAGGTTTGTTTCAACAATAGTTCAGAACCGTTTCGAACTTTTACGTAAGGCCATTTTATCGTTCCAACAAGTTCATTTAAAAATTGAGAACTTATAGTGCAGTGTTCCAAAAAACGAGTGAATTGTATTTAGAGAGTTCCATGATTTTACAAGCATTTTTAATTTTGAATCAGTTTAAAGTGCTATCTAACCCCACGTATTTATTTTTGTTACAAATTAAATTAGTAATGGAAGGCGACAGTGATTTATTTACCTTACAATCCTTTCATGCAGTTTAAATGTATTACAGAATAAAAGGACACATGTTTTACCACATGGGATTTTATTTTGTAATTTTATGGGTTAGTATAAACAAACAAAATTATCAACCGGTTTTTACATCATTCTAATATTAGTAAAGTTGAATCTAGAACTACAAGTTCACGCATGAATTCTAAGAAGTTCTGAATCACGATCTAAACTCCTATGAAATTTCTGGTGGAACAAACCATTAACAGATTAACCGCTAAACCGACCTAAAGCGAGAATTAACTTTTACTTCCAAGCCGGTTTGCGTAAATCACCCAAACTAATTTCTAAATTCTCAGCAAATTACTTTTATACCTTAAAAACATTGAACCGTAAAAAAAAATTAATGTTGATGGCCTCATTTTATTGAAATTAATTTTTCTTGCGGGGGTGTTCTCATAACATAATGTTTTCATAAAATAAATATTAATAAAGGCTAATTAGCCGTATTAAATGTCTTTTATACGTCTAAATGTTGGAAAAAGAAGCCTCATTAAGAAGTCCGTTGGGGTATACTCGTATTTCTTTCACAGTAAATTACAGAGAGCAACAAACGTACTTCACACTTCACACATTCAGTAAGTAGAGCCGAAACAAACACGTTTTGTTTCGGTTGTTGAAAATTGTCCATGGACGTAAGATCTGGAGATCTAGGAGGCCACTCTATTGACCCTGTCCTACCAGATCAACGCCTAGGAAAAAATAATTTATAATCTAACAGACCATGAAATGAGTCATCACAGATCATGCCCAATGCAAAATTATTTTATACGTTTTACCTAATGTGATCACTAAGGTACAGGAAATTATGCTGTCACGCAGAGCCGGCACTGTACAACTCCATGATAATTAAAGTACAAACCGAATTTTTCAAGCGCGTATTCCTTGCCCCTGTATACCCACGCCATTGTCCGTGCGTAGAATGTCATCCCGAACGAAGTCTTCGCGGGAACCCGGGACTTCGTAATACACTATTTCCGTAAGGCGGCGCGCTATTCCGATAGCGACCTGCCGGTGATGTAAACGGGTCGACCGCCGCATTGAAAACAATTTTTTTCTTGCGAGTTAGTCAGTCGTGAATTCGTGTACTGTGTGAATTCGTGTATTTGGGGCATTTCACGCCAACTAAGTCAAAAAAATTGAGGTCAAAAAAAAATTCCTGTTTGCAACATATCACAATCGATAGTACTTGCTAAAAAACTAACTTCCCTAAAATTTTAGATTTTTTTGAGCCACAAGGAGAAGGATGGCGAGGATGAGAAAATACAAATTTTCGTCTCGACAATCTTTCTCGGTAAGAAAATCAAAAAAAAAAAAAAAAGAAGGTTGCAATGGTTTTCGATGTGTTTTTTTTTGCGTAGAATACGATAAAAATATTTTCAAAATTATTGGGGGTAGTTTTCACCCTTAGTTTGAGGATTGAAAGTTTAAAATCGAAATTTCGAAGAGTATGACACGACTTTTTTTTTTCATTTTTTTTTTAATTCCTTTCGATTAATTTTTTAAGTTATAATGGGCGTCGACCAGGAACTGGCCCAAAAAACGACCCAAAGTTTAAAAAAACGTGGTTTTAGCGTATTTTCTCATCCTGTGAGATTGTAAATGGCAAGTGAATAATATATTCCAAGGTTTTTGGGGTCGCTGATCGCGGATCTAACGTCAGATTTTCAAAAAACAAAATGGCGGATCCAGTATGGTGGTCAACTTTTAAAAGATGGCTAAATTTTGAAATTTAAAAATACCATCATATTCTACGGGAAATTTTCTACATCATTTTACTCCTGTCTTTTTGATCATATGTCATCTTCCGTCAATAACATGACGGATTACGAGCCCGGTCCTGCGTTACAGCACACGTTCGGAACCCTATAATGATCATAAAAATAAAACCGTTTAAACCTTTTTTCTTTATTTCATCTTGTTTATGTATTTACATAATCCGAATGAAAAAAACATTTTACGTGGCTTCATTAATCTGACTTTGTAGACGGAAGCATGTTGGTATATACAAGGACCTAGACAACATATGGACCTCGAAATTACCCGATTTAACGAACGTAATAATTAAAAATTAAGTGACTAACCATTAACCTTAGGATAATTAATTAATCATGAATATGTCGCGAGAGCAATTTAGGGATTTTTTTTATTGCCATGCGCTAATTATCAAAAATATAGCAACGATACGTGTTACTATAAACAGTAATGACAAAATGACAATTAAGTGAAGTCTGTTTATTACATCCGGTATAATTAAGTTAGGTCAGGTAATAGATCCAATGTCTAGTTGGACGCAGGTATGCAGAGGGAACTAATCGACAGTATCTACACTTTTGAAACACGAATATTTCAAGTTTGAATGCGACAATATAAAAAATTACTGGTGTAAGAATCCAATATAATTATGTTATAATTTTTTTTTATTATATTATGGTTATATTTTCAATTTCTGTAATAATAAAGAATAAATAAAAACGCAATTGAGTAGAGTTGATTTGGGCACCATTTGCCCCAAATTATTTTTGGAAAAAAAAAAAATATTTTTTTTTAATATCTACTAACAATAATAAGTATATTTTACCCTAAACGGACCACCCCCACCCTAGTCCTCCCCCTCAATCCTAAATATGCCATCATTTGCTAACAGCGTTCTTGGTTAGATTGATATATCGCTTTCAAACTTATATTTGCTTGATAAAATACCACACTACCACACTAAATCCCTTTTAACTGTATCCGCAATTATTTCCTGTATTACCCCGGGGGGGGGGGGGGGTGGAGAGGGTTATTTTACTATTTATTCGTTTGCCGGAAATAAAAATGCACTATGTAAATATACAATCTACATAGTGATCCATAATACTGTACAGGTTGGTAAAAAAGTCTCACATGTTTCTGTCATGACCATCGACATATAGAACTGGACTGGTGATTGACGACTGCACATCCAAACTCCAGTAGAAAGAGAGGGAAAACCAGGGCGACATATTTTTTCTCTCTAACGCTCTATGATTGGTCGTTGACTAAAGACGTTTCCACGCGGCATGGCATGGCCGTATCTTGAAAAATACCATACCCGCCGGCAAGTAAACAAGGACAGAGATGTCGCCCAGGTTTTCCCTCTCTTTCTACTAGAGTTGTCAACGCGCAGCTCAGACAGCCAGTCCATTCTTAATGTCGATGGTCATGACATGTTTCTGTCAACGTGAAATACTTTTGTTGTTTCGCGTTTGATACAGTTTACTCTCAATTTCTGAACGAGAATAATATATTGTGCAACAAGTGCAGAAAATGGCTAATTTCTCACGAGTTTGAAAAAGTTCAAATTCAACTTCAAATGAGTTACAAATTGCATTTCTGCACATGTTGCACACTATACTTTTTCTACGATTGCACATTTTTTATAAAAATGTAGAAAGAAATTTACTGCAAGCATTTATTTTTATATAACTATATTTAAAAAAAACGATGATACATTATTTATTTGAAATACATTGAATATATTATTTATTTTCAAAATATTGCTTTTAAATATATTTGATTTAAGGCACTTTGTTTTCCTTTTAAATAATTCGATATTTGCGATTTGACAGATCAAACAATTATTTTTAATAATTACTTTAAAACAGAAGCGCTAGCAGCCAACTACATTCATTTTGATGTCGACAATTCCTCATTTAAAATGTACAGGTGTGGGAAATGAACTGTGAGAAATGATTTCTTGTGACGTTTAAGTCAACATACGTCATTGTTTTTTTCTGTATTAGTGTTCAATAATCTCTTTCTTTTTTTTTTTTTTACGATTTATATGGATCACTTCAGTGAGAAGCAAATAATAGGAAGTTTAATAACGAGGGGGTATAGAGAGACGCAGGGATCCCAGAACCAAGTTTGAGTAGTGTTTAATGAATTGTAACAGATCTCCAATAAACCCGTCAACAGTAAGCCGACTAGTAAAGAAATTTCAAGTAACTGGTAGCGTTAAGGATTCCGCTAAATCAGAGGAGATAAAGCATTGGATATCTCGCTCTCAATGCGCGAAATTCCAATCCAATCTTTCAGGGTCTTGGCAACTACTTTTGATGTCTCTCACCAGTCAGTTAAAACATTTATTTAAGCGAGAAAAGTTACGTCCATACAAACCACAACTTGTTCACGAGTTAAACGAGGACGACTTCGATAGAAGGGCTGAAGTTTGTGAAGGCGTGATGGAATGATGCAATAACAATAATAAATTCGCAAGAAATATTCTTTTTTCAGATGAAACTACATTAAATTTAAATAGTGTTGGTAATCAACATAATAACTGTTGTATATGGAAATTTAAATTCTGAAAAATATTTAGATCTGCTAAGAAATCGCGTTATTCCATCTTGCAGGCTGTTGTTTCCGGGTGAAAATAATGTTATTGACAAACAACTATGGTTCTAACAGGATCCCCATCCTGTTAGAACCAACACATTTTGCGGCAAATATAATGGAGTATTTAGATGCACAATTTCCAGGACACTGGATAGGCAGAAAAGGTACAATTGAATGGCCAGCGCGCTCCCCATATCTAAGTCCCGTAGATTTTTTTCTGTGGGGTATTTAAAATGTAAAATTTTACGTCAATCGACCAGATAACAATGAAGACTTGAAACAGATAATTTCAAATGAAACCCGGGCCATTCCTGAAGACTTCCTAGTAAATATTATTGAAGAGTTTCGGGACCGGCTTGAGAATTGCTTAGTGGAAAATGGAGGCCACTTTCAACACCTCATTCGCTAACTGTTGTTTTGTTGTTTTATATTTAAAAAATAAATAAGCAATTATATTGTTTAACAAAAAATTAATATCAAATGTGTTTTTTTTTTGCGAAAATTTCTCCAGTATATAGAAAAAGCTCTTTCAGATATTAAGAGGAAACCTACGGGTTGTCACTCAAAAAAAAAAAAACTTTGTTTTATATGACAACCAAACGCGAAAAGACAAAATTATTTCATGTTAACAGAAACATGGCAAATAGACGTGAAAAACTTTTATTCAGGATATTTTTTTCATATACAAATTTATCAAAGAATTACAGGCATTATACGTGACTTTTTTGCCACGATGTATATATTTTTGTACTACAGATTATAGTAAAAGATACATCACAAACATTATTATAAGCCGAGGTAATAATTTGACATAAAAAAGAGCACTGCTTATTGCGAGTTGATCCATTATTGAATGTATTGATCGTCAATAAAGAATATACTTAGCTGACAAGCAACTATTAGCGTATATTAATGAACGACATTATATATTGTGAATAATTATTATTTATAGGGAAAACGCGAGAGCATATTGATCTATTAATTCAGGTGGTCTTTTCCCAGATTGATTATATATAGATGATATTATTCCTTTATTTATCAGGCCGCGTTATTAGTATATATGAACATATTTTGAAACGCATATAATGCTACCTCTATATATACAGTGAGGTCCATAAGTAACGGATAAATTCATTATCTACGTAATTTACAATTTATGAGTAAAATCCTGAAGCACGTCAATTTTTAATTCTAGAATGACATTTGTTGAGCATAATTTTATACCTTCCCCTACAACCCCCTTGGAGTGACAGCTACCCCTTTAAAATTTGTAAATGGAACAAGGGTGCGTGTGATAGCTCATTTGAAAGGGTTTTTAATTCTCCATTCAGCAAGTAAAGAAAAGAACATGAAACAGAACAGAAGAACAGTTTAAATCAAATGTTCAAACTGGCGCCCGTTGCTTCTTGACAATAATGGAGGCGTTGCTGAAATCCTTCTCAAACATTTTGTATTGTTTCCGGGGTGATTTGACTAATTTCTTGCCTTATTCTGTCTTTTAAATCTTCTACGTTATTTGGTCTGTTGAAGTAGACTTTCGATTCTAAGTAACCCCATAAAAAATAGTCAAGCGGGGTCAAATCGGGAGAACGAGGAGGCCACTCAATTTCAACGCGTCTACCGATCCATCTATTCGGAAAAACTTGATTCAGATAGGCTCTTACTTCCAATGAAAAATGTGGTGCAGCTCCGTCCTGCTGAAACCAAATATTTCTATCAATTTCATTGGGGTTGTCATCATCTGGGAAAAGCATTCTTAACCCTGGAACTAAGAAATTTTGCAAGAAATCCAAGTAACACGCGCCAGTTAATGTGCCATCAAAGAAATATGGTCCGATAATTTAAGAATTTATAATTCCAGCCCAAACGTTCACCTTCTCAGGATATTGAGTATTGGCCTCCATCATCCAATGTGGATTTTCTGTGTTCCAGTATATCTACAGTTCTGTTTGTTGACTGTTCCATTTAAGACGAATGTTGCTTCATCAGAAAAAATAATGTTTTTTATAAATAAAGGATTATCTTGGCATCTATTTCGCCATGATTTCGCAAAATTCCAATCGGCGCGGCGATCAGGGTCATCATCGTTAAGTTCTAGAACCAAATGAACTTTATATGGGCGGAATTTTTCGTTTTTTAGAAGACGCAATATGGACGTTTTACTAACATCATTATCGGCGGCAACTTGTCTTGTAGGTTTATGTGGATTATCTTGAATATCTAACAATATATCCAAATTCTGTCCATCGTCTAAAATGCGTTTCCTACAAGATTTAGGGATATCTGTGACATTTCCAAATTCACGAAATTTGTTTTCTATTCTACTAACCATAGACTGGGAAATGCGGCGGTCGGGATACTTAGTATTGAATATTTCGCATACCTGCTTCTGCGTTCTTGTTTTATGACCACATCCTAATAATATCAAAATTTCAATTCTTTGGGTACCCGAAAGACTCATTGTTAAATTAATGATCAACTTGACGATCAGCGATAAATAACATAATAGAATAATACATTTTCACAGATGAAGCAAATAAAGAAATTTAAATATATAATTTTTTTCTGATATGTAAAAAAGAATCCCTTTTTACTTCTTTCTTTTTGTTGGGTATTTTGCGCAGCGTATCAGGGAAACCGATACATTTGAGTTGAATGTTGACACAAAATTAACTAATTGTAAAACGTCAGATTTGACAGATATTTGGTACATAGGCACTTGATTGTATACATTTCATAATAATTTTAATTTTGAAATTATCAAATTTAATTTTCTTGATGAAAAATATAAAAATTCAAAAAACCTTATATTGCTGAATAGATAATTAAGAACCCTTTCAAATGGGCTATCTCAGGCACCCTCGTTCCATTTACAAATTTTAAAGGGGATTGGAGGGGAAGGTATAAAATTATGCTCAAAAAAATGTCATTCTAGAATTAAAAATTTACGTGTTTCAGGATTTTACCTATACATTGTAAATTACTTCACTGTATGTTGGCCTAATATTAATATATGCATTGGTATATTAAAAAATATTGACGTATTTATACATGTTGTACAAGTACATACATTCAAGGAATGTTTGAGAGAAATTGGTTGTTGCCCCTCGACTATAACATATTTTAACACACTTTTTTTTGCAATTTTGATGCACAGATAATTATTTAAAAGATGTTACTGATAACTCTTTGGTGCCAGTTTCAAAAAAGAACAGTCGTTGTTCATCGCAACAATAGCAACAGATAACTTTTTTGTAGAACTTCCGTAATCTTGATCCCACCACTTAATATACTTCCTTTGTGTTACCTCCACTTTATTCCAATCATTAATCATGCTGAAAGTATTCAGCTGACTCACAAAATTTATGAGTTGGGCTAATAGTAGGGGAAGACTTATCTAACCCAAAGAAACCCATATAAAAATGGTTGGATTAAGTTTTTCACCCAAGTTTCATAAAGCTGTACAAACCGAAATAAATTTTCAGCTTCAACGAGGTACCAAGTATCAACTGTACGATTTGGAATTTGGAATATATCCCAGGAGCTAGCAGTTTTTTCCTTATTATGATGTCACTATCGGTTGGTTTTTTGCCATTGGATTATAATTAAATAATCCTTATCTACAAGGTGTTAAAGTTAAGAACGAATCTGACCCAAATAAACCCATATATAAATGGTGGGATTCGGTTTAAACCCACGTTTCATAAAACATAGCTGTACAAATTGAAATAAATTTTCAGCTTCGACAAGGTATCGAATATGAACTGTAAGATTTTAAGTTTGGAATATAGCCCAGGAGCTAGCGGTTTCTTCCTTATGATGATGTCACTACCGGTTGGTTTTTTGCCTTTGGAATTCCAGTATTAAAAAAATCTTTCTCTACAAGGTGTCAAAGTTAAGAACAGATCCTAGAGTGGGTACTGGAACCTTCGGCGTAGAAACAAAAAAACTGGACGTTTTTTGGACTGGACTGGGCGAGGAGAAGATTAAAACTGAGTTTTACTCTTCTCCTGAAGATGCCACCTTGGTTGGCGAAACGCGCGTCGAGAAAAGTGTAGTAGTTCGGTGTTTCGTGGAAAACGTCCAGTTTTTTCTTTTTTTTTTTTAAGAACAAATGATTTAATGATTGCTAATTATTTTTTCTTTATACACTCTAGTTCGTTAATTTGTTAAAAAAAAATACGTAAAAAAATTCCTATGTAGCTTTGGGTATTCCCAAGTGTTCATTGATTGATTTCGACTGTATCTTAGCACAAATAAATGTTATCAAAATCGTAGTCACTTACAAATCGTCTTCATTTATCAGTTGATGTCTTTCTGGTAGAAAAAAAAAACACATAATTACATATTCGAGGTTGGATATTATGGTAATTACCGTAAAACACATTCCTAGAATCTTGTAAGAAGTAATTGCAGGAGACGAAATTTAATTGTAGGATGGAATACGAGTACTAAACATGTCAAACTTCAAGGATTCCACCTTATACCATCGGTAAATCCTCACTATAAGGACAGCTTTGTTTAAAAATATAATTGGGTATATAACAGTTGTTTATTACTTGGGTTTTATTTCAGCTGACATATCAGCATAGATATCATGTTCGTTATTTTGAATTATCTTGTAAAAAAAAAACAACATTAAAACTTGTTTTGAAATAATTACATTAAAATACGCATTAGACGTGATAATGGTTAGAAATATTCAGACAAAGAATTTTATATATTTTAATTTGTAGTTGGTTTAAGGCAGTAACTACGAGGTGTGTAAATTAAGTAATGAGACTGGCAACGTAGCGCCCGATGTAGCAACACTGCGGAGACGGGACTGGGAAGGGCGGTAGATTAACAAGTAATGCATCTTCAGTACAAGTTTGAACATGTTAGCCTCATTTGTTTGTTTTAGTGACTGTTTTCGTAACCTGATTTTTTCTAGTGCGTTTTAAAAATGAGTGACATTAATTTTGAGCAACGCTGTGCTATCAGGTTTTGTTCCAGACGGATACAGTGGTTTTTATAGAGCTCAGGTTTTTCGGTGGTTTAAGGCATTCTCAGAACGAAGAGATCCATTTGAGATGAACCACGCAGCGGAAGGCCTGCATCTTCAAGAACCGATGAAAATATCGATAGAATACGGGATTTGTGCGTTCAGATCGTCAGTTGACGACAAGAATGATCAAGGATGAGTTAAATATGAATCACACTACTGTTCATCATGAGCAAAATGTGCGCAAAATTGGTTCCAGAAAACCTTTCGAAGGAACAAAAGGATACCAGGAGGGAAAGGTGTCTTGACTTTTTAGAATCGATTGAAAACGATCCCCATTTTATGGAACGTGTCATTACTTGTGATGAGACATGGGTGTTTGGTACGACCCGGAAAATAAGCGCCAAAACATGGAATGGCACACTTCAAGCTCTCCAAGAAGGGAGTTGTCCACAAAGAATTTGTACTTCCTGGCTAAACAGTAAATCAACATTTTTACAGAAAGGTTCTTGAAAAAACTTCGAAAAAGGGTTATGCGGGTGAGATCAAATATCAAGAACAACTGGATGTTGCATCACGACAATGCGCCTTGTCATATAGCCATTTCATTAAACGATTTTTTAGCCAGTAAAAACATTCCTGTGACTCATCAGCCTCCTTATTCGCCTGACTTAAGTCCTTGTGACTTTTTTGTCTGACCATAGAAAACATTCAAACGGCTATTCCAGTATAGAGTTCCAGCACTGCTATGAGGGATGGAAGAAGCGCTGTGTGGCTGCTAGCTCCAGCGCTGTGTGGCTGCCCAAGGAAGTTATTTTGAATGAGACAATACTGAATTGTAATTCTAGTCAAATAAAAAAAAACTTGAAAAAGTCAGTCTCATTGCTTAATTTACACACCTCGTATGTAAAAAGCAGTTGCTCAGTGGTAGATGGGGGATGGAATTTAAAATTCAGAATAAATTGAAGGTAAATCCAGAATTCAAATATAAGGAACTTTAGTATTGCCGTTTTCTTATCTATATTCTTATATTTAGAACGAGCTTTTGCTTTTTATAATTGCAAAAAAATAAAAATAATAATGGGGGTCATTTATAAAAATAACACTGTACATATCATAACGTACACAGGGGCAATCTGTCACAGAAAGATTCTTTTAATAAAACTTAGTCTCATCATTATTTCGGAAAATTGTAAGCCTATTTAGACAACAAAAATAAAAACTCATAATCCTCCATAAGCAGGTAACTAATAGTAATATAGGAGAATATGGAAGGACCACACGAAATTTTTGACGTATTATGTTGTCTTAATGCTGAGAAAACTTAGATAACAGCATAATCTAAGATTATGCTAATTTTAAGTTAACAAAACCAGTGTTTTAATAATCAATACACCCTTGTTATACAAACTGGAAATGTAAATTTTCAAGTCGATATACCAGCTTAGGGTAATAGTAAACCGTGTAAATATCGTCCATTGACCTTGTTTATGTCAAACGACATAAAACAAATAGTTATTTTGTAAATATGTGAATGATGTGAAATAATGAGTTCGGGATCAGAACAAGCAGGAGATAATATCTACTGAATAAAACAATTACTGGACTATATATTTCTTACTTCTTAAAAACCAATTAAAAAAGGGCTTTCATGTGATTATTTCGTGAAATGTTATTGACGTAAAACTATGCCTCGTCAGTAAAAAAGACGTTCTCATTGTTATCCAAATTATCCATAAACCACGCTGAAAATTTTATTCGCTGCGGCTGCTCGTTTGGTGACAATTCTTGGACTGATCTTAGACAATAAGCGTGCATATACAGGTCGCATATGTTGCCGAAACTGGTCTAAATCCATGACAATGTGTGGACATTCTATTTGAAAACACATCAAACACATCAAAATATTTAATTTTCTTAATAAAAGAACTTCAGAACTCGAAGGTACTAAGAGTAATAATTCAATATATTCATGACCTATTCCAGGGCATACTTTGGGAACATTTTTGATTTTACTATACAGTACGCGTCACCCTAATGCGTACATAGCTGAATGAAGGAGAACTGATAAGTTAACTTCTTTGTTGAGTATATCTCACCACCGCTTTATATGAGGTGGTAACCAACCGCGATCCGATAGCTAGCGCAGGCGTATTACGATGGAGCTGTTTAGATTGATATTTTGCAAATTTTTCCAAAAATAGCTGCCTCCGGGCAAATCTTGGAAACGACTTCACAAATGTTTACAAAATATTTTTTTTTCATAATCGCCGAGAAAATACATTTTTTTATATTTGTGATTTTCTTGACATTTTTAAAATCTGTAAAAGTTATGGTAATTAGATTTTTTATTTCATCCTAACATTTCGCCTGTGAGATTTTAAAATAGTTTTATCTTTACGCAAAATAAGAATTTAGCAAAAATCACAAGTATAAAAAAAATTGTATTCACTCGGTGATTATGAAAAAAAAAAAAAATATTTGCAACAATAGTCCGACCAGTGGCGGTGCGTGATATTTCAGTTAGCCATATCTTGAAAACGACGCATGGGACCCACTTAACTTTTTAGGTGATGACTATACCTATATGACTATGACTATAGGTGATGATTAGGTGATGATTAATTTAGGGAAACAAAATGTTCCAATAAAATTAAAATTAAAATGGCCATAACTTTTTGAAAAAAAATATTTTTGAAACAAATCGAAAAACGTCTCCTTATATTTGTTTCTAGATTATGAAAAAATATATACTGCAAATATCCCACAGAGCGTTACTGAGAACCCAGGGAGTGCTCCAGTGTTTTTGAAAATTTTTTCGCAAAGTTTGCTGACGATTTTTTCACTATAAATCCTTTCTGTAAGAGGTGTATAGTCAACACCTAAAAAGTGAAGTGGGTCCTATGCGTCGTTTTCAAGATATGGCTAACTGAAATATCACGCACCGCCACTGAACTGTCCGACTGTCCGAGTTGAATAATAGTCCTGAGTGCGGCTCTGCTTCGACTCGCCGAAAGTTTGAATGTTCGTAGTTTCTGTCTTGTTTCGCTGTTGTCACATCAACATAATATTCCATATTAAACATTCTAAAATTGTTTCACAGCTCAGATATTTAAAGTAATATTCGCTGTTTAAAATTGTTTCACAATAGTTAAGTTGAAAAAAATAACAGTAATTTTATTATAAGTAACACAGTCTGAAAATGAAATTGGCTTATATTTATTGATCGTACATCAATGCATTTTTATAAATATATGGTTTTTATAAAGAAATATTATGCAGAGTTACAGTTGGATCTGGCAACATCTAGATTTGCGCTAAGAAGAGGGGCTGGGTTGTACGTAACTAAATTCGCCTAACTTTGACATAAAAATGTACCATTTAATATGTATTTAATAACCACCTATGTACGCACTAGGGTAATTCTTACTGTATATTTCGAATGAAAAATCATTAAATTACAATTCCACTAATGTTTTAACTTTATATTCTATGTATGTATGTCATAAAACGTCTATTTTATGATTTAAATACGTAAGTAGACACCGAACACAAAAAGCATAACAAATTATAGCCAGAGAGTAAACCACAATCATTTTAAGAAGTCCGCTTTATAATTATGGTCCTGTTAGCACTATTAGTATGTAAATTATTAAAGGTTTTATACCGAGGGGTCACGCATTCGCACCTTTGAACTGTTTTTTACTGCGAAGTTTACGTTGGAGAACAAAAAAACAATATGAAAAGTTCCGGGGAATAATTAATTTTAATTACAACTCAGGGTAGACTACGATACTAAACTACAATGGATACGGTCCATGTCTGTTGATGTGGATGAAGCCAAATTATTATATTTCTTCAGGTCCACAACGTAGATACATACGTATGTATGTATGTATGTACGTTGTACCAGCCTAATGTTTTTAGAATCGTTGTGAATTCGAGCGCAATTTAGAACCAGTTTTAAGGAGACGACCCCTTTGACCCCTTTTTTAAATATGTCCTTGTATTTGGTAATTAGAAAGGCAAAATTATCCGTTTTTGTTTTGCATGAATAATAATTTAATAAGTAAGTAGATTTACAGCTAAATGTTGAACACATTATTAATTCTGGAAATATTCAAGAAGGGTTACAGTCTAGTAGGCAGAGATTTTTATTTGTTCTTGAAAGATATAGGGCTAGGTTTGTCGGTTTTCTATGTATTTTTTTTTTTGCGTAGAACACAATGCGCGGGGTCCGTAAAGCGGAAAACGTCTGCTAATTTTTTTAAATTAAAAATTTGTGAAAAAAAAAATCTTTTTTTTCAAATTTCCGCTTATATCTCCGTTCCTCGGCATTTCAACATAAAACAAAGTCGCTTCCCGCTGTCTGTCCCTATCTTTCTACTACCTATGTATACTTAGATCTTTCAAACTACGCAACGGATTTTGATGCGGTTTTTTTTTAATAGATAGAGTTATTCAAAAGGAAGGTTTATATGTATAATACATGCATAATATAGTAGAGAAACACTGATAATTTTAAAGGTTTCTAATGTGATGTCGTAAACCGGGGAAAGCCGGGGCGGGTCGCTAGTATTTGATATACTTAATTGTAGCCTATCGAATTTCTTAAATTTTAAGCTCAACCCGAAGTCTCCAAGTGCTATTGTTAACTTGCAAATGACTGCTGAAGTTGAAAATATGTTTTTTTTTTCACCATTTCTTTACTTCGAAAGTAGGCCACTATGATCATGAAACCTTTCTTCTAACTTTCAGTTTTTGATTATCTTAGCTCCCTGCCTACTGGACTATTATTGTGTAATATTAGTGACTGTCACAAACAGAGACATCATGCTAATGCGTATATTTCACTTGTGTATTAGTGAAGCGGACTGGACAATATTAGAGTAAAAACTTTTGTAATGGTTCAAATCGATAATTTCTTTGTGATACGTACTCTCTGTTGACACCATATTATTTGACAGATATCAGGGTTTATCCTTTCTTATTTAAAAGATCCTTAATTTCCTGCAAATGTATAGTTTATGTGGTTATATATTTCGATGTCCCATACATTAAAAGATGTTTGCCATTACTCTGGAAGACGTTACTTACAAATAATATGAGTTGAACGATGTCCAAGACGATGTTAAATGAAAGCCGTTTTCTACTAAACAAACTTTTATCCTTCCACATAGAGCTTCCACAAGTGTTGGCCAATTTTTATGACGTATATAGCACTGTAAATAACCGATATATTGTATCTCCTCACTTCGAACAGAAGATATACTCGTATTGTAACCTTGTAATATGTTTTCTTTTCCTCATTTTGATATAATTTTAAGACATCCGGAGCATAATCCATCAAGGTTTCTAGAGCTCTTAAAGTGTTCAATATATTTTTTTTGCACGAATAAAATATTCATCTACTAAATAATATAATTACATTCTCCTTTATTTTGATGTGCTCCTTATTAAGGCTTAGAGATGACAGAGGCACAAAAAATATTTCGGAATTGCATTATTTAAGGGGTCCTTCTCACGTCTTATTATGGAATATTGTGAGAATTTTGACGTAAAAGTATGAAATAAAGCTGGTTTGATGTCGCCATTTTTTCGACGTTGATGTTAACGACCTTAGTGTTATTAAATTTTCTTCTCCAGTATTAACCATATTATCACAAGTTAAGCTTGATAAACCCAGTAATATTTCTGTTGACAATACCAACAAAAGGTACTCAGGAAAAGAAAAGAACAAAGAAACGAGCAAAAGTAACGTAATGTAAAAGCGAAAACCAGAAACGTGTTTTGTAGAGAAAGTATGTTGGGCAAACTAAAAGATATATTTTAACTAGATTTAAAAACATAGACGTGGATAGCTTAAAATAAACTAACTTAAAGGTTCTATTCATATAGAGTTCGTGCGAGCGCGGATTGTAACAGAACCGTAGTCAGTTAACGAATGAAAATATTAATATGTTTACATAAATTATGTAGCAACATAGTAATATTTTTACCAAATAGTACGGTTAAGTCAAGGATAAAATACCTATATAAATTAAGATAACACGTAACAATGGCAACACTTACCCGACAAACGTCAGTGTTGAGACAAGGTTCCCATGGCAGGTTGGCGGTGGTTAAAACATATTATTATGTGCTTTTCTAAGTGTTCTGGTGTGAAACGGCGACGTTTATCACTTAATATTAACTTGTGTATGGAAAAGGACCGTTCAACGTCTACAATGGACAGTATGATAAATTGTTGAGGCATGAACTATATAATAATATATTTTCTGGTAACTCCTGATATGTACCAACTAAAACTTTACATATGTTTTCCACAATGAAATATCATGGAATTTTTTAACACGCTTTGCATGTCACTACATTGTTGTAAACACAATCGACATATGGGCCATTCCGCGGTAATCGATACCAAGGAGCAAAAAAAATAATTTGCGAATATATGTTAAAATAGAAAATTAAAAGGTATTATATTCTCAATTTGCATAATTCAAAAGAAATTCATCAATATTTTCGCCAATAAACATATGAGAAACCCAAGACATAGAAAAGAACAGAAGAAGCAAAAGCCGAACCGAAAAAACCCGAAAAAACAATAAAAATTATAGAACAGAAAATATCTAAAATCTTATAATACTAGTTTTAATAGTCTATATTAATAAATAAAGCCTCAAAGTGTACATAAGCTTTTGTTTAATTTGCATTCGTAACACCCGTCACAAATCTTGTAACACCCGTCACAAGTTTTGCTTGTAAAAAAAAAAATGTAAAACACAATATATCCACAAATATATTACAATTATCAGAAATGAAGATCATTTATCTCTCTACTTAGCTATTCATTTTGTTACAAAAACTTCTAATTTAGCTGAACTCTGATGTTTAGCCAACAAGGTAGTATATTTTGCAAAAGTACAAGTAACACCCGTCACAGGGCTTAAACCTATTATTGCATCTAAACGCGAGTAATTCCTAATACGTTTTTGTTTAAATTAAAATATCATTGAAATGAATTGAATTATACTCAAAACGCAGACAATTTTGTTCTAATTTAGGAATTACAACAGTTAAAATGCATACAAATGTAACACCCGTCACCGCGGAATGGTCCATATGCAAGTCTTAACGTACTTTCATGAGGAATTTTTCGGTCCATATATTTTTCTAAAAACGTATGTAACTTGGAGTTCTCTAGTTTGTTTAATGGAATATTGCTTGCAACAAAGGCTTCTGTAAGTTCATAGAAAAATACGGAGTCGTCGGCGCTGGACGAAGCATGGCTTTTCAATGTCTTGTTACTTTAGTTTTATCTGAAGAATTTATAAAGCGTTCACACACAGTATAAAAAAGGTCATTTCCTTGAATACGTATGTCCCTAAAACCCTCGGAATCACTGTCAAACCACGTTTGAAATACTCCCCGTCTATTTCTTTTCACCTTTGGCATGGTACCTCACTTTATTCCCTTCTCCCCTCAACTAATAATTATTAATATTTATAAAGTTATTTAAATACACGGCGAATACGTAAAAAACGAAACGTATCAACGCGATACAAAACCGACGACTGTCTATTACAGCGTGCCATAAATAACTAAAATTGCTAGCACAGTTTTAATAATGCAAGTCAGCTGTGAGCTGTGAAGGAAAACGAGTCAAGGGCAGGACATGCACATGGTCGGCCCTGTGACATTCGGCGCTTGGTAATACGTAATAATATTTAATAATGTACTATGATGCAACATAGTTTCTGTGAACATTAAAATTTTCACTCGTAAACTGACTACGGTCCTGTTACACTCCGCGCCCGCATGAACTATATATAATGGTACATTTTATTAATTCAATTTTTAGTGATTAAGTAAATCGAAGAAGAATAATTATTATTGTCAGTAATCACCGTGTATTACCTTTTTTATTTGCGCGAACGAACAATACCTGTTTTAAAAGGTAAATGGCGATACTGACAATGAGCATTATTCTAACAAACAACTCCATACCGGTTTGACTTCCGCCTTAACCTTG
This sequence comes from Aromia moschata, assembly GCA_029963805.1. NCBI lineage: Eukaryota > Metazoa > Arthropoda > Insecta > Coleoptera > Cerambycidae > Aromia > Aromia moschata. The sequence goes on from JAPWTK010000001.1 coordinate 6,462,458, forward strand.
ATTTGTGTCATAAAATTATTTGAGTTTCTCCTGAAGTTAATGCAAGGTTTGTACATGACGACGAATAACGAGGAATCTTTCTCGCTTCGAAGAAAATTAGCGGTTTTACCGTTAAAGAGTGCTTTGAGAAGTACATTTGGTAGTTTTCGACTTTATCGGACCTCCAGAATATGTCTAGTCCTATTAAATCGCACTAAACTGCGCACTTGTACTGCTATCGTTCATTTTCGGTTCCGTTCGGCAGTCAATGACCTTCAGTGGAACACGCAAAATGGTAGTAGCGTAGGTTAAGGTATCGCTAATTGAAACAGTATCTATCATAGCTATTTGAAATAAATTTAATAAAACAAACTAAATGTATGTTATATAAGTTAGATTTTTTATGCAAATAGTTGTAGTCGAAATTGGTTGTTGCTTAACGTTTATTTGAATAGCGGCTTTGTTAGTTTGCACGACATATTGTAATTATTTCTCCATAAGCTCGATGTCTGCCATGCAGGTCAAATAGTGAGACTATAATGGAAAATAGTTTTTTTTATCAATATCAAATATCCAAAACTTCGTTCATGGGAGAATACTTTTTTCTCATACAAATACTACAATCAATTTATATGTAGATACGAGGTGTGTAAATTAAGTAATGAGACTGGCAACGTGGCGCCCGATCTAGTAACACTGCGAAAACGGGACTTGGAAGGGCGGTAGTTTAACATGTTAACCTTCACCTTCAGTACCTACACCTTCATCATTAACACCTTCAGTACAAGTTTGAACTTGTTGAAGTCATTTGTTTGTTTTTTGTAACAGTTTTAATAAACCTGATTTTTCTAAGGCGTTTTAAAATTGAGTGGCATTAATTTTGAGCAACTCTGTGCTATTAGGTTTTTCGTCACACTTGGACACAGAGCAATGGATACTTTTGCAAACCTTCAATACGCCTACGGAGACAGCGCTTTTTCAAGAGCCCAGATTTTTCGGTGGTTTATGGCATTATCAGAAGACAGAGAGTCGACTGAAGATGAACCACACAGCGGAAGGCGTTCATCTTTAAGAGCCGATGAAAATGTCAATAGAATATGGGATTTTGTTTATTCAGATAGTCGGTTGACGACAAGAATGATCGGTGAAGAGTTAAATATGAATCACAACACTGTTCATCAGATTTTGACTAACGAATTGGGGATGAGAAAAATTTGCACAAAGATGGTTCCAAAAAACCTTTCTCAGGAATAAAAGGACATAAAAGGTGTCTTGACTTTTTGGAATCGATGAAAATGATCTCCATTCTATGGAACGTGTCATTACTGGTGATGAGATTTGGGTGTTTGAGTACGACCCGGAAACCAAGCGCCAAAGCATGGAATGGCAGACTGCAAGCTCTCCAAGTCGCAAAAAAGCAAGAATGAGTAGATAAAATGCATGCTGATTTGCTTTTTTGATAACCAGGGAATTATCTAAAAAAGATTTTGTGACTTCAGGTCAAACAGTAAATCAACACTTTTGGAGAGATGTTCTTGAAAAACTTCGAAAAGGGGTCATACGTGTGAGACCAAACATCAAGAACAACTGAATGTTCATCACAATGCGCCTTGTCACATAGTCATTTCAGTAAACGAGTTTTTAGCCAGTAAAAACATTTATGTGGCTCCTCAGCCTCCGTATTCGCCTGACTTGAGTCCTTGTGATTTTGTTCTCTTCCCAATATTGAAAAATCACCTCAAGGGACGTCATTTTGGGACCATAGAAAGCATTCAAAAGGCTGTAACCGACCAGCTGAAGGCTATTCCAGTGTATGAGTTCCTGTACTGCTAAGAGGAATGGTAGAACTGTCTCCAGCGTTGTGTGGCTTCCTAAGGAAGTTATTTTGAAGGATACAATACTCAATTGTAATTCAATTCGAGTAAAAAAGATTAAAAAAAAAACATTACGCAGCCAGTTCCATTATACTCGTAATGCAGACGAATTCCATTAGGAAACAATGGAGGTCACAGTCGTTTGATTATTATCAGAGTTCTATTATCAGCACCTTTGAATTTCGAAATAGCAGTGAAATACATATCGGGTGGTCCAAAAGATCCGAACAGCTGGATACGAATAATAACTCATTATTTAAAAAGTTTTGCTGATTTTTATTCTTAAACACTCAGAGGTTTATGTCTCGCAATTCTTAAAATTATAATAGTAAAAGTTTAATGTTTGAGAAACTTTTAATTAGTCATCGAAAAATTAATCACACTCTACTCCTCTGGGGTTGACAGGGGGCTAGTTTCAAAGTTCAAAAAGGAACCCTTATTTCTTATTAGAGATTCGGGTTCTAAGGAAAAAGTTATACGAGCATGTAGGGTGATTGATTGAAAGAATTCCTTAAAAGTATTGGGGCTTGTATGAACGACTGACTTTAGAAAATTTGGATTCAAGCTAATAGGTCTATGGCGAGAAAAGAAAAAGGAAAAGAAAAGTTGTCCCTTACCCCACTACCGTGGATGTGGAAGTGGGGGCGTTTTTCCAAAGGTTATTAGACGTTCCAAAACATGTAACACCTCACACTGTTCATACACCTCAAAAAAATATCTGCACAACTTTTTAGATAATCCTATTTTGAATAAATTGTCACAAACGAAAGTTGTTGGAAGTCCGTGGGGTGTAATTCTGCCTGAGTCTATATTTGAAGTCGAGAAAACATTAGAACCATATTTTTTCTTCTTTTCTCCGCCGTTCTGGAACTTTAGAATCATCCGGTATACGTACAGACGAAGAAGAAAATAATGGTAATAAAATCTTTGGAAAATGTCTATATATCTGTCAAGACGTGTAACTTACTGACAAGGTTTTTAAAGTTTGGAGAAAAATTCAGGGGAGTTTAAAATAAATAAGAAATAAGTTGAAAAAGAAACGTGATAAGTTAGTAAGATATATACGTATCCTGGTGTAAGATCGGGCAGAGAAGTTGTGCGATTTTGAAGTTGTGGAGGTTCTACAGAAGTGGAGAATTTATTTGGATCATTTGATTCAGCTGTCTTCACATTGCGGGGTTAATTTTAACTTTTAGCATACACACGCGAAAACAAACTTGGTCTGAATCAAAAGTAGCCTGCTCAATCATAGTTATGTTTCTTTTAGAAATGTTATTTTTAGTTCACACAAATGAATTTACTTTTTGTAAAAGGATGGAGTATATATTTCTTTCAGAGCTATAAATTAAAGCTGATCTGAAACAGATTAGAACAGTATTATATTTATTGCTGAAGTAAGGAAACTCGTTAATCTCCTTTTCTGTCAATAACCTTTGCATAGATGAGAAAACTGAAAATGTACCTTGCGAAAATCATTTCTTTGGTATTTTTTTGGTTCCCTTATTAAAATAAGGCAATTTTTGGAAATTGTGATTAAAAAAAAAGTGTACTAATTGTTTAAAAAAAATGTATTTTTTTTTAAATAGACGTTTGAAGTATATTGTTTTCATTTATCAGAAAGAAAGTCATTTTCTTGCAACTTGTGTCCCACGTCATGCAAAAATTTTGTTCTACAGGGTGTGCCATTGATAAAGGGATACAGCAAAACTGCAGATTTTTTGGGTAAAGACATCCTCACTCCAGTCCAAAACTTATTAGTAACCGAACTACAGGGTGTCAAAGTTATAATTTTATTTTCGAATTTCGTAAAAAAAGAAAATAAAAACCAGCATTTTTGTACACAATTTAGAAATTTTTTTTAATGTCAATTTTAATTTTTTGATAATACTCACATATATGTTAGAGGGGGCTTTTTGCGACATTATAAATACACAAAAACCGAGGTAACTTTTTTCGCGCGTTAGAATATTTATGTTTTTTATTAAAAATATCAATTTTCTCATCGTTTTTACGAAAAAAATAAAAAACTTACATTCCAAATGCCGTTTCGATAACTGTTTTAGAGATATTTGCATTTAAATTGCTTAATGAAACCCTTTCAAATCATGATAATGAGATGTAGATAGGTACACATTTAGTAGGCTTTTAGTAGTTTATTATAGTAGGCTTTGAGAAAAACAATGCAAACAAAATACTCTCAAATTCGGTTTTTGTCAAACTTTCTTGTGACTCTTCATTGTCGAAGCTGATTAAAGGGTTTTTGAAAACCCTTTAAATAAATTTTAAATACAGTCACAACGCCGACCAACCGCAAAAAAAAATTGATGGAATTTAGTTTAAAAGCACTTTCTTTGCATTGTTTTACTCAAAGCCTACTTGAAAAACTACATCTTATCATCACAGTTAAAATGGGCTGCACTGAGCACTTTAAACGCACTATTTCGTAAACAGTTACTTATGTAGATGTAAATAAAAACGTAAATACTCTGACCAGCAAAAAAAGTTACATAGGATTCTACGAGATGTGTAAATTAAGTAATGTGAATGGCAACGTAGGGCCCGATCTAACAACACTGCGGAGATGGGACTTGGAAGAGCGGTAGGTTAACATGAGATTCACCTTCAGTACAAGTTTGAACTTGTTAGAGTCATTTGTTTATTCTTTGTGACTGTTTTCGTAAACTTTCTTTAGTGCGTTTTAAAAATGAGTGACAGTAATTATTCTGAGCAACGGTGTGCTATCAGGTTTTATTTCAGACTTGGACACAGAGCAACGGATACTTTTGAAAAACTTCAACACGCCTACGGAGACAGTGATTTTTCAAGAGCCCAGTTTTTTCGGTGGTTTAAGGCATTCTCAGAAGAGAATCGATTGAAGATGAACCATGTAGCGGAAGGCTTTCATCTTTCAAGAACCGATGAAAATGTCTATAAAATAAGGGATCTTGTGCGTTCAGATTGTTGGTTGACAACAAAAATGATTGGGGACGAGTTAAATTTGAATCACACCACTATTCATCAAATTTTGACTAACGAATTGTGGATGAGAAAAATCTGTGCAAAAATGGTTCTAAAAAACCTTTCACAGGAACAAAAGGACATCAGGAGAGAAAGGCGTCTTGACTCTTTGTGCCTCCAGGCCAAAGAGTAAATCAACACCTTTGCAGAGAGGTTCTTGAAAAACTTGGAAATTGTAATTTTTGTGAGACCAAACATCAAGAACAAATGGATGTAGCATCACGACAGTGCGGCTTGTCACACAGCCATTTCAGTAAACGAGTTTTTAGTCAGTAAAAATATTCCTGTGGCTCCTCAACCTCCTTATTCGCCTGACTTGAGCCCTCGTGACTTTTTTCTCTTTCCAAGATTGAAAAATTACCCCAATGAACGTAATTTTTGGAACCATAGAGAACATTCAAACTGTTGTAACCGACAGAAAAAAAAATCAGCCTCATTACTTAATTTACACACCTCGAATGTACTCAGAATGCCGCAGAAAGCGCCCTAGATCATCGATGTCAAAATTATAAACCAATTAATATTCCTTGCCATAAAAAAACATTTTCATTTTTTTTTTTAAATGTTTGGTTTTAAAAAAAATATATTTAAGGAAATCAAAAATGAAATTATAACTCTGACACCCTGTGTCTTGGTTACCAATAACTTGTGGACTAAGATAAGTTTGGTTAAATCGTGATATTTTTACCCACAGAATCTATAATTTCGCTGTGTTCATTTATGAATAGGACACCCTGTATAGGTGGTATAAAAATTGGTTGGAAATTATTAATGTCCCTGTTTCGTATCGACTACTGCAGTGATGAAATATACCTATACAGGCATGTATAATGAGATTAGTTCTAGCGATTTGCTTCACGTAGACATAAATTATTGAAAATTATTCACGTGTTGTAATAAAATTAACCTACAAACATTGCTGTAATTGTGATACAATATTTACGTGTGCATAAAGACCATTATCGTATAGCAAAATAATTACCACTAATTCATCGTTACGAATATATTCAATTTTATCAGATCAAAATGCATAATGATGGGGGTCTCCTAGAGGGGGTTGTCAACGCACCGTCAGCATTTTGTTTATTTATTAAAAATAGTAAATAAAAGCAGAACAGTTACATTTAGTACCCGAAATTATTTACATTTTAGTTATTTAGTTATACCGGACATTTACATTTAGCTATACCAGAAGTCGGCAACAACTTCCTCAACACTTATTTTCTTGCTGTCCTTTACATGGCCTACTTTGAAAAGTCAAACGATTTTAAGTTACTTCTATGCAAATTAAAAAAAAAACTAATAACTAAAAGAATATTAAAGATATAGAGAATCGTAATACAGATCGACGCAGAATTAGTTCATCATCAAACTGTGAAGTAAAATATGGGGCACTGTATTTAAGAAAATCGAGTTTTGATAATTTGAATTTATGCTAAACGCAAGATTTATTTTAAATACCCTGTAGATGACTGAACAATAATAAAAGCATCGTTTCAAACCTTAATGATTCTACTAACCACAGTGCCAACACCGATAATTTATTCCGTAAAATTACAACTACAGATGATTTCAAATGGGGGTGCTAATGACCAAAAAAAAAAAAACTCAAAATAACTCAAAAACGGCAAAAGATACATATGGGGAAATCTCAGGAATGTTAACCTAAAACAATGTGTAGAATTTAAATTTGCAATAAAAAGACCGTATAGAAGTATAACCGTATAACCGGAAGAACGGTCATCTTGAAAATATTTTCATAGTTCATCATAGGCCTATTTCGCTGAAGTGCACATTTTCAAAAATCATAAGCGTCTGTAAGACCTACTACTTTTATTGAATGGTTTCGATCTATCACCCTGTATGTAAGGAGCCATTAAAAAAATGTTTTCAAAGTTGACCGAGTAAAGAAAAGAAGTATTTTTATTTTTAATCTTAAGTTTATAATATTATTTAGTTGTCAACGCTGTCAAGTTATGTGACAGCCTTTATTTATTTTACAATTGTGACAGCTACATGTCAAAAGTTTGACAACAACAAAGTTTCACTTCGAGTTTCGACATAACCTCTATTTCCATCTCTCTCGTTCATAGCCAGATTTGATGGCGTTTTGTTGTTAATGGTTTATTATATCGTACATAGCAATTGATAACACAGGCACATACAATAGTTGTCTGTCCGAGAGGTGCCACATGTATATTCCCATGTATTTTTGGCCGCTGAACACGATTCCGCCGTCAGATTTGCTCCATATCGTCCCAGATTTTTCCTAACCTCAAAAAAAAAAGCATAAAAAAAACCCTGAAAATCGACAAATGCACATATAAACGATGTAAAAATCTGTTGGTCGGTGAAAATCATCAGAATTATGTATTCCCGTGTATTTTTGAATACGATGCCGCACAGTGGGCGAAAACGGCAAAATTTTTCTCAAAATAAGATAACTCCCCCACAGAAAACTCCAATCATTGTGATTTTTTTTATTTTACAGGTTTTGGACAGTAGATTAAAGGAAAATTGGTCCAACACACGTTTGAAGTTTAAAGAGGGGGGGAGACACCCCATAAGGGACCCCATATCCCAGTAATTTTATAATTAAAGCTATTAAGCTCCAATAACCGCATACCTCCAACTTTTAAACACCCCTGACCTTATAACATAAGCTTTCAATACCCCGTGACCCCATAACTTGAAATTTTAAACCCCCATAACCCCACAACCTCAACTTTTAGACCCTAGAAAAACTTCAACACGCCTACGGAGACAGTGATTTTTCAAGAGCCCAGTTTTTTCGGTGGTTTAAGGCATTCTCAGAAGAGAATCGATTGAAGATGAACCATGTAGCGGAAGGCTTTCATCTTTCAAGAACCGATGAAAATGTCTATAAAATAAGGGATCTTGTGCGATCAGATTGTTGGTTGACAACAAAAATGATTGGGGACGAGTTAAATTTGAATCACACCACTATTCATCAAATTTTGACTAACGAATTGTGGATGAGAAAAATCTGTGCAAAAATGGTTCTAAAAAACCTTTCACAGGAACAAAAGGACATCAGGAGAGAAAGGCGTCTTGACTCTTTGTGCCTCCAGGCCAAAGAGTAAATCAACACCTTTGCAGAGAGGTTCTTGAAAAACTTGGAAATTGTAATTTTTGTGAGACCAAACATCAAGAACAAATGGATGTAGCATCACGACAGTGCGCCTTGTCACACAGCCATTTCAGTAAACGAGTTTTTAGTCAGTAAAAATATTCCTGTGGCTCCTCAACCTCCTTATTCGCCTGACTTGAGCCCTCGTGACTTTTTTCTCTTTCCAAGATTGAAAAATTACCCCAATGAACGTAATTTTGGAACCATAGAGAACATTCAAACTGTTGTAACCGACAGAAAAAAAAATCAGCCTCATTACTTAATTTACACACCTCGAATGTACTCAGAATGCCGCAGAAAGCGCCCTAGATCATCGATGTCAAAATTATAAACCAATTAATATTCCTTGCCATAAAAAAACATTTTCATTTTTTTTTTAAATGTTTGGTTTTAAAAAAAATATATTTAAGGAAATCAAAAATGAAATTATAACTCTGACACCCTGTGTCTTGGTTACCAATAACTTGTGGACTAAGATAAGTTTGGTTAAATCGTGATATTTTTACCCACAGAATCTATAATTTCGCTGTGTTCATTTATGAATAGGACACCCTGTATAGGTGGTATAAAAATTGGTTGGAAATTATTAATGTCCCTGTTTCGTATCGACTACTGCAGTGATGAAATATACCTATACAGGCATGTATAATGAGATTAGTTCTAGCGATTTGCTTCACGTAGACATAAATTATTGAAAATTATTCACGTGTTGTAATAAAATTAACCTACAAACATTGCTGTAATTGTGATACAATATTTACGTGTGCATAAAGACCATTATCGTATAGCAAAATAATTACCACTAATTCATCGTTACGAATATATTCAATTTTATCAGATCAAAATGCATAATGATGGGGGTCTCCTAGAGGGGGTTGTCAACGCACCGTCAGCATTTTGTTTATTTATTAAAAATAGTAAATAAAAGCAGAACAGTTACATTTAGTACCCGAAATTATTTACATTTTAGTTATTTAGTTATACCGGACATTTACATTTAGCTATACCAGAAGTCGGCAACAACTTCCTCAACACTTATTTTCTTGCTGTCCTTTACATGGCCTACTTTGAAAAGTCAAACGATTTTAAGTTACTTCTATGCAAATTTAAAAAAAAAAAACTAATAACTAAAAGAATATTAAAGATATAGAGAATCGTAATACAGATCGACGCAGAATTAGTTCATCATCAAACTGTGAAGTAAAATATGGGGCACTGTATTTAAGAAAATCGAGTTTTGATAATTTGAATTTATGCTAAACGCAAGATTTATTTTAAATACCCTGTAGATGACTGAACAATAATAAAAGCATCGTTTCAAACCTTAATGATTCTACTAACCACAGTGCCAACACCGATAATTTATTCCGTAAAATTACAACTACAGATGATTTCAAATGGGGGTGCTAATGACCAAAAAAAAAAAAAACTCAAAATAACTCAAAAACGGCAAAAGATACATATGGGGAAATCTCAGGAATGTTAACCTAAAACAATGTGTAGAATTTAAATTTGCAATAAAAAGACCGTATAGAAGTATAACCGTATAACCGGAAGAACGGTCATCTTGAAAATATTTTCATAGTTCATCATAGGCCTATTTCGCTGAAGTGCACATTTTCAAAAATCATAAGCGTCTGTAAGACCTACTACTTTTATTGAATGGTTTCGATCTATCACCCTGTATGTAAGGAGCCATTAAAAAAAATGTTTTCAAAGTTGACCGAGTAAAGAAAAGAAGTATTTTTATTTTTAATCTTAAGTTTATAATATTATTTAGTTGTCAACGCTGTCAAGTCATGTGACAGCCTTTATTTATTTTACAATTGTGACAGCTACATGTCAAAAGTTTGACAACAACAAAGTTTCACTTCGAGTTTCGACATAACCTCTATTTCCATCTCTCTCGTTCATAGCCAGATTTGATGGCGTTTTGTTGTTAATGGTTTATTATATCGTACATAGCAATTGATAACACAGGCACATACAATAGTTGTCTGTCCGAGAGGTGCCACATGTATATTCCCATGTATTTTTTGGCCGCTGAACACGATTCCGCCGTCAGATTTGCTCCATATCGTCCCAGATTTTTCCTAACCTCAAAAAAAAAAGCATAAAAAAACCCTGAAAATCGACAAATGCACATATAAACGATGTAAAAATCTGTTGGTCGGTGAAAATCATCAGAATTATGTATTCCCGTGTATTTTTGAATACGATGCCGCACAGTGGGCGAAAACGGCAAAATTTTTCTCAAAATAAGATAACTCCCCACAGAAAACTCCAATCATTGTGATTTTTTTTATTTTACAGGTTTTGGACAGTAGATTAAAGGAAAATTGGTCCAACACACGTTTGAAGTTTAAAGAGGGGGGGGAGACACCCCATAAGGGACCCCATATCCCAGTAATTTTATAATTAAAGCTATTAAGCTCCAATAACCGCATACCTCCAACTTTTAAACACCCCTGACCTTATAACATAAGCTTTCAATACCCCGTGACCCCATAACTTGAAATTTTAAACCCCCATAACCCCACAACCTCAACTTTTAGACCCCCGTCTACGCAAAAATCAATTTTTATAGCCCGATAACTCTAAAACTGAAGCTTTAATTGTAAAGTTGCTGGGATATGGGGTCCCTTATCGGGTGCCTCCCCCCCCCCCTTTTTAAAACTCAAACGTGTGTCGGACCAATTTTTGAAGATTTTCATCAATCAACAGATATTGCATAGTTTAAACAAGCTGTTTTCTCGATTTTGTGCGATTTTGATGATTTTTTTGAGGTTAGGCAACATCTGTGACCATATGGAGCAAATATGGCTGTGGGATCGTGTTCAGCGGCCAAAAATACATGGGAATACATAATTCTGGGCATGATTTTCACCCATCAACAGATTTTTACATCGTTTATACTCATTTGTCGATTTTCCAGGTTTTCAATTCTTTTTTTGAGTTTAGGAAAAAATCTGGAACGATATGGAGCAAATCTGACGGCGGGATCGTGTTCAGCAGCCAAAAATACATGGGAAAATACATGTGGCACCTCTCGGACAGACAACTTTGTTTTTGTGTGCCTGTGTAATTTAATAGAAACATTTTGGTTTCTGCTTTCAACAAAATCATAGAATTTTAATTCATTCCTCAGTAGAACTAATTCTAAATTAGAAATGTGCTCTAATGCTATACCACTTCTGATCAAAAGTGACAGTGCTACATTTAATCAAGGGCGTTACATTAAACCAAAAAGGAAAGAATAAAAATTACATTATACACCTACATTTTCTGACGTTATATCCATATATTCTAGGCAGTTTATTTTACCATACGTAAATTATACCAAGAGTATATTTTTTATGTCTTAAACTATACCTAAAATTAAAAATAAGATAAAATCACTCGGGTACGGGCAATAAGATTTACAGCAAGCCTGCGCTTGACAACATGTTAAAATACATTTTGAGAATATATTTTAACCCTGCAGGTACTATATATCACCTTCATGTTTAACATGTCGCCTTTTTCTGTCTGCTTTTAGCGCTGTTCCATGGCATATTATTCAAGGAAGAGAAGGATTTGAATTATGCTAAAGGGGCTATTTATAAAATATCACCACCCAAACGGAGAATAGCTTGAGACTGTAATACCATGTAAGGAATATACAGTGCACGCCTAAAGTATGGAATAAATTCAGTAAATGTGAAACAAAAAATTTTTGGAAAAAATTCTGGAACGGGTCGATTTTGTTTAATAAAAACACACATTTTTGAGGGAACGTCTATTTTCAGATGTCATTTGTCTTTGAGTAATGACGTCATCAACTTATTTTTCAAATGGCAACCCCCCATTTTTTAAATTTATTTTGAGATATCCTACCCTATCATTGTCGATTTAACGGTACAAAAACGTCGCCACCTTTCATAACAAAATTTTTGAGTAAATGACAATTTAATGTTAGAAAATGAAAAATATATTTTTCACAATAAATAAACGAAATTTTCTGAAAAAACTGAACACAAATAAAACAGCAAAAAAGTACGTTGCTAAGCAAAAAAATTATTAGATTAAGTTTTTTGACGTATCCATGGTTTTTACTGTCAGTTAATCAGAATATTTGTCATTAAATTGTGCGAAAAGTTAATGTAACGTGTTAGTATTTATATAAATTCCAATTTTAATATGGCACATTTAACTGTGACACAAAGAATTTAAATTTTGATTTTCATCGGATTTGGAAATAAGACCAGAACTCAGCAGGAGGTATGCAATTTATTTAATGCAAAATATCCAGATAACCCTATCACCCAATCCACAGTTAGTAAGATTGAGTCCAAATTTAGAGAAACTGGTGATGTTAAAGATCTACCAAAATCAGGACGTCCAAAAATTACCCAAGATAAAAAGATTGACATTGTATTAAGTATGGAAGAGAACCCTCAGAGTACCTCTACACTATTTACCTCAGAAAATGAAGTTAGTCAGACGACAGTTCTACATATCTGAGGAAAGAAAACTAGCATCCCTACAAATTTCAGCTTGTGCAAGAACTCAACGAAGACGACCCCGACCGGCGATTGCAATTCTGTGAAACGATGATGAATCTTTATCAAACAAATCCAAATTTACACCAGCAAATACTTTTTTTCCGATGAAGCCACGTTTTGTCTAAACGGCACAGTGAACCGTCAAAATTGCAGGTATTGGAGTCGGACGAATCCTCATTGGATCATCGAAGCACATACTCAACATCCGCAGAAATTAAATGTGTGGAATAGTCGCAAACAGAATAATAGGGCCTTTCTTCTTTGAAGAAACTCTCACAGGAGAAAGATATTTGGAGTTCTTGCAAAATGATCTAGTTCTAGCGCTTGCAGTAATTTTCCCAAACGAGAATGATCCTGACATTTGAGATAACACTGATAACACACTCTGATTTCAGCAAGACGGAGCAGCCTCGAATTATGCGCGCTCAGTTCGTGAATATTTAGACGTCATCTTTCCTCAGAGGTGAATTGGCAGACGAGGACCGATAGAATGGCCCATAAGATCCCCAGATCTTACACTTGATTATTTTTTATGGGGTTATTTAAAATCAAAAATTTACTGTAGAAGTCCATACAATTTAGCCGAACTACGAGATCGCAAGACGGATGAAATGGGATCCATTACCCCGGACGTCATTCAGAATGTACAAGAAGAATTTGTACACAGGCTTGCATATTGCCAAGAAGTTGATGGACGGCATTTCGAACACTTAATTTAAAATTGTATTTGCTTATTAAAGAAATTTTCGTGAATTTATTGTGAAAAATAAATTTTTCATTTTGTAACATTCAGTTGTCATTTATTCAAAAATTTTTTTTATGTAAGGTGGCTACATTTTTATACCGTTAAATAGACAATGAAAGAGTCTCTCAAATTAAATTAAAAAAATGGGGGTTGCCATTTGAAAAATAAGTTGATGACGTCACTACTCAAAAACAAATGACATCTGAAACTAAACCTTCCCTCAAGAATGTGTTTTTATTAAACAAAATCGACCTGTTCGAGGATTTTTTTCCAAAAATGTTTTGTTTCACATTTACTGAATTTATTCCATACTTTAGGCGCGCACTGTATGTATATGGTAACCTAGGCTACTTTCTTTGCTCATATGCTATTCAAAAAAAATATACTACATGTTATGGCTATGAGAGTGGTCTGCTGGATACTATCGCAGCTAAAAGGGTAATTTAATAATAATAATTTAATAATTTTTTTACAGAAAATGTTACAGTGAATGGTCCGAGTAATGGCAATAGTAAACGGTAAATACTTAAACACTAATTGCTGTCACAGAGTATATATTTTCTTGCTTTCACATCTACCTAGTGGCATGGAAGTATATATAGAATAGCTGTTAAAAATTTGTATTGGCTAAATGGGCCAAAAATATAAAAAAATGTCGAGATTTTAAATTAAGCGAAAAAAAATTCTGTCAGTCTGTCTGTCGGTCTGTTCACCTTTCCCGTGTATGTGATAACTCAAGATATCAACCTGAAAGTTACAACACTTACATAGGTATCATGACGAGGTCTTGACCTGACTACATTTTGAGCTTATTCGGTTGAAGTGTTGGAGGATAAATAGGGGTATTGTAAACTCTCCCACCCATTACTACATCGTATTGGGTGGGGTTTTGAGGAGGTTGAAGGGGACTAGTATTTAAAATAGGTCAAGGAATGTTAACATAAATTTTAATAATAACACAGTATTAACACAGTATTTATTAACATAGTATTAACACAGTAATAACACAGTAATAACACAGTAATAACTCTAACTCTCCTTCGGAATCCACAACCTCAACCAAGGGGATGGAAAGGGAACAAGTGGGTTGTATCAATGTGAATTAAGTTGAAGTAGAAGAATACAAATATTCCATTAATAAGCCCATTCCACTCTCATAATTTTTACGTCCATATTAATTTTCAATATCCTTAGTGTACATACTATAATATAACGGCCATAAGTCGTATATGTCACAAAGGTCATATAAGTCATTTTCATACAGATCATATTGGTTCAATATTAAATAAAAGTCATACTGATTGTAAGGCTTACACTGGTCGTAAAAGTCATATAGGTCATAAAAGCCAGAAAGTATATACCTAAAGGTCATGGTTATCCAAATCTCACACTTTTAAGAATACAGCCTAACAGTTTTTAAAATCAGTTTCATTCAATGCGGAAAAATTAAAGACTTAAAAACATAAAGCTGCATGAAGAAAGTGTAGGTATGATCATAAAACAAAAAATGTTATAAGACATGTACAAATATTTGATCAAAAAAAAAATCCTGAAAATTTATCGCTGTTATTTTGCTGTGTAAAAAAATAAAAAAGCTTTTAATAACACAGCTTTTAGTAAAAGCCACCGAGCTTTCCCTGACATCTACCTTAATTGGGGTAAAAAAGGTTTCATTGCATTTTGAAATCGTTCGGAAAGGGTGCCTAAAGCTGTAAATAAATGGAGAGGGTGCGATCTCATAAGTGGGAGGATAATTGTGGGGCACCGAACGAGATAGCTGGAGTCAAAATAATAAATGTCAAGTAGTGTAATTGGAACAAAACAATTGCTATTTTATATTAATGTCGTTTATTTAAAACATTTATATTTCACATTAACGTGGATATCTTCCTAATATGTATTATGTTTTGCATGAGTTACAGGGTGTCCACTAAGACAGGGAACAGTCAATTTTTTCAGTCAGACCAAAGAACCTTTTGATCGAAAATATATACTGTTTCTGGTTTTTCACTGTTGCAAGTAGTTCGAAATTTGGAGTCTTTTTAATTTTTTTTTTCACAGTTTTCCATAACCAATTAGATAAAATAAATACACAGGAACTTTGGATTTTTAATGGCACCCTGTATATTTTTGTAATTTAAATTTACAACTTGTAAATTACAAGTAGTTCTGACATAAGGACATTAAAATAATTATAATTATTAGAAATTTTCTTCAAAAATTTCAGGTTTTATTTTCAAATTTTGAGTGCTGTGGATGGAGTAAAAAAACCATCAAATCATTCTAATTATATCAGTAAAATGTTTGATTTTCACTAAAACTGTAAAATTAGAAGCCATTTAATTTCAGTCATTTAACTCACTTTTTTCCAACAGGAAAATTCCGCATACATTATGTTCTTAAATTCTTTGAAAACTTAACAGGGTAATTAATATTACATAAATATTGTTCAAGCACAAGCCTTGAGGCCTTTGAGATTTAAAAATAAAAAATGAAATTTAAAAAAAAAAGTACAACAGCAATTATTTTATGTCTTTTTATTCAGATCGAATTGTAAATTGAAATTAAACAAAAATAGAGGGTTTTTCCCATTTAAAAATCCAAAATTATATTTCTCGGATCTAGTTGACTATGCAAAAATGTGAAAAATGCTAAAACACTACTTTCGAGCTATTTGGACCAGTGGAAACCCGAAACGCTTATCTCTTTCTGTTCAAAAGTTATTGAGTGTACTCTATATTCGTAGACACCCAGTACATCGTTGCTTTTATAGGGTATCTCGGAAAGTGCAAGTGATATCAAGAATCTGATATACAGGCAGGTAGCAGTTCTGGGCTGTATCAGATTTGTTTTTTGTTTTACAATCGTCAAAACAGGTTTTAGCCTTTAATTAATTTAATTTTAAAATGACAGATATTTCATTTATTGTGGCACATACGAAGAAAATATACTGGATTCTCTTACACATACACATTTTTTCCTGTCTAATCCACTAGCGTAGTCAGGTTTTTAATTTTTTTTATGCGAAATTGTGTACAGTTACGTAGATTCGTCAATTCTAATAAGTTATCTGAATTTTAATGTACCTCGCTTATGTTCTAGAAGTGACAATACTTTTCATATTACACAATATCTGTTATGTGCAGGAGCTACAATAATTTAAAGGACATTGACATATTTTTTCATAAAATAGGGCACTTTAAAAATAAGATAAGTGATTTTTTGTCAAACTAAATACACATTATTTTATCATATACTCCTTAAATAGCTGTAAAGCTGCTAGATGTATTAATATAATAAATAAATAAATAAATAAATAAATAAATAAATAAATAAATAAATACAAAGTTTTATTTTTTTTTCAACGTAACACCCTGTATTTTGTTACGCCATTTATTTACTCTCCACATTTACTTTGAGAATATATAATATTGTTGATTTAAATTCGTCATAAATGATCAAAAAAAAGATCAAAGAGTGTCGTAAAAAGTACGAATAAACAGACGACTTCCCATTAAAAATATATATATTGGTACGTCGCCGAATATTCAAAATATCTAAGATGGCCAATATTTCAGTTACAACATTACAGCTTTCAAGAAATTACAGTAACCCAAGTTTTCGGTATGTTTAAAAAATATCGCTGGACATGTTAACTAACCTATAATAATATAAATAATATCTAACATTTGCTCAATGTTAAACCATCAATAGAAACACCTGCAATGTCAAGTAATGGCATCACACGGTCAACAACATGCGATGGATTTCATAAAAATTGTGTTAATCTTATTACACTCGTAAATCATATGGTAATAAAAAAATTAGAAGGTTAATGTTAATTCGAGGCAATTTGGTGCAAAATCTGGTTAATTTATTATATACACAATTTTTTATATCATATTTAAGTGACGAAGAACGCATACAAAGAGTATTCCGCAGGCGCATCAGTATTAACATGATTTCCACAATTTTTATTATTTTCTTCTAAGACACGAAAAAATAAGCATAAGCACTTTTCGATGTCACGTCAAAAACGCCTGAAGGAATACCCTGTAAAGCCGCCATTTTGTTTAAAAAAAAAGAAAAAGTATTTTTCTACTCTTCAAAGTCGTAATAAACTGATTAAAGCTTTAAAATGGTGTGATTATTTTATCACCTTTAAAAAAAATCATAAAAAAAGACTCATTTTTGGGGCGTCCAAAGGGTTTTTCCCCCTTAAGTGCTTTTTATCTCTTTATCTTTTTTTTGTTTATTCTATTTCATTTTCTTTATAGCAATTTAATTTTTTTAATTTTCTAGTATAAAATAATGCTCCAACTAATGTAAGTTAAAAAAATACCTATGCGTAAAGTACTATAAAAACACCGTGTTCAAATCTTAACTAGAACTACTCCACTTATCGTTTGAAAGTTCTTTTCGTCGTGAATATACTAATGTATCATTTATGGGAATCCGTTTAGATTTGACAAATTTATTGGCAAGAAAGACAGAGTTAACAAAAATTTTGTTTACCTTCTATTATTTATTTACCTAACTTTGCAGCAGCGTTGTTTTTTTTTTAATAATGCTATGTAAAAAAGTATCACATCATACCTGTATATGTACGTATGTTGTGGCATGTTTTTAATGTCACGAGCTACAGGTTGCTCAGTGTTATGTTGATATTGTTGAACATTAACTGTCTCTGTGACAGTTTGCACAATGGTTTATTCCTTGGAAGAAAGAGTTGAAATAATTTTAATTTACGGTACCACTGATGAATGTGAGATCTGATGAAAGAACAGTACCATGTTATGCTCTACAACTTTTACAAAACTTTCGGGCAACTGGTTCTGTGGGAAATGCCAGACACAATAGACCTGAAATTTTAGACGAGGTAGCCCAAATTGAAGTGTTCGGACATTTTGTTGCAGAATCCAATCAGAAAAACTAGAAATTCACGGCAATCCTTTCCAACAGAAGACCTACTCCACTTTCAAGAAGATGGTGCTGGACCTATACGGGAATGGTTGAACGTCACATTCTTTGCCAGGTGGATAGAATGACCTTCAAAATCCCCTGATCTCAGCCCCAATGACTTTGTTCCTTGGCTGTCTGAAATCAGTAGATCTACAAAATCGTATAACAGCTGGGTGTCGGGGAGAGAAAGTTTTCCAAAAATTTCATGAGGGATTGGAACATCGCCTTTATTACTGTATGGAAATAAGTAATGAACATTTTGAACAATCAATAAAATGAAAACATTTTCAGTGTTCATGTGTTAATTGTTGCTTTGAAACAGGCGTCACTTTGTTTTTTTTTTTTTACAATAAAAAGGACAACAAATCGGTATGCATTGATGTATTCGCAACAAAACGGACTTTGAAACGATGTAACAAATTAATATGACTTGGTTACGAAAAAAGTTCTCCCCGAGAGAATTCTAAAATATTTTTCAGTTCTCAAATTATAGG
Source organism: Aromia moschata (assembly GCA_029963805.1). Lineage (NCBI taxonomy): Eukaryota > Metazoa > Arthropoda > Insecta > Coleoptera > Cerambycidae > Aromia > Aromia moschata. The sequence continues at coordinate 6,481,225 of JAPWTK010000001.1, forward strand.
GGGTGGTATTTTTTCAAATTAACACAGTGTATATACTATCTTGTAAAGGATTTAAATTGTTGTTTTAACAAAAATTTTCATGTGGCTCATTGTCGTACTCATGATATTGGCATTAACAAGTACATAAAAAACTTAATTTCAACTTGAACTTTCCAATTTTCTGCCTTACCGAATACCTTCAAGGTTTATCATTTAACATTTCATTACCTTCTAGATGGAATTTCGATAATCATCAGCAATGAATTGTCAAGACCAATTTTCTAGACTATGCCCACAGTTATCACAAGTATGCGTTTCTACAGGGTAGTAAAACATGCTTGTTTATAATTTTCTTAAATATTCGCCATTAAAATTTGGTGCAGCAGAATCGGTTGCTTAAATAAATTCATCACTATTTCTAGGTAATCTAGGTACACCCAGTCCTGTCAATATTTCTTATTTAAATCTTTAGAATAGTAAATTTGAAAATTTGTTTTTCTTATATAAATAAAAATAAATAATAAATGCCTATAAAAATATTTAAGGATTTTACCATGTTTACCAATTTTACCAAGGTATCACCCAATACCAATAATGGGGTATTAAGTTTCATGATCAGCTTTATATTTTTTTCCAATGCTAATGCAAATTTACTCATACACGACCTACACACATGTGACAATGAGACATATCCTTGATTAAAGTGCAAACCCCATTTATCAATTAACGTTACCGTACAATTATTGCACCTATTAGTATTAAAATAAAACTATTAATAACGTTAGACATTACAGCCACAAGTTGTTATAGTCCGTCGGTTAAAGAGAGAGTACTGGATCAAAATATACAGTGCCCGTCTAAAGTCTGGTCTGGTCTAAAGTCAGCTGCCATAGGATCCTATTTAAAGTTGGTTTGTGGTGGTTTGTCCTGTCCTATTGGTCACATTGGCCTTGTGACGTCATCTATGACGATTACGTCACATGTTACCACTAGAAGAGAAGCTTACGGCGATATGCCATGGCCACCTAGCTCCCCCGATCTCACTTCATGTGACTTTTTTCTGTGGGGATATCTCAAGTCAAAAGTATGCATGCAAGCCGAGAACCCTTGAAGAATTGAAAACATCAATTCGTCGGCAAATTGAATCTATGGACCGGAACTTATTGGTGAAAGTGCATCAAAACTTTGTATACCGTTTGAATACATGTATTGCACAGAACGGTCAGCATATGACGGATGTAATTTTTCATACATAAAATGGCATATATTTAGCTGAATTTTCATGTGAATAAATATTTTTTAATACAAAAACTGAATTTTTTCTGTAACTTTCAAGAACGTCATGTTCCCTTGGCCCACCCTGTATTTCCACTCGACTCAGTCTCCTTTGCTTTCGCTTTGTATATGTACTCTAAGAATAAATAATTAGGTCGCTTGCTAGGGTCACATTTCAACAACGATTAGTTTGAATGCAAAACATCGCTCTGAAAAACTTCGAATGAATGAAATGAAAATTTTCAGGAGCTATTCGAAAAAAAATTGCCTTTGACGTTGAAATGGTAAAATGTCAACCTGAGAGAACTGCTGAAATAATGCTATTGATGATGTGACGGAAAATTGACAAGTAATTGCAATTCAACTGCTAGCTCACCAACGTCAATTTGAATCTCAAGCTGGCACTGGGTTAGATAAAATCCTTAGCAAATGAAAATAACACACCTACATCTAAATCAGAAAGCGCTAGAGCCTCTTCTTTCAAGAAATCCATTCAAATGAATGTCAAAGGATAAGTTTCGACAACATAATGAATAAAAACGTGGATGTTTTAGATTTTGTCGATCTGTTTCTACAGACCTGAGTAATTGATGACAATTTACCAGGGTTTATCAAAGGAGAAACAAGAAAATATTACATGTTGAATTATTAATTTCAATTTTGTGTAATTCACGTATTCAATAAAATATGCCGCCACGTAAATTATTTTGAGAATTGTAATTACTGAAATAAATATAAATGCTATAATTAGGAACCGAGGATGTCTTCTAAAAATATGTTATTTTAACGGTGTAATTTACTAGTCTTGGCGGATATTTCTAGATTGCTCATTAAATAAGCAAAAGAAAACAATTTATAATTTATCAATTTCCCAACATCGCATTCATTTATTTATTACGACTTCATTGAGAATTCCGACACAAAATACGAAAATCAGGTTTTCAAACGGGAATATGAATAAATTTACGCTAATGGATTAGTACAAAAGGTCATAAAAGAGCAATAAACTCCAAAATAACGTTAGACACAGTTAAACTACAGAACGCAAGAATAAAATATCAATAAATTCACTATTGATAAGTTTCATTTGTTGTCATCTTAAAAAATTATCGTTCAATTCTATAATTTATACAGGGTGTTCCTAAAAGCTATGTCATAAATTTAACAGCTTGTTCCTGAATCAAAATCATGTCCATTTAACACAATTTACCTATATACAATTAAGCATCCCTGAGGAGCTACAGCCCTTCAAAGTTTTCATTTTTAATTTATTTTTATAAAATATTTCCGTCACGTGTACAGATAAACTTTTCAAATTTGGCAGGAACGCTCACTCTTAGGATACAAATAATCGGCAAGATTTTTATTTATCTCACTTAAAACTGAAGGATAGTTAACCTGAAACTTGATTCGTTATTGGCTTATAATTCTTAGACAAGACAAAATATCTTAAATCCAGTTGCACCATATTAAAAATTTTTGCAAAATAAAAAGAATCATTTTCTTGTTCAAAGTTCGAAAAGTTAACCGTTTTCGTGAAAATTGCAATTAAAATGATTGCAATTGATAAAGATATTGGCTTTATTATTTTATGGCCGTTTAATTTTTCGCTAAAAGGTGGCTACAGAAAACAAAAGCTTATCTCTGATTAATTCATGGACGGTATATGTCACTGTGACAGAAAAAGTAATAAATTATCAGTGGTTTCTTAAAAAAAAAAAAAACATTATTTGCTTTACAGGGAAGAGTAGCCTCCCAGCCTATTTTTTAAAGCAAACTATGTTTTTTTAGAAAAGAAACCGCTGCTAATTTTTTACCTTTTCTGTCACATTGACGTATACCATCCATTAACTATATATTTTGTCTGGCCTAAGAATTATGGCCCAAAACGAATCAAGTTTCAGGTTAACTACCCTTCATTTTTAAGTGAGATAGATAAGAATCTATCTGATTCTTTGGATCCTAAGAATGAGCGTTCGTTGCAAATTTGAAACGTTTATCTCTACACATGACGGAAATATTAAAAAAAAAAATTAAAAATGGAAACTTTGAAGGGCTGTGGCTTCGCAGGGATGCTTAATTATATATAGGTAAATTGTGTTAAATCGACATGATTTTGATCCAGGAACACGCTGTGAAATTTATGATATACATTTTAGGAACACCCTGTATAAATATATATTTATAAAACTATAATAAATTATTTTTGCTATTGTTAATAATGAATACCATTTGAATATGTTTACATAATTAGGTAGATAAATAATGCTTAATAATAAGATACAAAATAAATGAAATAGTAAAAAAAAATATAATATGATTAATAATTGTCATGCAAAAATTCAACTGTGCATGAAGCAATTAGTTGTGTTTCTATTTAGCCAAAATAAGTAAGCTTGTTAAAAAGAAGATTGTGGAAATAATTGAAATTAAAATGATTTAAAGATATTTAATAAATCAATTTTAATGTCCATAACAATTAATTATTTTGCAAATTTCTTTCACATAATTCACATAATTTTTAATAAAAAAAAACAGTTAAGAAACTATTACTGTCAAGAAAATTGAACTATGTTTAATTGTCTGTCAACTTTTGCCAATTTTTTGCCACTTTTGTCAATTACTGCCGACCTCTCTTTTTTTTAATTAATTTAAACAAAAAGACTTTCACGAACAAGTTTGAATAACTCTAAATAAGTACTAGATTTTAAACCAATAAAAAATGTGTTTATTTATATTTTTAAGTATAAAAAAAAATTGTAGCATGAAAAAATGGATATAAGTAAAAAAAATATATACTGGGTGTCTCAGCTTTTAGTTTACAGACTTTATCTGCTCACCCAGGTTAGTTAGCAAAAAACTATATATAAAAGTTACTTGAATTCATGAGGCCTATAAAATGACATATTCCGTTTGACATGTGCTAGTGACCTTGAGGTTATGTCAGTGTCAATATAAGTTTTTTAAATACAACACCCTGTATTTTTCGACATTTTTGTATTTACCGAACAATTCTACACATACTTCATGTAACATACCCTATACCTATCTTCAATCGTTTTCGAGCTTTTCAAAGTCAAACAGCTATTACTTTACAATACAAAGAATTTTCAGTTTGCCTTGTCAGTTTTGAAACAATTGAGAGGCATTGTTAAAAGTATTTTTTAATCAGATCAATGTAATATTTCAGTAATTATAAGCAAATAGTTTAATAAATTTTAAAATTGAGCTCCACCAGTTTGGACACAAGCTTCTAAACGGCGTATTAATCCTGAATTGCATGTTGCACGTATCAGTGTTTGACTTTGAAAATCTCGAAAACGGTTGAAGACAGGTATAGGGTATGTTACATGAAATATGTGTAGAATTGTTCGTGAAATACAAAAATGTCGAAAAATACATGGTGTTGTATTTAAAAAACTTATATTGACACTCACATAACCTCAAGGTCACCAGCACATGTCAAACGGAATATGTCATTTTATAGGCCTCATGAATTCAAGTAACTTTTATATATAAAATTTTTTGCTAACTATCCTGGGTGAGCAGATAAAGTCTGTAAACTAAAAGCTGAGACACCCGGTATACCTACATTAAAAAAAGTTTATCATAATTCTAAAACATGTATCCTAACTTTATGTATACTGATACAAATATTTTTCGGTCGCTCCGATCATTAATTATATAAAATTTTGCGTCATAAAATAAATATAATTGTTAGTTTTCCGTGTTTTAACATTTTCTCGATTGATATTTTCCCAAATAATATTTTCAATTCTTACCTTTTAGAATCCTTCAAGTGCACACGAATAGCCATGGAACTTCTCAGAAATGTCATTATTGTTATCGCACTTATTGAATAAAAACGTACGCATCACTAAAAACACAACACAAGTTAATAATAAAAACTAATTACGGACAGTAAACAGACGGACACACTTAAAAAGTACTATAGTTTTATTTTAATAGTTCTATTTTGTATGCTATGCCGCGCATTTTTTTTACAAACTTGCACCTAGAGCACGTTGGTTCGTTATATGGGAGATAGGAGGGAACAGACAACTAGTGTGGAGGTTCCGAGCGCTACTGAGCGGTAAATACTACACGCTCCATTCAGGAAATGGCAAGAGTTGCGCAGGAACTTGCGCTTTTTCAAAAAAATCAAGAGGCCTCATCGCGATTTTCCATTTCCCATTTAATTAACATGGGAAACATTTTTTTTTCAAGCTTTGGAATTTTGTAACTTCAACCGATTATAAAACTGATAAGACGAAGACATATTCTTGTAGGCTGATAAGACACATTCTTGTAGGGAATTAAACACACTACAAAAAAACGTCTCTTATAATTTTTTGATAAATCTAGTCTTTCAAAAGTTATTTAAGGTTAAAGTTGGACTCACCAGAATTTTTGAGGTGTTTTCACTTTTTTGGTGAATCTATCAAACTAATTGCAAAATTTTTGCATTAAATTATATGATTTTATTTTGGAGTATTTTTTATCCCATCATTAATTTTATTGGTATACTGTGCGTCAACATTATCACTCTTCCTGGTCACAGTGTTTGAAAAACACGCGTCAAAATTACCAAATAAATTCAGTTATGACGTTATTTATATTTTAGAACAATGCTGAAACGGGTCGATTTTATATCAAGACTTCTTGACTTAACAATTTTACTTCAAACGTCACTCCTCTTAAGGGGATACCTTGCGTTTTAATGACTTTTTTTTTTGGAGGTTACGAAAACATATAAACATAAACCGCAATTGCTTCCTCTATTATGAATCAATTTCCTAATTTTTTACCAAATATTTCCTGTCAGATGGATTGGCAGAATAGACGGTATAGACTGGCCTGTGAAGTTACCAGATGTTACTCTACTTGATTATTTCCTGTATAGTTATTTAAAAAAAATGTTCATATAAACAGACTTACAAACTTAGAGGTGTTAAAAAACCGAATTACGCAAGAGAGTGACAGTTGGTGAGAAGATTACAAGAAATTCGTTTAACAATTTTTTCATTCGTTAGTGTCATTGCCAAGAGATGAATAACTCATAATCATCAGTCATCAGTCATCAGTCATTAATCATCACAGTCATGAGTCCTCACTTTGTACAAATTTATTAAGTACATTTTTCTTTAGCTCTGTTCTAATTAAAATAATGAAATGTAAATATTAAATAATTAAAAAAAGAACAGTTTTTATGATTACATTGATTGATATTAATGAAAACATAAATAATATATCGATGAAAGAGAACTAAATACCTTTCGAATGAGGTATAGTAAGTCCCACCTTCCTTTTTAAACATATTATGAGGGTTAACTACCCCGCTGAGGTGGGTGTCATGAACAGTAACTGCTACTTCAAAAGTTTTGAATTAAAAATCGGTCCTGTTTAAAATTTTCTTTGAAAATTAATAACGAGGTCTATAATGAATTTATTCGCTACATTTGCCCCGCACTTTTTAGATATATTTAAATAGTGTTAAAGATTTGTGTTTCATTAACTTCATAATCAAACTTGTCGCAAAATATTCTCTCGTCTAGGACCAAGCAACATATTGTTCCAGCTGTTTCTTCATTTTTCTTGAAATGGGAAATTATTTAGCAACTTTTATATAATTAAAAATCTATGGTGTTAAAAATTATCCATGATCTGTACACAATACTCCTTAATATGTATACCTACCAGCTTATACCGTTTTATTTGCGTGATCTTATTTTTCTGTTATATTTTGGAAACTAGGTGGTGGTTATGAATATTTCCAAGTAATCCAACAAAAACTTGTCGACTTGCCGACAAACGAAACAACTCAACGCGACACACGCCAAACCCAAATAATTTAAGCTTAGACTATTCGAATACTATAGCCCAAGAGCTAGTGTCAAAAAAGCAACAAGTGTTTTGTAACAATCCATATTTATAGACAGTGTTGTATTATTCCGATTGCGAAAAAGTGCTTTCATTTGGATAAGTACATACTCTTTTGTACTGTTTTTATAATAAAATGTATATTTTTTCAAACTTAAAAATTACAATAATAATCGCAATTTTTGCAACAGACAATTTATTAATTCTGGTGTTATTGAGACCTCCTATCAGAACTCGTCAGAAATCTGTTTTCTGAAATTTTGTTATAAGAATGTTTCAAATTTTCGAACATACAATTTGCAATAGTAATCGCAATTTTTGCGATAGACAATTTTTCTTTTCGCCATTCGCCAGAACTCTTCGGGTGCTATACAGAACTCCGATCGGAACTGGTCAGAACTCGTTTGCACTTTTTTCATAATAAAATGTCGATTTTTCGAAGTTAAAATTTGCAATAAAAATCGCAATTTTTACGAAAGAAAATATTATCTTTCGCCATTCCTCAGAACTCTTCGGGTGCTATTCAGAACTCCGATCAGAACTCGTTTGTACTTTTTTTTTTATAATAAAATGTCGAGTTTTCGAGGTTCAATTTTGCAACAAAAATCGAAATTTTTGCGATAAAAAATTTTTTCTTTCGCCATTTGTCAGAACTGTTCGGGTGCTACCTAGAACTCCGCTGAAACGTACCGAAAGTCAATACTTATAAAAATGGCGTTTTTTTTGCCAAAATCGATTTTTTTTAATAACTACAACAAATTGATAGAACTATTGTTAAAAATGGTCAGGAACTCCGGAACTCTTTTTTCTCTACCGAAAAATGTCATCAGAACTCATTTTTGATAAAAAAAGTGGTGCTGCGTGAAGTTAGCACCCTTATTTCATTTTTTCGATTTCTGTCCTTATTTTTGCAGGACTATTGTTTTTTTTCGGCCAGGAACTCTAAAACTAAACTTTTTTCTACTCATAACTCTAAAGATTTACTCAATTTTCCAAAAAAAGTGATGCTAACTTTACAGGGGTGCGGTAGGTCCACCAATTTTATCAAAATGTATATCATGTCTCTTAGTTGGAGAGATGAAACACACATTGGTGGAAGTGGTCAATTCCGTTGAATTTAGCCATTCAGATTCACAGTTAGGTTGGGTTGGCCTTGAGGGGTCAGCCGGCTTGAAAAATATCGTAAATAAACATTAAAAAGTAAATAAATATTGACGCTTAATAAAATAAAAGTATGTGGACGTTTATTAAATCCCGTTTATTGAAGTGTTTAAGTATTAGTATTCGAAATTTTAAAAGCAAAAATATTATGAAGTAACGTGCAAAAAAGAGATGTTAAAAGTTTTATGGAAATTTGAAGGCATGTCGTTTCTTGTTGCGAGTGCTTTTTGTACTGTCTAAAAAACCTGTCACTATTAGTGTCAATTGTAAGTAATCTGCCTTCCTTACATTAGATTATTTTTATTATCTTACAAGTAGAATTTATACGTAATCCTTGGAATTAGAACAAGAATTGTTTGACGTTTTTTTATGGTATTCTCACTGGACAAGAATATAGGAATATTTTAAGTTTAATACATTTTAATAACAAAAACATTTTAATACTTTATCTTAAACAGCTTAGTTAAAAGCCTAAAGCTAATTAAAGTTTAGCTAACACTATAGAATGATTCATACAAAAAAACCAGATGCACGTACACCCTAAATAAAAACAAATAAAAATGTATATTTAATGATGTATTTGAAATTGCGAAAAATATTGCAAGGTTGAAAATACAATTTTTTTTTTAACAAAACTTTTAACTAAAATGGAAGACCATGGAGGAAAGTGAGTTGGCAGTAAAGAAAAGAAACTTCAATGTTTCAGAAAATGAAAAGGAATATGTTCGATTTACATTACACTCAAAATGTACCTATAACAAAAACTCAGTATTTTAGAAAATGAAAAAATAAATAATGAGTAAATTGGCATATGGCAATGCAACACATAGGCAACTCATGTAGTATGTGATGGGAGTAGCTTTAATTTGGTTTGATTGCAGGAGTCCCGTGATAGTTGGTACTGTTGTACAACCTTTTCCGCTATATGTAATTTGCTGAATAGTGTGATATAATTTCATAATAAAAAAAGTAATGGGTACGTGTTGATCCAGTTTATAGTCTCACTGTCGATATTTTGGGTTATTTTTGAGGTAAGAAGAAAATTAATATGCTGTTATTATGCAGGATTTTCCAATGAATCTGAATTTGTGTGGCTATTAAATAACCAAACTGATGCTACTAGTTTGAATAGTGTCGCGACAAGTTTGAACAGACCTGTGTCTGGTGATACTTTTCTCACCCTGAGCTCGCTGGACAAGCCAGTGGGTCGCTCAATTTGACTGTAGCTGTCGTTTGAATTAGTCTACGCGCCAGTGACGCGTCGAAAAATGTTCAGATGGGTTAATCTCAAGTTTCTTGTTATACTGGGGAAAACTTTTACAGAAGCTTTTGCAATGTTAAAAAGAAGTGTACGGGATGAATGTTTATCCCGCACACAAGTTTTTGAAGAGGGGCATGAAACTACCAAAGACGATCTGCGCTCCAAACAGCCATCAACTTCAAAAACTCACGAAAACATTGAAAACATTGGTAAATTAATCCGCAAAGATCGTCATCTAAGCATCCGAGGGCTTGCTGAAATAACAGAAATCGAAAAAAATGTGTTTGCCAGATTTTGCATGAGTCGTTCAACATGCGCAAAGTTTGCGCAAAATGGTGCCAAAACTCCTCACTCCCGAGCAAAAGGAATCAAGAATGAACATTTGCGCTGACATTCTAAACAACATTGACACTGATCCAGGCTTGTTAGATAGGTGATTACTTGTGATGACAAGATTCGAAAGTGTGGAAGCGGTTAAAGCAAAAGCGACGGAGGTTCTGAACCAGCTGACAGAAACGGACTTCTAGCACTGCTTTCAATAATGGAAAAATCATATGGAGCTGTGTAGAGATAGCCAAGGAGAGTACAAGTTGCTACTGTAATTGGTAACGAATAAAAAAGTGTTATGACAGCTGTTCGGTTATTTAATAGCCACTCCTCGTACATACAGGCAGCATTTGGAATTATTATACAGGGTGTTGTTAAAAACATATTACCAAAATACTGACTTTTGAAAGTGATTCATAGCGCGGGATATTATAAAAGGGGTTATACAAGACGTATCATAAAAGTGTCTGTTGTCAGTAATTAAAAAAAAAAAGATTTTTGGGAATATTTTTTTTAACAACAGCGTGTATAGTAATCTCGAGGCCAAATTCAGATTCCTTGGACAATTCTCGACTACTCGAGCGTCTGGATTATCTTCTAGCTCAAAATGTTGCTTGAGTGGTGCATGGTTACTAACAGTATCAGCATCAATTGGAAACTGATGCGTGCTTACATCATGTACTAATTTTGCAAAGATTACTCAAATCTCTGATTCTGAATATTATTTACAATTTCTATTCTAAAAATTGAAATTCAAAACAATTCCATGAGTGCCAATTACTCTTCATTTGTTTGGAGATTCGTGTCGAAAATAATATTTTGTTGTGAATCTTAATGGGCACGGCAAATTAATGATCTCTTAATGGAATTATTTTATTAATCAATTCATTATTTATTAATTGTCTCCTAAATGACATTTAAGTTAATCTCAACTAAGAGCCTGTGAAATGGAAATGTTTGCAAGATGTTTATCTCACATCGTCATCGAACTTAAACAAATTGTACACTGATGACACTTTAATGTGAGAAAGCGTAATGTTCTTTTAATATGTTAGCTACGTTTATCTTTAGTTTTGTATATCTTTAGATACGTTCTTGTAGTTATCCATTTAAAGTAATAAGAGCCCTTGTTATTGGTTCTCGTGGCCTTCAATGAGTAATGGCTAGAGGTTTATTTCCGGAATGGTTGAATTACGGAAAAAAACGGGTTTATGTCAGAAGCTTTGGAAAAACTGAATATTTAGGATAAATAGTTAAATGTTTGCTGTAAACTAAAGAAAAGTGATTTAATTATGAAGTGGGAAGAATCCAATGTTAGATCAGAAGACACTCGGACTCTGATGTAGATGTGCCTTCAAGTGTTCAGACTAAATCTAAATAGATTCTTTTATTTCAGTTTGAAATTAGTTTTACGTTTTAAATTTTGTTGTATTTTTTGGTTTATTTCTGAAAACCTGCAATTTTGTTTTTTAATATTTTACATAAAGGGTTATGTTATATTAAACCATTGTTTTTATCTAGCTGAATTTAAAGACATCGCGAAAATATACAGGGAATTACATTACCATTAGGACCCAGCAAGACTGCAGATTTTTTGAATAAAAATATTGAGATTTAACCAAACTTACCTTACTACTCCAAAAGTTAATAGTAACCAAGATACAGGGTGACAAAGTTATAATTTTATTTTCGAATTTTGTAAATAACATATTAAACCAACATTTGTACAAAATTTGGTGACTGGGTTTTTTGGAGAAAAGAGTTTCTTTCAATTTCTAATCCCCCCTTCCAAATCTCGCCTCTAACATCGACAATATTTATAAATGTGTTGCTGAAATAAAACTGAATGTAATATGTATGAAATGAAAACCAAATAAAGTTTTTATTAACCTTTTGTGGCATTTTATCCAATCTGAATCCTTAACCCAAAAAATCAGTCTGCAAATTTGTTGGTTCGCATGTTAATAATTTATATAATTTTCATTCCAATAGGCATTTTTTTATATATAAAATGTAATACCTATAATAAGTATATTTTCAAGTTTCCTTGAATAATTTAAGTTTATTTAAAATTCCCTTTTCTTTTCAAATTTTTCCAATGCTGAAAAAAAAAATGGAAAAACACTTTTTTACTTATTTCTTCCCTTTTTATCTGAACTGCTGAATCTCTATAGTAATGATACCGCTAATGTTAGTTTCAATAATGGGGATTTTACCTTTTTAAAACAATTTTATCGGTCCACGTCTTTTTGGAACACGAAATCCTTCAATCCGCAAGGACATTACCGACATTTGCTACCCATATTTCCACCAGCATGAGCACCTGTTACAAAGTTGCAGAGACAAAGGTCCTGAGTTTTTACGTCCTTGCTTTCTTTCTCAATAAAAAAATATGTTTGTCAGCTCCTCTATACCACGATATCCGAAAAAATATAAGTCTCTTCCTTTTACCGAACAGGGTGGTCTGTTTTGTATGTGGAATAATACAGAACTGCGGAAAATTATGCAAACAGAAAGTTTAACCGTTTATTATTCTTTCTTCAACGAACACAATCTCAGAATTCCTGCGTAACATCAAATTCTGAAGGTACCAAAAATAGTGTGTCTAGTTGGGACACCCTGTATACTCATATTCGCACAGGGTGATTCCTAAGTTGAATCATATTTTTCAACAACGTGAAGAACTATTCAAAACAAACGTTTTTTTTTACACACAACATTTTTTCAAAAAACTCAAAAATAAAAAAGTTGCCTTATCATTTTCGAAATCAGAATTTATACGGTCCTGGCTTACATTTAAAGAAAAGCATGTACATCGCAATTCTAAAAACAAAACCGTTTAAATTGAGAAAATACTAAGAATAAATGATTCACAAAAAAAGCGACAAACGTTTAGGTAAGTTTTTCTACTGCGTTTCGAATTTACATTTAATTCAAATGTAAGGTTAATTATTAAATTAATAAGGGAACTATTTTATTTTTAAGTTTCTTGAAAGATAGTAGGGGAACGTCATCAGGGTTGGGCCGTATCTTTTGTTTATATTCGAATATTCTCAATGTTGACGTATTATTTGAAAGTTTGTACAGTCATAAGAAACTTTTAATTAGGGCGAATTGTTGCGCGTTATAAAAAAAGTTATTGACAAAACGAAAAAAAATAGTCTAGGTTGGGCCATTGCAGTCTAGGTTGGGCCACTAGTGAATATCGACGAAATATGAACTAAAATAATTTTTAATGAACAAATATGTCCCTTTTTATTGTTTTTCATTCAATTCTACGTAATTTTGATGAGAAATCTTCATGAGAACATTAATCGGAATCGCAATTTCGGCATATAAAATAACTTTTTGATTGTTTGACGCACTTCAAGTGCACGTCTCTCTTACACTCAATGTACGCGATGGAATTGTTGCGATTCAGTTTCAAGGGCACCCCTTTCAGACGTTCGCTTATTGCGAGAAGTTCTGAAAACAAGCAATATTCAATTTTGAATTAAAATTTTTATTGTTATTGTTATTTTGTTATTAATTTTTGTTGTTATTATTACTATTTTTATTCTATTATTGTTATTTTGCTGTTTCTTAATTTATTCTTAAAATCCCATATTATTTATCATTATATTAACGATTATTTATTTTTTTATTGATAATACATTACTTTTATTGCGGCAATGAATTATTGTAATGCTCTGCGGTGCGAACAACTGGCTCAAGACTGTTATTTTACTTGTCGGAAAAAAAATGATGTTGCCCAACCTAGACGACAAGCGTTTTTTTTCAATCGCTAAATACTACAGGCAAACAGGTTACGGAATAAAATTTTTCCTTTGGGAACTTGTTAATGGTTAACCCCATAATGGAAATATATATAACCATCCAAAAAAAACGTCATCAACTCTGGCTATGAACGAGAGAGTCATATGATGTGACAGCCTTGACAAGTAAATAAGGTTATAAATTCGATTAAAAATAGAAATACGTCTTTTTTTTCTCGGCCAACTTTGATGACGTTTTTTTTTTTGGATGTCTCTATACTTACTTTGGCGGTGACATCGTTTTTTGAGTCGTTTTGTCGTCATCGAGTTTTGAGTCGTTTTTCACGGTCATTACAAAACTTTTCGGACTACCGAAAACAAGACGAAGGCACAAAACTTTCTACAGACAATCTCCGTGACAAGCAATGCTCTGAAAAGTTTTTTGTCATCGAGAATAACAATTCCGCTATAAACACAGATGGCAGCACGTGTCATACACGAGAAATAGCCGTGGCTCAACCTAGACAGTGGCCCAACCCTGACGACATTCCCCAATTTGGAAAAAACATGTTTTGAACAGTTCTATACACCATTAAAACCTATGTCTCAACTCAGGAATCACCCTGTATGTTGGGGCCCAGTGGCTAAAGCCTGTATTGTGACTGCTTAGACGCTGATATACGCCGTTTTGATCGCGCCGGCAACTGGTGAAGAACAGTATAGACATTAATGTCCTTTTTCCCAATTTTCCGAATCCGATGGATCTCCCAATGCCCCCGGGTAACGATTTTTATGCTTCGAAATCTCATGGCCTCCGAGTAAGCGGTAATTAATCTTATTCACAATCCGCGGCCTTTATGGGCCAATGAATGGAATTGTTTTGGCATCTGCCTTAACACAAAGCTAATCATCTCGCCAGATTTAAAAGGGTCTTTTTGATGAACAAGTTCAGAAAATCGCTATGATAAATAATGGCGAGGAAAATATTAACCCCCCATCGAAGGCCTTATAAACTAACTAAGCAAAATTATTATTTGTTATGGTTAGTATACTATACAGGGTGGTCCTCCGGGAATGGCATCCATCGATTATGGGAAAACTATAATTATTATGAAAAATCTGAAAATTTTGTGACCTACTAATGTCGATGGGGGACATACGCCTAAAATATTTTCACGTTAATTGCACTTCCGGTTATGCCGGAAGTTGATGCCAACTTCGTTATTTTATTTGGAATGCCATCTATATTAATAAATTTTTAGGTTCTGTGGTCAATTCTAAGAATATTTCATGCATAATGTACTATACCTAAGTTTAAGTGGTTTTGAGATATTTAAGTTTTTATGTCAAAAATGACGTCTGCAGGCCCTAAGATAATTATCATTTTTTTCCTATAAGAAAGCCTTTATTATTCAATTTAGGTCGGATTCCTTGTTGAAAAGTATCCAGTTTAATATATTTTTTGTAATATTCTGATAACTATAATTACAGTGTGTTCAAAAAATGAAATAAAAAATGAAATTGAGAAAAATGCCAAAAATCAATTTTTTCAAATGGAAATCCCCAATTTTCATAAATTTATCTTATTTAGCATTAAAAATAAGGGTAAGTTTGTATTATGTTCTTTATTCTAAAAATTTGTGGTTTTGAAAATATTGCCTAAATTGGCAATATTTTTAAAACTACAATTTTTATATGGCGATTTTGCTGCGGGTTTAAGTGCAGCTACTCTTACATGGCCTTGACGAAAATGGTCATGTTGAAAATTCTTAAAAAAAGATGTAAACGTTATTTTAATAATTGTTCAAATTGATGCCCTTGGACTTCAAGACATTTTTCGTATCTAAGCAGAAAATTTCATGAGTGGCTCTTCTTATTGATTAAGTTGACATTTACTTCCGGTATAACCGGAAGTGCGAATAACGTGAAAATATTTTAGGTGTATGTCCCCCATAGACCTTAGTATGTCACCAAATTTTCAGATTTTTGATAATTACAGTTTTCCCATAATCGATCGATGCAGTTCCCGGAGGACCATTCTGTATAATAGTAAATAACGACGTATGTTGATATCATTGCAAAATAACTGATTAAAATACTTACCTCTTCAACTCTCTCAAACTCCCACCCTATTACACTATGCCCCCCATAACCTTTACATTAGCAAACTCTGTTATGTTTTATACATACATATATCAAATTTGAAGTGCATATAAAAAATAAATAAACAAGCAAGTAACTACCTTGTTGTGAACGAAAACAATCCAAATAAAGAGGCCACATTCTATAATATAAAAAAATAAATAACACAGCGAATATTGTGCTGATTAGATATAAGAAAAAAACTTTAGGAACCACAACTTCAACATCTAATTTTTTCACATTTAATTAGACTTCCATAATAGGTCTGTTCCAACAAGGAGTTCCGAACATGTTATAAATTGTATTCAGTGCGCATGTCCGGATTGAATAATGTTTCAAACAATAATTAGCTGGAATAACAATAACAGTGACGTCAGACAACCAACCTTTGGTTCCTAATTCTGTGACTGACAAATATCTTTGAATATACAGTTCATATTAACATCAAAGCATCATCGTCTTCAGAAAAGATTTCTGCTTCTGAATCGCTTTCATCTCTTTCATGAGCAAAGAAAAATACTTGCGTATTATGCATAGTTAGATATTTACAATTTTGCTATGCACAATTCAGATGTCACGAAACACCTAAACTGACCTATACACAGTTGTTATTATCAAAAAAACTCTGAAGTTTTGTGAATAAATAAGTGCTAATTGTGCATGCTTGAAATCAAATGTTCCTACTTTTGTATCGATCAATTATTACTTCTTCTTACAAAAATGTTTAAAACAACATAATAACACTACTGGAACATCAAATATGTAATAAATGTTTATAACTTTTCATTGCTGGAACGATTATTTTATATTTGAAGTTTATTCATATAAAAATTTAATATTTGAATTAACTTTTTTGACTTATAAGACCTATTTGACATTTATGACCCGTGATATATGCGGGTCCCTTGTTACATGAAGGTATGAAAATTTAAGTTTCCACCTCCATAAAAATCTGTAGTTTTCTGCTTTCACCTGCTCCTGTTTCATCTTCTCTCATAAAATTGACACGTCCCTTTTTACGAGTCAAACGTTCTCCTTTCCTTCCTTTCAGTATTTTTCCTGACGTGAGATCACGTGATCGGGTCCGCATTTAGGCAGTTATCATTTTACGGGTTCTCGAAGGCCTCATCAAACTGCGTCTGTGTCTCCTGAAATTCCAGTTGATATCTGCTTCGGGCATGTATGAAGTTAGAACGCACCCGAGACATGGATATAAATATTTTTTTTGGCCCCAGGCTGTGACATTCATATGTAGCATTAATCACATTTAATTCTCGAAGGTCCCGTCAAACTATGTCAGTATCTCCTGAGTTTCCGATTGATATCTGCTTCGGGCATGCATGAATTTAGACCGCACGTGGAAATACATAATTTTTTGGCCGCGGGCTTTACAGTAGTGAGGCAAAATGAAATTGACATCTGAAATGCAAGGAGGCACGTGTTTCCAGTCGATTACTGTTTTCCCCAAACGGAAAATTGTATTAACTCACATTTAATGTCAAAGTGAGCTTCGAAGAAGAAAGTTATCGAAGTATTAAACGATGAATTCCATTTATTTTTGTGGGTTTTCTTTACATTTTAGAATCAGGATCCTCACTGGGAGCTGAAATCTAAACTTTGCTAGTATATCAGCACCATTGCTGATACACTAGCAAAGTAAGTTGATGAGTTTATTCCAACAATAGTTCAGAACCGTTCAGAAATGAGTTTAAGCATAGCCATTTTACTGTTCCAGAAAATCGATTTAAAAATTCTGAACTTATAGCACAGCGTTCCAAGACCGAGTTAGTGGTGTTCCGAAGTTGTTCTTTAAGTTCAAGGATTTTAGAAGAATGTTTAATTCATCAGTCAGTTTTTGTGCTAAATTACCTCACTTAATGGTTTTTATTAATAAATTATATCAGTAATTAAGATGACAGCGATTTACTTATCTTACAATCGATTTATTTCTCCAGTTTAAATATATTATAGCATTAAATACCCAATGTTCTCTAACAGGGGTTTATAATTTGAGATTTCAGGTTAGGATTATCAAATATATTTCTCAAACTGTATAAATCGTTTCAACACTAGTCGATTATAGAACTATAAGTTGTATACTGTGGATGGATTCTAACCAGCCCTGAATTGCGTTCTGATTTCCTGTGAATTTTCTGTTGGAACAAACCTTGTAAATACGTTCCTGGAGTGGGTACTGGTACCTTCGGCGTAGAAACAAAAACTGGACGTTTTCCATGAAACACCGAACTACTACACTTTTCTATACGCGCGTTTCGCCAACTGAACTGGCATCTTCAGGAGAAGATGCTGTTTGTTACATTTCTAATTAATTTTAAATTATTTATGTCTATGGTTGCTGTCAAAAGCATGTTGGGCAACATAAGATTTTTCCGTTCTGCAATATTTCAAATGAGCCATTTGTTCTTTAAATCTAGTCAAAATAGATATTTTTGTTTGCCCAATATACTTTTGATTTAGTAAACTAGTAGCCTTTACAACTTATTTCGTTTATTCCTGACTTTTCGTTATTGTCGATTTTGTCTTTGGGGTTGCCGAAAAGCGTCTGTAGATTATTTTTATAATTATAAACCAAATTGATATTAATATTTTTAAAAACTTTGTCTACCTAGTCCGGGCGTGGATTTAGGTTCATATGGTAACGAAACAAATTTCGAATTGTCAGTATCTCTACGAACAGTCGTGGAATTGTACAGGGTTCTCTTAAATGAATGCTTCCTTTTTAACGTATCTATTAACTGGACTGAGTAACCGCTATTCTTAACTATCCTTAATTAAACTTATCTCATGTTCAAACCTCTTTCTATTGAGGGAGAAACTTAACAAACGGTGAATTAGAAAATTAAAACGCCACTTTATGTTGAAAAGGATGGTGTGAATCGTTGCGAATATATCTAAGACTCGCGGTTTCTTTCCTACATATATCAAATTCTAACTTATTTTCATTATTTCTAATAATTAATACAATGGTAGCTAAATGGTAGATGTTCATTCATATTTATATAACAAGCAGAAAAACTCCGAAACAGAAAATATTTTGTTATCTACTTACAAATTTTTGAAATTTTGAATATAATAGTAATATATTGTATAATTGTAATAGCTTTAACGTGTGTTTAAGCAAAGCGATGATGCGATGAAATTATAAAACAAAGGCACCTAATGATAAAAAAAGAACGGCTTTTTTACGCATACGCATACGACGATATACGCGGTGTGTAAAGACTTAATAATTAGGTGATGAGGTTGACTTTTTTTTTAATTTTTTTTGTTCGCATACAATTGCAATTCAGTATTGTCTCCTTCAAAATAACTTCCTTGACAAGCCACACAGTGCTGGAGATGATTCCATTCCTCATAGCAGTGCTGGAACTCATATACTGGAATAGCCTTCAGGTCGGTTATAGCCGTTTGAATGTTTTTTATGGTCTGAAAATGACGTCCCTTGAGGTGGTTTTTCAATTTCGGGAAGAGAAAAAAAGTGACAAGGACTCAAGTCGGGCGAATAAGGAGGCTGAGGAGCCACAGGAATATATTTACTGGTTAAAACTCCCTTATTGAAATGACTCATGACCTCACTGACGTTTGATCTCACACACATTACCCTTCTTCGAAGTTTTTCAAGAAGTTCTCTGTAAAAGTGTTGATTTACTGTTTGGCGTAGAGGCACAAACTCTTCCGTTTGAGACACGTTCCATAAGACGGGAATAATTTTCAATCAAATCCAAAAAGTCAAGACACCTTTCTCTCCTGATGTCCTTTTATTCCCGCGAAATTTTTTTTGGAACCATTTTTGCGCAGATTTTTCTCATCCCCAATTCGTTAGTCAAAATCTGATGAACAGTGGTGTGATTCAAATTTAACTCTTCCCCTGATCATTCTTGTCGTCAAGCGACGATCTGAACGCACAAGATCCCGTATTCTAGCGACATATTCATCTGTTCTTGAAGATGAGGGCCTTCCGCTGCGTGATTAATCTTCAATCGACTCTCTTCCTTCTGAGAATGCCTTAAATCGGGGAAAAACCTAGGCTCTTGAAAAAACACTGTCTCCGTAGGCGTGTTGAAGTTTTGCAAAAGTATCCGTTGCGCTGTGTCCAAGTCTGAAGCAAAATAACCTCATTTTTAAACGCACTAGAAAAAACTGGTCAGAACGAACAAACAAAGGACTGTAACAAGTTCAAGCTTGTACTGGAAGTGCATTACATGTTAACCTACTGCCCTTCCAAGTCCTGTCTCCGCAGTGTTGCTAGATCGGGCGCTACGTTGCCAGTCTCATTACATAATTAACACACCTTACATAGCCATAAGTAAGCTTGGCTTACGGTCACGCGACACTCGTGTAGGGAACTCGTGCAGCATGTGATGCGGGTTACCTCAATGGGTACTTCTGTGTTAGCTGGTGCTGTTGTATTACCTCCGCTGTATGAAATATGTGATACAATATCATAGCAAATTTGACAAACGTGGGAAAGACTATTAGTTACTTTTGTACATTATACTTATAATTCATACCCCTCGCAGCGCGACTCGTTAGCTATAGGTCATGCTATCTAAAAATGGTTTGGATCTCCGTTGTCTTTCATTAAAGAAAAAACCTAATATTATTTACAGAATTTCTCATTCTGCGCTCTAACATTTGAGATTCTCCTTCCAGCAATTAATTCAATTTGTTTTAAGTAATGCATTTTCAGTGTCACGGCTCTATGACTACATATTTTAGTCTTGATATCCCCTTCGAAAAGTTTTTTGTTTGCAGTAGATAAGGACACTAATGAATTTGGAGCATTGCTAATAGCATTTTAGTGAGACTAGACAGTAAGTATTAACCAGATTTAAATTTTAGTTGTCTTCCAATCCCCCAAGGATGCGACTGATTGTAAAGTCGGGACTGCTTGAAACTTAAACTCCGCCTAGCAACTTTAATATCTCGCAACTTCAGCGACGAAACTAAAAGCTCATTTGATCCATCGCATATCTCGTATTGTGCTTGGTTGGATAAAGGATTAGGCAAAAAAAAATATGAATATTGGGAAGCAATGTAACAATGTCCTAACTATATAAAATTAGTGCTGCAATATACCAGGTGTTCTATTTTAAAGCGTCCACATGAATAACTGTAGAAAAGTCGCCAATCCAAAAATGACTTTAACAAAAGTTGTTTGGTTTGGAGGAGGTCATCTGACCATGTGATCAAGCACCTTATCCCGCATCCTGATACGGCCCTGAGGCACCCATTTTTTTTAATGGGAATCTGATTCTGTAGGGAAAAATTTCTCCAAAATAGATTTTTGAAGTAATTTTCCTGACATCCGGACTTCATCCGAGCTCCTTAAGAATGCTTATTAAGGGGCACACCTAGTGTGACCGCCTAAAAAAAAAGGTGATTTTTGGGAATTAAATAAAAAAAAGAGTACTGCATCATATGTTTTCAAATTTTGAGGACATATTTGTACATAAATAATGAATACATAGTAAAATTTTTAAACAAAAAAAATTGATTTTCAGCGAGTTATTCGCTATCTCCCAAGTCTCGAAAAAAAAAGTTCCTCCACTGCTGCAGTGATTGCGGCCTTCACAGTGGCTCGAATAAAAAGAAATAAAAAACTATTAAACTAGAAGGTATTGGCTATACAATGACCCACGATTGTGAAAAAAAAGGAATTTAACAAAATGACAAGAGTTTTGAATAAGAGTTTAAAATTTCACTCAAAAATCTGATGATTTTTGGCGTGCCAAAAATTTTATATGAAAAACTGGAGGGTAATTGTATAGAGAAATATATACAAAATATGCAAAAAAAAAATCAAATCGATCGGATGATTTGTAATCGAGTTATAACTGCAGCAAATTAGAAAAATGCAATTCGGAGAAAAACGCGTTCAAAGATAAAATGATTGATTTCATTGTTATAAATAGATAATTATCATACCTAGAGCTAATCTGCTATTCCAGGTCCATACAATTCACCTTCCTCTTATTCAAAAACCACCTGTTGGAATGACTATTATAATGACTTACGATGACCAGTGGCGGATTTACATAAGGGCACTTTAGGCACGTGCCCGGGGACCCCCACAAGCCATGGACCCCCACAAATTGAATAACCTATTTTTTGTCTCCTACATTTTCGAAAAATCACAGAACGTGGAACATACACATACACATTGATCATTCAAATAATAAAACTTCTTCGAGAGAATATAATATTTAATAATTTTCTTACAAGGGGGCCTCCACAGCCTTCGTGCCCAAGGGCCCGTTAAGTATAAATCCGGCGCTGACGATGACGACAGAGCCCAAACAATAACTCAGGTAGGCCCCGTAGCAAACGTAACTTTCTAACCGATGAGCGGTTACTCTTTAGAAGGCTGTAGTTCAAAAACTATTTGAGATACGCACGTGAAATTTTAGTATGTTATTTTTAAAGGTATAGACTATCGAAATATGCAAAAACCAAAAATCTATTTTTTTCAAAATTTCGCACTAGGTGTGCCCCTTAATGTTTTTTTTTTTTTCAAATATTTGTTGCTCACACAACTCCATGAGATATTCGAGAAACGACATTTTTAGCCCTGATGGGGCCGGGATGTCAGGAAAATAAACCTATTTTGGACGCATTTCTTCCCGTAGAATCAGATTCTGTAATGAAAATTGGGCGTTCCCGTTAAGAAAAAAATTGGGTGGCTCAGGGCCGTAATTAGGATGCCGGCTAAGGTGCTGGATCACATGGTCAGATGTCCCCTTCCAAACCAAACAACATTTGTTAAAATCATTTTTGGATTGACGGCTTCGTCAAACAAAATCGAAAACTGCCATATGTTAGATAATAAGGATATAAGGAATGAAATAAAAAACTGCGCCTGCTGTGTATCCTTATTATTCGTGTTTATGTTGTGTACAGTGCGGCTCAAATTTGTGCATCCCCCCCCCTCTAATTGAAATATTTTTAATGTTACCACTTTATAACATAAAAATGACATACATACGTCAGTTGATCCACCACACAGAGGGTGAGATCTCGTTGAGAAGATATTTCAAATCTGTTCTTCGACGCTCTTCTATTTTTAAAATCGGTCCAGCGAATTCTAAATAAAATGTCATTTTCACACAAAAACAAAACTATTTTTATCTTAATAATTGTTCTAAATGTTCACCCTGCAGTTCCAAATAATAAAATAGGCTATTGGGAACTGACCACTTTGGTCATGATACCTGGCGGTTAAAATTACAGGGTTTGTCCGGAAAGTAATGTCAGTGAGCTTTGAAAAATGGTTTTTATTGGTTCTATGTGTACAAATCTTTAGAAACTTCAAAATACATTCCTCCTGCGTCCACACATCGGTTCCAGCGGGTCTTCCACGCATCAAAAGCCGCACGGTAGTCGTTTTCCGGAATCGCCTTTAAAGCGTCGGTGCAAGCCTTATGAATGTTTTTCACCTACCCAAAATGTTGTCCTTTCATTGGGGTTTTGAGGCGCGGAAACAGAAAAAAGTCTGCGCAACGAACTCATGATGGACCAATCCCCGGCAATAAAAAAAGACAATCAGCATTGTCTTAATCTTTGACTTGGACATCCTGGCCTTCTTGGGGCGAGGGGAGTTCGACGTGTGCCATTCCGCACTTTACCTCTTCGTTCCCGGATCGTATTCAAAGACCCAACTTTCGTCCCCAGTAATGACGTCATCAAGGAAAGCGGGGTTGTCGTCGCAGGTGTCCAAATGTTCTTGACAGGTTTCGAAGCGCCTCGCTTTTTTGATCGTCCGTTAGCACTATTGGCCCGAGCTTCGCGCACACCTTCCTCATTCCTAAAGACTCCGACAAATTTCGTGAACAATGGTTTCCGTAATGTCTAATGTTTCGGAAATAAAACGGATACTTAAACGACGGTCAGTGTTCAATAAGTCACGCACACGTTTCACATTGTCGTCGGAACTGGAGGTTGATGGCCGTCCAGCGCTGTTCTCGTCGTTGACATCTTCCCGACCTTCTGCGAAGGCCTTGTGCCACCGGAAAATTTGCCTGTCCGAAACACAATCGACGCCGAAAGCCTTCTTCAACATTGGAATGGTTTCCGCAGCACTCTTCTCCAGTTTCACATAAAACTTGATCGCCATCCGTTGCTCAAGCGAACGTTGCAGTTTTTCTTGCACCGGGTCACTGTAACGACTCTCAAAAGAACGAGTTATGCGACCGCTACAACGACCGGTAGCCAACTGACGCTTGTTGGATCTTGTTGCCAGATCTCCCCACCACAATCCCAGCACGTAAAGCGCGGGCTGGCGCGTACAGTCTCGGGAAAAAATATTCACTGACATTACTTTCCGGACAAACCCTGTATAACTAAGACGACGTTGCACAGCATGCCATAATAATTAAATAATAGATAATTATTATTAAATTATCATGGAATATATTAATTCTCCGGTTTGAACTAAATCTACAGCGCGTTATATCTGTGTTGTTAGGGGCTGCAATAGTAAATCAGATAAAAACTTAGATCTAATCTTCCATTCGCTTCCTAAGTCTGGTGATAGTGTTGTGATGAAGTCGAAAATGTATTTGGAAATTTTGAAAAATTAGACAGATTAAAAACATGGAAACGTGTTCTTCAATTAAAAAATGTATCTCCAAGAATGCGAGTTTGCTCATGGCACTTTAATGAAAGTGATTACATAATTTCAAGTAAGTAAATGCAGTCTAACCTCAAAAAAATAATAACAGTAAAAACAGCAGTCATCCGAAAATTTTTAAGTTTTTTAATGAACAAATAAAAAAAGACAAATTTATAAATGCCAGAATTTTCGTCAATTTTATGTTAATAATAATAAACTAATATAACTCCAAAAAGTAACAATTTTCAGATGTCTATTTTTAATATGATGTCTATTTAACTTAAAATATGTGGTAATATTAGATACAATAAATCTAATTCATTGCCTTTTCTGAAACATCATGACATGATTTTATTTATAACAAAAAAAAAAAATATATTTTCGAAATTTTAAATTATGATTTGAGGTTAGAAATGTACATACCGGTAATCCACTGCGTGTTTGCACTTTTCACCCATCCCTGCTTTACATGAGCATTGAACAGAAAAAATTTTTGCCATTATTTGTTATTTTCCCATTAATTTCATGGGGTCGCTCTTTTAGGTGAGAACTTTGTAAACAAAACGCGGTGAAAGTTACTACGTCCGTATTCAAACTTTCCACGTTTTATTAAATGTCCAGCTTCTAACATTTTTTCGGCATTGACAACGTTTTTTTTGAGCGACATTCGCACCTGCCCAGTTAATAATTTCATTTAAAGATAGCATTTAATAATGTAATTCAATGACACTGATTAGAAACACGCTTGTTTATTTCAAACTTGCAACTTAAAGTCAGCCATATTAATTAGGCTACACCTTCATGTCAGTTCCCAATACTAAAATTCTTGTCCGGGGTAATACTAGAACAAACGTCAAACGTCTCTAATTCAATTAATTAACGAATTCCGGTTGTGTAATAACTTCCACTTCCACTTGACGGTACCTCACAAAAAGAAGTCTAAGAGTGGCATATCAGGTGATCGAGCCGGTCATCCCTAAGATCAAGCCCACATCTAGAGGCATTGCTAGTGGATATCGACACGTTTGAATTAAATTAATAACCAGCGGTGTGCTTTTTTCCTACCTATTTTCTTAACGCATAACCCAATAACGCAATCTCTCAAGCCGTAACAGCTTCGCCGCTTCAATGAAAGCATTTGTCTCATAATTAATCTGCTCTTGCGTTTGAAGTTTTCAATTTCTCGAGCAGCTCATTGCCTTAATATAAAATTCCTTTGCTGCGTTGTTTTTTCGTAGGAAAGTAAACTGATTTTCTCTGGAGGCGCTCTCAGCAGATTCAGCACTATCAGTCAGGTTAAACGCACCGTAATTAAAACGCTACACAGATTAAATTTCCTACCCCTTACAACACTAATTCCTTTGACGTACTTATTAAAAGCCTTAGAACTGTTGGCCTCATATTGTGTGAATACATCCTTTAGTCTGCAGAAAAAAAGCAGACGCAGGTGTACAATAAAAGTTTATTATGAAATTTAAATACTGTTCATATTTTTGTACAGAATTAATGGCGGCTCGTGGGTGTGTTACACGGGTGGGCACAGGGTGTCTCAATAGGATTACTTATTAGCTACCAATGGCGCCGCACGAGAATATTTTTAAAATTTTCAAGGTCATGCGTTTTACGGACACTTCAGAATTTCAATGAAAAATTCTTTTATACAAAAATATAGACTTTCACAAGAATAATTTTTGGGATTTGGTAGCTTTTTGAAATAATATTTATTCACGAATTTTGAGGGCTTAAATATATTAAAATAATGGGTGGCAACATGTGAAAAAAAATTGATATAGGTATCTTACCGTTATTTGTAGAGGAAATCAGCTCGCCCGTCCTTATTACTTAATTAGTACAATTAATTATTTGGTTTAAAATATGTCTGTATTTTATCACTTATCATTTTCTGATTGTACGTCATTGTCTTATATTTTCACTATAAGCACTATCAAGCTGTTGCCTTATGTCTACCTTTCCCAACACACTAAAATCTAAGATGTTATGTAAATGTTTTTCATTGTAGCTAGCATGTTTCTTAGCTCGTTCTTTTAAATGTTTTAATCCACTCACCCCTTCTCGAGTCCATGCACTTCGGTTGCCACCCATCACTAAACAAATAAAACAAAACAATTTGTTTGTTTTAGGACACATAACCACTTAAATCTGTCGTAGATACTACTATTAAAATTTCGTGAATAATTTCGCGATTTTCCTACGTCTGTTTTGGAAATAATCAAATCGGGTATCGGCCTTCCTAACCGTTTAATTTCCGTTCGGATCTCGTATGTAATATCTTTATTAGTCAATAAAAAAAGTCCACCGAATTCATTTTGAAATGTTTCACAATCAAACACAGTAAAAACACACTTCTCAGCGAAGAAAATAAACAATCACTAAAAATGGTCACTCAACAAGTGTGACCCGTTCAGCTGATTTTCGAACGATTTAACGACATCTGTCTGGTGCCTATTGTCTCCAAACATACCAGTCACCGAAAAAGCCCGATTAAAAACGAGGGCTGTGATACTGTGTGCCCTCGGCCACGCGCCCGAAATGCGACTACGGTGGCTCGATGCGAATTCAGACTACGGTGGCTCGGTGCTCGATCGATAGTCTGTCATATACAGACTGTCTAATAAAAAACGGCCAAAGCTATAACTCTGTGAATATTTTAAATACATTTTTGAAAATCTGGAAATTTATATAGGCCTAAGGGGAGCTCTTTTTTACCATATAAAACATGGCGGTACCACTTCCGGTATTCCCGGAAGTGACCTCATTGTCATTTTTTTAAATGACACTCTGTATATTTTCTTCTATATTTCTTACTAAGTGTAAAATTTCCTTTCCGATGATGTATCACAAGTCGATATGTCACCCTCAACAAACCCCTAAAAATGTAATTCTTCCTGGGGTAAGATATATTGCAATTAAATTATCGAATGTGCCGTGGAAAGTAAATAAATGGATTGTAATAATATTAGCAAATCTATATTATTAAATATAAAAATCACTAGCCTATAAATATTGTTCAAATTGATGATCACCTTGCTCACTACACACTTAGCATCTCCTTCTTACTGCATTCGCCACATTCAGAATAATATTATCGGGTATTTGCCGACAAGGATTGATAATTCTCTGCCTTAAAATTTCCACATTTTCCGGCCGTGATAAATAAACAATATCTTGAAAATAACCCCATAACCAAAAGTCCAGTGGGGCAAGTGGGCGTGCGGGCCATCGAATTGGTCCAGATGTTCCTATCCACTTTCAGCCAAATTTGTCATTTAAATAATTAATATTTATCTGGCATTATGGGGAGGAGCCCCACCTTGTTGAAAATAGATTGTGTTAAGCGTTGCAAGGGGTAATTCATCAAGAATATTTTCAATTTTCTTGGTCAACAGTTGATAGTACTTTACACGATTTAGTACACCATCTATGAAAAATGGTCCAATCAACATATCCCCCAAAACACCCCACCACACGTTTACACTAAATCTTATTTGAACATTACATTCAACAATAATTCGAGGATTTTCCTAGCCCCAATATCGATGAATATTCCTATTAAAAATGCCACTGCTGCTAAAAGTACATTCATCGGTCCAAATATTTTTTCTCGGAAAAAGTGGATCCACCATATCTGTGGATCCACCATAGTGGATATGTTCCACCATAGTGGATTGTTCCACCATAATTAAGAAAAACTGACAAAACCGTATTCTTCTCACTTGGTCATTATCTTTCACTTTTTGCAGTATGTATGGCTTGTATTTATGCTTTTTAAATTGTATTTAGGCTTGTATTTATGCTTGTATTTATACTATTTTTAAGTATATCATTAACAGTTCGTTTTGCTGAGCCAATGTTGCTGGCTATTTTTCTAGTCGAAGTCCTTGGATTTGCTTGCACAGTAAAAAGAACATTTAATTCCACCTTTTCTTGAAATTGACGTACTGTCTTAGGTGGTTTTTAGCACCATAGGGTCTCAAATTGTTTTAGAGTCTCAAAAGTCAAATTTGTCAAGTGTTGTGGAATTTCTCTATTAAGAAACTTTTCTCTATAAAGCCGCACCGCTTGCCTAAGTACTGCTTTTATTTTGCATTCGAAATACACTACTTGTAATATATCAGTTAGATGATTATAATTAATTTTTGACTTTGTGAATTCTGATAAATCACTAATCAAGATGCGACAACCAACAAGACTATCAGAGAAACTGCAAAAATTATATTAAATGTCATTTTGTTGACAACTGTGCCTGTTTTTGTGTTTCATGGCACATTCGATAATTTATCTTACCCCAGAAGAATTAAATTTTTAGGGGTTTATTGAGGGGGAAATATAGACTTGTGATACATCTTCGGAAAGGAAATTTTACACTTAGTGGAAATATCGAAAAAAATATACAGGGTGTCATTTAAAAAAATGACAATGAGGTCACTTCCGGGAATACCGGAAGTAGTACCGCCATGTTTTATATGGTAAAAAGAGCACCCCTTAGGCAAATATAAATTTCCAGATTTTCAAAAATGTATTTAAAATATTCACAGAGTTATGGCTTTGGCCGTTTTTTATGAGACAGTCTGTATATGTGATAAAAATCATTATTTGTGGTATAAAAGAAATAATAATTAGAATATGAATAAGTAATGAAGAGTTTGTCGTATACAATTAATTGATATTATTGTAAGAGTAATTTATAGTAAATTAACACAAAAGAAATATTTTCTGTTGAAATTTGGGCTGGGCACGTACCTCTGTGCCCTTTATCATCAGCCGCCACTGTAAAGAATATTATTCAAAAAGATAGGACGTCAATAAAAATTACTCAAAATGGCTCTACCAACAGTGGCGGCTGGAGGAACTTGAACTTCTCGTAATTTCGTAAGGAAGCATGGGAACCCAACCCAATTTTAGGGGTTTTTTTTATAAACCCCCCCCAAATTTTTTTTGCCCCAATAAAGCCCCTAGAATAGCAAAAAAGCTTGAGAAATTTGTTTCATTACCACAACATGAGTGTTAAATATGTTAGATATGTTAATATTGCGATTCATTTCATGCTTATAGAGGAACAAACCTGTAAACTAGTGTAATTAATGTTGTATTAGAACGTCAACGGTTTTTTATTAAAACATGTTGATTTTGCTTCAGATGCATTCCACAATAATATCTAATAATAATAATAAAAATTATGACAATATGATGATAAAAAATTACATATTTTTTTAAAGATTCTCTTTGACACAATTCATCTCATAACTAGTTCATTACACCATTGATATCCATGACATAATAGCCAAGGTGGTCGTCTAAGGTGTAGTCCATTTCCCTCCTAAATATGCAGTTGATTACTAAACGGATCAACTTTAATAGAGTTCTTCCTAATGAATAAAGTGTTTAAAAATATGATATATTCACTGTAGTAAAATCTTTTCTTTGATAAAATTACCGGTACAAATGCTATTCAGGCGTAACAAATTCGAGAAAACATTTAATTTAAACCCAATTCGACAATTAATATTTAATTTCCCTAAAAGGATCTGTATTCACAGGGATTAAATCGAGTGAAGCGGATTCGTTAATTTATTATCGAACTGTACATGGTCTATCGGTTGTATAAATTATTTAAGCCTATAAAATTTATTTCATATAACGAAATAAGACTTAGAGAAAACATGGAGGGCATAAAACATAAAATGGAGGTACCATCAAATAAAGTAAAATAGACTGAAGCTATAATTCGTAAAATTGACGGGGATTTTATTCACCAATGGCCTACAAACTATACGATTAGTATGTTTATTCAGTAATTGGTTAGATATTTCGTGTAAAAGCAGGAACTTCTTTCTATAGTTTTTTATATATTTTTTTTATTGTTAAATATTGTATATATTAGGGTGATTTATATTTTTTTTTATAATTTATGGAATTTAATCTAAAAGTGAATTATTAATATTGTTGATGGAAAATAAAAGTTTAAAAAATTCCTTTACTTCAGGTAAAGAAGAAATTCGATATTCAGTTAACCTGTAGCGATATAAACAAAGAAAAGTGTTTCTATCTTAGTAATTAGAGCTTCATTGACTTTCTTTTTTTGATAACTTAAGTTCTCGGATTATTATCAATTGGTTAAAATTAATTTAGACATGATTTTGTACTTAATTGGAATAGTCAAACTTTTATTTTTTTTGTGGACCTTTTTTTTGTAGGGAATTCAATTTTCTACAAAAAAACTCCTTTGCAGTTTTTCTGTAACTTTGACGGTTTCGCCGAAAAATGTGAAAAATGTGATTTTCCAGTGCTAATATGACTTCAGTGAGCTATACATATCAAAATACATCAGGTAAGGTAAAAATGCTGTAAGTACTTTCAAAGAGGAACTAATTACCTTTAAATCACACCTAAGTTAATTGCAGTAGCGTTAAATGTCACCAAGTTGTCGGAAATTGAAAAAAAAATCTTAAATTTTCTACGTATTTTAAATGGGAAATCTTTAAAATTAAAAAAGTACTTAGTAGTAATATTTAGGGCTCACATTTTCAGGGATTTTTTTTTTTTTCGGTATGTACAACAATATTTTGCTGTGGGAGCGAACAAAAAAAAAAAGTCGTTCAAAACGAATGACCCTAAATTATATACAGTAAGCGGCACCCTAAATCGTACATAGCCGAATGAAGGGCAATTGATAATTGAATTTATTTATTCAGTGTTGTAAACATGAGGTGAGAACCAATCGCAATCCAATTGCTAGCGCAGGCGTATGAAAGGCATCCCGTTTGTCGTTAGAGCTGTTTGAGTTAAAATTTGAAATTCCGTTTTATATTTTATTCTGGTCTAGTGCCTGATTAGAAAAGTGCGTATCATCAATCAATATTGTCATTTGCCAATGATTTTACATATATGTGTAAGCTAAAACACATACGCCAACACATCTCCTTCGAACAACTATTCGCATACTAATATAAAATATAAATTAACCAAACGACAAGTACGACAACAAACGACTAGCGTCTAGCCAGTACCAGGTCACGGGTGGTCCTGGCCAATGAGAAATACCTGTGTAACGCGGTGAAGGCGGCAAACTTGAAGTCAGTAAGTCACAAAACTTTGATATGAAAGGTTTAAAGCAATCACCTTACTAACTTATCTTGATTCTTTTTTGATATTAAAATGTTTTTAAGGAAATACAGACAAATATTGTATTATTATTTAATGATAATTGATTACAGGATTTACATAGTTTTATTTTATTTCTCAGCAGTAAAATTGTCTAGAAGCATCCGTGTTTTTCTTTTTCGATGTGATTGGTCGGATCGCCCGTGGCCTGGTGATGGCTAGACGCTAGTATTAAATTCGCCTAACTATGACATAAAAATGTATCCTTTAATATGTATTTAATATCCACCTATGTACGCATTAGGCTGCCGCTTGTGGGAAACAAAACATTAACAGTTCTTTCAAACCAGAAATTAAATATACCTAACTTGATTTTTTTTTCAATAATTATTGCCTAATAAATTTTTCTTGCATCACAAAAACGCATTAATAACATACCTACTCTTCTGAGATTTAAATTCACAATAAAATTAAATACTTATATTTAAATACAATTATTTATTGTTATGTTATTTTTCGTACGTTGCATTTAATTTTCGCATTTATCTTTTCCTGTCGTGTAGACTAAACATTATGTGGATGACAAGACATTGCTAATTGCCTTAAAAAATGCGAGTATCCTCGGTATACAGAAGAAATATTGTACCGCAGATGATCCTGTATTATACTATACAATCGCAACCTTTATAAAAAACGACCCTTCGCATAAAGAAGGTCCGTATAAAGAAAGTTAAAAAATATGGTAGAAACAAGGGTAAGATAAATAAATAATAAAAAGGCATATTAGCATCCGCAGCGGCCAGTACAGGGGCGAACTCAGGAGAAGTTAGAATCATTTTTAGTAGAAAAATTCTCCTCCTGTCCAAAAGTTCTTTTCTTCCTTTGCTATGTTATTTTGATATAAATATTGTAGGGGTTGTATTTCAAAAAATCCCTTCTAAAATGTGTTTTATTGAGAAAAACCTGCAGACACCTGTACAGACCACACAAAACTTAAGAAAGTACCACGAACTCACTAAAAATCTTCGATATTTTGTAAATATGGGTATGATTTGAAGGGTTTCACAAATGAAGTATTTAAAAAGGTTACATGTAAAAGGTCTCTAAGTCGATGTTCAAAAAGTAGTCATCTAAGTAGTTGAGTTTTAGCACCTTTAGGCGTTCCTGATGCCTTCTTTTTTTCTTTTCTTCAACTATTATAAAAATGGAGAGAATGATGGAATATGATAAGTATCAGTTTAATCTAATCGAGAAAAAATTATAGACTGTCAACATCTTTTATCAAAATTTCAGACTGATCTCAAAATTTTTTTTGTTTGATATTATTTAATCTAACTAAAAAATAAATAATAATCTCTTATCACAAACGTAGCTAAAGTGGACCACTACTTGAACTCATTTTGAAATACTTCTGTGGACTGCTGTAATTCTAGTTTTTGTTTTTATTTTTTTATTTTTTTAATGAAATTTCAGAATAAAAGTCAACAGAGGCAACAGAAATAAATCAAACTGATAGCTTTTACAATTCCGAGAAAAAAAACTGTCTGAAAAAAAAAGGACAAGTTGCGATTTTCAAAAATCAAGAACCTCCCCTTACTTTTTACATCGATGGGGAAATCCTTACCTAACAGCTGTATATCGCATCACAACTAATTATAATTTATCTATTACTATTATTTTTCTTGCCTAATCTATACTGTAACATTTCAAAGTTACGACTAGAATTGCTAATGGACTTGTTTGATAAAAAGGAAATGTATATAAATGTGAGCTATGTGTATTATTATATGCATGCCTTGATAAGGCTGTAAAATTCTCGACAACTGATTTAACAAAAGTACTTAGAAATACTATAAATGAATTTAGAGTGAATGGAAATTTTTTATAAAAAGGTAAACAGACACAGAACTAAAAACTAAAACATTTTAACCCTTAATAACCTGAATTTTGATTATTTTTTCAAAAATGTATTTTTGTTTTGAATATTTCACAACTTTAAGGTTCTCTAAAACCAACACCACTAATTTTTGGTAGAAAAAATACTGCATTTGCCAAAAAATACTGTTACATATATGTAACGCTAGGAAGATATGTGAGCAAAAACAAAACAAATTGTGTACAAAGTGTGTTATAAATTTATTGTTCAACTTGTCCATCAAAGGACGAATTTTCCATGCATTATCTATTTCATCCGGTTTATTATTATCTGCCAAATGTAAAAACTGCATTATTTGTTCAAATCGGTTTTCACGCATAGAATTTTTTACCAACTGGTTTCCCATATCTGATTTAGAATCCCAGTAATATCTTCTTGCTGGTTTAACATCATATCCACTTAAAATAAGTATTGCTACAGCACATTTTATTTCCTCATAGGTAATATTCGGATCTGGAAAAAGAGCATCTTTTCTAGTTTCATCAACTAGAAGTTTTATAATGTCATCATCCCAAAGCATCTCAAACGCTTCCATAGGTGTACTATCGGCAAAATCTGAGAAATCTGGAGGTATGAAATTTTTACCTCCACTCTGAAGATCACCGCTTGCCCAAACAAAATTGGTTTGCTTTTCCTTGACAAGAGGTTCTTGCGTATCTATATCGTAATCTTTGCCTTGATCTATTGTATCACTATTTATCCGGACATTATTCCGTTGTTGAATCTCCACTGCAGCTCGAAGTTGACGTCCAAATAATCTATTTATATCCCCATCGTCATCTTCAGCGCCAGAGTCCTCGTCTGACAGCACACTAATTTCAGGAGGCAGAGAAAGTTCTCTCCTAAGGCAAAATAAACGTATAAACTGTAACCTTTATTTTATAAAATAGTGCTAATATATTATCCTAGAATAGAAAAAAATCGATAAAAGTGCCGAAAACCGTTTTTTTTTTGCGGATTAAGGGACGAAAAATATTTTTTTTCGTAAAACAAAAAATATCACGTTGTGGCGCTTGAAATAACGAAAAAAATGAGTTCTTGGTGATCAAAATTCGTTCAGAAGTTTTTGCACAAAAAAAATAAAAACCGATGAAAAATGTCCATTTTTTGAAATCGAATTACAAGGGTTCTAATGGTCGCAGAAACTTCTGCTTTTTGTCGTATTGTAGCTTTTGGTGGTATTTTCGAAAAACGGCTAGGACAAGCCGAAAACTTATACGTAGAGCATTTTTCCTGGGCTTAAATTACTAGTCATTAAATTCCCATGAAATCCATTATTGTGACTTGTGGGAGAGGTTCATTCAATCGGCTGAAAAACGCGTTTGAAAATCAAGCGTCGCGTTGCTTCGAGCGCTCGGGTAAGCGAGTGCAGGGGAAGTTGACGCGTGGTGGGGGGAAGCCTCTCCCGCCGCAAATGCGCTGACAGAGTCTGCGGCGGGAGAGGCTTCCCCCACCTTTTTACCTTTCACAAAAAAAAATTCATAGGTTGAATTTTCTTGGCATAATATCTCTATCTACTCTGTCATACTATCTCTAAATGGCATTTATTGGAAAAACAAAATCATACTATCCGAGTTTTTTTTATAAAATAGTTCCTACAAAAAAAAATTATATCGAATTTTGTTCTTTTCATTGTGAAAGTATATAATATGCATAACATATGACTGACAAATTCAGGAATGAGCTTGAACTTTTAAGACAATCTAATTACTTTTTTTAATATACAGTGCATGTCAAAAGTTCCGTTATGGCCGGATAACTCGATAAATACGCCTCCTAGGGAAAAATGACTTACATAAAAGATGTAGAATATTTCCCTGGCAATCCAACGGTGATCTTGGTTTTGACCTTGGCCATGACCTTGAAAGTGATGTCAAGGTCAAGTCGGTTTTGACAAATGGGACCCCCTATTTTTGACATCGGAAATGAAAAGAGCGGAAAATTTTACAATCGATTATGACCCCGACCAATTCTTGGGATTTGACCTTAAAGGCTATTCCAACGGACTTGACTTTGACAATGCCTTCAAGGCCATGGTCAAGGTTAAATTCAAGGTCACAATTGAATTACCAGGGAAAAACCCTACAACTTTTATGAAGGTCATATTTCTCTAGGAGGCGTATTTCTCGAGTTATCCAGCCGTCCCGGAACTTTAGACACGCACTGTATATTCCATCACATATACCCTCATTTTTCCTTCGTTTTCACAGTCTTCCAGCGTTTACTCAACCAAATCCCATTTTTTTTTTTATATTTTTTAAAAAAAAAATCATTATTAAAAATATAATTCCGTCCCTGGAGCAATATGTTTTTGGTCCACCACCATGACGGTATTCAACCAGAAATTAAACTGAAAAAGTAAATAAACTTAATATCCGCACGTTCCTATTTTTCATTCCTTCCTGTTTGTATACTTTTTTTCCGATATTCCACTTTATATCGGATAACGAAATGTGTGCTCACATGACTGTTCACAGGAAAATTAACTTTGGGGTAAACGAACTTTTGGCGTAAACGACAAAAAGGAATTAAAAAAGTTGTCAAAACCTAAATTAGATGCATTGGCTTTTTACTCTAGTGGAAATTACAGTGAATGAAATCGATTGTTAACATCACTAATTAAAAAAATCCAGCGCCTGGTACCTTCAAAATTGAATTACTTAACGGGGGGGGGGCAGGGGGTGCTCAGAGACTAGCTCAGGCAGGAGCAGACTCAGGACTGGAGGACTGGACATGCATTCAATTAAATCTTAGTGATTGATTTAGACAATTATTTGTTCCATTTTAACAACAGCGACCTTAAAAATTGTTATATATAATTTTATCTTTTACTTTTTAATGTAAGTATATACTCAACTGAGATATGTTTTTTTTTTTATATTCAATATTCGGCCACTATAGAATGGTGACCCTCTATTGTGCATTAATAGGACTCGATGTGGTCTAGCGGGTCTAACAAGGTCGGCAACCGCTAGATGTCGTTCCTGCAGCACACCATTAACGGAAGATCCGTTAAGCTCAAATGTAAATGAGGGTGTGCCATTTGAACTAAACAAGTTCTCGATTTGAGATAGGTAACATGTAACGGAATATATTGAACATTTGGTTGAATATATTGAACATTTTCGAATTTATTTTAATTACAGAGTATACGAAAATATAATAGATGCCTACTACCCAAAAAAGTTATGACGGTTTTTCCAGACATGTCAGTTAAAAAAAAAACATCAATAATCTCCGAAATAACTGGGTTTAGGTATAGGTTATGGTCATGTTGTTGACTCCAAATTGTGTGATCTTTCCTAATTGGTAAAAATACATGTGGTGTTCCGTTTAAAATCAGGAAATCAGTCGACGCCCAGAAGTATAGGAAAACCCTGTAGATTCGGCAATATTTCAAAAAGGTGTCAAAAAATTTACAAACAACCCCACATACTCCACTTTAGCAATTTTTATTTTATGACAACAATTCTATACGCCAAATGCATATTAAAAACTCACCCTTTATTATTGCCTACAGTTTAATATCAATTAGCAAAGCAAATATTGGAAAAACTTCTGTTGAAATGGATAAAACAACATTTTACACAATACATTATATACTAACAATCGAAAAATAAATGAATACATTGTATATACACGGTGGAGACTTTAACTGGAATATATTCGCTAGCGGGGTGGTGAATGATTTTTCAAAAAAATTCCCGAGACACGTCAACTTTTAAATGTATTTACCTACATTTTGCAAGTAATGTGAAAAATATAGCCCTTCAGGGGTGGCTGAAACCATTCTCGACATGACTTTTTCAAATGCAACCCTATGGCTTGTGACCCCTCATTGTAAAGCTGGTGGAAAGAGGAATCCAACGCACGGATCAAATTTTAATTTTTAGTATGTTTGTAGGGTTGCACATAATTAAAACGTAATTTTATAGTTTAATTTATTTTTAACGCAACAATTTCGTACTCACAATGTGTGTTGTTTAGTTTTGGAATGTAAACCTTACTTTTCATATGTCCCCACAAAAAATTCCAAGCAATTTTTTGCCACAACTGATATTTGTTATTTTTTGCTAGTGTTTTTACACGGCCGCAAAGAGTAATTTAGTAGTAGAGTAATTTAGTGTTATTTCAAATTGGTGAAAATGTCTTATTTAACTGAATCACTAAAAATCGAAATTTTGATGATGATTGGATATGGTGATAGGGCGCGAACTCAATGCGAAGTTGTTCGCTTGTTTCGAGAAACGCATCCTGACTTGCCACCAGTAAATCAAGGTACCATTAGTAAAATTGAGGCACAATATCGAGAGATGGGTCATGTCAGGAAAGTACCGAGTAAGAGGCAGGCTGTTGTTGATGACGGCACGAAGTTGAATTTGTTGCTTGCTCTAGAAGAAAATCCAATCACTCCAGCCCGTCAACTGGCCCGTGATAGTAATCTTAATCACAAAACAGTTTTAAAAATACTTAAATATGAGAAAAAACGCCCATATAAAATGCAAGCTGTTCAAGAGCTACTTGAAGATGATCCAGATCGACGAGTGGAATTTTGCGATTTATTGATGACTTGTATTGATCAAAACCAGCTATCTTTAGAGAGTTTTTCTCTGACGAGGCTACTTTTACATTAAATGGGCACGTAAATCGCCAAAATTGTCGTTACTGGGCTGAAGAGAACCCCCATTGGATGAGGGAACTTCATAATCAGCGCCCACAGAAAACTAATGTGTGGGCCGGAATAATACAATATATAATTGTAGGACCATTTTTCTTTGATAACACTCTTAATGGAGCAAGATACTTGCGTTTACTCCAGCACGAACTAATGCCAGTGTTATGTCATTTATTTCCAAACCCCCTTAAACCCTAACTTGACCGACGAGAGGTTATGGTTTCAGCAAGATGGGGCCCCACCACACTATGCTGCCATTGTTCGTCAGTATCTGGACAGAATTTTTCCCGGTAGGTAAGGTAATATTGAGTGGCCAGCAAGATCTCCAGATCTTACACCACTGTATTTTTTTTTGTGGGGACATCTTAAAAGTAGGGTTTACATCCAGAAACCCAACAACATAGCAGATCTGCAGGAAAGGATAAGAGAGGAAATCGGAAAAATAACACCGCAAATGTTGCATAATGTAAGGGACGAAACCTACCACAGACTGGGATGCTGCCAACAAGTGAACGGTGCACATTTTGAACAATTGTTACGTTGAAAATAAATTTAATTTTTAAATTGTTTTAATTGTATGCAACCCTACAAACATACAAAAAATTAAAATTTGATCAGTGCGTTGGATTCCTCTTTCCACCAGCTTTACAATGAGGGGTCACAAGCCATAAGGTTGCATTTGAAAAAAATCATGTCGAGGGTGGTCTCAGCCACCCCTGAAGGGCTATATTTTTCACATTACTTGCAAAATGTAGGTAAATACATTTAAAAGTTGACGTGTCTCGGGAATTTTTTGAAAAATAATTCACCATCCCGCTAGCGAATATATTCCAGTTAAAGTCTCCACCGTGTATATATCTATGGATAATTAGTCTTTTAAAATAATATATTCATTAGGTCCATTTGAGCTCTGTATTGTACCTAGTAGAGCTCAAGTTTATTTAAAATGCTGAAGAAACACAAAAAAATATAATGGTGAGCTATTTATAGTATATCTAATTTTTTTATTTTGTACTCATGATTATTTCTTGTATAACATTGTATGTACTATCTTTCCATTCTAAATTGAAAATAGGTAGAAAAAAAGCAAGGTTGTCAGATTTATTTTCTAAAATTGCTAAGCTCACTATACAAGTATACTTCATACTTCAGTAAACTGTTAGTTCGTGACGTTCTTAGAAAGCTAGTTTGGAAATATTTTTAAAAAAAAATACATAGATATAAATTTATTAGTTAGAATTAATATAAAGCTTTAAAAATGCTGGAAAAAAATAATTATAAATTAAAACAACTTTATGTATATTACTATACTCAAGAAAATTTTAAAGAGCCGGCAACACGCCGGCTGGCCAACCAGCCGGCCGCTGGTGGCGCAACGTAAACCACTGTCGGTAAACCACTTTGCATATAATACATTGCTAATATTTGTTCGGTCCACTGTGCCATAAAATTTTAACGATGTCGTTAAAATGATTTACGACTTTATGAATTAGGAACTTAAACTACTTGTCTAAGACGCCAGTGACGTGTATTTCAGTTAGGTTTATTAACACAGACAATTTTTTGAGATTGTCTGGCTAAATGAGCATTATTTACGGCAAATTATATTACAAATATTAAGAGTTTTATATGCAGGCTAATTTTAATCTCCTATATTGATTTAAATGAAAAAAAATATTTCACAATTTTCGAATTTATAAAAGATATATGCACGCCCATGGAATCATAAAGTTGCACCGCTTTTTTTGTTCCCCAGGCGTATTTATCATTTTCAATTAAAATTAGAACCACTATACATCATTTGCTTAAATGCCATAATGAAGGTATTTTTTATAATATAGAGACAGCAATTACAGAAATAATGTATTGAATACATCAGCGTTAAAATTGCAGTTTACACTTCAAGGTTTTAGGAGTCGCTATGAACATATTGCCAACAGATAATGACAATTTTCTATTTCACGTGTATAGATAGAAAACTGTATTGGTTCGGTGAATAGAAAAACTCTAATTGTTGTTTTTTATTCCATTATTCGTCAATTAATAATTCATTTCGTTGTACACACAATGGCACTTAGTTATGCTAATGTTTGAACTTTATAACTGGAATTGTTGTTTTGTACATTATTGGAGTATCAGATTCTCATTTCACTTCCAGAGGCGTCGCCGACGACCAGCTCGCCCTCGTGAATGATCGCTCTGTCTCGGATATGATCATGGGAGAATGTTTTTGCCTGTTGAGAATGTCCAAAATTTTTCGAGGAAATTTCTAGAAATCTGACCTTGGATTCTGAACGAGCATGTCTTTTTATATAAGAAAACATTATATTTCAAACATTTTCAGTGTTTCCTAATCAAGAATCCAATCAACTGTTTGATGTACACGTGGTCCTGAATGGGTTTTCAAATATAGAGGAATTCACAAACATAAAAATTTCAAAATGCGATATCTCAACGAAAAAAAAAAAATTGTAAAACTCAACGGCATTTAAAAGAGCATGGCTTGTACTTCAAGATGCTGTTCATAGTTTTTTGAGAGAAGAAAAATGCGATGCTACATAATCTCAAATATAGGCCAAAATCATTATTTTTGCACATTTAGGTTAGGATATCTCGAACACTAGAGCCAATTGACAGATTTGGACCTCGGATTCGGATTCAGAGCATCAAAACCCTTTGGAAAAATATATTCTGGTTTCTGGGTTAAAATCTTGTCGGCCTGTGATATTATAGAGAAATTCACAAACTTACAAATTTCAAAAGGCAATATCGCAGCGAAAAAAAATATATTTGAGTAAACTCGACGTCTTTTAAAAGGGCGAGGCATGTACTTTAAGCTCAAATATAGCACTATAATGCTACATAACCTCAAATATAGACCAACATCGCTTTTTTTGCACAACATCAACTCTTAACAAGAAAATAATTTATCAGAATTGACTGTTAGAATACAGTAGGTACGTATATTTTGTTTTTGTTTTGAAACCAAAACCTTGTTCTATATATCAAAAAGTACAAAACCTTTTTTTTTATACTTGAAAACTTCAAACTTTATCAAACATTTTTTTTTTGAAAATCAGTCAACCTCCTCCAAAATAGGTTCCATCTCAAATTGCACATACTGGATGTAGTGAATTTTGAAACACCCTGTATTATTTCACTGTTCGTGGATTTAAAAAATAAATAAATAAACAGCTTCCAAGGACATTAATCAAGTATGCTATCATAGAGCTTATGTTTCTAACTGATTGAGTCCTATTTAAGAGACATTCCACAGTTTGTTAGTTTGTAAGTCTATAATAAACCTATTGCCATTTTTGAGCAAATTTGACCCTGGGCAAAGTAAACGAATTGATTTGAATCAAAAACGTTTTAACTTTGCGTAAAGCGACCTTTAGGCGACTGAGACCCTAAGCTAAATGAAAACAGTTCATTAAACTGAAGAGGGTAGGTTTTTGCTGCTACTAATGAATATTAAGTATTTAAGAGTCTGGAGACACAAACCAATGGCGGTCACAGCGAGGATATATCTTCAGGGAAAATCACCGTAATTGTCTTGATACATTACTGTCTGCTATTAACCTTTGGAGCGCCGGGGTTTTTGGCACTTTTTTTGCCTTAAAAAATCCTAGTGATTTAGTCCTACTTTGTACATTCAACCCCCATGCAGTACAAACTTCAAATATCGTCTTATATAAGACGTTCCGGCAGCTAACGATCCGGAAAATTTTTAATTTTTTAAAATTCCAAGTAAATGCTTCTATGGGGTTTTCGAGGATGAGGAATGCGATGATGATAATGCGTACGTATTGCTCCTTTTTTCTCTCACTGGGTAAGAAAATCAGTTAATCAAATTTTAAACGACGTTCACTATAAAATATTTATTGGCCATTCAAGGGTCAGTCAATAATTCTATTGAACTAAAAAAAAAATATTCCTGAAATAGATAATTTACAAGAATAGGTTGGAAAAAACATAGTAGGCTGTCACTAACCAATCTGAAGTGTAAACACATTTTCCCTCCGTCGATTCAAAATCGGATTGGTTTTGTATGGTGATTTTGGAATCATTTAGCCGTTCAGTGTGTGGCTGATTGATGGTCTCTCCTTCGGTATTACCCGAAGCCAACTACGAGGACGTAGAGAGACTGTGTGGCTTAATTTTTTTTCGCTTTTGACTATTTTTTTTTTTAGTTTTTAGTATTCTGTTTTTTTTTTGAGTTAGTACCTATTTTGTTTTTTTTTTTTAGCATTTTTAGATTATTTTTTTTTTAATTTTCTGTATTTTCCATTAAATTATATTCTTCTTTATAATCTCCTTTATACTCTTTCTAGTTTATCGATTATAGTTTTCCCAAATTCAAGTAAACTTATATTTTTACCGGTTGCTTCCTCACAAAAGAAACGGGAATATACTAGAACTGCTCGGATTGCTCTCGCAACAAACGTTGTGACAGCTTAATCCTTATCAAGTGCATGGATTCGGTGTCCGCCGATAATGTTGTGGCCGCTAAAATGACTGCTGCGGCCTAGGAATTAAATAAATTTCTCGCTAGTCCTGGTGATGGTGTGATGAAAATACACATTTTTCTGTTATAGGATCAGGTCAGACACCGGTGTCCGCCGAGCCTGTATTACGCTGACAGGTACATCAACTATTGATGTCGGATAATTTTCGCGATAAATTAATCCGCTTCAAGTGCCTAACGCGATGTCCGCCGATTATTCTGTGTCCGCTGAATTACCTGGTACGGCCTAGGATTAGACAAAATTTTTCACTATGTCTGTCTGCAATGGCCTGGTGTGATAAAAATTAACATATTTTGTTATAGGACAAGGTTGGACACCGGTGTCCGCCGAGCTTGCATCATGTCTGACCAGGTGCATAGATTTACTATTAATGCCAGATGCCTTTCGCGACAACTGCAAGTAGGGACAACTTAATCCGCTTCAATTGCCTGATGCGGTGTCCGCCGATTATTTTGTGTCCGCTGAATTACTTGCTGCGGCCTTGGTGGACGAAATTTTCAACTGGTTTTTTCCCCAATGCCTGGGGTGATGAAAATAGACATATTTTTTATAAGTTAATGTCAGATGCATTTGGCAACAACCGCAAGTCGAGACAACTTAATCCCTTTCCCCTCCCCCCCCCCCGGTCCGCGGTTTTTTTTTTTTTTGCCCTTTTTTTTTTCTCCGCCCCTTTTTTTGTGTTTTTACGCAATTGTTCACTAGGTGTGTCCGCGATGGCCTGGTGTGATGAAAATAGACATATTTTGTTATAAGACCAGGTCAGACACCGGTGTCCTCAAGCTTGCATCATGTCTGATCAGGTGCATAGATTTACTATTAATGTCAGATGCATTTCGCAACAACTGAAAGTCGAGACAACTTAATCCTTTCAAGTGCCTGGCGCGGGCTTTCCGCCCCGCCCGGCCCCGGCCCCCCCCCTCCCGCCCGGGTGTCCGCTGAATTACCTGGAACAGCCTAGGAATTGAACAAAATTTTTCACTAGGTATATCCGCTATGGCCTAGTGTGATGAATATAGAGATATTTTGTTATAGGACCGGTATACTCCGAGCTTGCATCACATTTGACCAGGTGCATGGATTTACTATTAATGCCAGATGCCTTTTGCGACAACTGCAAGTCGGGACAACTTAATCTGTTTCAAGCGCATGGCGCGGTGTCCGCCGATTATTTTGTGTCCGCTGAATTACCTGGTGCGGCCTAGGAATTGTACAATTTTTCGCTTGGTGTGTCCGCTATGGCCGTGTGTGATGCAAATAAACATATTTTGTTACAGGACCAGGTCGGACACCGGCGTCCGCCGAGCTTTTATTATAGCTGGTCAGGTGCGTAAATCCACTAATATTGGCTTATATAATAAATAATATTAAATTATTATATTTCACCCATTCGAATCACGCATTTCGCCAGTCACCTTGGCGTCATCAGCAGACAATTAAAGCTGATTTTTCATATTAATCCTCTTAGCAGTCTGCACAAACATTCCTTTGAAATAGAGCTTAACTTTACGATGTTTGCATTGAATATTTTAGAGAACGAAAATGTGCTTCTAAAGTGAACCGTACGAGCTGTCACTGGCTCGCTTTACATGAGGAGTGACGCGCCGTAATAAAGCGAAATAATAAAAGGAAGGAACACATTCGCTTAT
The DNA here is from genome assembly GCA_029963805.1 of Aromia moschata. NCBI lineage: Eukaryota > Metazoa > Arthropoda > Insecta > Coleoptera > Cerambycidae > Aromia > Aromia moschata. The sequence continues at coordinate 6,525,545 of JAPWTK010000001.1, forward strand.
CTGCTCTGATATTGTGGAGAGCCTTCAAAAGGTATCGTAAATCACTTGTCCCGGGCAGAATTGCGGGCCCAACTCAACTTAAATTATACAGCTGGGATTCGGGTAAGTAAAACTGCCATCCATTGTTCTTAGTAATAAGGGCCTGGACACAATTACAGATACTCACAAAAGTATTCGGCCACCCTTCTATTTCTAAGAACGAATGTACAAAACACAAATTCCCAATTAAGTGAGTTTGCATAAAATACGTAAATACGTTCCTCCATTACTCCTCGATTAAAGGATAATTACAACGTAGACGCAAAATATAATATTCGCTGGGATTACCCGATCAATGCGTTTGACATATGAAAACGGACACACAAAAGTATTCGGCCAGTTAATTATGCAAAGCTGTAGTAGGTAATGCAAGTAGAGATAGTAGGGTTCTTGGTCATAGTATTAGTGTGTGAAAGGTTACATATTAACTGGTATAGACTGCATGCCTCTATTAGACAGTGTACCCGCAAATAAAATGCCAAAAGTACGCGAAATCACCTTACCAGAGAGACAGCATCTTATCTCCTTAGCAAAAAAGATATTGCACAGCGTAAAATTAGCAGTGACACAGGCATATCACGAAGTACTGTACAGAGTATAATAAAAAAAATATGAAATCGGTAAAACGGTAGTAAATACAGCACGATCACGGCGACCCAAAATATTAACTCAAAGAAATGAAAGGCAAATTCTCTAACAAATAAAAGAAAATCCAAGTACTAGTCCCAGAGAACAATACAGAACAATATGTGCTGAGATTCAGGAGAGTACTAGAAAGAATATTAGTACTGAGACAGTGCGTTGAACCTTAATAAAAAAGCGCTACCACGGCTGAGTTGCCCGAAGGAAACCCTGGATTAGTAAGGTCAACAGACAAAAAAGACTCACGTTTGCTGACCAGTATGTGAATGAGCCTGAAACTTTCTGGGATCAGGTTATCTTTAGCGACGAATGTAAATTTGAGATATTTAATTCGTCGAGACGACAAATTGTATGGAGAAAACCTGGTACATCGTTAAATAAGGAAAACTTAAAACCTACCGTAAAACACGGCGGTGGATAGCTCAAGGTGTGGGTCTGTATGGCGGCTGCGGGAGTGGGTAACCTTCATTTTATTGAATGAATATTGAACCAATATTGTTATATTAATATATTGAAGCATCACTTACAGGCCAGCGCCGAAAAATTGGGATTGGGCGATCATTCCATATTTCAACAAGATAATGACCCCAAGCACTGTGCCCGTAAAACGCGGGAATGGTTGCTATATCATGTACCGATAATTGAAAACACCGCCGCAGTCGCCCAGTACTAACCCTATCGAGCACTTATGGTCACATCTAAAACGATCTCTGCAAAATAAACGAATTACCAATAAAGAAGAGTTAAAAAATCATCTGTCAACAGAATGTTTTTTTGTTTTTATGGAGGAATTTTTACTTAGAATTGTGTTTTGATATTTTTTATGTGGTATAATAAAGCATAAGTCATATATCACTTGTTAATGTCTCTTTTACCAGTCATATAACCTTTCTTTTGTCAATTTATTAGCAATTAGGGTGGTATTTTCTTTTCTGATTGGCCGGAAAACAGATTTTCAAACTAGCACCTTAGGTAAAACAATATAAGCGTTCCTCCCTTGTTAACAACGGAAGCTTAATTTAAGGAAGTCGTCTTATTTTGCTGAGGAGGATTACTTTTATCGATGTAAGTTTTAGTATTTTAAGGTTAATGTAAAGATATTTATCATTATTATTGTCTTTTGCAGTTAAGGATGCAAAAAAAGCGAAAAATACTGAAAAAACTGCAGTACCTTCAAATTTATGAAGTCATGAATGGCCTGCATTCACAACATGTTACATGAACATGTTCACCCTCTTGTACACACATTGAAATTACAGTGCCGTCTAAATAACCATATATTTGAAGATATTCAATCTAATGTCTGTTATTTTACGTAAAAATGTTTTCAATTAAAATATTAAACGGATTTGTAAAAAAAACACATGTATACCTTGAAGCATTTATTAAAACTTTTCAAAATAAAGCGATCCAACCTAAAAATATATCTTCCATAGGTCAGTCTAAAAATCAAAAGAAAACCACTAAATTATGCCAGCAACTTGTAAACAGTAAACCTAGATCACAAAAGGTGTTTTTAGGCAGTAAATAATCAAATACTACACATAAATAATAAATTAAAGGGGCATCTTGAATATAAAACATTAAAAGCAATGTAAAAGCAAACGGCTAATGGCCCAATCGTTAGATCGCAATTTTTCCGTACTGGCGCTGGCGTCTTAAATTCTGACGCCTATTTTATTTGAATTAGTTCACAGTATTGACAAAAATATCCAGTAAATAATATTCATTTGAAACATATATTTATAGTTTACGCCCATATGACCCTCAAGAGTTGGCTTGTTATATTTCATAAATACTGAGGAAATATCAACATAATGAAAATAAATTGCTGAAGTCACATTTAAACACTTGAAAAATCAGAATTAATATCAGATTTAATATAATTCAATAAAATTTAATTTTTACATAATGCATGTATCCATCAAAAAAATCAATCATGTATCATGTATCAAACCATATCATGTATCAAAAAATGTTTCAAATATGGCTTGGGTGAATCATTCATCACCACCTTGCTTATTTAATGTTAGACCTGTTGACTAGATATCTGTATATTTGTTTCATCTATTTTAATGCCAATTTTGGTTTTAGAAAGTCAACAGTAACCTACAGAAATCGTATGAAAGTACAGTTTTAGAAGTTACCAAAAAATGTAGGCAACTGTTTTATTGTTGCCTACGTCATAGTAGCCCTCTTGTGTGAAATATTTTAAAAGTCATTAAATGTTATTTCCCAAGTTGAGATCTCTGCAAAAAGGTTTGTCGCTTTCTCTGGAAAGTCGTTTGGTGTGCTATCTTTTGCGTGAACGCCGAACCAAACGAAAATCAATAAGCCCGCTTTCCAGACAGAATTTGGAGTGGGGGATGTGAGTTATCTCCACGTGAAAACTGATAACTCTGGAGGCTAAGTGAAGATGGCGCTTAAAGTACTACTTCCTTTATTGCATATTGCTAGTCACTTACCTAATTGGTAGTTGCAGGTCAATTTGCAGTCGATAAAAAAAGAAACCAATATAAACATAATGGTTTTTGCAGAACTACAGTTTTGTAGTTCTGCTACATTTAACTCTTTAGATAAACCAGATTAGAATGTTTTATTCACTATAGTTTATAGCACACTATTTGTAATTGATTTTTTAATTACCTTTAACAATAAAAATAAACAGATTGTGTTAATGAGAGATAAAGTATAGCAACAGGATGTTCTAAATTATTCGTTGGTAGCGCTATTTGTAAGCGGTACTTCATTCATTGCATTCTTTCGGTATTGCAAATTATTTTCCCTGATTTGAAAAGAAAATGTTACTACATCGTGATATACGAGGTGTGTAAATTAAGTAATGAGACTGATTAAAAAAAATGTATTCGAATATAATTACTATTCGCTAATTCTCCTATATAATTACTATTGAAGCCACGCAGTACTGGAGACGGATCTTACATTCTTCATTGCAGTACTGGAACTTATATACTGGAATAGGCTTCAGTTGGTCGGTTACAGCCGTTTGAATGTTTTCTATGGTCCCAAAATACGTCCCTGAGGTGATTTTTAATCTCGGGGAAAGAAAAAAGTCACAAGGACTCAAGTCAGGCGAATAAAGAGGCACAGGCGCCACAGGAATGTTTTTACGAGCTAAAAACTCGTTTACTAAAATGGCTGTGTGATTAGGCGCATTGTCGTGATGCAACATCCAGTTGTTCTTGATGTTTGGGCTCAAACGAATGACGTTTTCGAAGTTTTTCAAGAATGTCTCAGTACAAGTGTTGATTTACTGTTTGGCATAAAGGCACAAACTCTTTGTGGACAATTCCCTGGCTAACAAAAAAAAAGACAAAAACAAATCAGCATGCATTTTGATCTTCGACTTGCTCATTATTGGTTTTTGGGTCTTGGAGAACTTGAAGTTTTCCATTCCATGCGTTGACGCTTGGTTTCCGGGTCGTACTCAAACGGCCAAAGTCTCATCACCAGTAATTCACCATAAAATCACCAGTAACAAAAAAAATCTCATCAGCAGTAACACGTTCCATAAAATGGGAATTATTTTTAATTGATTGCAAAAAGTTAAGACATCTTTCTCCTCCTGATATCCTTTTGTTCCTACGAAAGGTTTTTTGGAACCATTTTTGAGCATATTTTTCTCATCCCAAATTCGTTCAAAATCTGATGAACAGTGGTGTGAGTCAAATGTAACTCTTTCCCGAGCATTCTTGTCGTCAACCGATGAGCTGAACGCACAAGATCCCGTATTCTGTCGACATTCTCATCGCTTCTTGAAGATTAAAGCGTTCCGCTGCGTGGTTCATCTTCAATCGACTCTCTTCCTTCTGATAATGCTTTACACCATCGAAAAACCTGGGCTCTTGAAAAAACACTGTATCCGTAGATTGCTCTGTATCCAAGTCTGAGGCAAAATCTGATCTGAAAAATTAATGTCACTCATTTTTAAAACGCACGTGAAAAAAACCGGTTTACGAAAAGAGTCACAAACAACAAATGACTCTAACCAGTTCAAACTTGTACTGAAGGTGCATTACATGTTAATCTACCGCCCTTCCAAGTCCCGTCTTTGCAGTGTTGCTAGATCGGGCGCTACATTGCCAATCTCATTACTTAATTTACACACCTCGTATTACAGGACTAGAAATTTCTCCCAAATTCTCCCAAAAAAACATAACGACTTGTCTCATCCACTCTATTAATTTCCCACCTAAATACGTCTAAAAACGCGGAAGTGCCAACTTTCGGAATTGCCCTCCTATTAATATCTCGTCAGCGGATAATTTATTCCTGCTTTGAGAAGAATCCCGAGGATTAATAAAAGGGCACGACTTCTAGAATTCAAAGTTAAACATCAGGCGGCTCGCGATCACAGCATAAAAATTCTCGTACGTTCGGCGCAGCCAATTTATGAAAATCAGAGGCACCGATGCCTGCCTTCGGGGCCACATAAGATATTAATATGCTTCCTTGCGTTTTCGCCGTACTCACCGAACAATGGTGGTCCTAAAGGGGGGGGGGAGAAAGAATCATAAGTTACACTGACCTAAAATTAAAAGAACTCGAAACCCCACTTACGAGATGTTTAAATTAAGTAATGAGACTGGCAACGTAGCGCCAGATCTAGCAAGACTGCGGAGACGGGGCTTGGAAGGGCGGCAGGTTAACCTTGAGTACAAGTTTGAACTTGTTAGAGTCATTTGTGTGTTTTCTGTGACTGTTTTCGTAAACCGTTTTTCTTTTTCTAGTGCGTTTTAAAAATGAGTGACATTAATTTTGGGCAACGGTGTGCTATCAGGTTTTGCTTCAGACTTGGACACAGCGCAACGGATATTTTTGCAAAACTTCAACTTCAATATGAACCACGCAGCGAAAGGACTTCCCTATGAAAATAGGCAGGTAGGTAGAATACGGGATCTTCTGCGTTCATATCGTCGGTTGAAGACAATAATGATTGGGGAAAAGTTCAATTTGAATCACACCACTTTCATCAGATTTTGACTAAAGAATTGGGGATGAGAAAACTATGTCTTGTCACACAGCCATTTCAGTAAACGAATTTTTAGTCAGTAAAAGCATTCCTGTGGCTCGGCCTAATTATTCGCCTGAAATGTGTCTTTGTGACTTTTTTCTCTTCCTGAAATTGAAAAATCACCTCTAGGAACGTAATTTTGGGGCCACAGAAAACATTCAAACGGCTGTAACCGACCAGCTGAAGACTATTTCAGTATGAGTTCCAGCACTGCTATGAGGAATGGAAGAACCGTATCCAGCGCTGTGTGGCTTCCCAAGGAAGTTATTTTGAAGGAGAATTCAATTCTACTGAATTTTAATTCTATTCTAATATTGGAGTGAGAAACAACAAACTGGACGTTTTCCACGAAACACCGAACTACGATACATTTCTCGACGCACGTTTCGCAAACTAAGTTGGCATCTTCAGGAGAAGATTAGAACAGTTTCCATACGATTCGAGAAAAGTATAGTAGTTCGGTATTTCGTGGAAAATGTCGTTTTTTTTCCATCCTAATAAATCAAAATTGAAAAATCAGTCTCGTTACTTAAATTTACACACCTCGTATTTCTAAAGTGAATATTTAATATCATACAACACACGATATGTTCTCTTGATCTTAACAAATTGTAAAACAGTGTGTGAACAATTGTCATGGGAATTCTCGAAAGTAGGCGTAGTTGAATATACGCGGTGTGGGCGGAGGTATTCAAGACAGTATGTCACATTACGTTACAGAAGCCACTATCCAATAAGATTATCGCTAACTTTAATCACTCATACTGACTGTTTTATAATCTGCTAAAACCAAGGTCCGCAGTTGGTATGTTAAAATAATTATTTTTCGAAATATTTTTAAAGAATTTTATTTAATCTAATGTAAAATATACAAAAAAAAAATGGCATATGATACACAAATTGTATCTATATGATCTAAAATTTACTTAAAACACTTGCACAAAAGTCTATTTCTTTTGAATAAATTCTTCAGTGTCTTATGTGGATATGATAAACAATTTTCGTGGTAAATTGTATTCATGAATATTTTAATGCCTAATGGGTTTCTTATACAAGACGGAAACAACTTACGTAACAAGAACTCTACCCTCTGATTTCCAAATTATACGTTTTGTTGACTTTTCATTCAAAAGTTTTCGAAATATTTATAGAATAATAATATAATTCTGTTGGAATATTTGGGCTTTAGTTTACTTTCCAAATGGCAAAAGCGCTGGTAGTAATTTTTAAGAAAAGATAAAGGCACCAACAATAAATTTTATTAAACGACTATGTGTCAGTTGTAAAGTTGGTTAAAAGTTACAAAGGCGTCAATGTTAAATTTTAATAAAAATATCAAAGGTCCGACACCTTTGATATTTTTAAATGGTAAACTCGTTCCAGTATTAATTTTAATAAAGATAGAAAAGCTGCCAATAGTAAATTTAATAAATGTCAAGGTGCATGAAGGAGGCACCAGTACTAAGTTGTATGAAATATAATAAATGCGTCAATGCTAGATATTCATAAAAATGGCAAACGCGCTAATTTACCTTTGGTAAACTTTATTGAAAATAATAAATAGTTCTAGTAGTAAATTTGATTAAAAAAGATAAAGGCGCCAATACGAAATGTTAATACAAATTGCAAAGGTGCCAGTGGTAAATTTTAGTGTTGCGAAAATTCGAATTAGATAATTCGACTAATTCGATAGTTAATTAAAACTAAGTAATTCGATTATCTAATTCGATATATCGAGATAAAAATTAGTAGTATTTATTATTTAGCAGTAGTACTCCGACGGGAAACGGAATTACGAATTATTCAACTGGTATATGCCTATACCTATGGAATATGTACGATGGATGTGGTGCCTTTTTTTTTAGCTTTTTTTTTTTATCTGCAGCCATCGCCCCTCGCTATAATTTAAATTTATAATTCTACTAATAATAATTCGAATTGTTAATTCTATTTTTAAATATAAATTATTACTACTAAGTAATTCGATAGTGAAAATAATTCGATTATTCCCAACACTAGTAAATTTAAATTAAATGCGCCAGTGACAAATTTTGTTTAAATATCAAACTATAAATTAAAACCCTGTATGTTATGACAATGTACTCTACATATTAAATTAGAGTTGTTACACAAAGTAAAATTGATTTCTACAATAAGCTGATAGATAACGTTGTGCGACGTTGTGTATGTTGACGTAACAACTGAAATTTCTGCGAATGAGTGACGAGGCGCCACTGATCTCGGTCGTGATGAAAACGGAGATAAAACCGACGTGCATTCATGAAACGCGCAGTTCTACAAATGACGAATCCATAAAGTAATCAAAATCCGACATCTGTATAATTTAAGACATAATCCCGAGAATATCGACGGAAGGTTGCCCGTTTTTATATTCCTCCGCCAACTCTGAACTTTTAAAAGTCAGAACTTATAAAAAAAGCTTTATTACTTTCTCGTAAAGGGATCGAGCTTTATGCGAAATGCAAACACACGTCCTACTGGAGTTTTCACAGGGACGAGTTTCGACAGCACGCTTCATTGCCGTCGTCAGTACGCGGGTTCACCTCGTGGAATCGACACCTGTTTATCGCGTGTATTTGTTTAAAACACCTGCCTGTCCTGTTAGGAAATTTCGTAAGATTTCTGTACCCTATCTTGTTTTAAATGAGCCGTATGTTCATTAAATCTAATTAAATTTAATGTATGTTTGTCCAGTATACATACTTCTGTCCATAGTCCAATGAGCCAATAAAAAAATCTTCATCAAATCTGGCTATGAACGATAGATATGGAAATAGCGGTTATGTTGAAGCTCCAAGCGAAACTTTGTTGTTGTCAAACTTTTAACAAGTGGCTGTCACATGATGTGACAGACACAATACCATTATAAACTTAAAATTAGGAATAGAAATACATTCTCAGCCAACTTTGATGACGTTGTTTTTAATGTCTCCTTGTAATTTTTGGTACGGCAAAGCAACAAATTGCGAATTTAAGGTATATGGTAGGTACATACAGGTACATACAGGTACCTACAGGTAGGTACATACAGGTAGGTACATACAGGTAGGTACAAACTCTAAAACAAGAAATAACTTTATTTGCATTTTCTAGTTCTAACTTTGATCGTTTGTAACTTCAGAAAAAAGAAATATTTCTGAATGCAATTGGTCTGAAATTAAAGATTTTTTTCAAGCTCTTATTAATGGCTGATTACAAAAATTACGAGGTACTTGAGAGGTCGAGCTATAATAAGAAAGAAAAACAAAAATGTCGGATTTTTACTTTTTTCCTTCGGATTTCCTTAATTCTCAAGCTGTTATAGTAACAATAACTAAAATATATACCTATAATTTCATCGTGCTCAGCTGAGAAAATTACATGAAAAATAATTAATCCGAACTCATGTTTTAAGCCCCTATGTAATGTAAAATCAGTTTATATCGTTATTAAAGGGTCATTCCATATGAAATCGTTTAATTGAAGAAGCCGATCCATTTTAGATTTTGCTGTAACTTTGAGGGACTCTTCTTTAGGGTCCCAAAGAACAAAATTTATGCAAATTTAATTTTTACAAACGCTCGTTTCCGCCTATTCGAATTAAAACTTTTAAAAACCGTCATTTTTATGCTTTATCAAATTTAGCTCTAAAATGTTTCCTTTTTAAGATATCTACCTGCTTGAGGCGGCATTTTGAAGAGGAAAGATGGCAGTTTTAGCGTATCAAAAATTCGATCAATTATTATTACCTCCGAATAATGGCAGCGTGTTAAAATTACGTGTTTTTTGCTTATTTTTTGTGAATTTTAATCGACTCTAGCGTCTGGAGTTTTAGGATCTGGTTAAGTATACATAGCATAGACGATATTCAGCCACGAGTCGACAAGTCGACCCGAGCAGCTCATTCCTTATAAAAAAAACTTTGCTTGAATTTTCGAAATTTTGAAAAATCGCATTATTGAGGTTATGAAAAGAGCGTGTTGACTGCGTGATAAAAATGTGAAACTTACAGAATCTATAGTTCTTACCTCTAACTCCAAGTGACTGCACCGCTCGTTTTATTATTTTCATGTTTAGTGAATGTACAAGTGTTTTTTTTTTGTAACGAAAATTGACCTAATTTTCTTCAACGAAAGAAGAGTTCCTCAAAGTTACAGCAAAATCTAAAATGGGTCGGCAACGATTTTTCTTATTTACAGACGATTTTATATGGAATGACCAAAAATTAAATTGGCTTAAAATGTTTTCTATTCAATCTGTCGACCTCTAAATCCTAACAAAAAAATCTGAAAAATTCATGGCATGTTTTTTCAACGAAAATAACAAGATTCTGCTATATCTGTCATGATTCGAAACAAAAAAGTTTTTTTGGGACACCCTACTGTAGAGATTTGAACTTCTGGAAGGTCAAAACATCTGAAAAAGCTTTATTACTCTCCCTTAAAGGGATCCGGCTTTATGCGAAATGCAAACAGACATCCCATTCAAACGAGTCGACTTCACACTTCATTGCTGCCGCGCTGTCAATACGTCGGCACTCCGCACGCCTTTGTGGAACCGAAATCTTAAGCGCGTATCCATATGTATAGTGTGACACATAACTTGTTTATTACCGGTTCCCTTTTCGATGATGTTTGCGAAGAGGATCTTTTATACCTTCGGATTTGTATTTTAAATATTTACCAGACGCCGAAGCCTGTTTTCCAAGTGATTGTGTCACCTGCAGTTCATACGCCCAGACAGGAATCGAAATTTCAACGAGAACTCGGTTCGCTGCTTACGCCGCATTTAAAAAATCATATCGCATGTTGAAAACTACATTAGGCACAAGGGCGTCGCTAGGTTTTTATGCAGGGGGGGGGGGGGAGGGGGGCAAAATTGTTATCCATTTTGAGGCTAAATAATTACATTTCTTGTTTGTTACAATAAAAAGGGACCATCTGGGGTTAGCATAACAGAGTTAATAGTAAAGAGTGAAGTCTGGTTTTTCCGCTTATATTTTATACTTTTCTGTACAAGGACAAAATGTTTATCGTCGGACATAAAATGATGAAAATATGAAAATATGATGAGTAAAATATTAAAATTTTAACGTTACCACGTACGTGAATAAAAACATACTTAAGAGTTTGAAACTTATTGTATTAAACCAAACACAGTTTCTTTTGTCTTCTGAGAAGAGTTACAGAACTTTTTCTGAAAAAAAAAAAAATTATCATGTTGCACCAACCTTCTGTGCACGCTGAGCATGCAGAGCCCATTGAGACGGTCTTGTATCATGGTCGATATAAGCCATGTCTTCAAACGTCTGAGTACTGAATGTCCTTTCTATGGTTGCAGCCGTGCATGGCTGTGCAAGGCAAATCATCAATGCCTGCCTCGTGTGTGGAAAAACTGCTCTGTTTCCTTCAAAACATCAACAAGATCGAGTGCTTTTAGCTCTTCCTTTTTGCAAGTTCTTATTTTTCCAAAGATTAAACCACAGCTCTGTCTCGATTGGTAGGTCAGGTATATTGTAAAAGGCGGCAATACCTTTACTTGCGATTTTTAACTCTTTCATGGTGTCCATCCGAAAAACGATTTTCAACTAAATTTATGAAGGAGTCAAGATATGGGATGAATATAGATCTTCTAAAGTACTCGCTAAGGTTAGTAGCTGAAGGATTAGATCGGCACTGTTGTTTTCCTACAACTCTGGGCATACATAGCTCGACATCTAGGGCTTCACCTATTTCCGTAGCTTCATCAACGAGCTCCTTCGTGTCGTTTTCTTCTTTTGTTTATTTAAAATTTATTTTCTTTGAATCTGGGGGGGGGGACACATCCCCCCTGTCCCCCCTGTCCCCCATGCCCCCCTCCCCCTCCCTAAGTACGCCCATGATTAGGCATGACTCTTCCTACTTGGTATTTGAGTGGTTGACATTTAAAATGTATTCTTGCGGTTTGGGGCAGATTCTAAAACATATACGAACACAAATTAATTTATTTTTTAAATCTACTGCATATTGTTTTCCTAACTGTCTTCAAAAGTAATAGACTGTTCACTTGCCGATGGCAAACTGACATGACGAACTTCGACTACTGACTAAAACTGTGGATTACTAAAGTTTTTATATTGTTATCACTAAGGTTCCAAACGTGTGTTGTAACTCAGGGCTGGACTCGTAATCCGATGCTATTGACGGAAGATGACATATGAGAGATCAAAAAATACGAGAGTAAAAATTTATTGATAATATACCCCATATGTACATACCTATTGCTTGTGTCATTCAGAAACACCGATTGTCTTCATTGCTTGAGCGTACGTTGCCACGACAAGTAATTTTTCTGCATCTATTCTCGTTAAACGTGAGCGATTTGGCATGTATATATAGTTGTAGAGGGAAAATGATCGTTCCACATCTACTGAAGTTAAAGCTGCAAAGTCAAAATAGGTCGCATGGACAGAGGACTACATAACACGCACATGATTTTCACGAATTTCGTACAGTTGTTTGTATCACTAACAGTTGTTTGTTGTCACTAACATCAGTACCTTATTATTTTTTACATCTACAGAGGACAATACACGTGGTAATACTATTTCTATACTTTTAGCCGCTGTTTGCAAAACCCGTCTATCAGCTATTAATACCGCAAAATCTGTTGTTTCGTCCACTTTCGGCCACAGAAATTTATTACGTGTGTCTTCTTTGATATTTCCCGACACGTTGATATGTCTTCTGTAAATATGTTTTGCGCAACGTATGGCTAGTAGACAATAGAATACATATTACATTGAATACATATTTGGCAAAAAAACGTCTAAAGAAAATATTGTCGACCACGTTCCACGCAAGGCTACATGCGCAAAACATTATGCACAAATCGAACCAACGTTCTTCGTTTCTAACCGTACCAAGTATAAGTATTTTCTTGATGGATATTCGAATCTAAATGTCTTTTACACTCCCGGCGATCACGAAATATAAAGTATATGTATATCGACGGTTGTAAGGAATACATAAAATATGTGATCCGTCTGTCGTAAATTCCTTCTAATTTTCAATCATTTTTTTAAGTCTATTCACAAATAGTAACAACTTTGCGATTATTGCAGAAATCCACACAAAATTAAGTGTTATGTAAATACAGTACACGAATTCGCAAGTGATTAACTCGCAAAAAAAAATTGTTTTCAATGCAGCGATCGACCCGTTTACACCGCCGGCAGATCGCTGTCGGACTAGCTCGCCGTCTTACGGAAAAAGTGTATTACGAATTCCTGGATTCCCGCGAAGACTTCGTTTGGGATAACAGTCTACGTACGGACAGTGGCGTGGATATACAGGGGCACGAAATATGCGCTTAAACCATATGAGACGTTAAATTGGGACACCATGTGTATATAAAAGTCTATCATATATCTACCTTTGTTTGAAAAACGATATTGTTTTAAAATTTAATTTTCTCGAACATCCTGTATTCGAACCAAACGAAACTCGGTTCAATCCAGTTTACGATAGTTCTGGACTTTACTATAACTTGACAAAAATAAAATTTTATAAGGGTGAAGATACTTTAAGTGAGACACATTGTATATTTAAGGTGTTACTTATTCAAGCCGTTATACTTCTCACCAGTGGCAGCTCGTCAGGGGAGGTAGAGCAGGCAGTGCCTCCACTGTGAAAATTCCAGAGGAGTTTTTTTATATGAACCTATCTATATATTTCATTTTTGAATTCATATTTCTGGTAAAAAATTAATGTCTAAAAATTAAAATATGAATAAACATAAATACGTCAAATGAGTTCCTGCACTATTATTTGGAACGTATTAGCCCTCATAAACGACCCAGTGCCTAGTCTATCGCCGTGGTGGCAAGCCTCCGATGCCAATGTTTTCACATACGTAATAATACGGAATAGCGGGTTTCGCGCTTCGCAAACACCTGCGTTACTTAACAAATTTAACCCTTAACTTCAGTGGCATTAAAAAACTGCATAGCGGAAGCGAACACGCCCACCTCCCACCTGTCTCACGTGACAGCGCAGAAAGCGAGTTATTTAATTTCATGAACCTACAACCTAACCTACAAAATTTATTACATTCTTTCTTTTAATACATTCTTTTATTGTTCTGTGTTTTGTAAATTTTCGTTGAAAAGTGACGTTATTCTTGCCCAGTTTTGTGAGTGCTTTGAGTGGTATAGGAGAGTAATAATGATTATTGAAAGTATACCATATTACTGACATAAGTCATTATTAGAACGTTTTATTTAATTAATTATACAACATTATAATTTAGGTAACTGGCGAGTGTAGCAGTTTGTTTCACAATAATAATAATAATAATACGAGTTGTAATGACATTCAGATAAATATTTGAACCTGCAATGGTATTGTTGAATATCTTATAAAGTATAAATTTAGTCTCCTGTTTTATGAGGATATATTATTTGTTAAAGATTTAAGAGTACCACAGAAAGATCTAAGTAAAACTTTAATTAATCAGGGTAAGCCGGCTCGTAGTATTGTTAATACGTGCTATGATAAATGCAAATGTATACGTGGTTCTTTAACATATAATAATAAATAAATTATTGTATTGGTCCTGTGCATTATTTTCAAATCGTGGAGAAGATGCTTGGACAAAGTCTGGATTTGATAATCTTAAAAATGTATCTCGTTCAATTGACAAATTAAAAAAGTCACGAACATATTAGTTGTGTATGCAAATTACATCTTTTAGGTAAACTAAATATTATGAATGTGATCAATTAAGCCCGTCAAATCTAAATTGACGGAGTCCTGGCAAAAATCCGTATTTTATTTCACTGCATATTTTAATTGTAAAATAAATAATTTGACGGAAACTCTACACTTTCCCCATGATTTTGCTAAATCAATAAAATATATTATATACAGTAGGTTAGACAAATGTACTTAATATATTTTATTGACCAAGTCTTTTCTCTTAGCTATGCGGTATATTACTAACAATGTTTTAAAAATTTGAAAATTTTTTAAAATTTCTCCAAAAAAAAAAGTCCCCACTGCTTTTTACAAAAGAAAACGACCCATTCCCATCGAGTTTTACGTTCACCTCGGTTTGCTTAGCTCTCGGAATCGAACTCACAAAGCACCGGAAAAACTTATTTTAAGTTTTGCATGGAGATTAAGCCTCCTAATCCTCCCTATCAATTCCCTAATTCTGGAAATCATTTACCGAACGCAGGGAGTTACTCGGCAAACTTTAATTTATACAGACAAACGCCATAACCTGTTTTCTCGGTAAAGTAAGTTAACCGGTTATAATTTGGCGCTCGGTTTACTTTAGTTTTGCCGAACTAATTTCTTGATAGTGGATAAGCAAATAACTGAAAGGAAATTAATAGGAAGTCGGTACGTGGCGCGTCGCCGAAGTTGAGCCGATGCGACAGTTCCCCTCAAAGCTTGGCCTCGGGGTTTATATAATATTAATCTTAGTTCGACAATAATATCCAAACGAATTTAATTAAACGTGTATAGGCAGAATTTACCTCAAATACGGAGTTGGCGCACCCGTTAAGGCGTTCGAGGATTATATTATCTGTTAAAACGGCTGTTAACAACGTTTCCGTCAAGCAATCATAACACTACAATTTGGATAGTCTGAAGGTAAGCTCCAGGAGAGCGTTTTATAAATAAAATGATGTTAAACATCAGGAGTGAGTTAGGTATTTGAAAACATGTTTTGCAGTTGAATTATTTTTTTTTTTGTTTAGATTTTCGTGAACACTATAACCCATAAATAGAATTCGCACGCCTGTACCTGATTTTTCATATAGCATATGCTTTAAAGTGAATAGGCTAGGTTAAATTTTTCGAATAACGAGTGAGTTTTATAAATATAATTTATTAGTAATTAATTAGTATGGCGTTTTGGAGACCATTTGAAACGCCAGTTCGAGATGCTCTATCGCGAGAATCTAATAATTTGGTTCCACAGTCAAATGAATTTGCAATAAATGATACTGATGATAGGGCCGAATTTAAAAACAAAGATTTACATGTTCAGTGTCAGCGCGTTGTTTTAAATATGTACGCGTGTTTGAAAAAAGAAAATTCTGAAATGTCTGATAATGCGGTTATCGCGAGAATTCATAAATTAACCAAAATCCGGTTGACGACAATTTATAAAGTAATTGAATTAGGCCTGTACGGACATTATTTAAACAGACCAAGTCAAAAATGTACGTTGTAATGCTACAAAAATTGCTATTCAACAGATGTTTACGGGTGTTACAAGGATAATATAGTACCAACTTTAGAACTGATTCGTGCTAAATTGCGGGATGTTCATGAATATAATTATCAATGTTTGGAAACTCTGCGCGCGGTTTTATTAAGTTGTGGATTTAAATATAAGAAGTTAGATAATCGAATGGTAATAATGGAATCTCGGCGTATCGTTGAACTTAGACAGGAGTATTTGCGCAAAATAAAAGGGTACCGTGATTCAAACAGAACTTTAATTTATTTAGACGAAACTTGGTTTGATGCGCATGGTGTTGTAAAGTACGGTTGGGTTGACGACACAAAAAACTGTTATTTAAATACGCCATGTTCGCGAGGAAAACGCGTTATTATTCTTCATGCCGGAAGTAAAGATGGCTTTGTACTTAATGCGTTGCTATTGTCGGCCAAAAATATAACAAAGTCTTCTGCTGATTATCACGAGGATATGACAGCCGATTTGTTTGAAAAATGGTTTGTCGAACAGCTTTTGCTTAATATTCCGCCGAATTCGGTAATTGTTATGGGCAATGCGTCGTATCATTCTCGAATATTAAATAAAATACTCAATAACAGCACGAAAAAGGACAAAATTCTAAAATTTATGAAAACTAAAAATATTAATACCTGTTCCTGAAAAGATTCCAGTAAAAAAAACGAATTAATTAATATAATAAAAAGTCGGAACTTCCAAAATGAATATGTCATTGATACTATTTGCAGTAGGTCCGGTCATACCCTTTTGCGATTACCCCCATACTATTGTATCTTTAATCCAATATAAATGGTTTGGGGTACTGTAAAAAGTCGTTTACGGCAATATAATCAGTCGCCAACTTTAAGCGCAGCCGTCCTTGATAATATTCGGCAAATACTTAGTGACAATTATAGCGATGTATGGCAAAATTGCGTGGCTCATGTTATACAAACAGAAAACGAATATACTGTTTTACCGCCTATAGCACCAGTAGTTATCCAACCTGGAAACGATTCTACTTCAGAAGATTCTGACAATTCCAGTTAATAAATTCTTTTACATCAATTTCCCATGTACTAAAAACGCGTTTTTTTTACATATTTATAGTAGATACCATATTTTCCAAAGCCAATAAAAAAAAGCAAAAAATAAAAAAAAGGAAAAAAATTAAAACAAAAAACTAACTTTTTATTCTTACTAACATCCTTTTTCCTGGCAAGAAAAGCTCATACCTCCACGTGGCTCTTGCTGGGTAGATTTTTTCAGATTGTCTGGCTAAATGAGCATTATTTACAGAAAATTATATTACAAATATTATGAGTTTTGTATGCAGGCTAATTTTAATCTCCTATATTGATTTGAATGAAAAAAAAAAATATTTCACAATTTTCGAATTTATAAAAGATATATGCACGCCATTGGGCGGAGTTAGCCATCAAAGGAATTTAAAATATATCTCTTCACATTGAGTTTAGAAAGACTGTACCACCTTTTGCTTCGTAGCATTTGCTTTTACTTTTACCCATTCAGTCGACCGCCGATCAATTGCAACGACTTTGGCCTCGGCGTAGTCCTTGTGACGGTGACAAACGTCAAGTTACGGAAAACGTATTAATCCGAACATCAAACGGCGCTAATCCCCATTATAAGTCAGCGCGGGGCGGCGGGGGGAGGAGGGAGGGCAAGCGGATGGCGGCGGCGGCGGGCTCAGAAGCGCCGACCCGCATCCTTTTTATAAATGGCTCGCAGCCTGTGACGTTTAATATCCATACATTACGGCGACCCGCCGCTCCGCCGCCTCGCATCCTCTACATAGCTGGCACCATCAAAAATTCGTGTATGCTTTTTTAATCGCAACATAATATTTCCTACTCCCGATGTACGGGGTGTCCAAAATTCAAACAGTATTATGAAAACGGACCAGTTCAGACATTTGGGAATTGGCCAAATTATCCCAGATATCATCAAAACTTATTACTGGGTCTGCCAGACCAATGTCTTCTGCCAGATCAAACTCATATGTAACTTCTTTAGTCGACAATTTTTTATTACTCTGTTTCGCAAGTCTTTGTTATATAGAGCCATCCAAAAAAAACGTCATCAAAGTTGGCTGAGAAAAAAAAAGTTATTTCTATTCTTAATCGAATTTATAACCTTATTTACTTGTCAAGACTGTCATATCATATGACAGCCATTGTCTATTTTACAAATTGTGACAGTCACTTGTCAAAAGTTTGACATAACCGAAAAGCTTAGACATGACCGCTATTTCCATCTCACTCGTTCATAGCCAGAGTTGATGGCGTTTTTTTTTATGTCTCTATAGAAAGTTTGTCCACCATATCATCAATAATTTTGGCCATCTTGGTCCGCTTTGTCAGACCCTTCAGCCCCTGTTAATGTCCTTTTGTACAGCTATTAATCTTTTAACTGCCTTTAACCTCTTGTTTCCTTTCTAGGAATCTAAAACCTATCTTGTTTGACCTTCGCACTGACGTGGCATGAGCTAACGTTGTACGGGGTGTCCAAAATTCAAACAGTATTATGAAAACAGACCAGTTCAGACATTTGGGAATTGGCCAAATTATCCCAGATATCATCAAGACTTATTACTGGGTCTACCAGACCAATGTCTTCTGTCAGACCAATGTCTGCAAGACCAAACTCATATGTAACTTCTTTAGTCGACAATGTTTTATTACTCTGTTTCGCAAGTCTTTGTTATATAGAGCCATCCAAAAAACAAACGTCATCAAAGTTGGCCGAGAAAAAAAAAGAGTTATTTCTATTCTTAATCGAATTTATAACCTTATTTACTTGTCAAGACTGTTATATATGACAGCCATTGTCTATTTTACAAATTGTGACAGTCACTTGTCAAAATATGGCCAAAAAATAATTTTGGCCATCTTGGACCGCTTTGTCAGACCCTTCAGCCCCTGTTAATATCCTTTTGTACAGCTATTAATCTTTTACCTGCCTTTAACCTCTTGTTTCCTTTCTAGGAATCTAAAACCTATCTTGTTTGACCTTCGCACTGACGTGGCATGAGCTGACGTTTCATCTTCATCCAACTAGAATTCGTATGTTGCTTGGTATGCTAGACCCATGTGTAATCTGTTTAGCCGGCAGTAATTTGTTAGTGCTTCGCTTGTCTTTGGTATGGAATGTGCAACACCATTTCATCAATAATTATAAACATATTTATTCATGATTTTCCCACGCCACAGAAAGGTGATGTTGCCATTAGGGCGTTCGACACGTCTTATAGTTTGCGTAGCCATGGATATACATATGTATCTTCAAAAATATATGCGTTTATGACCTTCAAAATACTTCATCTCTGTTCTTGGTTCAGTTTTTGGAACTAGGAAGATAATTTTTTTAAGACATTATACTATGACAGTCAGTAACTGTTGCATTTGTATTAAAAAATATGTTTAACTACGCACCTATTATGTAATTGTGAAGAATAAAAGAAAAATAATTTGGTAAGATCAAAAACTGCACTGCCTTGAAGACAGTAACCATCCGAACAAAGTGATTAAAATTGAGTAGTGATTAAAATAGTAAGTGTGCTTATTGCTGTTGAATATAGTACGAGTATATGAATATATGTATATATGACATGTATAAGTATAACACATATATGGCATGTATATTAGTTGAATATTAGTTATAATATAATATTAGAAGTAAAAACATCATCAACAAAAACGTTATTCTCTTAACTGGTAGATTGATAAGAGAGCCCCCGGTTTATCTTGGGACACCCCGAACGCGAGGGATAAAAAACCGTTTTTTAACCACTTATTTAAAATGCCGTTTGGTCGGCAAACCGACCCCCCGACCAAGTCGTCATTGTTGCCGGAACAGGCACAAAGGGCACAGTTTAACAATGTGCGTCGGACCCGTTTCCGCGTTGTTAACTGGACGATCTATTAATCCTCGTGGCGTGTGATCTGTTGGTCAAAACGTGACATTAATCGAATGATAAAAATAACAATTTATTACTTAATCACATACTTCTTCCGCTTTGTTGTCCAGCGAATAAAAATTTCCATTTTACATGAGATGATGACAAATATAGAATAGAGTTAATTATTGTATTTGACGATAAGATATTGTTTGCCAAATCAAACGCATGTTTTTGATATGTTAAGGCACAGAATGCCCTACCCATACAGAAGCGACAGAGCGTGTCGGCACCTTTGATCTTGGGGAACATATTTTTTGACAGTTCTGCCAGTTATTAGTACACTGAGAGAAAAAGTTGTTTTTGTACACTAATCAAAATGTTCAATTAATAAGTGAATTGTAACATGAAGTAAAAAGTATATCGTCTATATCAAGTTTTGTTAAGAATACACTTAGGCTTAATTATTTTAGGGAAAGACGGCAATAGAGTAATTAGGTACTTTCAGGTATTTTATTTGTATAAATATTTTGCTTCATATTTATAATTTCATAATATCATAATTAATTTAGGATTAATAAAGCAAATTAATATTACTACATGTAAAAGTAAAGAACAATTTGTAAATGTAAATTATGACATTTTTGAGGGTATTCTGTGTAAATATACATTTACCAAAAATATATAATCTATATGCTTCCACTGCTGGTTGTACTCGCCAATGGCACAGTCCCGGTAGGTATCCACAGGTATTTCTAAACTGTTGCTTGGACTTTAAAATTAAAAATAAATAAAGAATAATAGGTTACCAGTTTTCGATAATATTTTGAGCAGTATAAATGGCTAACGTCAATAATAATAGTAAATTAATAAACAATGAATAATAAATGAAAATTTAGTCCTGTTGGTCATTATTATTACTCAAAAGTTAAAATGGAAACTAAAAAAAAATATTGCAATCTGAAGGACGAAATGCTACAATATTTTTTTTTTAGTTACAATGAAAGATTTACCTGCTAAGCTTCCACTGCTACAAATTCTAAAATTAAAAATAAGAAACCAAATAGTTTTTGATGTAGACACAAAGATAAGCAAAAAAAAAAAATATGTATACGTACATATAATAAGTATGTCTATATCTCAAAAACCGAAGCATTCATAATTTTTGTTTTATGAAAACCAAAAAAAATTAAAAATGTGTATTAGAAAAGTAGTTGTCGAAACCTAAATACCTATTGATATTAAATTAAAAATTCAAACATTTTGATACATAACGCATATCTACACAAGTAGGAAATTATTTTGTTTCAACGTATTCGTTACCTTGTACACATGTAGATGTTGGGACATGTAAAAAATTTTGTAGGGAAAGCTTGCTCAAATATACGTTTACGAGTTGCACCTCTAGAAATATATTTCTCTTCGAAGTGTTCCTCGCACAAATGATAATTTGTATGTAATACGTCTGGATTTATATTACATAAATCATCCCTATTACACGCTTTAATCCAAACAGCAGCCCTAAAAATATAAATTTCTTATAATTCATATATTCTTATAGGTAAATAAATTTTTGTAGTCTCCAACTTTATACACTTTTGGGGATCCATTGGAAACGAAAAAAAAACTTGTATTTCCATCACTTTGGGAAAAGCATGGACGATAGGCACACCTATTTCTTTTAGCTTTCTTGGCAGAATCCGTTCTCATTAATAAGTTTTGTTGGATGTTGGATGTAGATACCCAATCGCGATCGTAAAAACGTCTCAATACTTTCACCGGCACTGGCTAAGTGATTATAATATAAATAGTAGTCACTAATCTGAGTAATCACATAAACACAATCAGTAATATCACAAAAACTGTACTATATTTGAAAATAGTTAAAAATCAACACAAAACTAAAATTTAAAAGAACTTATTTTTTGACAAAACAAAAAGTAAACATTTAGACGTCAACTGAAGATAAAATTACAGTGACGTTACTCACATTTATTAAATGGCCGCCACAGGTCCCGAGGTCAAATATTCCGGTCCCTCGAAATCGGCTAGCTGTCGCTTCTGTATGGGTAGGTATTCTGTGGTTAAGGCCTAAAATTCTCAGCTTGCGATCAGTTTGACAGCTTTCAAATGGTAAATAAAAGTTCTAAACCAAAAGAGCTTCTATAGATTCTACGAAAAACTCCATAAAATGGTGTTTGCACAAACCGATGAAGCATTGTGTTTGTTTAGAGAGACATTTTTTTGTCGAATCCCCTGACTTCATGCCCTGACAGTTGGTATCTGATGTGCTAGCAGTCGAGAAAAATTGGACCATTTTTCATTGATTTAACTCTGACCAGCGGACCATATAGGGAAGATTATTGCACCTTTGGTACATCCGTTGTATAATGACGATATTGCTACAATTTCCTTCCACCACGATAGTGCTAGAGCACACAATGTGAGTGAAACAATGGTAATGCTACAGAATATTTTTATAGTCATTTGATAAGCCTGTAATCCAAACATGAATTTTCTCCAAGATATTGTGATTTGTTTTTGTAGCTGTACTTAAAAAAAATTCCAAGTTCATATTACTAACCTTGATCAACTTTAGAGAGGATTTTGGAGAAAATAAATGAGATTAACAATACTCCTCATCTAGAAAATATTTATCAGTTCTATTCGAAAAAGGTGTCAAATATGTCTATAAAAACGTGGACACCATTTTCAACAAATTTCGTTGTAATAGAATATTTATTTTGAAATGTTTGTTTCGATGAACATATAAGTATCTTCAGGTAGGTTTCTAACTCATTTTTCTATTTCGTATTTCGATGAAGTCATACTGAAGGTAAAAAATAAAATAAAGCGGCTGGGATTAGAACCCAGTCTACTTGATTCAAAGGCAAAATCTTAGGCAGTGCATCAAATTGCCAACAGCTCGAGCTATTAAAAATGTGTTTACATGTCAGACGTATTGTGTGCTCAGCGAGCAATACCTGGCGAGCCATGTGGTGAACCACAGAGGGAATATCAGGAAATAATTTAGATTTGTACTTGTCTCAAATTCAAATTTGAAATATTTTGTTTTGATTTTGTTAATTTTATGCCCTAAAAGTATTAAAAAGTACAATGCCAAAAATATAATGATTACATCCATTATTGTGGATGATCGATCAGCATTAATACCTTGCCGTCCCGTTACCACCACCATATAACGATCGTGAGGCAATCGCTCGGCTAAAAAATGATGAAAAATAACAAGTTAGCGGAAGGCAATCACTGGAAACGATATGCACCATATGTCACGTTCCATATGTAGCTAATATAACAGGTCAATGTCGGAACGAAAGTAATCTGGCGCGTATTTCGATTAATGTTTTAGGTCCGACCATTAATCAAAACCGAATATGAATCCCGTATATTCGCATTAATTAACATTCTTGCCACTTTACATTTTTGTGCTTCCGAGGCCGCAGAGGGCCTGCCTGGGTTGTAATTTCCCTTCACGTACATTTTAGGGTTGTAATTTTCCTTAATTAATTTCAGACATCATTTCTATAATTGTTAAGAGCCAATAAAACCCAGATGAACGTATTACAAAAATTATTATTTTAAAGTGCCATTTGCAGGTTATCCCATATCCACCCTGTTCTCCAGACTTTGATCCATTAGATTTACATCCTTCGGGATATACAGGGTGTCCCCAAAAAAAAAAGGATAATCCTTGGGGGTTTTATAGGAAATTCAATGTTGAACAAAAAAGTTCCTATAAACAGGGGTCCGCAAATGAAGTCTTACTAATGAAAACCTGGAAAAAACCACAAAAAACGTGTTTTTTTTACTTTCATTATCAAGAATTATTACGAAATGGAGCATTGTATCAAAAACTGTCTCGAAGCCAACCTTTTAGTATATCAAATTTGGAGTAGAATGCCGCCAACCGTTTGTTTTCTTAATTCATTGCCGATATACGATTTTTTGAAAATATAAATTTTTGTAATATCCATGTTTTCTCACTCGAAATCTGGTTTTTGCCATAAATACCTAAGTTTATTCTTTTCAATTCGATTTTTTTTAACCGTTTGACCAGTTTAAAAATCTGCCGTAATTCCGAAGCGTCAGGATAACCTGACATTATTTCAAATTACTGATGTACATATGTATGAATTGAAATATTTTCCTTTGTGGTATTTGAAGCAGGCAACATGAAATACTTGATAAATAAATGATAATTACGAAAATTTGTAATTGCAAAGATTAACAAAACATTTAACAAATTTAAAATAAAAAGATTAACAATAACAAACAAAAATTAAACAAATTAACGAAAAATATCGAGGTCTGCCACATGTAGGTATTCGCACCACGGACTTTCACATAACCTAACCACACGGACTCTAACCTCTAACGCACACAGATTAGTACAGAACCACGGTATACGTACAGATTTCTATTTGTATACCATGGCAACCGTGGTACACAACTCTTTACAGCGCCTCTGGAGGCGGACATATTCGAGCCCGTCGCGTTATACAGCGAAAAGCCGCAGTTCGGTCTCCTTAGTTCTAGTCTTCTTGGCCCTGCTAAACAAAGACAGATGTTACGGTTCAATGAACCATGACGGCAAATTAAGTATAAATCGAGCAAGTGTGTAAGTTAGAATTTAGTTTTAATCTTCTCCTGAAGATGCCAACTTAGTTGGCGAAACGCGCGTCGAGAAAATTATAGCAGTTCGGTGTTTCGTGGAAAACGTCCGTCCATAATCAAATGCCATCTTTTATTTTTGATATAGAGGAAGAATTAATCAAGGAATTGATTAAGAAATAAGTGTCTAATAATGAAATATGTAAACACCCTTTCCAAATCATTATCGCTTCTGGAACAATCTGTTGTTTTGATGTGTCTCGTCAAAACAGAGGGTGTGACGTAGGCGCCGGGACAATTTCGGACCTAATTATTTTATTAATAGAGGGACAGCAGCACGCCCGTCGATCCGGATCGACGTTAAGAGCACTGACCACTACGCCATCGTTCCGTCCTATACATGTGTATGTGTGTGTGCGGTCTGCGCACCCTGTACGGGGGGGATCTAATTAAGTGTAAAGCCCATATCAAAGGGTGCGTTGAGTCGGAGTAAAGTCCGCTTCTGGTTATTTTGCTTACGCGGCCTTCCCGGGTAGCGTCGCTTGACTGGGTTTCTCTTATGCGGTCTGGTACTTGTGAGCCGAGCGAGCCCGACCCCACGCTTTGATGCCGCCTACGCAAGCATTTCCATTGCAACACACTCATTACGTACACGTCCTGTAATTTTTATAAGGATCGGAAGTATTGGATAGCGTCGGAATGTGTTCGGGAATATAGCGTTTCCGCTGATAGTCCAGTAGGCAGGGATCTAAAATCATCAAAAAGTGTTCTTGAAACATAGAGGGGTAGTTTTGACTGTCTCCTATGCATTTTTTTTGCGTAAAACACAATGCGCGAGGTCCGTAGAGCTGAAACCGTCCGCTAATTTTTGTAATTAACTATTTGTGGAAAAAAAACGCCTTTTTTTCACATTTTCGCTTATATCTCCGTTTCCTGGCATATTTTATATAGCATATGCATTTAAGAAGTTTTAGCCTATTGGATTTCCAAAATCTTAAGCCTAACCCAAAGTCTCCAAGTGCTATTGTTAACTTGCAAATGACTGCTGAAGTGGAAAAAGTGCTTTTTTTTTCGCGTAGGGCGACTATGATCATGAAATTTCTTGGAGGGACTGCTATTTGTAGTATAAAGTTACAAAAAAAATCCAGCTCGATCCGTTAATAACATTTCGAGTAATTAACCATCGAACTTTTTTTGCAAGCCTTAATTAACAATGACGCCATTTCTTTGTTTATTGTACGATTTGACCGGGTTGAGCTAGAAAAATCATAAATGTCTTCAAGTTTGTGAGACTTTTTGAGATTTTGAATAATATTAATTTGGGCCAGTTTTATAACGTTTTCTACGCGACTACCTTTTTTGACGCGACGTATACAGGGTGTCTATCAAGCGTCTGATTCGGTTAGTAGAATTTGAGTCGAAAAGTGCTTTATCATTTTTCGATTTGGGCAATAGTTTTCGCGGAATCGATTTATGAAGATGGCCAATCAGGGCGCGGCTACAGCGGGCATGCTCCGCCCCCTTCGGTACGCGCTACGGCAATTTTTTATTTAAATAGCTCTCTTAATGCAGCATGACATCGGGTCAACGACAATGTTGACCAGGTAATGGTCATGATGCTATCCAGGTGCACCAGGTCATGCGCTACGGAAGACGCCGTGCCGCACGTGGACATACGCGTCCTTCTACAGGAATCTGCCATTGCTGGGTCGCTCGTATTTCTATGCCGACGGTCAGCGGAGGCATTTTCGCGACAGACCGAAGGCGATGTTGTTTTCGCCTGTGTATTTCATGAAATACACGCATATATAATTTACAAGGCACTTAAAAAATACGGTTTATACTTTCATTATCATAGAATCTATAGTGCCGAGCCCTGCGTTGCAGCACACATTTCCGGACCCTATTCGTCATATGCAACACAATGAAATTTACCTAGCGCTGTGTATATCCAACAAAAAATTGTACTGAAGGTGCATATAAGGGAATATGATTAACAGTGAAAAAATATCTGACCAAATAATACTATGTACTAAGTCGGCCCTGACTAGGTATAATGGTACAAGGATAGAGCATCCAAAAAAGCAAAATTGAAAAAAAGAGATTCTATTCTTAAATATAATTATTTATTTAAAATGTCAATATATGACAGCTAGTATTCAAATTGTGACAGTCACTTGTCACAAGTTTGGCATAACCGAAAAGCTTAGACAGACCGCTATTTCATTAAATATGACGTTTTTTTGGATGTCTCTATATAATGCTATCTCCAGTTCGAATACAACGCTTTTTTAATTCCATAAAATATACAGGATGGTTAAAAAATGTAGAAACCGTGCTATCGCTGTATAAAAACGGAGGTCTTTAATAACATAATAATAATAATAAATAATTTTGTCATAACAGTTACTTCTTAATATTTTTTGACACCTTGGTCTATACTGGGTGTCCCAGTTTTTTTTTTTTTTATCAGGACTTGAAATGTATGTACTTATCGTATATACTCATGACAATCAGAATCAACAAGATTTATTATCTTCACATCGCTCCACAATATATTTTTCCAATTTTTAAAACCTTTTTCATTCGACCAAGCCACTTCACTCGATTTGCTGTTTTAAAAATTTTAGCCCACTCTAAATATTCCGTGACGCTAAGAACGGAACTTTTCTAGCAACTCTGTAATGTCAATTAGGTTCTTGAAATCTTCGTCGATTGGTACGAGACCTAAGCCTAATTCGTGAAACCTGTTTGTTTATAAGCCCAATTTGTTTTTGACTTGAATTGGTGAACAGAAAAGGTTCAAGTTTACCACATGGGTTTGTTGTGTAGTTTTTCATTTAGCACTCTGATTTTTGTTATACTTTTTAACTTTTAACTCATTAATTTTACTTTGACTTTGACATTAATTAATTTTACGACCATTAACTTTGAATGACCAATAATACAGGACATTTCCTTTTATAAGTTATAATTCACACTCTCCCCTTTGATGGAAATGGACACAGTCGCATTGTCGGTAGAATGTTGGCCATATTAGAATTCAACAAATATCACATCTACTACTCTCTATGTTAACACAATTCACCCAACAAATAAAAACAAGTGGGGTTAATGCATGTTCTTTTTTTGTTCTACAGGTAATTAACTTCAAATTTGGTACATTTGTATGTCTACATAACATAGCCTGTAAATGTCAGGGTTTTTAGCTTAATAGAGTGGGAGTTGAGGGCGTTGAGGAGGTTGAAGGTGGATTCAAAATATGTCAAATAAAATATTTAATATACATTTCAGTAATTACATACATAGTGAACAGGGCTCTAAAAAATTCCTTTTCTTCTTTGATCCTACGCCCAGGTAGAAATAATAAAAATTCTGAAAACGTAGCTGTAATGTTTGCCCTCCCACAATAAGGGTGGGAGTAAGAGGGATTGTATTTTAATGTGAATTGAGATATTCAGGTCAATCGTCATTTTATGTCACAGAGGTTATATGAGTCATCTTATAATGTTTTAAAACGAGATATAAAGAACATTTATTTTGAAATTTTTCACACTGCAAAGATTGCTCTAACTCTTTTTAGTTATAATCCTAGAGCCAGCCTTTGGTTTTCCAAAATAATACATGCTATTATAACCATAATAAACCAAAATCAAGTATTTTCTACATCATTGAAAGACATTACCATTGTTAACTGGCCACTAGAGCACGCCCCACCGATATTTTCATAAGGCCCCTTTTATGGTTTGTTTAAAATCGCACCTGTGAGGCGAAATGAATTTCTCCGAAGGCGTCTCCGAATCGTTTATTCAAAACACGACCGAAATCCCAGCATAGTAATCCATAGAGTAAGACCAAGTGTGTAGCCCTCTCTCAGGGGTGTGCCTTGCTTTATCGTACACCTTTTTTAGCATTCCTTCTCGTCGCTTAACTTAATTAGTTCGTCGCAGACTTGCCAGGTGAAATACGGCATATTTTGAGAGAGGCGTTATTTTTCACTCGACGAAGACGGCGACGTCGTGCTGTTATCAGTCTTCCGGCTCTCCGTTTAAATATTTGGAATTGGAACCTTTGGTAAGAAACTTTGGATTACTTAACACCGAAACACTCCTTTTTTTATGAGATAGTTAAAAATCATTTCCTGATAATGCCAACATGATTGGCGAAACCTGTGCGTTGAGTACAAAAAATTGTTTAGGAGTTAATTAGAATAGCGTGCGAGCATGAATTTGGAAGCAGTGGGCTAAATTGTAAACTTACCAAAGAATTATTTATTTGAAAGACTTTACCTAAATCTTTAGAAAAAACCAAAGTCAAAATATTATGAATAGCTTTTTAGGATTACGAACAAAAAAATAGTGGGCAAACATATATGAATTTTAGTTGGATTTAAAGAACATTTGACTTACCTAGTTCAAATTTAGTACAAGACGAAAATTGGGTTGCCCAAGTTAATTTTACAAGGCAGACGTTAGTTGTCGAGAGTTTAGAGATTTTCAAATGGATAAAGATATTGAACAGATAGACCACTGTATTAGTTGATATACAAAGACAAAAACTGCTGGTCACCAAAGTATAATGAAAATGTTGTTCCCAATTGTATAAATACTGGAATCTAAGTTTAAGTTTAATCTCCTCATGATGCCAAGGTGTTTGGCTAGATTCGCATGTTCAATACTGTGTACTGTCTGTGACATTCGGTACCTATCACATTTAACATTCTTAAAAATGAAATTAAAAAAATTGTTTTATTTCCATAATCATTTTCCATAACAAAAAAAAATTGTTGAAAAGTTGCTCAGAATTACTTCTAAACCGACATAAAAAATGTTATCAAAATTATCACAACCTTATTTGTTTTTGTCTTTCCAATTTCTCGAGCACAAAAAACTTTTTGGTAATCCTTTATTCAAAGTCTTTCGTATATTACATTGTAACATATTGTTGTCATATTGATTTTGTACCCGGCTGTTGTTGGATTCAGTATAGACAAGGTTCGTGGTTTGAGTGCCAGACAGAACCAAACCGGCGAGAGTGAATCACCTTGGAAGATTCCCATCTTGATTTCAACTTGACCTGCGTTTCCTCCAAAGACTCAAATATTCGTTTTCCATGCCTGCATAATATGTTGGAGAAGAGCTCTTATCCGAGAGGCTTTGTAAATTTCCAGGACTTTAAGTAGCCAATCGTGAGACATCGAATCGCACGTCTTGCTGTAGTCGATGTAACACATATGCAGGTTCCATCTTTTTACTTGGCCTTGTCAGTTAATGTTTACAACCCGATGAGCCTCTGATGCGTCCTTTTGGTTCTTATTCCAATATGTTGTTTTCCAAGCAGTGAAGGTAAATTTTCTCATTTATGATGGACGTAAATAATTCAAATATTGTAAAAACATGATGGGTCCGTAGTTCTTCAGTTGTGCAGAAGTATTCTAAGAATGAATTGCTGAAGTAGCTGCCGCAGTCCTCTAACTTGTCTTGACTTTTCGCCGATCATGCTGTCAGCTTCTTCAGAAGTTTTCCAAAGACTTGTTGTCGTCTCCTGCTCCTCACTGGTATACCTTGGTTCTGTTACGCTTCGCTACTCATCCGTCATGCTCGATTGACCACGACTTTCACCAGTCCCTAATAAAGCCAGACAACACCAGGTGTTGCTAAGGCGGTATGCGTCTTCCCTTTGAAGTTATTATTCTTCACGATTTCTAGCGACTCTCTAATTGTTCTTGGGATAGTACCTCCATTGTGGTCCACCACTCTCAGAGTCTTTTTTTTTCTTAGTCTATCAGAGATTTCTTAGTCTATCTGTGACTCCTGCATATACAGGTATGTCGTTGGCTGATATACCTTTCAGATGGTCTGGTTGTGGCCGCATGCCTCGTCATACCTATTCTTCTGTATACATTTTTTGCCAGAGCGTCCTTGATGTTATTCAGTTATTTTGGTCTGCTTGCGTCGTCACATATCTTTAATTGAATCTCTTCTGATGTGGATGGTGATGTGGCTGCATTTAGGTAACGATATGTGTGGGTTTTCTTCCTGTATACTCCATGGACCAGTTTGTTGTTGTTTGTTCGCTCCACCAATACAACCAGGAACAGTAAAGCTCCATCTTTATCAGGCTCCAAATACAGTGTATATGTCTCCATTCATCCAGAAATTTTGTATTCACATCGGGGCCTGGAGCCTTCCAGTTTTTGGTCCTCTTGTTAGACAAGGTTACGTTCTTTCTTGTGATATTTCCAACAGTCGCTTGGTTCAGCTAAACTGTATGACTCAATATTATTATTGTGTGTTTGTTAGGCTATAATTGGACTACCCTTTCAAAAGCGCCATTAGTATAAGCGCTTTATCAGGATTGGAGGGGATTTTACTAACAGGGACGAGAGGGACGCAAGCGAGGCACTCTGCCGTCCTCATCACATCTCATTTAATAACGTTCGCAACTGACACCGCAATTTTACCTCGCCGTATTTCACCCCTTTCTAGAGCGTTCGCCCGCTAGAGCCGAGAGCTATAATATTTTTAATTTGTTTTATTGTAGCATTGTTGTGCGAGCCGAACGGGAAGTTTCCCTATTGTTTCGATGATAATATTTTAGCGACCTTCCGGTCATCTCGCCCTCTCGCCGCCCCCGCCGCCCCGCGCCACCTTTATGACGCTCTACCCCTTTTAATGTGACCATACTTTATGGCCCGTTCCGTTTGCGCCGGTTTTGATTTGTAGTTTTCATAATTTCGGGCTTTGTGCGCCCGGCTCGCGTTCACAATGGTCGCAATGGTGGAGGCGGCGGTATTATTCGCTCTTAAAAAAAAAATAAAAAAACGGCGTTGAACGTTCGTCCTGCTTCTGTGAACATTTAGATAGTCGAACGTTTTGATATAACAGAGCGGAAGTCGTGTCTAAATTTTCATTGCAGTTCTGGTGAATCTTGGCCGTAACTTTTCTCCTGCAGTCACCGTTTCGACTAAAAAATTATTAATCTATCATCACCTACAGATAGGGGAGCAAAAATATCATTTTAATTAGTACGCTTTCAATGTCCTAGAAGCAGTAATTTACTTCGTTAACAAGTTATTACAAAAATTAAAACAATCGCCTGATATGCTAACATTTATCTTACTTTCATGGACATTTATATAAATAGGCTCAGAGTTTTAAACAGCGAATGCCACGTCTAAACTGACATGATACTGCTAATAGCGCAATGAAAGATGAATACAACTTTTCTCCTGCAGTTGGCGTGTCGATTGGTCAAGTATTAATTTGTCATTATGTACAACTCGATGAATGAGAGGTTATATTTGTTTTCGAGCTTCCTTTTCATTTTGATGACACTTACATGTAATCAAAACGTAAAGTGTTTTAAAAATTGACTCCAAAATCGTGACAAAGGCAGATTTTTATATTTGGCATATGTATAAACTTTCAATAATTCAAACCCGTGAGGAAAAAACGTGCAATTGTTTGACAAAATACGTACTACTTTTGCTGCAGTCACTTTGCCACCTTGCCACAAGAAGACATATCATCTGATTCGCTTCATGCCAGATTTAGAGGGTGTTACAATAATCATGGTGGATCAATTAATAATTATTTTTTGCATTACATGTACGTGGAATGCTTGAACTTCCAAATGCTGTTAAGATGTGCAGTGTGTGCAGTGATTCAATTGTCACATTAGATAATTCATTATATAATATATGATAACTCTATAATATTATTGAGTAAACTTTCCAATAGTGATACATAGGTATGCCTAAGATATCGCGGGACAGTTTTGTATGACTAAGGAAAGTGTTGAACCAGGGGTCAGAAAAAATTGAAATTTGGCACACATATTCAGATTATATTCAGGTATATGATAATACAGTTTCATAACCCCACCCCAAAAATAGGGGGTAGTTTTGTAAGTTAAGGGGGTGATTTTTAGGGATTGAATTTTTTTCTTACGTGAAATTGAATTCTACGTTCAATTCAACCCTCCCACTCGAAGGTCCCACTCGAACACCCCTTTCCAAGGGGTAGTTACGGGGTTGGGGTTGGCAATTGTTTAGATAGATTTTTTTTAAATGTCGGATTCGAATTCTACGTGCCGATTTACGTCCGGACGCGAGTTTTAAAATTTTCCTGAAAAAAAAATATTTTCTACGATTTTTGGACTTTTTTTCATACCAGAGTATAGAAATTAAGGATTACGTAAGTGACATTAATTTTGAGCAACGGTGTGCCATAGCGCAATGGATACTTTTGCAAAACTTCAACACGCTTATGGAGACAGTGTTTTTTCAAGAGCCTAGGTTTTTCGGTGATATAAGGCATTCTCAGAGTCGATTGAAGATGGCAGGCTGGTTCTTCAGATTTTGACTAACGAATTGGGGATGAAAAGGATGAGAAAAATCTGCGCAAAAATGGTTCCAAAACATCTTTCGCAGGAACAAAAGGATATCAGGAGAGAAAGGTGTCTTGACTTTTTTTGGAATCGATTGAAAATGATCCCCATTTTATGGAACAGGTCATTACAGGTGATGAGACTTGGGTGTTTGAGTACGACCCGGAAACCAGGCGCAAAAGCATGAGATGGCACACTTCAAGCTCTCCGAGAACCAAAAAACAAGAATGAGCAAGCCGAAGGTCAAATGCATGCTGACTTGCTTTTTTTGATAGGCTGGGAATTGTCCACAAAGCGTTTGTGCCTCCAGGGCAAACAGTAAATCAACACTTTTACAGAGAGGTTTTTGAAAAACTTCGAAAAAGTTCCAGCCATTTCAGTAAACGAGTTTTTAGCCAGTAAAAACATTAATGTGGCACCTCAGACTCCTCATTCGCTTGACTTCAGTCTTGTGACTTTTTCCTTTCCTGAGATGGAAACACTTCCTCAATGGACGTCATTTTGGGTCCATGGCAACATTCAAACGGTTGCAACTGACCAGCTGAAGGCTATTCCAGTATATTATGAGTTCCAGCACTGCTATGAGGAATGGAAGAACCGTCTCCAGCGCTGTGTGGCTTCCCAAGGAAGTTATTTTGAGGGAGACAATACTGAATTGTAATTCTATTCGAATAAAGAAACAAATAAAAAAACAGTTTCAGTACTTAATTTACACAAATCGTATTTTTTAAATGCTTAGATAATACTTAATTTAACAAAATGAAAATAAGCAGGGCGTTCCATTTAATAAAAAACCGCTTGCATGTTTGCTTTATTCTGAGAAAACGAACGATGCGAAACAATAACTGACAACACCACTGGATTCTGCCAAAATTGTGTGGTAAGTCCGTTTTTACATTTCCAGTGACATTAAAGAAGAATTAGTTAAAGGGGGTATCCCAAAAGTATCAAAAACTAAAAGGGCTATGAATATTCTGTTTGTTACATCATTCGTTTCACAAAAAGAAAAAAACAGGACTGGAATGTGCAAACCGCAACTCTCTATATTTTAAGACAACTGAGTCATCTCGTAAAAGTACCGAAAATTGGATACCCTGTATACAAAAGTTATAAAATATATTCAAGAAAACAATTTTTTACAATCGAAGAATGTCACTGTTTCGATGTTTTATGTGACGTCCTGTATACGAAACGTCCATTAGTATTTCTCGCACATAAATTAATTAGCGTTATCTGCTTTTATTATGCGTATAAATTATACAATCTTTCCCGTAAATTAAAACGCGCGGGGTCCCATTCGTTACTGTCGCACTGAAAATGCAACGTGCGCCTGATAACCGGGGAACGTATCTGTTGCAGTTCACGAGGCAATATCCCGATCCTGATCCTGGCCGGGAGGCCGGCGCCGACTGAGATAAACTGCTCGTCGATGGAGCGCAACAGAATCTACCTGTTCCAGATGTACAGGGTTTGTCCGGAAAGTAATATCAGTGAGCTTTGAAAAATGGTGTTTATTGGTTCTATGTGTACGAATCTTTAGAAACTTTCAAAATACATGCCTCCTGCGTCCACACATCGGTTCCAGCGGGTCTTCCACGCATCAAAAGCCGCACGGTAGTCGTTTTCAGGAATCGCCTTTAAAGCGTCGGTGCAAGCCTTCTGAATGTTTTTCACCGACCCAAAATGCTGTCCTTTCATTGGAGTTTTGAGGCGCGGAAACAGAAAAAAGTCTGGAGGAGGGGGACATTGGGGCTGTAGGGAGGCTGGGGAACAACGGTGATGCCTGCCTTGACGAGGTAATCGGCCACGATGAAGCAGGTGTGCGAAGGCGCATTGTCGTGGTGAAGCTTCCAGGATTTTGAGATGTCTGGGCGGATACGATTCACCCTGCGTTTCAGCCGCTTCAGCACCTCGACGTAAAACTTTCCGATTACGGTTGTCCCCTGCGGAACGAACTCATGATGGACCAATCACCGGCAATCAAAAAAGACAATCAGCATTGTCTTGATCTTTGACCTGGACATCCTGGCCTTTTTGGGGCGAGGGGAGTTCAACGTGTGCCATTCCGCACTTTGCCTCGTCGTCTCCGGATCGTATTCAAAGACCCAACTTTCGTCCCCGGTAATGACGGCATCAAGGAAAGCGGTGTTGTCTTCGCAGGTGTCCAAAAGTTCTTGGCAGGTTTCGACGCGCCTCGCTTTTTTGATCGTCCGTTAGCACTTTTGGCGCGAGCTTCGCGCACACCTTCCTCATTCCTAAAGACTCCGACACAATTTCGTGAACAATGGTTTTCGTAATGTCTAATGTTTCGGAAATTAAACGGACACTTAGACGACGGTCAGTGTTCAACAAGTTACGCATACGTTTCACATTGTCGTCGGAACTGGAGGTTGATGGCCGTCCAGCGCGGTTCTCGTCGTTGACATCTTCCCGACCTTCTGAGAAGGCCTTGTGCCACCGGAAAATTTGCCTGTCCGAAAGACAATCGACGCCGAAAGCCTTCTTCAACATTGGAATGGTTTCCGCAGCACTCATCTCCAGTTTCACACAAAACTTGATCGCCATCCGTTGCTCAAGCGAACGTTGCATTTTTTCTTGCACCGGGTCACTATAACGACTCTCAAAGAACGAGTGATGCGACCGCTACAGCCACCGGTAGCCAACTGACGCTTGTTGGATCTTGTTGCCAGATCCCCCCACCACACTCCCAGCACGTAAAGCGCGGGCTGGCGCGTACAATCTCGGGAAAAAATCACTGACATTATTTTCCGGACAAACCCTGTACATACCGCTGCGACCTTCGAATTGCGAACAGCAAAATTGAATGGTGTAATTCAAGCTTTGGATCTTAGTTAAGGGGACCGCCTACATTAAAGGGTCAAAAAAATCGAAGGAAAAAGGAAGTCACTGAAAATGGTGGATCAAAACTTTGCAGTAGTCAGTGTATTAATATGGATTTCAGCAGCTTGAAAGAAGTATCGCCTGTATCGGTAAAGATGCGTCGTAAAGTGTGGATTTGGTAAATGTTACAGTGATATAAGTGAGTGTAATATAGGAGACAATTTACAATTAACGTCTTACTGATGTAGATTTAGGATCATAATTTCGTTAATTGATAGTGATATAATAACTGAAAATCCAAATGTTTCTATTATTCATTCCATTGAAGAAGTTAGTGATCCAATCGCAATTAAGGTTAAAGAAGAGGAACTTGTAACCATTATTACAAGTATTTTAGAAGCACATAACAATATTAATCTTGAAAACTATTTTTTTTAGTCCTAGAAATTTAAACATTAATAGTATTTCTCAAGCTCTTCTTGAATACGAATCAGAAATATTTAACAATAAAACAAACGACCATTAAAATTCAGTTCAAATGTGGTACATTTTTCCTAGATTGTAATATAGGAACGTTGGTGTATTACTCGTATATATTTTTTGTTTCTTGATACTCAAGTAGGGATATAATTATATGTTTTATTTTGATAATATGCAAATAGATCTCTGTATTATTTTTATTAGCATATTAGTTACATACTGATTCTAAACAAATTAGTATCAATACATGATGAAACCAAAATATTTTCAGTATCAAATACAGTTTAATTGTGTATCTTTATAAGAAGATCTCCTTATATAAGTTCTATTGTCCTTTTTTTACTCCCTTTTTTATTTTTTGTGTAAAAATAACGTTTTATAAATTGCGAAGCGTGCTTGAAGGTAGTATTTTAAGAGCGGTTGTAGAAAAAAAATGTTTTTCCACACTGTGAAGCCCGCGTGAAGGTAGTACTTTAAAAACAATTGTAGAAAAAAATGTTTTAAATGATATGTGATGTCCTTATTGACGAGCAGCTTAATACGTGGAGGTTAGGCGAGGTTATGGCGGACAAGGCAGTCGCGGGACTGCAACGCGGCCATTATGTGTGCACCAGACAGACAGGATGGCAGGACAATGTACGCGGCCAGGACATAAATCCAGAACAATGCGACCGGAAGGACGACTGTGCGCCAGGAAGTGCCGCGAATGTCCCTGCTCCCGAACAACAAATCTCTACGCTACCAAGCAATCGCAGTTATATTTGTCAAGGTTCTTGTTGTGCCCTCACACTTGCCCGTCCGCCATAATTTTAACGGACACCGAAAATCCGGCGGGACTTTTTTGGTACGCCGCGTCTCGGATGATAAATTCCTTTCGCGCAAGTTAACTAGAAATTTGTCGAAGAGACAGTACAGGGTGATCGATTTATCAGAGGAAGTGAGTTTTTCTCAGAAACTTGCCTTTACCAAAGCCAACAGATTCTGTCTTTTAAGACAGAATTAAAAAAATATAAGCTTTACGATGCTAGGCATCGTGATGCATCGATTTGTTTAGAAATATACCTTTTTTTATGATTCGTATTTTTTATATGCTCATTATTTCAAAAGTTATGGCCGATTCTTATTAAAATCTTATTTAGTCCACTAAAACATATCCATAAAAATATTATCAACCTACTAAATAGTCTATTTCTATATTTCACACCATTGCAAAAAACAAATGAAGGTTATGGTTCCAGATTATCTACATGACATTATAATATCACACACATTTTTACACATATCGCTGATGACCTAATAACTAAACTACCAGCATGTAATGAGTCCTTCAGAACCTTTCTGTCGAACAAAACAAATAACATAATTAATTCAGATAAACAATTTTCTATTACAGAAGTGTCTTATACTCACGTCCTAGACATTATAAATAAGTTAAAAAAGACCATGTCCGTTGACAGTTTCTGTATGAACTTGAGAATACTCAATGCCATCAAATATATTATACTCATTCCGTTAACAAATTTAAT
This sequence comes from Aromia moschata, assembly GCA_029963805.1. Lineage (NCBI taxonomy): Eukaryota > Metazoa > Arthropoda > Insecta > Coleoptera > Cerambycidae > Aromia > Aromia moschata. The sequence continues at coordinate 6,563,283 of JAPWTK010000001.1, forward strand.
AAATCAATGTATCTCTAATAATGTATTCCCGAATGTACTTAAGATCGCCAAAGTAATACCTATACATAAGAAAGACTCTTTGGACGATGTTGAAAATTTTAGACCCATATCAATTATCCCATTTATGGCTAAAATCTTCGAGATGGTCATTAACACCCAATTATCAGCATATTTTGAAGAAAATAAGTTTTTTCAATGACTCGCAATTTGGTTTCAGACCAAATCTGTCTACTACACTAGCAATAAATGAATTAATAGCCGCGATAAATGAGGGCTTTGAGATCGGCCAGCACATCTATGTAAAATTCTTAGATCTTAGTAAGGCATTTGATTGTGTTTCCCATACCATTTTATTAGACAAATTAAATTATTATGCATTTTCTAAAAGTACCATTAAGTTTTTAGAATCATACTTTACAGACCGTTCACAGGTAGTATCATACAAAAGTGTCGAGTCCCCATCCCTCAGTATTAGATACGGAGTACCGCAAGGTTCTATCTTGGGACCAATACTCTTTTTAATATACATAAATGATTTACCTGAAGCCGACAAAAACTCTAAATTTGTACTATTTGCAGACGATACAACAATCATACATAAACACCGGGACTTAAATATTCTCTTACCTGAAGTAGAGAGGTCAATCTCTTCTACAAAAAACTGGTTCTCTGCAAATAAACTAACTTTAAATGTGAGTAAGTCTGAAAATATGCTTTTCATATTGAGAAATCGTAATGTCGATTATGATAGTGACAATACAAATTTCAGTGAATGTGTAAAATTCTTAGGGGTATACTTAGATAGTAAGTTATCTTGGGAGCATCATACTGCTTACTTATGCAAAAAAAATTGCTTCGAAAATATATCTGTTAAGAAACCTGGCGAAAAACTCATCCCAAAAAACGTTGCTAACGGCCTATTTTGGCCTAATTCATTCTTCTATTGCGTATGCTATTCTAGCATGGGGGCACGCTTCAAGGAGCTCTACTGTGTTAGCGGCTCAACGAAAGGCGGTTAGAATAGTAGCCAATTTATCCTATAGAGATGACTGTAAACAGGCATTTATAAAGTTCAAAATTTTAACATTACCATGTCTATATATTTTTCAGCGCCTGTTATACATAAAATCGAATATTCAGCACTATACTAGGCATAACCAAATCCATAAATATCCTACAAGGAATAAGGAGAAAGTCAATCCTAACTTTCATCGACTATCGAGATCTAGATATGGCCCAAGTTATTATGGAATAAAATTCTACAATACATTGCCAGAGTCAGTCACACATTTAAGTTATGAATATTTTAAACACTCAATAAACACATTACTGGTAAATAATCCTCTTTACAATATAAAAGATTTTTTTTACAATAGATTTTAAACATAATTGTAACTTGTAAATTTTACTGTGTTTATTGTTATTTGCGTTTTTTCTTATTATGTGCTAAGGACTGTATGTATTGTTTTTTACATGTAGTTTCTATTTTGTAACTATATTTATTTATTTATTTATTTATTTTTACTTTATTAAACATATTACATGACTTATGTAAATGCTAGCTGTAGCATACTGGCATCAATAAATTTATTTATTTATTTATTTATTTATTTATTTATTTATTTATTTATTTATTTATTTATTTAATATCATGTTTAGTACACAAACAGGATATTTTTCCATAGTCGACGTGACAAAGTTGAAATTTTCCGATATTCCAGCTTCTGCTGATTCGATTTTGAACTTAAAAAGCGTCAATATCATGAAAGCGGATCATGTTAAAGTTGATGGGCTGATCATAGATTTGTACAGTGCCGGTTCTGCGTGACAGCATACTTTTTCTGGGCCATTATTTTCTGGACATTCTGGACATAATATTCAAGCATTGGCAAGGGCCATCGATTTGAGGAGAAACCGCTCCTGCTAAGAATTAACAAGCTTCGAGACGGGCGCTCGGTATTGGCTGCGGAAAGAGCGCAAATGCGAAAACACGCTTTTACCGGATTAGATAAAAGACGCTTATTTTCAATCCCACGCCGCCGCGACCTCGCACAGACATAAAACGGAATCCAGGGCCGGTAATCATATCATATTAGGATATTAAAGTCGTTCGGTAACTGATTTATGGAGTCGAAGCGGGGCGCCAGTCCTCGCCTTCTCAGACCTTACAGAAGTGCACCGATAAATTTTGCCCGGCGCATCTCCCGAGGAATTGCAGATTTCCCGTTGCCAGTTTTATTGCCGGAGTCGGACAGGGCGTGAAATTGAAAAAGTTTGTTATAAAAATAGTCCACGGGGAGTCCGGTATCTCTTACATGAAACAATTACAGGGGCCGGCGAGCAGTGGCGAAGCGTCGACTTAAGTCGAGGTCAAGCTGTCCTAAATCAGGCGAGCGAGGGGGGCTGCTCATATTAAAGCATATATATTGAGTCGAAGAACATATAAAAAAGGGATGTCACGGGATATAAGGTGATATTAAAAGCTGTAACTTGTGAAAGTAACTAGAAACTTGGTTAATTTCTAGTTTTTGGATACTGAGTTTAAAATTTTCCGGCGTCAGCAGGTTTTGAATAATCATAAAAAAACATTCAAAATATTTTTTTTCCAAATTTTTGCTTGTCTTTTAAAAGGTACACGGACTTTTTTTTCAGTAAATTCATCACTTAAAAAAAAAGGAAAAAATCGATCCTTACATTGATTTTTGCGCAACAGCGCTTTGCAATTATCAGGGTTTCTTTGGGGTCCTTTAAAGTTGAAAAGTTGCAGTTAATATCCTTAGTCTATCCATTATTTACAGAGTTATGCCAAGTTATGCAAATATCTCTAATTATGCAATTTTTTACCTCTTTTTCAATTAACAATTTCGCGTCGAAACATTTTTTTGCAAATTTTTTAAAAACCAATCACTACAGTTTGTAAAGGATACTTTGCATGTTTCAAAACCCTACTTTAATTTTCTGTACGTTCATTATTTCCCGAGTAATTGATTACCAATGTCAAAAATGACTTTTTTTGCTTTGAAAAAAACTTTATCAAAAAAACTGTTTTTTTTTTCAAAAAAAGTCCGTGAACCTTTTAAAATGTAAGAAACCATTTCGAAAAGATGTTTTTCGATGGTTTTCTTATGATTACTAAAAAAAAACTGTAGCGTCAGTTTTTTTTAGTATAAATTTTAACCTCAAGATAAAAAAACTAGAAAATTGGAACTTAAATTTACTTTTTTTTCTCTACGACCATTTTTTCCAAGTTACAGCTCATTAGAAAATTACCTAAAAATTTGGAATTTTTTATATCCCTAATTTTGCGCCTACGTATAAAATACCAATTAATAAGCATTAATTACAGGTACTTAAAAACAGCCACGATGAGCCTGGAAGTTCTCCAAACAAAAGAAATTACATTGATTTAGCTTGATTTCAAAATACGATGAAATATTAAAATTGCATTTAGAAATTTCCACGGGCTTTAAAACTTCTAATCTCATACAAATTTATTCAATTTCGCGCAAAATGTCTTACGTGCATAGCAGACGATCCCTCTTCAATTTAAATTAGGTACGTTTTCTTAAGAATAGAAAATGATTATATCTTAATCAATCTATATCACCAATAAGAACACTAACGGAATGGAAGCCAAAAGAGGAAAAAAACGAAAGGAAGAACAAGAGAAAAGTCTCTTGGTCTTCCTTTCGCTTTTCTCTTCTGACTTCCGGAAGAAGCAAGTGGAAAGACATGTAAGAACAAGAGTGAATGGTAGGAAACAATCGAGAAATAGCATCCAGGCGAAAGATCACCAGATGTCGTAATGGATGTGGAAGCGAAAATTTGGAGAAATGGACTATAAAAAACCGGATTATTGGAGTCTAACGAGAGCTGCAATTTCTTCGGAAATGTGTAATTTGTATGTAGTAAAAGGCATGGTACCCTTTTTTTATTTATTTATTTTAAAGATTATTAAATATTATGTATATCATACAAAAAAAAAAATAAACCCCCCCTTTTAAAAAAATTTTTTTTTTTTTTTTTCCTTTTTTTTTTTATTGGCAAAACCATTTTTTTTTTTTTTTAAAAATTTTTTTCCTTTTTTTTTTTTTAAATTTTTTTAAATTTAACAAAAAACAAAAAAAAAAAAAAAAAAAAAAATAAATTTTTAAAATTTTTTTTTTTTTTAAATTTTTTTTTTTATTTTTTAAATAATAAAACAACAACACCACAAATTTTTAAAAAAAAATATAAAAAAAACAAAAAAAAAAAAAAAAACTAAAAAAAAAAAAAAAATTTTTTTTTTAAAAAAAAAAATTTTTTAAAAATTTTTTTTTTTTTAAAAAAAAATTTTTATAAATTTTTAACATTTTTTTTTTTTTTTAAAATATAATTTATTTTATAAAAAATTTAATTTTTTTTTTTTTTTAAATTTTTTTTTAAAAACAAAAAAAAAAAATTTCAAAAAAAATTTTTTTTTTTATTTTTTTTTTTTTATTTTTTATATATTTTTTTTTTTTTTTTTTTTTTTTTTTTTTTTTTTTAAAAAATAAATTTTAAAAAAAAAAAACCCCCCATTTTCAACAAAAAAAAAAAAAAAAAATATAAAAAAAAAAAAAAATATAAAATTTTATAAAAAAAATTTTTTTTTTTTTAAAAAAAATAAAAATAAAAAAAAAAAAAAAAAAAAACCTCCTTTTTTTAAAAAAAATTTTTTTTTAGCGCCAAAACCCAAGTTAAGAAAAAAAAAAACAACCCCCCCCCCCCCCCCCCCCAACAAATAAAAATTTATATATATTCCACCCTTCCTTCCCCCCCCTGTTATATTAAGCAATTTGGCATATTTGATAAGTTGCAATAAAAAAATTTGGACAACTACGAGGTGTGGTTATTCGATAACCAAACTGCTGTCATAACCCTTTTTATTCATTACCAATTACAGTAGCAACTTCTTCGCGGATTAATTTGCCCATTTTTTCAATGTTTTCGTCCGTTTTTGACGTTGAGGGCTGTCCGGGGCGCGGATCGTCTTCGGTCGTTTCACGTCCCTCTTTAAACCGTTTAAACCATTAAAAAACTTCTGTGAGGGCTAAACATTCATTCCCGTACACTTTTTTTAACATTGCATAACCTTCTGTAAAAGTTACTGTGTTCTGTTTTACCCAGTTTAACAAAAAAACTTGAGATTAGCCCGTTGCTCCATCTAAACACTTAACATTTTTTCAACGCGTCACTGGTGTGTAGACTAATTCAAACGACTGCCACAGTCAAATTGACCGACCCACCGGCTTGTCCAGCGAGTTCAGGGTGGGGAAAGTATCACCAGACACAGTTCTGTTAAAACCTGTCGCGACACGCTCGCAGCGCACTGGTGACAGCATCAGTTCGGCTATTTAATAGCTACACCTCGTGTGAATAGGGTAGTCTGCGCCTTCCAGCCGAGACGGGTGCTTCGCCACTGCTTCAGTATTGGCGGCGAGGCAGTTTCGATATTACGAGTCGCACGAGAATTGTTTACCGACATTGGATCTGCCATTTTACATTGTCATCGTTCTCCGGCCGGAAAAACTCACCAATAAAAGCAGAAACCGTAAAGGCAACCCTCTGTACGTTTCTGTTTTAGTTCTGGAGGGCGCTAGCAAGTCGGAATGTGTCGGAAGGTCGTCAGGATACACCACGATGTATGGAAATAAACTTTACGACTTACGTTTCGAAAATTACTTAAGACTCGTTTCGACAGCTATACTCAAAATTTTTAAAGAAGCGTCTCTTGACTGTGCCTTAAATCATGATGTTAATAATCACAACCATAAACTTAGATTACTAAGAAATGTTTTTCCCTTTTTTTTTGTGTTGCAATACATTGTAAATGTTGAAGGAGAATTGGAACCTTTGGCATAGAAACAAATTTACTCTTGGAAGACTTTTCCAATTTCAAGCAATTTTTTTTATTGCACTTATTGCATGTTTCACCTACCATGTTGGCATCACCAGGAGATGATTAAGACTAAAGACAATGTAATCATATATTTTGTTGTGGTTCACCAACTTATGACATTTGTTGAACTGTTGTCCTTGTTTATTAACCAGAACAGTGGACAGGTATTGGCCCATTATCTTTATTCATGCTACTGTTACATTTAACGTTTTCCAATTTATTTCGAGTTTACTTTCAAATGCATTTAACTGTCTACTGTCTGTTACATTTCTTATTAGTTGTAAACCACTAACGTCTATTCTATGATCGTTGTCAAAACTATGTTGGGTCACACAAAATTGTTCTGCTCTACCATATTTTAAGTGAACTACATATTACAAATAGGTGAACTTCAAACAGGTCTGTTTACCCAATACACTTTCGTTCTTCAGTCACCGTGAAAAGACAATGTAGTACAAAGATGATTCCCAGAAATTCAAGTCAAGGTAATTTGGAGCAAAAAAAAAACGAACCAAGCCCTTGATGGATCGAGAAAAAAATTCAGAAAGCTGTAGGACTGATAGAAAATATCTTGTCGAATATTTTCTATTTCAGAAAAGCTCGCAGTTCAGAAACGCAAAAGGATTTTAAAGGTCTCAAATGGCGAGAATAATAATTTTGGAGGTTATTGAGCACCGACGTTTTTTTGATACGACCTGTACCTCCACCATCATTAAATATAGCTTCTACGGGCTTCAAACATTCCACCAAAAAATGTTGAATGGGTATTTTCTTGTATACGGAAACCGGTCACTCAAATATTTTCCAATTATATTAGAAAAAACACGATTTGCACCAAAGTTATTATTTAAATAAAAATGTCCGTGCACCAAACAAACTGCTGGTTGAAAAGTTTAATATTTATCTTTGCAATAACTTTGAGGCGTTGTGGAGCTGAGATTTCCAAGAGAATATGTATAGCGGCTTCACGAACACACCAGCGGCATGGGTTTCTTAAGGTATCTAAAATTGCTTCAGCCCGGATTTCCCCAAAGTTCCAAACTTTGGTATTAATATAATTGAAATGGCGGCTATCTTGCTATCCCGTTTATAAACCACCGCCATAAATAAACCTCTTACTGCACTTAAGTACTCCTTAATGTTATCAAGTAAGGGACAATTTGGTGTAGATAGCCTTAAATTATTCAAAATATTTGTTCGCAGAATAGATGTACAGGGTGAGTCTTAACATAAGTAATGGTACATAGGGAAACAGCAGATTCCGCAGGCCAAAATAAATTGAGACAAAACTTGGATTTTAAAATCAGTGAATATAGTAAATATATGAGGGTTTGTTCTCGGTTTTCTTCATTTGGATGAGGGTGACTGTTTTTGTCGATGATGTAAGTTTTAGTATTTTAAAATTAATCTGAAGATATTATAATTATTGTCTGTTTCAGCCAAAGATTAGAAAAAGCGAAATATATTGAAAAAACTACAATATATTCATAAGAAATGATCATCCAGAACTTTTCGAATGAAGAAACAAATCGAAATGAAAGATGGAAGATACTCAGTTTGATGTCTGACATCTACTTAAACATACAATTCATATGTTAAACAGTTTTTTAAAAAGAAAATAGATATATCTTATAAGAAATGGCTTTACTTTTTCAAAATAAACCTAAAGTCAACCTAGAGCGTATCTTATTTATTCTTATCTTTAAACGATAAACCTTTGTATCCATATATTATCACAAATTGTGTTTTAAGGCAAAAAATGATAAAATGCTACACAAAAATCATCAAATTAAGCAACAAATTGAACATAAGTACATTAAACGCGACGTAACAACAAATAAGTTATGGCATAGTAATTGGTTCCTAATTTTTCGGCAGTGGCGCTGACTTCTCAGATTTTGACGTCTATTGATGATGATAACCAAGATACAAGGTGTCAAAGTTTTAATTTAGTTTTCAAATTTTCTCTATAGTATCAGAAATAAAGGACTAATCCATCTAATGTAAGGCTCCTCACGCTGCTTTAAAATGGCACTACTTTTTTGCGGCTTGGTATATATATTTAACTATTAGAAAAATCAGTTCTTCTACTTGTTTTATATACAAAAGGTGTACCTAGTTGAAGTCGGTAAGAGTACTCGTTTACTTTCCCAACACAATGGAAAGAACCTGATTGCTGCTATCGAAACGACCAGACCTAATAACAACATGTAGATGTTAATTATTAGGAAAAAAGTGTATCCATTAAAGCAAGCGCATGAATTCAAGACGTTATTTGACTATAACCATTGACGAATATAAGAAATAAATTCTTCTCTTTCTACAGTAATCTCTCTTAACACTGCTAGACACACTTTTATATAACGTACAAGGTGGGAAGTTTAATATTTTACTTCTTTATGTCCTGCATGCTTCCTAGGGTCGGCCCGAGGTAGACTGTTCAATTTTAGAATTCTTTTAATATACCCGGAAAGAATGATTTAGTTTCCGCCATCTGCGTCTCAAAGAAGATAAGAAATTACGATGAAAATATCGGGGAAAACGCATGGCTTCCGTCCTCGATTTAATAAAAACGGTTACAAATATAAAACGCCGTTTTAATAGGGCCTCGTAAACTGGCTGAATTTACGATTAGCAGGAAATATAATCGGCTTATGAATGTAGTACGTTTTTTTCCAGTAAAATAGTGTATAAAAATGCCTGAATATGCTTTAGATACAACAGTGATACGCCCAATCCTCTGGATATTCGCTGTAGATCCATATCCGAGTTTCAGTGTATGGATAACGCTGAATTCAGCAATTTGATAAATTACCCCAGATGAATAAAAAAAATGCTGGCTAAGGAGTCCCTACTTTCATGTCCAATTTTTCCATATTTTAATCAGACTAAACCTCTAAAAACATCCGGTTCCTAATGCGTTCTAAAAAAGTTCTTAAAAGTTCTTAAACACCTTTTAATTTAAAGACCTTTATGACCTATGTTATCTTTATGACCATTTGAATGTTAAGGCCTTTATGACTTGTATGACCTTCATGAGCCATATAATCTAGACAGATACTTAGACAGAATTTGTTTTTTTTTCGCTTGAAATCTCATTCTTTCAGAACATTTTGGACCTATTTATCCAATAAAACATTTTAAAAAAACTTTTCAAGAATACCTATATTTCTATTCCACTACGTGTATGTGAAAGTAATAGCAAAATCTTCATTTTATTTGATCATTGAAAAAAAAAACTACTCCATAAAAATTTATATTTGCTATGGTCCTCTGGGAACTTGTTTCTACTTAGGTATCTAGATATTTTTCCTACGAAGATAATATATTAGAAGTGTTTCCAATTGAAGTGAAGACTCCAATTTGGACAAAATTGGAAAATCCCACTCTATGAGGTTCAATGAATAATGATTTATTAGTATGCAAGTACCATCAACCACTGCACTTTAATTTTTGTTTTGTTCCATTTTCTTTAAGAGGTTTTGAGACAGGAGAGTGAACCTCACAATATACGAGTTGTGTAAATTAAGTAATGAGACTGACGTTTTTCGAAAAAAAAAACAATTAAATATTGTCTCCTTCAAAATAACTTCCTTGGGAAGCCACAGAGCGCTGGAAACGGCTCTTCCATTCCTCATAGCAGTGTTGCTCTCCAGTCTTGGAGAGCTTGAAGTGTGCCATTCCATGCTTTGGCGCTTGGTTTCCGGGTAGTATTCAAACACCCCAGTCTCATCACCAGTAATGACGCGTTCTATAAAATGTTGATCATTTTCAATCGATTCCAAAAAGTTAACACACCTTTCTCTCCTGATGTCCAATTCGTTAGTCAAAATCTGATGAACAGTGATGTTATTCAAATTTAACCCTTCCTCGATCATTCTTGTCATCAACCGACGATCTGAATGCACAGGACCCCGTATTCCATCGACATTTTCATGGGTTCTTGAAGATGAAGGCCTTCCACTGCGTGGTCCATCTTCAATCGATTCTTCCTTCTGAAAATGCCTTAAACCACCGAAAAACCTGTGCTCTTGAAAAAACACTGTCTCCTTAGGCGTATTGAAGTTTTGCAAAAGTATCCGTTGCGCTGTATCCAAGTCTGAAGCAAAACCTGATAGCACACTATTGCTCAAAATTAGTGTCACTCATTTTTAAAACGCACTAGAAAAAAAAGGTTTGTAGTCACAAAGAACAAACAAATGACTCTAACAAGTTCAAACTTGTACTGAACGTGCATTACGTGTTAACCTGCCGCCCTTCCAAGTCCCGTCTTCGCTGTGTTGCTAGATCGGGCGCTAAGTTTCCAGTCTCACTACTTAATTAACACACCTCGTAATTTGAACATATTGTGTTAATGTTTTTTTTTTTTCAAAATATAAAACACTGATATATCAAAAAGTATATGCCTTAGATGTAAAAGTTTCCCTTGCTTACGAGGTCATTCTTTATTATATACAAGAAACTAAGTTTCCAAATGCTGAATTTTCAGCAAATTCAGCTGCATATTTTCGGTACTTACATATGTCAAGGATGACGATTTTATTTTTAAAAAAGTCCAAACAAGTGAGGCAATACCTCACAACCGAATAAGGAAATGCTGTTTCCAGCATGTCGAAATAAGTATGATGTCAAAGCAAAATTCTGACAAAAGCAATATCTGAAAAAGCAATCTCTCTGAAGTAAGGCCCGGTGGAAACTGCGAAGTTCAAAAAATACTTTATAAAGTACTCGTCCCTGGATTGCAAATATGATATAAATTCAGCTACGGGAACTAACTTTCTTATATTACTCGTGATATAGAGAGATTTTTTGTCCGCGTTATCTGCGCACGAATGATTACTTTCACAAACTGATATGCTCATTCTATTGTCATGAATTCGTGAGTCCTATGATTAGTAGAGGTTGGAAGTCGTACGTGTGACGCCAATACCAGGGGCGGATCTAGGACGACATACATCCAGTTTTGAAATTCTTTCACACGCGATTCAACATAAGTATTACAGAAAAACAAGAATCTACAAAGTTACTACACCTCCAGAAGTAATGCAGTGTTCATGAAGTTTTTACATCCTGATTATTCTGTACTGGGTCAAGCGATTTTATCGTTTACGAGAACTTTCAACGCAGAATTGTGATAACTTTCTATAGTATTCTCAAGGTGGATTCCGAGGGCAATTCAGTATATTTCCAATTTTGTAAAAACTGAGTAAACTCGGGATGATTCACTGTATTCTGTGAAATATTACACGCTATTAGCACTTCATCTTGGTTAGAATTAAATGTTTTCTATCTGGATTGCTACGCAAATAATCATGTCATCGCATTTGATACACTTGCGGTGTGAAAAGTCTGTTTATTTGCAATTTAAATACATTGTTATGGAAAATACACATTTTACTTCGTTTTTCAATATGATATCCTCATAAACTAGTTACAATAATATAGTAATCAACCCAGTTATTAAATACTATGTTAATAATGCTTTATCTGTGAATGTATATATTTTAGTTGGTGATTTAAAAATGATCAATAAATTAACAATAAACACTCTGCGGTTGACAGTACAATAAATTTATTATTTATGGAGTAATAAGATAGTTAAATAAATTATTCAAAAATGATATATAAATAATTTATACACGACCAAAAAGAATTATCCGAATGAACGTAATAATTATAAATATATTTTATTCGAAACAATAATGTTGTCGAAAATACTATTACGTTTAATAACAGCTCTTATCAGTTTGAATATTTCATGAACTCATTAATAACACTTATACGAGACTACATTTCACCGAAGGCTGGATGAGTAAAAATATACCGAGAGCGAAAAAAGTAGTGTACAAATTTGGTGAAATCGAAACAAACAAATTCTCGTAAACAAAAACGAACCGGTCATATTAAAAAATGCATTCATTTGTCTGCCATATAACATTTCAATTGTCAACTGTTTTCGACAATGGCGTCATCCTCAATTTTTCAAATGGTAATCTATTTCTGGTGTTGGTTTTGCTAAATTTCGTATTATTTAAAATGACTGCGTTACAAATTGCATTAGAACATTTTAGAGAAAATTCGAAATGACAATTATGAGAAATTTTATTATTAATAATGATTAACTGTAACATTAAAAATAAAATGCAAGATCAGACCAGCTGGTTCTCAAATTGCCAACCATTGACTTCTTGATAACAGGCCAAGTCCATTTTCAAATTCACTGAGTATATCGTGAATGAATTCTTCCATAACACAGGTCTTCAAAAAAAAAGTGTTCTGCTCCAGGAACTGGACCTATCAAATCCAAAGTATTTTTTGTGCTGAAACCAAATTTTTAATTCAGAAAATTTTCTACCGCGTTGATTCTCAGTAAATCCCGGATGTTATTGTCAAAATACGTTTTTATGCGAAATATCTTTTTTAAACATTAATCATTTCTCAACCAGACGTTATTTCCGAAGTATATATAGGCACTGAATACGACTCCGTCGTCAAAATTTGTGCTAGACCCTTCCATATCCTATAAAATGAGAAGTCAGGATGAAAAACAGCCCAAAAATGAAAGAATTTGTGTTTTTTCACGAGCGTATGACCAAGACATGTCATTTCCGAAGTCTTTTTACCCGCTGAATACGATCCTGTTGTCAAAATTTGTGCTAGATCATGAGATACAATTTTTTTTGGAAAGTTGAAATGGTTCTACTATAATTAATACCTATAGTGTTAAAATTATCCTGATTAATGTTATAAAGATTTAAGGGCTCGATTTCTGTAATATTTGTATATATCTTCTGAAAATATATTTATTGTTGCTGTGAGCTTGCTTTGCCAATCTACTTGCTATTGCAGGTTTTATTCAGTTAAATAATCGGTTTCAGCACAAAAAAATACTTCGGATTTGATAGGTTTAGTTCCTAGAGCAGATTATTTTTTGTAGACCTGTGGAATTTGTCTAATTTCGCACCGTATTTTGTTCTTTAAATTCTCTAAACTTTATGGTCTGAGGGTATAGACCTTTTGCCTTCGAATAAGACTGGACTATTTTCTTTGCCCCAAAGAAAGAGGCGGAAGATCTGGAGATCTCAGAGGCCACTCTTGTCTCCTACATAACTCTTTATACACGAATTTCGAATTAAAAAAGTTCAGTAGAGAATAAACCGATGTATAAGCTATTATAAAAATTATGCGAGATGCTATTAAAAAAATATTGGGAATGGCACTACGGGGGTGGCTTTACCGGAGGCAGCATTTTTAATGCTAGTTAACACTCCTCCTACGACAAATATACTTCTGTTGAAGTCGGAAAATGTTATCGATATAGAGGTAATACCTTGTACAAATCGTAGAAGAGCGCCAACTTGAAATTAGCGAAACAAGGCAGTTAGGATTTAAATTATTGAACCGTCCGTCGGTAAAACGAGTAAATTTTATAGCTAGTCAGCGTGCAGCGTTTATAGCCAAAAACAAATTTTATTGACGCATTGGTATTGCATTTTCGGAATGAAACATGTATTTCACATTTAATGGAACATTAAACAAGGTTATAATGTAATTTTATAACTTGACGAGCGGTGCTTCCAAATACGTTCTCGTTTGATATTTTACATTAATGGATTTTATGTTGTCGGCTCATGCAGACTGTAAATATTTGTAAAAGATTAGGTAGCTCGTTGTGGATGCATTAAATACGTTATGGACATCCTGTACGTACACACCAGAAGAACACAATAAGATACATCACATTACTCACTAAGTTCGTAGGATGATACATAATAGGTGGAGCCACTATTGACAATTCCATCTGAATTTGTGATAGTAGCTACCTCCAACCCAAATGTCCCAAAATTTCCATGACATTCTGAGCATTAGTTTATAAGTTACAGTGGTTTCAGTGACGCTACTTTTGTCATTTTCAAAATAATAGAAAAATCTGAATTTCATGTGTTGATAAAGCATTGATTTTTAATGGCGAAGTTATTTCTTCCGGGTTTTGTCGCGGTCGTCTAAATTGACTTGACGTTTCGCTGATCATGGTGTCAGCTTCTTCAGAAGGTTTCTAAAGACTGGTGTTGTCATCTTTTGCTCCTCGTTATATACCTGGCTCTGCTATGTTTGGCTGCACCCCCCGGGCCCGGGTTAACCCCTTATTTCCCCGCCCCCGGGGTTTGGGTTTCCCCCTCCCCCCCTTTTTCCCCCCCCCCCCCCCCCCCCCCCCTTTAAATTTTTTTTTTTTTTTTTTTTTCCCCCCCTTTTTCCTTTTTTTTTTTTGTTTTTTTTTTTTTTTTTTTTTCCCCCCCCCCCCCCCCCCCCCCCCCCCCCCCTTTTTCCCCCCCCCCCCCCTCCTTGTTTTTTTTTTTTTTTTTCCCCCCCCTTTTCTCCCCCCCCCCCCCCCCCCCCCTCCCCCCCCCCCCCCCCCCCCCCCCTCCCCCCCCCCCCCCCCCTTTTTTTCTCCTCCCCCCCCCTTTTTTTTTGGGGGCCCCCCCCCCCCCTTTTTTTTCTTTTCCCCCCCCCCCCCCCCCTCCCTTTTCTCTTTTTTTTTTTTTTTTTTTTTTTTTCTCCCCTTCCCCCTTTGGGGTGGTTTCTTTTTTTTGTTTTGGTGGGGTCCCTTCGGTCGCGGGGGGGGGTCCCCCCCGGGGGCCCTCCGGTTGTGTTCTGTTTCTCCCCCCCTCCCCCCCCCCCCCCCCCCCCCTTTTTTTTTTTCTTTTTTTTTTTTTTTCCCTTCCCCTCTCCCCCTTTTTTCTCTTTTTGTTTTTTTGGGTTCCTTTTTTCTCCCCTCTTTTTTTTTTTTTTTATTTTCCCCCCCCCCCCCCCCCCCTCCCCCTGGTTTCCCGGGGGGACACCCCCCCCCCCCCCCCCCCCCCCCCCCCCCCCCCCCCCCCCCCCCCCCCCCCCCCCCCCCCTCCCCCCCCCCCCCCCCTCCTTTTTTTTTTTCTATTGGGTCGGGGCGCACCAGGGCGAAGCAAAGGGAAGCATTAATAAATTTTTTTTTTTTTTTTTTTTTTTTTTTACTACTCCCCCCCCCCCCCCCCCCCCCCCCCCCCCCCCCCCACCCCCCCCCCCCCCCCCCCCCCCCCCCCCCCCCCCCCCCCCCCCGGCTGACACCCCCCACACAACACTGTTTCTTTATAATTGTTTTTTTTTTTTTTTTTTTTTTTTAAATACCCCCCCCCCCCCCCCCCCCCCCTCCCCCTCCCCGGCCGCTTTTTTTTTTTTTTTTTTTTTTTTTTTATATTTTTTCTTTTGTGTGTTGCTGGGTGTGCCCCCCGGGGGTTTGATTCACACGGGGTTTCCCCCCACCCCTCCCCCCCCCCCCCCCCCCCCCGGGGCCCCCCCCCCCCCCCCCCCCCCCCCCCCCCCCCCCCCCCCCCCCCCCCCCCCCCCGGTTTCTCCCACACCCCGTGCCAAACACCCCAAAACCCCCCCCCATTAATAATAAATTCCCCCCCTACTTCCCCCCTTTTCACAATTTTTTTTGTTGGGGGGTGTGGGTTCCTCCCTTTCTCTTCCCCCCCCCCCCCCCCCCCCCCCCCCCCCCTCCCCCCCCCCCCCCCCCCGCCCCCCCCCCCCCCCCCCCCCCCCCCCCCCCCCCCCCCCCCCGCGGCGCCCCCCCCCCCCCCCCCCCCCCCCCCCCCCCCCCCCCCCCCCCCCCCCCCCCCCCCCCCCCCCCCCCCCCCCCCCCCCCCCCCCCCCCCCCCCCCCCCCCCCCCCCCCCCCCCCCCCCCCCCTCCCCCCCCCCCCCCCCCCCCCCCCCCCCCCCCCCCCCCCACCCCCCCCCCCTCCCCCCCCCCCCCCCTCCCCCCCCTCCCCTCCCCCCCCCCCTCCCCCCCTTCCCCCTCCCCCCTCCTCCCCCCCCCCCCCCCCTCCCCCCCCTATCTTTTTTTTTTTTTTTTTTTTTTTTTTCTTTTTTTCTTTCTCTTCCTCTCTTTTTTTTTCTTTTTTTTTTTTTCTTTTTTTTTTTGTTTTTTTTTTTTTTTTTTTTTTTTTTTTTCTTCTTTTGGGGTTTTTTTTTTTTTTTTGCTTTTTTTTTTTTTTTTTTTTTTTTTTTTTTTTTTTTTTTTTTTTTTTTTTTTTTTTTTTTTTTTTTTTTTTTTTTTTTTTTAAGACAATGGATGAACATGGGTCCATCACTACACTCCAAAATCAAATCGGCAGTCAGCTGAGTGGATAGCAACCGGCGAAAGCCGTCCAAAGCCGACCAAAAACACAAAAGTCGGCTCGGAAAGTTATGGCGTCTCTATTTTGGGATACGCATGTTATAAAATTCATCCACTATTTTGAATAATAAAAAAAAAAAGATCAATAATGAATATTACACAGCAATGTTAATGCATTTGAAGGACGAAATCTAAAAAAAATGGCTCCAAATTAAGAAGAAAAAGGTGCTCTTTCACCAAAACCATTCACCGTGTCACAAGTCGATCACAACAATGACAAAATTACACGAATTACAGTTCTAACGTGCAATTCACAAACTTAAACATATTTCGATGGGTTGAACAAATTGCTCTATAAGAAATACAGAAATGTTAAAGAAGGAGACTATGTTAATGAATAAAGTCGAATTTTGCCTACAAGTTGTTATTTCATTATTAATCCTCCGACCTTATTGAGTGATGATGTGTATATATACTGATTTAATAAAAAACCACAACACCCAGTGTTAGTAATGCAATTTCCTTGAAATTTTCACGTAAGATGTACTTTAGTAAACTAACAATTAAATATGTGGGAGAAGAAAAGACCCCCAAATTAAATGAAAAATATATTTGAATTTTATTTTCAAGCTCTCTTTTTCTCCAACACAAATTAATTAGATTAAATAGATTTTTATATATAAAGAGACGTACACTACACCTTTCTAAAGTATTAACAGTGTTCCCTTTATTCTCTCTCAGTACATTACTACGTACCTACACAACATTCACAGTAACGTTCTAACTTTATAGTCAATCTAATGAAGCACAAAGTAGATTACGTAATAGCAAGGAGCAAATTTAGTAGAGCTGAGCACCTGAGACCATGCATTACCTCTGTAAATACGTTGTGTAAAAATTTAAAACGTTCCTTCGAGTTCCGATAGATGGCCAGGTGTCCATTATCGATTTGCAGTTGCTTTGAAAAGGACAGGTCGATTTTTGGATATGTGTACATACAAAAATTGGCCTCCCTTCGTTTCCGGAATAAGTTTCTACGTTTATAACAAAGGTTTGTTCTTCAAACTACCTGATCGTACACAGGTTCTCAACCTTATTTTTCTTCTCAGGCATTTGGTTTCAATCGATAAGTCAATATTTATTTAATTTATGTTAGATAAAAAACCATTCTCATTTACATGTTACAAAAGAAAAATACTTGAACTTTCGCTTAATATGACTAAAGAGTTCAAACCAGTTTTATGATTTTTCATGCCCTAAAATATTTGGACTAGGAAAAAGTCCCTTATTCTTTAAATGTTAGTTGTAAAACATTACATGATTACATTTTTGTCCCCCTTTAAGGTGGGAATTTGAAAAGGAGAAGGTATTTGAAGAGATGTCAAAATTAGAGCAAAGGTGACAGCATCCGTTTCTGAGTAACAGAGTTGGTAATTCTAAAAATCAGTGATACAAGAACCTTTTCACGAAGCTTTCTTAATATGTTATATATGAGCCAATTTCCATCTAAATTTTCATGTTTTTAATATTCCTTGAGTCGCTTCATATACTGGCTAAATTGTTGTGCCTTATCAAAAATGAAATTTGAACTGGGAATTACAAAGAGGTATCAGGAGATACTACAACTGAAGCAAACGTGGAAGCTTCCTTTGCATACCAGCAGAGGCGGTATTTTAAAAATTAGAGATACAAATAACGTTTATACGTGATGAGTTGTCATTTTCCATTTTGATCCTTCTTCTGTTTCCTTCATCCTATTTCTCACGTTTATCTGAAACTATTCCTACACACAATTTTGTGGCTAATGGTCCATTATAAAGTGTCATTCTATTTACTGCCTACCAAACGGTAGAAAATTAGGGTCACCCTTTGATCCATATCTCTCTGGGACCAGTTCAATCAGCGGTATGCTATTCTTCACACACGCTTGGGACTAGTTATCCCAAATTCATACCTGCTACTTCGAATATCTCCACCAATGATCCAACTCATAACCCCGACACAGATCGTAAAATATTAACGACCAAATTTCCAAATATAAGCCACGGAGTTTGCCTGTATATACAGTGTGTCCAGAGTTGGTGAAATATGTATTGGCTATCTTGGAAACTATAAAACATAGGAAAACGGTTAGATAGGCAAAGTTGTAGACAATTTTATGCGTAACATAACGTTGTTTTTGAAATATTTTGGAAAAATCGAAAATATGCATTTTCGAAAATCTGCTGTAACTTATTTATTCTTATTTTAAAATCCATGATATACACTGTCAAGGCAACTTTTTAAGGACATTTCAATTCTCTAATAGAATTCAGATTTTGACGTTTCGGCGTTCTAAAACTATCATCAAGATTCTTATGGTAGCCATATTGGGTGTTGTGTTATTTTTACTACTAATTTTTCCTCCCATTTTTACCAACTTTTTCTACCAATTTTTCCTGCTCTCTTTTTTAGTTGCATATTTATACAACAACAATGCCTTTTAAAATATATAAATTTTTAAAACTATATTTATTTTTAATGTTGAAAAAATAACAGTTTTAATCTTCTCCTGAAGAAGCCAACTTGGTTGGCGAAACGCGCGTCGAGAAAAGTGTAGTAGTTCGGTGTTTCGTGGAAAACGTAGTTTTTTGTTTCTACGCCGAAGGTTCCAGTACCCACTCCAGGTTGAAAAAATAAGTTATTTAACATTAAACAAACACAAAGAATCCATCCATATGCCAGTCAAAGTTATTTCTAAAATCCTCTAAGTGGCGCACAGTGGGACAAAACTTTTTTACCCTAATCAGTCTAGAGATCGTAGAAATATGGATTTCTAAGATCTAGTTTTAGTTCGTTATGAATTTCTCCATAAATTCCTCTAGCCAGATTGTTTATTTTCATTCCCAATATTTAATTATTTTAATCTAAAAACGTATTTTTATTGGAACATATGGGTTTTTCCAATGAAAATCAGTGTCAAGGTCTCAAATATAAAAATATTTTTGACTTTTTAATTTTAAAATTTTATTTTACAAACAGCCAAATGATTTATCAAGTGATGATATTATCCTATTTCTTTTTTATATCGTTGAGAGCTGCCAAATTAACTGTCGAATATATTAAAATAAACGTATTTATTAAGTTACCCAGAAAAAATGTATACTTTTACAGAAAACACATGTAACACACTAAAACTTTCTATTTACGTAATTCTATTTACTAAAATTTAAATATGACAGTTGTCAAAATAACTGTCACATTTAGGGAACACTGGGCAAGGAATGAATATCAAATATATTACGTTAGACGACAGCTATCAAAATATCTGTCAAAATCAAAAATAAGCATGTGTATCCTGCATTATTAAAAAAAGTTTTTACACAAAAAAAGGGTATAGAACTTGATTTAATATAAATTATTTCCGTAATTGATAGGTATCTATTTAATCTTAATACTATTGGCAGTTGTCAATTTTTCAGTAAAATCAATGAAAAAACAAAGTATTTTTAAAATTCAAATAGCTAAAATATTCATTTTCTATATATACAGAGGATATTTGTTAAGTAATTAATAATAAATATACTATGTTAGTTGACAGCTGTCAAAATTTTTGTCAAATGTCAAAGTAAGCATCTTAAATCATCATAATATATTCTATTTTTTTTAAAGAAGAAAGGTATTTTAAGCAAATGAAAATGATTTACAATTACCAAAGTAGTTAATAATAGTTTGTAATCATATACTGTTGACAACTGTCAACTTCAATCAAATAAATGAAAAATGTATTTATAGGTATTTTCAAATTTAAATTTCTGTAGATGCCCAATATATTTGACACTTGACAAGAAAGTAATTGTCAATTAGATTATGAAAGAAATCGGACAATATCATTTGACAAATCATTTGGCTATTTGTAAAATTATGTTTTAAAATTAAGAAGTCAAAAATGTTTATACATTTGAGACGACACTGACTTTCATTGGAAAAACCCATATTTTACAACAAAAAATTCGTTTTTAGGTTAAGACAATAAAATATTGGGAATGAAAATAAAAAATCCAGGTAGAGGATTTTATGGAGAAATTCATAAGAAACATTAAGAGAAAAAACATCTTAAAACCTGTATTTTTACGATCTCTAGAATGATTTGGGTAAAACAGTACAATTTTCTCTTGTAGTTTGCAAGACAGCCAGACATCCATCATCAATTACTGGACTGGACACACTGTATAGTTGGATTCAGAACTTTCCAGTCACCCCTGCTTTTTAGCGACCAAGAAATAAACCAGTCCAGCGCATTGCTTAATCACAGCGCGGGGCCAACATCCCGCCCCGAAAGAGCTAATAAGCAAACAACATTATATCGCAATCTCTTACGGCAGTCGTTTCGCGGCCAACTGTGATTCCGCGCATTGTTCCCGGAGCGCTATCCGGAGCGGCATCGCGGCTGCTCCGGGCAGGGCGGCAAACTGATTAGGATGGAGCAAATTGGGGCCGTTTCGTCGGCGAATTAGGGTTAGATCTATTACGATAAAAGTAAACGTTTTTTGTTTACGTGTGTTTACGTGCGCAGTTAGGAGGGCAGAAGGGATTCGGGTAAACGATGATAAGTCTTTAAGGAGTGGCCCTTGCGGATTTTTAGGAGGGGAGCTCGGCAATAAAAGGTCTTCCAGTTCGAAGTTTGCAGAGGGTGTTACGAATCTTACCAACCTCTGAAATTGTATCGTCGTTTTCCTGTTTTAATTTGGAATTACTACTCTTTCTACTCTTTCTTTTATGATATTTTGCTAATGTATGGTCTTTTGGTTAAACTTTGGTCTGTGTCTTTGATCACAGTCTTTAAAACTTATTTCGTAATAAGTTGTAAAGACTGTGATCAAAAGTATATTGGACAAACAAAAAGATCTATTTTGACTAGATTTAATGAACACGTGGATCATTAGAAATATGGCAGAACGGCAAAATCTTGTGTTGTCCAACACGCTTTTGACAACAACCATAGGATAGAAATAAATAATTTAAAATTAATTAGGAATTTAACAAACCGTAGACAATTGGATGCTTTTGAAAGTTTAGAAATCATTATGTGTAACAGTAGTATGAATAAGGACAATGGTCCTGTAGGGTCTATTGTTGTTTAATAGGTGGGGTCTAATTTTAGTTTAATTATGTACGTGGTAGATAGATACCTACCTATTTATGTATATTTCTGTAAAACCCTAATTCTCACGTTTCGGCATGTACCGTTTTTAGATGTATGTAAATACGTGGTACAGCCTATTTGGTTTCTGTTAAAAACACCCGCATAATAGTTTGGTTTTCCCAAACTGACCTGCGATTGGGTTTTGCCCTAATTTAGTTTACAACTGTTTATTGGAGACTGGTTTCGGGGAACCTACCTAGGTCTGTGTCTGATTGTTGGTTTAGGGGACTTTACTTTCCGTTTGGACAGTCACTCTCCGGCAGTCCCTCTTTAGAGTTCATCTTTACCGTTCACCGGCTCCACACCGGAGTCTATCTCCGCGTTTTACCGGACTTCCCCGGTCTCTCATATCTTGTAAATATGTAAATAAATGACTGTACACATAACCGATTAAAGTGCTTTACTTACTACACCAACCATCGCCATAAAGTGATGACCCCGACGTGATACCACCCATCGCCATAGTGCGATATCCACCAGTCTACTGTTTGCTCTGATAAACAAAGACAGATGTTACAGTGAACCGTGGCAACAAATTAAGTATAAATAGTGTGTAGGTTAGAATTTAGTTTTAATCTTCTCCTGAAGATGCCAACTTGGTTGGCGAAACGCGCGTCGAGAAAAGTATAGTAGTTCGGTGTTTCGTGGAAAACGTCCAGTTTTTTGTTTCTATGCCGAAGGTTCCAGTACCCACTCTAGTGTCATTAAGAGACAAATTGGTAACCCAAAACCAAGGAAAGAGGACCAACAAGCAACTTAAGAAGACGTTGTTTTGTGGTATCCCTTAGTGCAGCTCTTTTCCCCAGGAAAGAGCTACTTTGGTTCTTAATCGACCACTTTTTTCCTCAGTATATTTACAAATTTATTTATTTTTATCCCATATTTGTATCAGCATTTTTGAAGAAAAAACCTAGAATAAGTACAAATTAAACAATGTATATCCGACGATTCCTATTTTTCTAGTTCATTAACTGTAATATTTCATTTCGTTTTTTGAACGCCACTATTTTCTGTATCATTTATTTATCTCACTGATATTCACTAAAGACGACTTTTATATTCTGTCTATACTATTTCTCTATGTTTTAAAATGTTAAGTTTATTTATTTTCTTATTCATTTAAAGGGGTGTTATTTTATTAATTGTAGATTTAAAATAATATTTTTTCCCAATTTTTCAGTGAATTTATTCAGTTGTTTCCTTCCATTATCTTTTGTCTCTATGAAATTTAAGAAATCCTATGGTCTATTCTTCTACCTAATATGTTACTAACTAATTAATCTTTAATTCGGTTGTACTGAATTAAAATTAAAAAGTGTTGAGGAGTTCCATCTTAGTATTTTCTAATACCACAAAATGAAGATAGAAGATTGAAAAATATATAGCCAACAGTAATGAGTAGAGCCCGGTGGTAGTGTTGTCCTTTTTTCCCCCAACCACTACATTGGCAATGTTCTGTCCTTTAACATGTTTTGTCCAGACTAAGCTATACAGCGTGCAATTCCGAACCATTTTTTTATGTCCTCACACAGTGGTGCTATGTATAATCGTCTAACAGTTGTTTCTGCAAACAAACTAACTAATTTTCCACGTTCCGTGGCACATATAAGAGTATCCCAGTCGCGTTAAAACCGGTCCTGGAATCTATTATTAACCTACAGGCTCTAGTAATGAGACATTCTCATATTGTTTAGCAGATTTTTTTATTGGGGTTTTTCTTGAATAAACGAGACTAAGCAAATATGTAAGAAAAAATTAAATTTTTCCAGTATAACATTTTCCATTTATAAGAGAAGTATCAGAAAAAAGAACTGCACAATAAATCCACGGGTTGGTAAAAGTATATTGCATTACGCAGCAATAAATGTAGTAACCAGTAAAAAGGAGCTCTATTCAATCGGCCGTATTTCAAGTTAGCGAATGAACTGTGTCCGCGCCATTTGCACTAATATATCTGTAATCGATGAAGGATGAAGAAGTTATCTGCCCCCCAGTTAATTACATTCTTCGAGCTTTGTCACAGAGAACCAGGCACGCTGTCTCCGTTGTTACAATATTTTATATCTCGTACCAGTTTTCTTTCCGAGTTTATCATTTTCCTCCGTAATATAAGGCTTTTCAATACATTCTATTTTTAGAACACGACGAGATAAAACTGTGTAATAGCAATATTTCCGTTAACTTACTCCTTTAAGATATTTTGTAGATCTATTTTTTGACTCTAAATAAATTTACACGAAAACTATTCACTTACAGGACTCATAAAAACCTTATAACTTTTATGACTTGTATGACTTTCATGACCTATAGGGTGGGCCATCAGATGGTTTCTTTTTAAAATTGCTATTAAAACTACATCGTTGAATATTTTCAAATGATTGTTGCTTTATTCAAGAAAGTATGCCTTCCCATTATTTATGAAAAACAATTTCAGTTAAATGGCCGCTGAGGCTAGCTTGGTAGTAGTTCATTTTTTTCACCCAATTTTGCAGTACATTTTCGATTATTTGTGGTGCTATTGCACGAATAACTCGATTGATGTTTTTCTTCAGTGCGTCAATTGTTTGTGGATCGTTGGAGTAACAACGGTCCTTAACATGTCCCCATAAAAAGTGGTCCAACGGTATTAAATCTCAGCTGCGTGATGGCCAATTAATGTCTCCAAAACGGCTGATAACACAAAAGATCGATTGTTTCACGGCTTGTGTGACACGTTGCTGCATCCTGCTGGAACCAAAACTCGTCCAAGTCCAAATCGTCTAATCGCGGCCAAAAAAAAAAATCAATTAACATGTCTCTGTAATGCATTCCATTTACTGTAACGCTGTTACAATCTACAATTTGAAAGAAGTACGGACCAATGATGACCACTCCCAACTCCACACCAAACAGCCACTCTTGCAGGATGCATTGGCTTCTCTATGACTACGTGTGGATTTTCGGAACCCCAAATCCTACAATTCTGTTTATTAACATGTCCTCCAAGATGAAAAAGAGCTTCGTTCGAAAAAATGATTTTTCGATTGAAGTCGGTGTCATTTTCAAACTCATTTAAAGTCCACACTGAGAAGCGATAACGATGTGGATGGTCATTTTCCTTTACCTCTTGAGTAAGTTGCAACTTGTAAGCAAATAATAATCCGAGGTCTTGCAATATTCTTCTCAGAGAAGTGCGACTGACATTAAGTTGTTGTGCTCTGTGACGAGTTGAGGTTCTTGGGTTTACACGCACACTTTGGGCAACAGCAGCAATTCTTTCAGCTGTGCGCCCCGGACGAACTTTTCACGAACTTTCCTTAAGAACTTTCTTACACCAGGCGCTGACGGAGCTTCCTTTCGACCAAAAATTGTTCTCAATTTTCTCACTGTTTCTGCAACGCAGCATTCAATTTGGAAATAATTTTTCATTATTTCCCAACGTTGTTCGAGCGTAAAACGATCCATTTCTTACAGCGGAGGTTAGACACCACATATAAATGTCAAATATCAAGCGTGTCAGTGTCGGCAATGTAGAAATAACACTCAGTTTAAAAAGAAACCAATAGATGGCCCACCCTTTATATGATTTTTATAAACTATGTCATATAGATCCTAAATAATGTGTTGGAAATGGGCTTTGTGGTAAAAATTAGAGTTAGAGGCTTATTATTGTGATAACTAAATTACTCTACCTCAAAAACCTATTAAACGACACGTCACATGAATATCTTTCTTAACTCAATAAAATACAACCCCCTTACACACACCCCTACCATGGGACACACAAATAACACCATCAGTCAAATCAGAATAAACGTGTGATTTAGTTTGGTTATATATATATGTACGTTTTCACAAATTTTTAATAATACCCTTCCATTTTCTATTAGTTATCGTTTATTTTAGCACCGTACCCAATGGTGAGGGAGGTAGAAAATTGGTAAATTTTTTTTTAGAGTTCTGTTCACTCTGACCTACTTTGCACACTTGACCTACCTTATACCCTTGACCTAGTTTAAATACTTACCCCCATCAACCTCTTGAACCCCCAAGCCTACTAAGCTAAAAAAATAGTTGCATATATTTGTAGACCTTATTATGTACATGTGTCTCAAATTTGAAGAGTATGTCTTGCTCCGTTTGCGACTTACCAATAGTCAAAGAAAAAGAGTATTAACTCTATTTAACCCATAACCCCTTAACCGATTAAACTCAAAATTCAATCAGTTCCAGGCCGCATCATGGTACATAAGTATTCCAAATTTCCAGTTGATATCATAACGCGATCTCGAGTTATCGTGTACACAAAAAAAGTTAACAGACAGACATATATACCGACAGACATACTTTTTTTCGCTTAAATTTAAAATCTCTACATTTCAGAATATTTTAGGTCCATTTATCAGATAAAAATAAAAAAAAATCCAGAATACTACACTTCCACTACGTGGATTTGGAAGTAATATAACTAATACACTACACACTTACATTATTATAGACTTATAGTATATTATACAAACCACTTATTTATTAACTCTAACTACTTAACTCTAACAGATTTTAACTGGATAATAAGCTTAAAAAACAACGCTGTCTACAAAATAAACCAATACTTTTTAATGGATTTATTTTAGTCAATTGAATTAAAAAGTACCCAGTATATCTGCATCTACCTATTTCAAATACTCGTATATTTTATCACATGTATGTATCTTTTCACAAGAGTACATTATATCCGCTTCACTTTCCCTCTGGGTTTGCTCTTAGAGCAACGTATATTTTAACTTGATGTTGTATAATAAACGTTCAACCATTAAAAGATACATTTGCCTTTATTGTAAATAAATAATGATCTAAGTACCTTACCCGTAAAACCCATTATCATAATTTTCTCTAAGAGTTATACGTTTAAGAGTCATAAAGACCTCTTTGCTAAATTTGATACTGAATATTTTAAGATCTTAGCTAGGCATAAAATATATTGACATAAAACGTGATAAAGTCACAGTTGAATTGAGTGTATTACTAAATCGGAAGCTATTGAAAAAATAGGCCACGGAAGGAATAAAAGACAAACGATTAAAATTAATCTCAAAAATGTATTTTGAGATTGAAGCTAATAACCATATGTATATCGTCAAGGAGGAAACATTATATTAATTTTTAGTACAATAATTCAAATTTATATATCTTATAACAAATTGTAAGAAAAAATATTGCAAATTTAATAATTTGCAAAGAAGATATCAACGACTCCGGTAAGTTAACAGGGTCAGCAAAAACAAAAAAAATTGGTATATAATTATGTACGATGTGTAAATTAAATAGGTAATGATACTGCTTTTTTATTTTTTTTATTCGAATAGAATTACAATTCGGTATTGTCTCCTCCAAAATAACTTCGTCGGAAAGCCACACAGCGCTGGATATGGTTCTTCCATTCCTCATAGCAGTGCTGGAACTCATATACTGGAATAGCCTTCAGCTGGTCGGTTACAGCCGTTTGAATGTTTTCTATGGTCCCAAGATGAATTCCCTTGAAGTGATTTTTCAATCTCGGAAAGAGAAAAAAGTCAGACTCAAGTCAGGCGAATAAGGAGGCTGAGGAGCCACAGGAATGTTTTTACTGGCTAAAAACTCTTTTACTGAAATGGCTTTGTGACAAGGCGCATTGTCGTGATGCAAGATCCAGTTGTTCTAGATGTTTCACACGCATGACCCTTCTTCGAAGTTTTTCAAGAACCTCTCTGTTAAGGTGTTGATTTACTGTTTGGCCTGGAGGCACAAACTCTTTGTGGATAATTCCCTGGCTATCAAAAAACAAATCAGCATGCATTTGGTCTTCGACTTGCTCATTCTTACTTTTTTAGGTCTTGAAGGGCTTGAAGTGTGCTATTCCATGCTGTAGCGCTTGGTTTCCGGGTCGTACTCAAACACCCAAGTCTCATCACCAGTAATGACACGTTCCATAAAATGGGGATTTTTTTCAATCGATTCCAAAAAGTCAAGACACCTTTCTGTCTTGATGTCCTTTTGTTCATGTGAAAGGTTTTTTTGTAACCATTTTTGGGCAGATTTTTCTCATCCCCAATTCGTTAGTAAAAATCTGATGAACAGTACTGATGATCATTATTGTTGTAACCGATGTTGTCAAGATCCCGATTCTAATGACATTTTCATTAATTCTTGAACACGAAGGCCGTGGTTCATCTTCAATCGACTCTCTTCCTTCTGAGAATGCCTTAGACCACCGAAAAACCTGGGATCTTGAAAAAACACTATCTCCGTCGGCGTGTTCAAGTTTTGCAAAGGTATCCGTTGCGCTGTGTCCAAGACTGAAGCAAAACCTGATAGCGCACCGTTGCTCAAAATTAATGTCACTCATTTTTAAAACGCACTAGAAAAAAAACCGGTTTACGAAAACGGTCACAAAGAACAAACAAATGACTCTAACCAGTTCAAACTTGCACTGAAGGAGCATTAGATGTTAGTCTACCGCCCTTCCAAGTCCCATCTTCGCAGTGTTGCTAGATCGGGCGCTACGTTTCCAGTCCTTACTTAATTTACACACCTCGTATAATGTTGTACTATTATAATTTTTTTTGTGGATACAGTTAACATCTTTTAACATCAATTAGTCTAAGATCAATTATCAGATTTATATCAGTCATTAGTTTTCACGGGTCCAGACAGTTCAAACAGTGAACTATATTACAATACATTCGCTTGATCCCATTGTTTCGTAATTCTAGTTCCACGACATAAAACGCAACAGAATAAGTGCGCTCGCCATTGTAACAGCAGAAAGTCTTCGAAGCGAAAAGCTGCGATTTAAGGATAAAGTTGATTCCAGTTCGGAAGACGTAGCATATTCATTTATGTGTGCCGAAGTCTTATATTTCATTTCCATGTTACTTCGTAAGCCTTTGCGAAAATAGCGATGTGAAGTGTTTCAAATTTCAATTTGCCTTGCAACTCCCTTTGATAGCCAAGTGCCTTATAAACCTTTCCATGTTCGGGACACAGTAAAATGGATATTTTGATTTGCCTTACGACTTTAAGAGCTTCAGTTTTTATCGAGCTAAGTGCGACTGTTTGATAAAGATTTGTTTAATAAATAATTTTCTAGATGATAGAGCAGAAGTGATTTTGTATCAAATAAGGCTTTGTACTTGACAAATGAGATTAAATGTATACAATGTTTTAGGTGTAGCCATTGTTTTAACTGGTAAAATATGTTTTAGATAGTGAAAATAGTTTACTAATGTAAGTGGAAATTAAGGGAGTTAAGGGAATTAAGGTTAACTGTTCACAGATAAGAAACAGATTATCATTGCTAACGCGTGATATTGAAGTAACAACAATGTTCAGTGTAGTTTTGACTCTTTCACTGTAACTACATAGTATGTAGGTAAATTAGAAATTACTAATTACTTGGTAAGGCTTTCATTCATAAAGTGGAAGACAGAAATATACTTTCACCTACCTAGTTCTTCTTATAGGACATCATTTTTTTAACATTCTATTGCTATTTGGTATCTGTTATCTTAATTTTGATTTCATCTGATGGTTTTTAACAAAGACTAGAGATACTGTGACAATCGTCAGGTTGATGGTACATTCTTCGTCCTCATTAACATAACATTTTCTATATGGTCACCCTTAAAGCAATAACCTTTTCCCAATGATACTGCCATTACTCAAAGATTGAAATTGATATCTTCTTCAGAATCGCCTCTAAATTCTTAAGAACTTTCAGTTCTCATTTGAACATCCATCCTTTAAGGCCTATATTGTTTACAATAGGTAAACGTTACATAGAGCTACAACAGGGTTATACATTCTTCCACCATCCTCTTCCTCTTGAACATTGTTTCCAGTACTCACAACCCCCCAACCCCTTAATTGATTTCTGATCAAATGATAGCGAACGCGGAATACGGCGAACACAAACCCTTGACATATTTAAATGTTTGTTCAGGATTATAATATTCTTTGGAGTATACAGAGTGAATTTATAGTGCGTTTTTGGGCTATGGAATCATAAAAAATGCCGAAATTAAACATATAAGGTTGTTTGCACCGTTTTTTGCCACATTTATTAAAATATGGAACAACCTATGTATTTTTTTCTACGACCATTTTATAATTTTCAAATTATGTCTTCTGCATGTTTCATAATAAGGTTATAATACAAATTTTCATTATGATACAGATTTCACAGTCAATCAAAATCCATGTTTTTTTAATCAAGTAGCCTTTTGCGAAAATGCGAAAATTGGTGATTTGACTCTGACAGTTGTTGTTTACGAAAGTTCGCTTCTTTTTATAGCAACTTTTAAGAATATTTAAATCAAAAACCATATCCGATTACAACATAAGTGATAGTGAGGAATTATCTTCCACTCCTTCAGATATTCGAGAAAATGCGACAAATGTAATCGAGAATATATTACCAGAGAAAAAAAAACATGAAAAATTATATGGACAGTTTATGGACTGGAGAAACACAAATAACGTTACCTCGTTTTCA
This sequence comes from Aromia moschata, assembly GCA_029963805.1. Taxonomy (NCBI): domain Eukaryota; kingdom Metazoa; phylum Arthropoda; class Insecta; order Coleoptera; family Cerambycidae; genus Aromia; species Aromia moschata. Next base: position 6,593,054 of record JAPWTK010000001.1, read on the forward strand.
GAGAATGTTTTAATTGCTTATTTTCAAGAACTTGCTGAAAAAATTAAATCATCAACATTATGGACACATTATTCTATTATAAAAACGTTATTAAACATTAACATAGCATTGACATATATAAATATAAGAAGTTACATACTTTTGTAAAGAGTAAATCGGAAGGATATATAGGAAAGAATTCCAAAACGTTTTCTCCAGAAGATATCAAAACTTTTATAGACGAAGCACCAGATAATCAGTTCCTTTAATATTATGTTAATATGTTCCATTTTTGTTTAAATTAATAATTTTTTAAGTGTGTTTTTTATTTATAAATGGTCGTATAAAAAATAGCATATGCAACTCTCATGTAATACAATCATGATCGTTGCATAATATACTATTACAAATTTAGGAAGAGCGTATAATTTTGAGTCGAAAACATGTACCAGATATGTATTCACCCATATATGAATATACCGCATTTACGAGACCTAATGAGGTTGAATCCGGATCTATGGTATGTGATGGTGAACTATAACGAGCGGAATTATTTTTTCCTGTATACGTCTAGTTCGATTTAAGCACACTAGAGGGCGTTTCCTATACCGGTACAGGTAAATTAACAATGAATTTTATTTTCGCAACCCTTGAACACTTCCTTCCGCTGCACCTCCTCCCTTAAGACAAATGACTACGCGCCGATATCACACGGCAACGTTGACAAATCGTGGTCGGCCGGCGAAATAAAACACTGTCTTCGGTAGCGCCACGGCCGTTTTACTTTCCCGCTGATATACGGCAGTCATTTGCGGATTGAAGTGCATCGCCTGCTCGGATGCGATAAAACTGCGCGAAGGCGAAATAAAACGAGGAAGCGATGATATATTTCGACAAACATGTCCCTTCTACGCGTCATAAGTCCCTTATACTGAACAGAGCATTTGTATATTTCAACTACACGCCGGGCTCGGATATTTCCGAGAGCTTTCACTTTTGATTTTTCTCTGGAAGGGACGGTGAAAAAGGGCTACCTGGCTATGCCTCCTGACGATAAGGGCCGTCGTAAAGGGTAGATTAGGGCCGGGGTGAAAGTTCATGGGTAACGCGCAGCATACATTTTTAATAACTAATTGATATATGATGAAACTAATGGGCAGTGGAGAGAGCATACGCATTATTAGAAATAGAGTCGATATGCGTGTTCTCCGTTTTAGGATTCTATTTAAGAAAATGGTTATTATTTTCTTTAATTTGGGGTAAGTACAAGCCTCTGTGCACTTAAACCAATGCTTATAGTGTTACTTCTTTTGGTTCTATTGTTGTAGTCCCAAAGTTCGAATATTTAATAGGTAACCACTGTTGGACATTCGCATATATGTGGAAGGGGGTTTCTTTTTCTTCTTCTCCAGACCTTCTACAATCGGGATCATTTTTCACCCCGATTGTGGTGAGATGTCGCATGAGTGGACAGTCCACCTCTGCCCCACAGTCCATCTCTGCTGGTTTCTACCCAATATTACTAGATTTTTGTCTTATTCCAGGAGAGTTCGTCAATGAACATCCGCAATTTCCTCAAACCGGGAACTTTCGCCCAGTGAGAGATATGGTTTTGTCTTAATAGGTCCTTTATGGTCCTCCTGGCTGTACGGTAGGCCAAACCACAGGTGGGTTCCTGCCCTATCAGAGGAACCTCAACAACTTTCTTTGCGAGAAAATCCGCTCTTTCTGAGCGTACTGACCGTGATACTGTTGTGTTCCACTAATTATATTAGCGAATCCATACAGTCTTTGACTTGGCTGTCAGTGATAATATGGATCCTCTTATTTGTATAAGACCTCCTGATCATTTCTTGTGCACAAGCGGATAATGCAGTTCATACCTGCTGTGGATAACGCAGCAGGTATACGAGAGCGGTCGGCCCTAGTGAAAGTTTTATCTATTGTATCTTACTTTGAAATACCCAAGGCCGTAAGGCTCACAAAGAACTACAACAGATGAATAACAGCATGTACGAGGAGATTGAAGGCCTTTTGTACGCCCCTGGAATCGCTTACTGAGTCGTAAGTACTATTTTTCGGTATTCAAAACTTTAAACGAATTTACTCAAAACAACATTTTCAAAATTGGCAACCACGATGACTCAAAAACTACTCGGCCGATTTGGCTGAAACTTTCAAGGTTTCTTCTTTATATTCTTAGCTTGTCTGTAAACCTAAATGTTTTGGAATTTTATGTTGCAAAATTAAATTATTTAATAATGCATACAATTTTTTTTTTTTTTTTTTTTTTTCCAAAATTATATGTATTTTTAAAAAATTTTATTTCCTGGACTGTTACAGATGAAAATTACGACGTCCAGAGTGGTTGCCGTTTTTTTTTGTAGGTCTACTTTGCGCCAGCGTGCAGCTGCCATTTTTTTTTGAAAAATAAAAAAAATTTTTTTGAATTCTTCATTCTTATCTTAACAAATATACAAACTTTTGTAGATTAAATAAAACCTTCTTTTTATTAAATTTGTTTTTTTAATGCGTAATTTTAGCCCGTCTAATTGTATTTACCCCCTTAAGGCGGCCAAAAATTAGTCTCCAACTATAGGTGGTACTACTTCATGGAGGACAGAGTGTACGATTCTGTCTAAACTATTTTATATTTTCTGTATTTGTTGATCACATATTTTCATACTTTAACATTACCAAATCAATAAAATACCAGTTTTTAATTTTTTTTTTTTAAAAAAAAGAAACCCCCCAGAAAATCTTGAAAACTACTTGCACATATTTTTTTCTAAATCATCAAGTAAATACAAACTGTTTTTATTCCTATGTCTTCTTCGAAACCTCAAGATCTACTACAGTTACGGAAATTTTGGGTTTTATTTCTTAATAGCATTTCGTTTAAGATATTTTGTAATTGTTGTTATATTTAGAAAAATTAAAATTTTGCAAAAGCTGTAAAAATAAAACAAATTATATCCGTATGGTAACTATAAAAACAAAAATATTTCACAAATATTTCGCACCTCATTTCTAAGATTTTCAGGGGGTGTGGCAGATTTTTGAAAAATAAAATTTTGCAAGTTGTTACATCAGCCTTCCATTTGGGTCTAGTAACACCCCTCTTAAATCTGGTGTAGGTTCCATGTTTCCTTACGAAAATACGAAAGTTTAAAATTCCACCAGCCACCACTGCGAATTACAAGTATTTAAAGTATGAGGACGTCGTTTTGTCGAAACATCGTCTCTTCTAAAGACATAATTTTCTCTAAAGTTCGACCTATGCTGAAATAAAGTATATTTTCACGTTACTATTTGTCTCGGTTGGTGACACTGGCGTCCGCCCACTTGCCTATAAAAAAAGAAGAACGATTCCGACCACTCGAAAGTCCGAGGACCATCGACGCTTATCTCGTCCGATTGCGCCCTCGTAAATAATGCACTCGTCGAGTTTTCCTCCTCATTTGGGAGTGACAAAGCACCTGTTATCTCGACGATCTTAGTTCTATTAACCTCATGTCGCGCTGAACCTTAACCATTGTCTGCGAACGGTGGGCGCTCTACTAGAACAATGCGAACGCGACGAGGACGACGCTTTAGGATCGAGCAGCGGCGGCCGTTAGAGGGGTTGTAGGGCGACGCGTCTACCCCAGTGGCGGCAGGTGCTAAAGTTTTATTTTTGAACTTCATTAGTAATAAAAATAGTTTATAAGTTGAACTAGTTTCTTCCGGGTTCTGCCGCGATCGTCTTAACTTTTTGAAGTTTCGCTGATCATGCTATCAGCTTCTTCAGAAGTTCTCCAAAGACTGTTGTCTCCTCTCTTTCTCCTCGTTAAATACATTGGTTATGGTACGCTTCACTGCTCCTGCGCCGTGCTCGATTGACCATGACTTCCACCAGTTCCTAGTAAAGACAGTCTTCATGTATTGCTAAGGCGGCATCTATCTTTTCTATTGAAGTTAAAATATTATTCTTCATGACTTCTAGCAACTCTCTAATTATTTTTGGATAGTATCTCGTATTGTGGTCCAGCACTCCCACGTTCTCATAATCGATGGTTCTCATTGGTGTGAACATGTTCCGCTACTGCCGGTCTGTATCTCCAAGTCTGATGTGTCGTTGATGTTCCTTGATCCAGCACTGAATGCTCCATCTTGTTTGTCCAGTGTAACTTTTGCCACAAGTACATTTCAACTGGTGAACTCCTCTAGTGAGAAGTTTGGTGACTGGATCCTTGTTAGAGGGAAGCACTTGTATTTTCGTCCTTGTTCGATACTGTACGCCAATGTTTTTCATTGATAAAGTTGTTCTTAGTCTATCTGTTACTGCTGCAACGTAAGGTAGGCAAGAATATGTCGTTGACTGAGATACTTCTCCTGTCGTCTGGTTGCGTGACATGCCTTGTCTATATCTCTTCCCCTGTATTCATTTTTTGCCAGAGCTTCCTTGGTGTTATTCAGTTCTTCTGTCTGCTTTCGTCATATATAATTTCAGCCCTGTGTACTAACGTTTGGATTAATGATCTTCTTGGATGTGACGCTGTATTTACGTAACAAACCGCGTGAGCTTTCTTTCTGTACACTCTATGGGCCAGTTTGTTTTTGTTTATTCATTTCAATAATTCATCCAGGAATAGTAAAGCTTCGCCTTACTCAGTGTTCATTGTAAACTTGATATCTGAGTATAGGGCATTCAAGTGATCATAGTCCATATGTAATAACATACCACATATACTCATACATATTTGTATACACAGATACTCATATAACATCCTCTGCGTCTATTCTGTTGTATCTCTATTTTTTGTTTTGTTGAAGTACAAGCACTGACCTGTGGTTAGTGTGACTCTGAGTGTTGCTCCCTTTTCATACTATAGTAGATATTCCTGAAGATTGATGAACCTGGAAAACTCTTTGCAAATGCTACAAATTCTGCTGCATAAATTATGGCGGCCTTGGAACATGATCCCCATGTAAACATAGACAACATAGTTGAATTAATGTCAAATAAGGCATCTTGACTGATTATATTAACGCAGGATCCAAATACTTGGATCTGAAAATAAGATACTTACTCGTACTTAATGAAGATAAGATTGGCTTATATCTGTAAGTAATAATTTTTATTGTAACATATGATTCTCCATTGGTGCAATCCTCAAAGACTTGTGCCAGACATGGTTCCTGACTAAAACGAACAGAGCACAGGAGCGGAAGCAACCAATACAAGGTGTGAAATCAGCTTAAACCTGAGGAATTCAGCAAACGTAATTCAAGCAGAACTAATTGCAATATCCGCTTGTTTACAGGAAATGATCGAGAGGTCTTTATAGAAATAAGAAAATCCAAATCATGACAAAGTAAATCAGGGCTGCAACATCTCGATCTTATGGATTTTGACGGCTGTAATAATAGAAAAAACAAAATAGATAACAGATGCTCTAATGGAAACTGTCCTTAAATTCTTTAAGTAAACGAAATGGAAAGAAGAGCCTGTGGGGGACAATAAGCGTTGGATTCAGTGCACTGGGCTTGTCCTTCACCTCATAAGTAATAATATAAATAATAAACTTAGATTTATTTCAAAAAGTTAAAACTTTGATCCAATTCAAGATTTTATTCTATCGTTGTTACCACATGTTTCTTACCGTTGTTTACATACTTGTTGTACGCTAAGTTGATTACAGGGGAGCGTCAGTTTAAATAATTCCTACATCTCTTACCGTTCCAAAGTCATTAACTATAATTTCGTAGTCGTGGCTAAAGGTTGCAAAATTAGGATTCTCGACGAGTCGCTACTGGGTTCGAGCAGACGGTCTCCTGAAAGAATTGCACGTCGGCATCCTCGACGCGGTAAGTGGAATCTTTACGGCGTCGCCGAAGCGTCCCCCCGCCTCCAGCGGCGGTTCTGTTAAAGAGCGCCGCCGTCGTCTGCCACCTCCGGAGTCTCCAAATGAAGACGAAAGGGGCTCGCGAGCGCGCTGGCGCCCCCCGGCGGACGACACGTTAAATTCATTACGACGCATTAAAGTTACAAACGATTATACGAGACTTTGTTTATTCGCCTTTATTTCACTCGGAATGGGACAGTTAGCGACGGTGCAACGAAGCGTTCGTTTTAATAAATCTATTAGCAACTGCATGCGAACTGGATGGGTCCACGGCTTCCAGCTGCGCCTGTGTGGTTGTTTTCTTGGGTGATGAGAGGTGGTGCCATCTTTTGGATACAAGACAGCTTCATAAGTTAACTGTAATAACATTTACAACTATCTCATTCCAGCACCAACCTACTTTAGAAGGCAACCGAGGTGCACTTTTCAGGATGAGCTACATTTTCATTTGCCCACATGTTTCCAATGGGACAATGGTACAATTAGTTATGGTGGAACGACGTGTCAGTTTTAATAAATCGGTTAGCAACTTCATGCGAACTGGATGGGTCCACGGCTTCCAGCCGCGCCTGTGTGGTTGTTCTTGAGTGATGAGAGGTGGTGCCAACTTTTGTATACAAGACAGCTTCATAAGTTAACTGTAATAACATTCATTACTCTTTCGAAATAAAATATTGAAATACTAAACTGTCCCAATTTGAAGATACTAACTAATCTTGAACAACACAAAATGGGTAGAGTGTCAATTAGCAACTGCATGCGAGGCCTACTCCAGCGCACTTGTGCGTCCTAGGGAGAGCGAAAGAGAAAATATTTATCAATTCACGAGCAAGAAAAAATCTAAACCAGTGAGCTAAAGGGGAGTCTAAGAGATGCAGAAATTAGACATGGTCCACAGCCAGGGCGTGTGGCTTGTCCGCTCCCTCGTGTAGAAGGTGGTCGTCTTCACGCACTTCATGAATTAGAACAACGAGCAACTTTCGAAACTGAGCAACTGCCTGGAAAAGGAGCTTTGGAACAGGCAAATCGAATTGGAAGAAGAGACACCATTTCGTCTCGCACAAGGGTTTACCAGGGGCTTATCAACTGGAACACCGAAGGGACTCACTTGGTCGTCCACACATGTGGGACTGAAGTTAGTATAATATTTTTAGGTTGCCTCTTTTAAACTAAACAAAAAAATTATTAATTCAAACTATTCAATATTTTTTTTTATTTTTTTAATATTATTTTATATAGGAACTAGGTGTTCAATTTTGATTAAAAGTATAAAAAATACATTTTAATTTTGGCATTTACATACATATGTAATTATTGTTATGTATTTAATTGTAAATGTTTGCTTTTTTAAGTTAAATTTTATTTTTGAGAAACATAATGAGATTTTTGAGAAACGTAAACAATTCTCTTTTCACTTTCATGGCCAACTATGGTTTCCTTTTAAAAAAAAATGTAAGTTTGGACCATACTTACAAAACTCTAATGACAGCAGAAAACTAGTTACGTTATTGAATTCTAAATGGATAATTCTAACGATATCAAAATTATTCGAATTGCGGCCTCTATACAGATGATTAAAAGTTGCTGATTTTTTAAAAATCATCCATAATGGAAAGAGTATCAAAAATCTAGGAATGGGTACTGGAACCTTCGGCGTAGAAACAAAAAAGGAGGTCTTGCTAATATACACTTTTCTCGACGCGCGTTTCGCCAACCAAGTTGGCATCTTCAGGAGAATTTGATCATCATCTCCTGAAGATGGCTGGCGAAACGCGCGTCGAGAAAAGTGTAGTAGTTCGGTGTTTCGTGGAAGACGTCCAGTTTTTTTTTTATTTTTTTGTTTTAGTTTAGTTGGCGCTATGAATTTCTCTTAAAAAAAAGTAACCTAGGTTCACGAAAACGTCATCTTCCTGTCTCCTGTAATAACCGAGACACCTTAGAATACTACTGAAAACACTGTACAGCCTGTCCCAAATTCCTGAGTGACCATTGGGGTCTCGGAAACTATAGGAGATACGAAAATAGTGACAAAGTTGTGCTAAACCAAATTGGTTAAGTTGGGCATTTCGTGTCAATTAAGTTGGTAATTTAACTTCTATGTTATGTTATAAGGATTATGTTAAATAGTCGGTGTCAATTTTGATTAAAAGTATAAAAAAGTTAACGGTTTTATTAATTCACGGCTATCTGTTTAAATTTGTTCATGTTGTTAATTTTATTTTAGACTGCTATAACTTTGTTATTTATGAAAATATATATATATTAAATAAAAATAGTGCGGTATTAGACGACTGTCTATGTTCAAATCAAAGGAATTTTTTATATTAAATAATGTATTTTTGAAACGCATAAAAAATGCTGTTTTCAAAACGTATCATAGCCAACTACGGTTTTCATCTAAAAAATGTAGGGTTGGTCCATAATTCAAAAACCGTTAATCACCGCAAAAAAATAGTTACACTACTGAACTTGCCGTAAAAAAGTCTATGGGACACCATTGTAATAGTATCACAATTATTAAAATTCTGATCTCTACAGGGGTGGCTAGAAACGGATACTTTTTCAAAACTCCGCTCATAACTCAAAAACTAGAAATTTTTTTAAAAAAACCTGGTTGGCTTTATGAATTTCCCTCAAAATACCTTGCCTTAGAAAAACGTCGAAAATAGGAAACCCTATACAGCATGTCCCAAATTCGAGCGTGACCATTGGGATCTCAGAAACTGTAAGAGATATAAAAAATTGGATAGTGGCAAAGTTCGACAATTTAGTGCTTAACCAAATGCTGTTTAAGAATTGTGTGAATTCCTAATACTACCGAAGATATTCTAAAAAAAAAAAATGAAAACTAGTTTTTATTTTTTCCTGCCTTTATTTAAGGAAATTTTTTGAAATCAATTGCACTTCTTCGTTGTCACTTTTTCTTTTCTACAAAATGGCATTATAAATTTTGAATCCGACATTTCGACTTTTCGAGTCCATCATCAACTTTTTTTTTTAAATAGAGACCTGGTTGTTTTATTTTAGATTTCAAAAGTGCTCCTCATTTTAAAAACCGATATGTTTGACACTTGTAATGACCGAGATACCTTAGAAAAACGTCAAAAATGGGACACCCTGTACAGTTGTATGCAGCTGTCGAACTATGCAGGCACTCACGCAGTCAACACGTTCGCAAACAAGATGAAAACACTACCTGCCCCAATATTATATCACTCTAATCCCGTCTAAATTAATTTCCGCGTCTCACCACAACAGTCGCCGAACTTGTTTACCGAAACTGCAGCACAATGGACGCGATAATTAAGAGACTCTGACACGCCATCAATCCGGAGACGCCGCGCAATTGGAAATTCTCATTTATTAATCAAGAGAATGCGCCCAGGTGTTCCGGTGTACATTAATTAAGGACTGACGACGACTTATTCGGCGAATCTGAATGCAAAACAGCAAGTCGGCTCTGCTCTAAGGAACGAATAAATCCCGGCTTGATAAATTTTAAAATGTGCAAATTACTCCATAACCAAATTGTCGGGTGGGATGGCGAGGACCTTCTTTTATCGACATCCTGTTTCTTGGAAATCGTGCTGAGGGCCAAGAAAGAATTGTTTGTCGTTGGACTTTTTCCATATGACCATTGATTTAAATTGTTGTGCCTTTGAAATGTCGTAAGATATGATAATTTCGGAATGCACCAGTTGAAAAAGTTGTGGAATATTTGTTATTACATTAAAATGTACATAAATCTCTAAAATATCGTTGTTTTTCTTTCCTTCTAAATAAAAAAAGTTGTGTTATTAAATGTTATTATTGGTTTGAAATTATGTGTTATATCGTTGCAGAATTGGCCTTAATTAAAAAAAGACTACGTTATTTCATGACATTTTTTAACCACTAGATTATTAATTTACAATTATTACAATTGCTACAATTTCATTATAGTTCTTCGTTGTGAACTATTTTTTAATTGTGTATCTACGAAGTACAACAAATCGATTCTATGGACACGGTTTTTAATATAACAGTGGCCACTTTTAAGGTGTATACTGTTGGGATATTTTGAACTAATACACAGAGTTGTTTAAAATACAAAAAAGTTGCACATTTATATTCAATTGAATTGAGATATGAAACGGAAGCAACGACATCGATAGGGAGAGAAGAGGTACATTGTTATACGAGTCGCATTGATACGCATTTAATTCGCGGCAGGAATCATATTGTTCAACCTTTACATCAAAGATGGCACTATATGGGATATGCTCATAAAAATTTGGAACGGAAAACGAGGGATTTTATTTCAAGAAGTAATTTTTAATGCATATTACATGTGTTTTTTACAAGTTAGCAATAGAGTGTTCTTATGGCAGCCAAATGTAGTATTATTTAAACATTGTTTGCCGCCAAGTGGATAGAGAAGGTTAAATATGTACGATTTTGTAACGAGTGTATTACGCTTGGATCATATGAGGGTACGTTGATGCAGTGTTTGTAATACCTAAAAATCAATTACGTATACCAAATGTCTATGTATTTATAAACAAGATACAGTGAGTTTACAAGGATTTACTGTTCAGGTTAATGAAAATGGACGTACTTATCCAAAGAGCAATGACAATAAAGCTTAACGATGTTATAAAAAATGACAAATCTTGAGTTTCAACTGCTGATAATGGTTTAAGACCCTCCCACTCCAACTCACCAAACGAAAAGTGACAAAAGGACCCCATTTAAAATTGTTTAAAACAACTAGGAACAAGGGTACGATTAGTGATCGCTAAGAAGAATATAAAAAAGAATTAAGCAAGTAACCAAGAAGTGAAATTCCATATCGAAATGTTCCAAGTCCATCAAAGTGAGTGAATGGAAATGAGCATCTGATTCAATTAACGATGTGGTGTGAAGACTACCATTGTAGTGTGATGATGAATAAATGTAGCGATTTTGTTGCCAGTATATAACAAGATCAGCCGTACAAATTGTTACACAAATTGTCATATTTTTCATTGTCAATGTTCGCAAAAATTGGCAGAAGACTTGTTTTCCTAACGTTCAGAACAGTTTAGTGCTCGGGAAAGTATTCAAACTCCCAAACATTGCTGCTGGAAAACTTCGCAAAAATCTATGTCCAAGAGGTTTCCTAATTTATAATCAGTAAATACTGTACTCTCTTTGTTGACGTTATTTGTGTATCGGTTCAGAAAATGCTAATCGGTGAAATTGCCAAATCGTCTTGAAAATTCTGAAACTTGTTTTTATGTGTCCTTTAAATGAGTATCAAATGAAAGTATAATACTGTACCAAAAGGAAGATGGTGAATTTTTTTGGACAAAATATAATCAAGACAAAAATTGTACAGGCCCGCCTCTTTCCATTTTGATAATCTTTGGTACTGATTGTTCTTTTTGGAAAAATTGTAAAAAAATTGCCTTAGAAGGGAGACATGCGATTTTTTCCCGAATTTTCGGTCTTTCCTGCAATTTTTGGTTTTGGCCAATTTTAGGACCATTGAAATAAAAAAATGGACAATTTTGGGACAGCCATTTTGGCGCAGACTTTATTGAGTGTGAGCCAAGAACACGTGAATTTTTTCCAGATGTCTGGAAACGATTGTGAAATTTTATGACCATTTTTTGAAACCCTCTAGGTAACGGGAAAATGACCAAACTGGGCCAAATTTTTTGTTAATAGATTCGTTTAGGACTCTTCAAGCGAGGTGTGTAATTTTTTTCAGAATTTTTGGAGCCATTTTCGAATTTTTGAAAAAATGGCCAAATTGAAAATGGCCAAAACGTGACCAGAAATTCTGAAAAAAAATCAGACGTGCTCCTTTGATGAATCTGAATACTTTTTGTTCTCTAAACTTTTGACCTAAAGTTCTCCAGTTTTGAGTAAAAAAATTATGAAAGTTTCCCCTGACAATGTGTCCTTTTGGCCGAGATATTGGACACCCCATGTTGGAATTAATTTTTTCTAAGTACATAACTTTTCAGTACAACTCTCGAATGCACTTTTCCCGTAATTTTCTGTCGAAAGAAACATTTTTTCCAATCAAAAATCATGTTACAAAAAAAAATTGACCTGAAAAATCGTGTTCCTTTCAATTTAAATGGCCAGAAACAGGGATAAGGTTCAATTATTATGAATTTTTTGGTGCCATTCGAAAGAGCACCCCCAAAAAATACACGGAAAGGCATTTCCCGATTTTTTTCCATCGTTTATTGTATTTGGCACGTTGCTAAAGAGATGATACACAAAAACTGTAGTTTTGACATTAATTGGTTAATGACTTTCCTGCAGTAATATGACCACCAGCTCTTTATGAGTTTCATACAAATCACCATCGCCGCATTCAGATTGAAACCTTCTGCGCGTTATTCATGCAAGACGCAATCCCGACGCAGTTTCTTAATCGAATTACGGCAGTAATGACTTACGCGAACATAACGCAATCTCCTTTAATAGTTTGATATGGCCCGATCCAATCTCTCGCCGGAGACGCAATAAGGCGGGCCTTTAAATCCGATTGGAAACCTCAGCAGATTATTGGGATTCGCCTCAGCGTCCTTTGGGCAGAAGCCAGATCGACGGCGACGTCGCTAAATCCGTCCCGCGGGGGCAGCCGGGGGGTTTCTAAGAACTTTCGGCGGGCACGGCGTGCTGACTTCATGTTATGATCAGCGCTGCCACAATGGGCCCCGTCCCTCAGCCCGAGGGGCTCCGGCGATGGCCCGATCGCGTCCTATTCACTGATGTGAATTCTATTTCTGAGCCGAAAAAAAAAATGGGAAAAAGATAAAATTTCTAATTTACGTTGTAGAAATATGGATACCAAGAGATTTTTTTATAAAGCGATCGACGAAACATGGTTACATGCGGAGGGTTAAGCTGAGGGTAGACTGACCCAACTAGGCGAGGGGCCTCAGTTGTATATTGAACATTTCTGAAAGGCAAAGAACATTTTCTGGGACCGTCGTTAATATGTGCGATTAATATACGAGTGAGGACGTAAAAGTAGAAAAAAATCGGGTGTTCTATCTAAAACAAGGTCGATGACGTAACGTAGTAATAAGTGTCGTCATTGCTACTTCTAATTGTAGCAAAAGATGGAAAATTGAAAACAAGGATTGACGTGTCCAAGGACTTGTTTTAAATATTTTTGGTTTGGATTACATCGAATCTATGCAAATCTCTACATCCTCACTGTATAATTTTTCAAAAGAACGAGGTGTGGCTATTAAATAACCGAACTGCTGTCATAACACTTTTTATTCGTTACCAAAATCCTGAACAGTCGGTAATAAGCTATTCGTAAGTATTTGTATATATTTGTCAGCGTTGACGGTACCCTCTATGACCTCATACTGTCCCAAACCTTTACCGGACATACATCCCTAAATCATGACACCCTTCGGGAATTTTACGGTTCGTTTAAGGCAGTCCTTATGAAAGGCTTCACTTTTTGTTCCTATTACTCTTTTTCTATGATCGCCTACGCAGACATCAAATTTGGACTCATCACCGAAAATTACTTTTGACCAGTCTTTATGGCCCAAAATTTGGACTCGTCACCGAAAATTACTTTTGACCAGTCTTATATCGTCCACCATAACTTCGATTTGGCCCAATGCAGTCGATGTTTTTGGTGCCTCAGTTAATAAAGGCTTTTTCTTTAGCCTACGATAATTTACGAAAAATTAAAAAATTGAAAAAATAAAATAGTAATACTTTATAAAAACTGAGCCCAGACTGATGAATGGATTTTCTACAACATTCGCGGGGTAGCCTTTCTCCTGTTTCAGAGTTCCATTGCGCTGTTATATCCCTTAAGGTGTTCCATCGACTTTTTTGCAAATTTTCTCCAACAACCTTTGGTTCCTTTCAGTAATAAGTCTGGGTCTTCCAAGACTTTTACCTTTTAATGCTTTAATATGTCCCCAACAGTAGACTTTGCAAAGCACAATTCTTCCGCAATTTCGCGGATTTTTTTGCCACTGCAGTATTTTTTTTACAATGAGCTGCCGCAATTTTTGATCAGTCGCACATGTTTGTAACTTATGGGCGGTTGGCACGCAAATTTAAGCCGAAGTTACGGATAGATATCTATTTTTATACGGGCGTGTTCTTGGAAATCTCGGCGATAAAATTCAAGCAAACACCAGAAAGTGACTCTGTCGCTTACTATGGCATCTTCACTCATTTTTAAAGACCTTTATCCGAAACTGAACTTTAAAGATATTCCAAATGTTCCAAAAACAAAAAAAAAAAACAATAAAATCACAAGACAATATTTTGTATTGTGATTTCTAAATTGTTGTGATTTTATTGACTTTAGCATGATTGAAACAGAATCACTTTGAAGACGTTCCCAACGTAGAGGGTGTTTACGGACTTCATGAAAATTACGTGGAGGTGGAACGTGGTAAACTGCACTTAAAAAAGTGGTAAAGTGTCACCAGTTAAAAGAAAATTTAGAAAGTTTTAAATTTATAAAACCCTGATTTAATGTTAGAACCCTAAGTCCTGACCTACCCCACTGCAAATCTGCGTGTACCATTGAAGCTAGTGGTTGCTGAATAGGATCGACGATGAATGACTACCTAGGAGTGACAACAGTGCAATAAGTGTAGCTTGCATTGTTAATGTCTTTTTGCGCGTGACATGTGCATACATCCTGTAAATTTTTGGTGTGTAGAAAATTACCATGCCTGAGACCAATCAAAACGATGAAAGTTCAATCTTGATTATAAGCATTCGACTGCTAACAAAAAAGATCATTTGTGGAACCGGGAAATGCTTTTGTTTCCTATTTTGTTATACGAGCTCAACATGCTCAGAAATACGTGCTACGTGAAATACGTGAAAAATCATTACATAAATTCAAATAATAATAAATTCAAAAATCAATACATAAATTGGTAGAGGAGGGGGAAATGAGAGTTCTCAACCACCCCCACCCCAATTTTTATTCCTCACCAAATTTCTCCCCACTCCAGGCTCCATCCAACCTGAGGCTCAAGGTCGTCCACATTCTTGGAGTGGGAGAGGATGCTACAGAATCCTCATTGTTACACTACTTACAGGACAATATTATGAGAAATGTCCCGCGGTGAAATTAGCTGAATTTTTGATATTTTGGTGTCCACTCATGACCAACCGATCAAAACTCCCCATGGGGTCAAAGTGTTAAAATGTGTAATTTTTCTGGTAAAATTGGAAAATGTTGTGTATATTTTTGTACATCTTTCTGACTATTGTTGTTCGCCAAATAAACATACAATAATTCACAGTTTTATGAACCACCAATCGGTCAGACATAATGACAGATTGAATAGTCTGGTATATAGATTGATTATATAGAGACATGGCCATGGTCCACGGCCGATTTTTATTTAAAAATAACGAATATTTCCAAAAAGTACCAGAAATCACCTGTGACTGACATATCTAATTGTGAAATTAATGGTTACCACTAAATATATTTTTATTTATTTTTTAGGGCAGATTTCTCGATTTTCCGAACATTTAGTTGCCAGCATTTTTAGCAGATTTTTATATTTTTGGCCATAAATTCATAACAAATCCAAGCTAATAATCATTTTTACCATGATACTATCTTGTAAATGATTGTAATTTTATATATTTTAGATTTTTAAAGCGTGGTTGTAAATTTTTGCATGGCAGTGAATAATTTTTTTGAAAAAATACGTTTGGCCGAACATATAGTTGTTAGGGCTCGTATAATTAACTGCCGGGCGCCAATTGCCAAGTAAAAATATACCCTCAATAACAAAGTTAGTTTGGCGTCGAACCGACACATTGTACACAGAACATCAAAGTTGATCGGTTCCAAACACCGATATGTTTCGATACGTTTGTCAAAAGAGTAGGTAAATAAAGCATGCACAATACCAGACGCTTCTGGCTGTCGAGACCAAAACAAACTCCGCGTCCGCCGGAAGTATTTATTTCGGCCAAACGTTTATCGCAAAGCCGTAGTTTATGAAAATTACGTTTAAAGCAAAATAACATTTCCATTGCAAATTACACGGGTTACTAGTCGCGCGGTCGACTATGTTAGGTGCCCTCGAGGGATCGTGCCTTGTAATTGTTGTCTTTCGCAACAATAGCAAACCGGGTATAGAATGTTATCCCGAACGCCGAATGGGAAGGAGTTCGATATCCCGGTTAACTGTCAATAGGCGGGACTATGGACGTACGTACACTGTATAACCCCAACCAACCAACTG
Organism: Aromia moschata; assembly: GCA_029963805.1. Lineage (NCBI taxonomy): Eukaryota > Metazoa > Arthropoda > Insecta > Coleoptera > Cerambycidae > Aromia > Aromia moschata. The sequence continues at coordinate 6,609,171 of JAPWTK010000001.1, forward strand.
TTTGTTTATTTGCGCTGGCTGAAGGCGAAAACAACTGTGAGCAAAACCACCTTGGGCAAATGAAAAGATCAGTTATCGCTAGATTTAAAGAACATATGTATTACTTGAGGAACGAACTTGACCTGAGGAATAATCGATAATTCAGTTTAAAATAAAATTACATTATAAAAAGAATAATTTTTGAATTAACTAACGCTCTTGCTTCGTCTATTAATTATTTGTGAATTAATTAGTTATTACTATGGAAAGTGTGCTACAACGCAGGGTCGGACTCGTAATCCGTCATGTCATTGGCGGACGGAGATACGAGGTGTGTAAATTAAGTAATGAGAATGATTTTTTGGTTTGATGACCTTGGGCAAATGAAAAGATCAGTTATCGCTAGATTTAAAGAACATATGTATTACTTGAAGAACGAACTTGAACTGATGAATAATCGATAATTCAGTTTAAAATAAAATTACATTATAAAAAGAATAATTTTTGAATTAACTAATGCTCTTGCTTCGTCTATTAATTATTTGTGTATTAATTATTTGAGGTGATTTTTCAATCTCGAGAAAAAAAGGCACAAGTTGGACGAATAAGGAGACTGAGGAGCCACAGGTGTTTTTACTGGCTAAAAACTCGTTTTTTTCTGAAATGGCTGTGTGACAAGGCGCATTGTCGTGATCCAGATATTCTTGACAGTTGGTCTCACACGCATGACCCGTTTTCAAAGTTCTCCAAGAGCCTTTCTGTAAAAGTGTTGATTTACTGTTTGACCTTGAGGCACAATCTCAATGTGGATACTTTCCTGGCTATCAAAAAAGCAAATCAGCATGCATTTGATCCTTGACTTGCTCATTCTTGCTTTTTTGGGTCTTGGATAGCTTGAAACCAACATTTTCATTGGTTCTTGAATATGAAGGCCTTCCGCTGTCTTCATCGCTTGAGCGTACGTTGCCACAAAAAGTTCTGCATTCCTTGTCGTTAAATGTGAGCGATTCGGCCTGTACAAATACATATGATTGTAGAAGGAAAACGATCTACTGAAACTAAAAGTGCAAATTCAAAATAGTTCACATGGACAGAGGATGACACACCACGCACATTATTTTCACGAATTTCGTACAGTGTTTATATCACTAAACAGTTGTTTGTTGTCACTAACATCAGTACATTCAAACTTTCTACATCTACAGAGAACAATGCACGTGTTACTACTATTTCTATAGTTTTAGCCGTTGTTTGGAAAACCGGTTTACTATTTTAGTTATCAATATCGGTGGCGAAATATATGAAATACCTAAAATTCTTATCAGAACATTAACGACCTTATTACCGCAAAAATATGTTGTTTCGTCCACTGTCAACTACTGGTCCCTCCTTTAGAAATGATTTCGAATACATTGCGCAAATAATGATGATAATATCGATCTTATATATTCGTTTATATTTTCGTGAAATGAAAACTCCCGCGAATCAAACAGGACGATAATATACACAAACAAGCATAAGAGCAACATATGGTAATTCGTCTGAACCCCAAACTTCGATAATTGGAGTGCAGCAACGCTCGATCGGGTTGCGTGTTGGATGGGTAACCATATCTGCTCTGTGAAAATTTGTCGGACAGTGGCATCTAGCGGGTGGTACCAGAGGTGGCAATCTGAGCCATCTGCTTGAACCTCTGTCAGTGGGTTCGAGTCCCGCCTAATAGACTTGGCAACTCTATTAGGACATGGGTGTTACTATGTGAGTGTCGGGGGTTAAGTGGAAGAGCGCCGAGGGTCACCTCGTGAGGGCGAACTTCGCCCCCGTAAAAATCAAAGGCACAAAAAAAGAAAACCCCAGAAATATGTCCTACGTATGATATGACAAGATAAACAGCTTGTCTGCAACGTGAGCTTTTATATTAACACCCTGTATTTTTAAAGAGGAATAGTCTCGCGTAGTCAGTGACGTTGCCTATCTGACATGTAAAACGCAATAAGCGAGCCATCCAGACCGTACATGTGTAGCAAATGAGATGGAGAGAGAAACGGAAATGAAATGTTGTCTTTTCCATTGTCTTGTAAGCGACGACTCCTTTAAAAACAACTGCTAGCGTCCAATTATCATGAGTATGCCAGTAAAATTATCTCATTTCCATAATGCAAACAACTTCTGGATGACGAGAGCAGTGCCGCATCGCGGAATTTCCGCTATCCACAGGGCCTTCTAAAAACAGGCACCGGATTTATTTTAATAACGTTACTGTTAGACTGCACATCTGACAGGCTACACGACGATCATCCGCTCGTGTAATAGGGAACAAACAGGTAACCGCTGTTTCCATCTCTTTTTTTTTTCTATCAGTACTGTGATGGTATCTACTTTGGATTTTAATGAGAAGACATTTCGAGGTGCAAATAAGAGATAATTACTGAGGTCAGGAATATTTGCCACAACGCACATTATCTACTGTGTGCGTTTACTATCGCTTGTGTCATTCAGAAACACTGACTGTCTTCATTGCTTGAGCGTACGTTGCCACAACCAGCAGTCTTTCTGCATTTCTTCTCGTTAAACGTGAGCTATTTTTATTTATTTATGTAGAGGAAAAATGATCGTCCCACATCTACTGACGTTAAAGGTGCAAAGTCAGAATAGTTCACATGGAGACGATACACCAAGCACATTATTTTCCCGAATTTCGCACAGTTGTTTGTATCACTAACAGTTGTTTGTTGTCATTAACATCAATACATCTACCGAGGTATACGTGTTACTACTATTTCTATACCTTTAGCCGTTGTTAGTAAAACCAGTTTTACGTAGCTATCAATATCGGGGTGAAATATCTGAAACACCTAAAATTAGTAGCAGAACATTAACTACCCTATTACCGCAAGAATATGTTAGTTCATCCACTGTCAGCCACAGAAATTTATTGCGTATGTCTTTTTTGATACTTCCTATGGCACGTTGATATTTCTTCTGTAAATATGTTTGGCTACTACGGAATGGAAAATCGGATACATATTTGACAAAACAACGTCTAAAGTGAATATTGTCTACCACGTTCCACGAAAGGCTACATGCGCAAAACATTATGCACAAATCAAACCAAAATTCCTTTTTTTTCTAACAGTACCAGTAATATTTTGTCGTCTTTGTCACTCACACAAATGTCTTTCACACTCACGGCGTCTACGAAATACATATCGACGATTTTAAGGAATATATAAAATATGTGATCCATCTATTGTAAAATCTTCGTAATTTTCGTGCCATTATTGCAAAAATTCGCACAAAATCAGATAATATGTAATGTAAAATACATTACACGAACTCTAAAATAAATACGTACATGGTGTAACATACGCATGAACGCTTACAATTAGTTAGACCTCATGACACACAATTATTTTAAACTCGGCGTTCTACCGGCGCTTGCATCGAATTAACGTAAAACACTACGGAATCGTCGCTACCTTACATCCGCACCAATGCGCGTTACTAGGTACGGTCAGTGGCGTATGTATGCACGGGCAGGAAATACACGCGTACATAATTTACAAGGCGCTTAAAAATACATTTTATTCTTTGATAATTATGAGAGTAGTATAGTGCCAACCCTGCGTCGTAGCACACTTTCTGGACCCTACTAATGACTTACAGATCTGTACCCACTTTTTGTGCATCAAAATAAGTAAATATGACGAGGTTCAGCTTATATATGTCTTGTGTTTTTTGTTGAGAGTTTAGCATTTTCAATTTTTTACATCTGATTCCAGTTGTATGAAGGATGATACTCTGAACCAACTTTGCAGTTTATTCGTTGCTCCTTTTTATGAATATTAATCCACAATGTTTTCCATTTATTTTACGAAACGAGAAAATCTTCACAATTTTATTTGTCAGACCTTATAGAGAGCTGGAACCGGTTCTGGTCGTTCTGTTGCTAAGCGAATTAGAAGCAGCCCGAGGTAAACAAATCTAATCCAATCTGCCGCGTGTCGAGGAGAACAAACGTTTTGACCTTCAGCGGGCAAGAGAAACACCTGAAGTTCAATTTACACTGAAAAGAGAGGCAGAGAGAAGTGTGTCGTCCTTTGTGCGAAAGAAGAAGCGACATTTGGTATCAATCAAAGGGTCGGTTTAAAAGGTGAAACCGGTAAAGTATGATACGAACGACAGAGAGCGACGATGTTTTTGTATCGGTAGAGGATGTGCCCTTAATGTTGTGGTGTTTCATGGCGATGCGCTCTTCAAATTGTGTCAGGATCGCGACTATAGGTGAAAGGAAGGAGAGAAAAAGTTAAGCGTCTCACGAAACACGATGATGACTATGTTAGAAAGAAATTCGAGGTAATTTTACTTGTAGCAATACAGTGTGGTACGAGAGTGAGTTCACCGATTTAAAATAACACAACCAGAGTAGAGAAATCAAGTGAATTTTATTAAAACTTAATAAAACCATTATCATATGCATTTCCTATTTTTTTTTCTTGATCTGGACCTATCATATGAATTGCTTTAGAATGGTCATTGGTTGTTGTTAGTTATTGCATATATTATTTGAAACAGCAATCGAAAAGTTTCCGGACTGAATCAGGTACCAAAAACAAACCCAAAAATTCAGAGTATACTCTCCCGGTTCATTATAACAATATATGCAGAAAAGTGGTATTGTAACCTCTGATATCTGGAGAACTGTGCATTTTTGAACTTGGTGCCCATGAGAACTTTTGACCTTTAGTTAAAAGTAACAACATACCAGGTGTGTAAAGAACGTAGCGATCGATCTAGCAATACTGCGGAGAGGACTTGGAACGGCGGTAAGTTAACATGTAATGCACCTTCAGTACAAGTTTGCACTTGTTGGAGTCATTTGTTTGTTCTTTGCGACTGTTTTCGTAAACCGATTTTTTTCTAGTGCGTTTTAAAAACGAGTGACATTAATTTTGAGCAACGGTGTGCTATCAGGTTTTGCTACATACTTGGACACAGTGCAACGGATACTTTTGCAAAAACTTCAACATGTCTCCGAAGGAAGTGTTTTTTCAAGAGCCCAGGTTTTCGGTGGTTTAAGACATTCTCAGAAGGAAGACAGTCGATTGAAGGTGACCGACGCAGCGGAAGGCCTTCAACTTCAAAAACCGATGAAAATATCGATAGAATACGGGATGTTGAGCGTTCAGATCGTACGTTGACGACAATAATGATCGGGAAAGAGTTTGATTCATACCACTGTTTATCAGACTTTGACTAACGAATTGGGGATGAGAAAAATCTGCGCAAAAATGGTTCCCAAAAAACTTTCGCAGGAACAAAAGGACCAGGATCAGAAAAGGATCAGGAGAAAAAAAGTGTATTTTAACTTTCTGGAATCGATTGAAAATAATCCCCATTTTATGGAACGTGTCAGTGATTTATTTATTGTTTAAATAGTAGTTTCGTGTTAAGATAGACAAATTGCAATTAAAACCATTTTTGTACTAACAAAATAAAGTTTAATAAACAGCTGAAAAACGAAGGGTGATTTTTCTGGAAATTGGAAAATAATCCACACAGTACCTATTTTTTGATTAAGAATATCAATTATCCTCAAAACCAGCGATACCTGCGAATATTATTAGCACAGTATGCATTGCAATGGCAGACTTTATACTGCTTTGAAGTGTTTTAAATGTTTTCAGATCAGTTAGTTACGAGAGTGAATCAAAAACTTCGAAAATATAAAATTTTTTGGATATCAAAATGGTTTGCTCAAAATCGACATATAGGGGTAAAATGTTATAAAGTAGGTACATAGGAACATAATCTCTTAATGTCATTTTTCGAAATATTAACAATTTAGGTCTACAACTAACAATCTAAAGACGCTTTTGGAAAATCACAAATTTCACAGTTGCCAGATGTTAGCTCATAACTTTGAATTTGTGCATTTAAAGTTATTTTGGAAGCAGAAGTGATTGTCACCAAAAGTTTTTATTAAACTCTAATATTAAAAAAAAAAATCCCACATGGCTCCAACTTTATGGCGGACACTGTATAATAAAGACACACGCATCGTGCAACATTAGAAGAGAAATTTTCCTACATATAGTCGTCGAATTGGAAACGATATTTGGCTTTCCCCTTGCACTTGGAACCGTCTTCATTCATCATTCAAGGTAGGCACGCTGATACACTCCGCTGAATGCATCAACGGTTTATTAAATTCCTCTTTATTTTATTGCGCCCGAGAGTGACGTCCGAATTTAATTACGATTTAAATTTCAAACTCGTTTATTATAAATGTATGAGGGTTGTATCGTTTAATGGAAATTAAAACGGCTCTCCAAATATTTAGAATAAAGGACTTTAATTTGATGCACGAAGTACAACAGGGTGCTTTAAATGCCGACTTTTTATCCTCATTTAATTTCATAAGCGGACGAAAGCGGATTTACGTGCTGAAAGCGAGGGCTTCTTGGTCTACCGTTGCGTTCTCGTCGCCGCTCATAGAACCGAAGGCTTAAAAAGTGACGGGAGTGAAGACAATATAATACAGGTATTACGAGTATGTGTGATATGACCATCAGAACGTTTTAACAAGCAGTCAATTTAAATATCATAAACTAATTATTGTTAAACTAATTATTGAAAAATTGATTTGTAACCGAATAGTAAAATGCCAACATGGATTTTATCTTGGAAGATCTACTGAGACAGCAGTATATGATTTTATCGAATATATACAAAAATTAGAAGTAAACTCACGAATCTACGCACCTGAGGCCATGGAACATTCTATGTCTTTGGACCCAGACATAGAATTCTATGGGACCCATTCAATGTCTTTGGATCTGGTCAAAATTTGCCAACTTGAGGCCGGAGCTCACGCCCAGAGACTAAGTCCAAAATAAGGAGAATTGTATGAGGGCTGGAATGAGGGAACGAATGAGGAAGTATATGAGAGTTAAATGAAGGCGGAGATGAAGGTTTAAATGAGGGATAGCTCTCATCCAGGTCCAGGCCGGATGACGTGACGCATGACGCAATATTTTCCAGGGGCAATCCCATAATAAAGACATAGAATGTCAAAAAAATATACAGTGGGTATATTTTTTGATTTGACGAAATTGATACGTTGATACGAGGGTGGTTTGATAAGTCCGTGATATTTAAAGGAAAACATTTTTTTTGGCATAAAATCATTTTATTTTTCTACATAATCTCCTTTTAGCTCGATACATTTAGTCCAAGGTGTTTTTAATATTTTTATTCCTTCTAAATGATATGATTCTTCAAGACCCTCAAAATAAGCGTTTGTTTCAGCGATGACCTCTTCATTCGACCCGAATCTCCTATAACCCAGCCATTAACAACAGGAAATAGTCGGAGGAGGCTAAATCTGGAGTGAATGAGGTAGCAGTTCGTAGCCCAATTTTTTCCATGATGATTTCACATGTATGCACCCGTGCATTGTCCTGATGAAGCAAAGAACAAACAAATGACTCTAACAAGTTCAAACTTGTACTGAAAGTGAATCACATGTTAACCTTCCAAGTCCCATCTTAGCAGTGTTGCTGCATCAGGCGCACCAGTCTCTGCCAATCTATTTAATTATGCGAACAAACACAGACAGGTAAATGTTTCCTTGGGATCTGTTAAAGTAATGTAGAATGGTTACACAGTGAAGGAATGCTTTCGGAGTGTATCGTCTTTTTCAGTCTCATTCCTTTCGCGCTGGTAGGGGCCTTCGATAAAAAGGCAGCTTTTAAGAAAATTACAGAAGTATTGGGGATCTGTAGAAAAAAAAATGCGACGATACACTCGCTTTTCTAACAATATGAGCAGATTCGTAATATATTAACAAACAGTGCCGGTTGCTGTGCTTTTTTTAAACTAATGCGTGGATCCGTATAGTTTAATAAATGAACAAAAAACACAAGTATAGCCACCGGAGCATTTGTGTTCTAATCTTTTATACACATGCATATTTTGTTCTTTTTTCATTTTCTCATTTAAGGTGCACTGATGAGGGACAATCCTCCAAAACAACATTGCCATTAATTGGATTTTGAGGAAGATATGCAGGTAGATTTCTTCATACCAAAAAAAAACCGTATACCAACTTTTAATTTAATACGTTGAAAAATGTTTTACGATACTTAAAAAAATATGTTCTTAAAATTTAATTTGAATACCCTGTATCAGAGCGCCCTCTAGCGGTTATAGTAAAACTATGTTCATAGTATATTTCCTCAAACCAAAAAAAAAACTTATACCAACGTATGTAATACGTTGAAAAATGTTTACGAGACTTAAAAAAAAATATGTTCTTAAAATTTAATTTGAATACCCTGTATCTTGGAAACAGTAATAAAATTATGTTTTATGGATAACATCGGATACTTTTTGAGGAGTTATTTTTGTGTACAATTTGAACAGTTTTCCAACAGTTGAGTTTATACATAATGACGCGTAAAATCCAAATTCCAAATATACAGGAGTTCCATTTAAAAAACTGGATTTAGTGCTATTTACTATGAAATCTTTGTGTATTGAATAACTTTTCCGTCAAAATTCCCGTCCGGTTGAATTAATTCTAGCATAATCGTCACAAATTTCAAAAGAATGCGTTAATTAATTTTCAAGATATACGAGGTGTGTAAATTAAGTCATGCGACTGGCAACGTAACGCCCGTTAACATATAATGCACCTTCAGTACAAGTTTGAACTTGTTAGTCATTTGTTCGTTCTTTGTGACTGTTTTCATAAACGGTTTTTTTTTCTAGTGCATTTTAAAAATGAGTGAAATTAATTTTGAGCAACAGTGTGCCATCAGGTTTTGCTGCAAAACTTCAACATTTTAAGGCATTCTCAGAAGGAAGTGAGTCGATTGAAGATGAACCACGCAGCGGAAGGCTTTCATTTTTAAGAACCGATGAAAATTTCGATAGAATGCGGGATCTTGTGCGTTCAGATCGTTGGTTGACGACAATAATGATCGAGGAAGAGTTAAATTTGAACCACACCACTGTTCATCAGATTTTAACTAACGAATTGTGGATGAGAAAAATCTGCGCAAAAATGGTAAAAAAATCCTTTCGCAGGAACAAAAGGACATCAGGAGAGAAAAGTGTCTTGACTTTTTGGAATCGATTGAAAATGATCCCCATTTTATGGAGCATGGTGATGAAACCAAGCACCAAATCATTTAATGGCACACTTCAAGCTTTCCAAGACCCAAAAATGCAAGAATGAGCAAGACGAACATCAAATGCATGCTGATTTGCTTTTTTGAAAGCCAGAAAATTGCCCACAAAGAATGTGTGCCTCCAGGCCAAACAGTAAAGCAACACTTTTACAGAGAGGTTCTTGAAACTTAAAACTTTGAAAAAGGGTCATGCGTGTGTCCTTGACTCCTTATGATTTTTCTCTCTTCCCGAGATTGAGAAATCACCTCAAGGGATGTCACTTTGAGACAATAGAAAACATTGAAACGGCTGTAACCGACCAGCTGAAAGCTATTCTAGTATATGAGTTCCTGCACTGCTATGAGGAATGGAAGAACCATCTCCAGCGCTATGTGGCTTCCCAATGAAGTTATTTTGAAGGAGACAATACTGAATTGTAATTATATTCGAATAAAAAAAAATTAAAAAAAAATATAAAAGGCTCTTTACTAATTTGCACACCTCGTAAGCTTGGCCCGGCCTGAACCACCCGGTATATCACAAACGGTTTTCACTATATATGTGTGTACCTACTAAAAACAGCATTAAAGTCGATTAAAACACCCTCTTTAACCACTTCGCTACAACACATCTGGCGGGTTCAGCGCGAGAAACGCGGCAGGAAAAAACCCTTTCCGGACTGGGACTCGAATCGCAATTCAAATGAACACAACGCGAAACATCGAACTCTTTATCTTGGATCGAGTGCCGTCCATTCGCGCGGTAAAACCGCAAAGGTGGCCGACGAACGATAATAAACTGCTTATCCGACGCCGACGTCAAAAGCCCCTCCAAACACATTGTAGTCCGAAGTGCCGTTTCATTACGGCAGTTTAGCGGCGGTCCACAGCCGGCATTCGGCTGCATTTACGATTGCTGTGCAACGACCGCTTTGACTTGCTAACCAGAATTCGCATACAAAAGTCGGCAGACAATATTTTCCGATTTTCGTTTATCGTCACTGTAACCCAATCAACGGGGAGAAAACCGGTCACTAATTGTTATCAGCAAACAAAAAATATGGTCGTATACAGAAAAATATTCTAAGAAAGATAGCGTTTTTTGCGACTCGAGTTTTAATGGCAAACATAACCAAAAAAATTCGCAAAAGTAAAACAAAAACGTTTTTTTGCAAATAAAAAAAAAAGCTTCAAATCCTACACAAGAAAGTTAAATCAGAAAGTTATAGGTCTTAAAAATGGGTTCATAAACATTTGAGAAAAATTTAAAAAAAAAACGTCAAAAATCGCGTTTTCGTATTTTTGCTGTATAAATTCCAATGAACAGACCTGACAGAACCTGTTTGAACAGACTTCTAGTTAACTACAAATATAGACCAAGACAAGCGGAAAATGGTCCTTTTTTTCAAAAATTCACAAAAGTTTTATTTTTTCGAGTTATACGATTAAAAAAAAGACGTTTTCAAAAATCAGCTTTTACAGAGACAAAAATGATCGTACAGAAACGATCATGGGCTCATTTTATTCACGAAGACGTGTACTTTCATGATATTAAAAACCAAATCGCTTTTATTTAATTTTTGCATAAAAAAATGCGTTGTAAAATTGTATCATTTTTTCGGACCGATTTTTTCGAATAAATTTTTTTAATTTTGGTTTTACATTTTTGGCCGTTGCATATTTGAACACTGGCATTCAAAACACGCGTTTAAAAAAAATGAAGGTCCTAAGACCTCAGGGAGCCGAGATAATTTTTTTAAGCGGAGGAAATGGTAATTTTGCGAGCGCGATCGATTTGAAATCGTGTTTAGTTTTAGGCTAGCGCGTGCCGCACCCAACGCTGTATTTTCGCAATCAATTATGTGAACTTAATTTATGCGAAATGATTTGAAATATTTTTTTAAAGAAAGTAAAAGTCTTTGAGATCTATTTCTAATAAAATATACGTCAATAAAAGTCAATCGGACGTATACAGCGCTGTCAGGAATTAAAAAAAATTTATCTGGCCTCCCTGAGGTCGTAGGACCTTAATTTTTTTTTTAAATGCGTGTTTTGAATGCCAATTTTCAAATATGCAACGTCCAAAAATGTAAAACCAAAATTAAAAAAGTTATTCGAAAAAAAACGGTTCGAAAAAATGATACAATTTTACAACGCATTTTTTTATGTAAAAATTAAATAAAAGTGATTTGGTTTTTTAATAACATGAAAGTACAAGTCTTCGTGAATAAAATAAGCCCATGGTCGTTTCTGTACGATCATTTTTGCCTCTGTAGAAGCTGATTTTTGAAAACGTCTTTCTTTTTTAAATCGTTATAACTCGAAAACATAAAACTGTTTTAAATTTTTGAAAAAGGATCATTTTCTTTGTCTCGGGCTATACTTGTAGTTAACAAGAAGTCTGGTCAAACAAAAATTTTTGACGTTTTTTTTTAAATTTTTCTCAAATGTTTATGAACCGATTTTTTTCGTTCAAATTTTATTCGACGCGTATTTTTAAGACCCACAACTTTCTGATTCAACTTTCTTGTGTAGGACTTGAAGCTTTTGGATAGCACATGGTGTTCACGCGAATAATATACCTGGTGACTGATTCAAGCTCTTATCTAAAAACCTAGTAGTCAGAAAGAACTCCAAAAGTCATTTGGTGTGAATATAGATATGGCAGTCGGTATTATTTACTTCTGATACGGACGAATCTGAATATGTTCACTAAATCACTCATGTTCACTAAATCACTCAAACTAAATCACTTCTCAAAGAAGGATCCCACGACGGAAAAAGTGACAATTGAGGAGCTTTTTTTTTCTGGGAAAAACTGGAGGGCCAGTTAAAAAAACGTTCAAATAGGATTAAAGAGTACATAACATCAAAAAGGATGATTTAACATACAATCTCGATAAATTGGACAAGAAAACAGTTTGTTGACTGCAAAAAAAAACTTCGTTCATCCTCCAATGCGAGGATGATCCTCTTTACCTACAAAAATCTAAATATTTTCAACACCTGCGTTAGTTTTCTTGCTAGTTCTAAACGGTGATATACAAAAAAGTTGTATTTTTGAAATTGCAATATCTGTACAATAATAATTGCAAGTATCTTTTAACCCCGTTATTTACGAATTTACCGAGGCTACATAAACGGGTTTGATAAACATTACTCCCGAAACAATGCGGCAGGACGAAGCATATAACGCCGTTTGTTTAAAAATAGAATTATGTGACAAAGCGAACGGATGCACGGCGAAAATTTCTGCATACAGCCGGACGATAAATATTTCATTATCAATTGCTCTGAAAACGTGCAGCTCGAACCGGTCGTACGGGTCCCCAACAATGCTTCAATTGAACAAACGAACGTTTTGTATCATATACGCGATTAACTTTTTCTCTTTAACCCAGAACGCATTAGAGCGAAAATTTCCGATAATATTTTTGCATAGACGGGACGGGACGTATCCGAGCACAGTTTTATGATCCTGCGTTGGTCATTGGTCCAGCGGAGCCTAAAAATTATGAGTGTGTAATTCCATCGTCGATACACAGTGTACCAGAGCTCTCCACCCAATAAAATGTATCAAGCGCATATAGGAGTGCAGCGTCGGCCTTGAACAGTTCTTCACCAGGATTTGATTTGGCATACAGTCTGTATTACTACAGACTGTATGGTATATACAGTTGTGTATGGTATACAGAGCGTGTTACAGAGCGTGTATGGTATACACTTGTAATAAAAATTAAAGGATATTAAAAAAAAATCCGAATTTTTGGGTGATTTTCAACAAGGGATAACTCGGATAAAAATGGTCGTACAGAAAATAAAACAAAGGAAATTGTAGCCTCAAGTGTCTAGTTTTCAGATTTGGACTCGGAAAATTATTTTAGCGAGAACGGTTCTCACGTAATCATCCGAAAACCAAAAAAAAAAAAATCCAAATTTTTGCTCGTCTTTGAAATGGACTGTGGACTGTGAAAATTTGTTTTCATCATGCGACCATAAAGCTCTTTTAGACAATTTAATCAGCTTTAATTTGACCTCTTAATGAGCTCCGTACGATGATTTGCCGCGGAGTTATCGTCGATCAAAGCAAAAAAGTCCTTTTCAACTTTGACAATCAATTACTCGGGAACTAATGATCGTACAGAAAATGGAGGTAGGGTTTTGGAAACTGCAAAACATTCTCTATAAGACACAATTGGGGGCGAATTATAAAAATTTTTTTTGATGCGATAATATTGGCTGAAAAAAAATTAAAAATTTGCGAATTTAAGGATATTTGGAAAATTTGGTATAACTTTGTATATAGTGGATGAACGAAGGATATTGTCGGTAATTTTGTAACCCCAAAGTGTCCCCAAAAAAACCCTAAAAGTTGCAAAGCTCTGCGATTTTTTTTCTTAGTGCCCCAAAGGTTTAAATTTATCGTTTCGGCCAAAAATTACCGTAACAAGCAGTTTTTCGTTTTTTATGCATTTTTTCAACTTCAATATGATTTTTTTGACGACAATCCATATTTTTTTGCTCAAAACATTACTTGTTGGAAAAAATCGAAAAAAACCTTGTTTTTGATTTTTTTTTTTCAAAAATTGAGTTTAGCAAAAATTATCTAAGAACAAAATTGTCTTAGAATTATTCAAATTAAAAGAATTTTTAGAGATGATTTTTAGTTTTTTAAAAATGGCGAAAATTTTCATTTTTCGTCATTTCAAAAAATCATTGTTCTTAGATAATTTTGTTAAGCTCAATAGATTCCAAAAAATTCCAATTTCGACGGCCGTCGAAAGTCAGATATCTGACCTTCGACGGCTCGTAACTCGCTTGGAGTTGATTTTTGGACCTTGGTGCCATGAAAACTTTTGTTCAGGGAGATTCAAAGTATAACATATTTCAACCCCAGAAAAATTGGCCGGGAACCAAAATCCATATGATTGGTGTGGGGTTCTTTAAACCTTCTGGCACTAAGAAAAAAAAATCGCAGAGCTTTGCAACTTTGAGGTTTTTTTTGGAGACCCTTTGAGGTTAAAAAATTACCGACGATATCCTTCGTTCATCCACTATATCCAAAGTTATACCAAATTTTCCAAATATCCTTAAATTCTCAAATTTTTAACTTTTTTTCAGCCATCATTATCGCTTCAATTATCCATTTTTTATCAATCGCCCCCGATTGTGTCTTATAGAGAATGCTTTGCAGTTTCCAAAACTCTACCTTCATTTTCTGTACGATCATTAGTTTCCGAGTAATTGATTGTCAAAGTTGAAAAGGACTTTTTTTGCTTTGATCGACGATAACTCCGCGGCAAATTATCATACGGAGCTCGTTAAGAGGTCAAATTAAAGCTGATTAAATTGTCTAAAAGAGCATTATGGTCGCATGATGAAAAAATTTCTTCCAAGTCCACAGACCATTTTAAAAATGAGCAAAAATTTGGAAAAAAAATTTTTTGTTGGTTTTCGGATGATTACGTGAGAACCACTCCCGCTAAAAAAAAATTGAGTGATCAGAGAGTTCAGATCTGAAAACTAGACACTTGAGGCTACAATTTACTTTTTTTTTATTTTCTGTACGACCATTTTTCTCCGAGTTATCCTGTGTTGAAAATCACACAAAAATTTGGATTTTTTTTAATATCCTTTAATTTTAATCTGTGTTAATTTTAATCATCTTTATTGTGTGGACAATATGAAATAGACAGTTGAAGAATGTATTTTATCTTTCAGCCTAAAATGTATGTAAGTAAGAGATATCATCGAGGGTATAGCTTCCTTTGGTGTTAATAAAACGAACGGGGTGCACCGTCTTTGTATGGCGGACCACGCAGAAATAAAGCGCAATGTCTGGACTAAGACAGGACCGTGTTAAGTGAATTTTGAGACTTTCACGGCAGACGAAATAATGGATGCAGAGAAATTATTAACAGGCATAGAGTATTATGCAAACTGATATGAAAATGTGAGGAAAATCTGCAATTGTTCAAAATCCTGGGAGGTTTTTTAATAATAAATTTTTTCTCCAAGTTAACAGTTTCAGTCACAGTCTCCCCATACAGAAATATAATTTTTCAACAAGTTTTATGATCTTGGAATAGCAAATTGAAGACTTAAAGCATATTGCACCTACTAATACATTCCACTACCTCCATTTTTGGTGAAATTTGAAACTACTGAACCCATATAAAATTAGTTAATCATTTCTGCGACAGTGCACGCAGTAACAAGTGATTTCTAAAGATGTTTGTTTCATTGTTTTTGTTCGAGATTTTACTCAGTGTTGCTCAATCCATTTAATAGATACGTTAATAAGGAAGCATAAATTTAAGAGAACCCTGTACAATTCCACGAGTTTTCGTAAAGATACTGACAATTCGAAAGTTTCGTTACCGAAACCGAAAGTTTAAAAATATTAATATCTATTGGTTAATAAATATTGGTTTATAATTCTGAAAATAAACTATAGACCAGGGATGGCAACAGAACCGGTTCTTCAAAAGCAGTACAGTTCCGCTTCCAGAACCGCTTCCACTTTGTCACAAAAGGAACCACTTCCGAGAGCGGTGCCGGGGTTTTATTTTGGAAGCGGTTCTGGAATCAGGACCGGTTAACATTTTTGTGCGGTATTTGAAGCATTCCCGTTTTTAAAAAAGATGGAACGTACAGTAAAACTCGTACGTACGGAAAGTACAGTAAAACTCGGACATAACGCTTCCCGAATATAGCGTTCTCCCGGGTATATCGCTTTTTGATATAATATCCTATTACGTGAGGGGGGAGGGAGGTTAAAAAGTCTTCTACAGTACATAGTGTAACGTAATTTACGGACAGCCCCTAATGGTTAAATCAATAAGAAGAAAAAATACCCCAGGAACCGGTACGGAACCGGTATTCGTACCGGTTCTTACGAAATCATCCCATTACCGTTTAGAAAAGGAGCGGTTTTGGAACCGGTTCCAAAATTCCCGAAACAGCGGAACCGCTTCCAATGCAAACGGTTCTTGTACTCTAAAAAACGGTTCCGGGACGGAACCGGTTCCACTTTTGGAAGCGGTTCTCTACTGGTGGAACCGCTCCGGAACCGGTTCCGAAACGCAAGAACCGCTACTTTTGCCATCCCTACTATAGACATTTTTGGGCAACCCCAAAGACAAAATCGACAATAACTAAAAGTCAGGAATATACGACATAAGTTGCAAAGTCTGTGATCAAAGGTATATTGGGCAAACAAAAAAGAACAACTTCGACTAGATAACGAAAAAATCTTGTCTTGCCCAACATGCTTTTGACAACAACTATAAGATATATATAAATAAGTGAAAATTAATTAGGAATGTAACAAACAGTATAGAGTGAACTGTGGCGACAAATTAAGTATAAATAGTGCAAATGTGTAGGTTAGAATTTAGTTTTAATCTTCTCCTGAAGATGCCAACTTAGTTGGCGAAACGCGCGTCGAGGAAAGTATAGTAGTTCGGTGTTTCGTAGAAAACATCCAGTTTTTTTTTTGTTTTCTTAGGTTATTCATTATATAAAGCTACTAAAGCCTTTTTATCTTTTGCTCTTCTGTCGTGTATAATTCTGATTTTAACTCATCGTCAGGTTCATGTCGGTTCCCCACGGTGACGCTACTGGGAATACTACCGAAAGTACTCCATCAGTTATTACTTATTACCTACTGGACCAACAATAGAAAGCCGCGATAAATATGAGACCCTCCTCCCCGATGGCGGAACCTCTGACTCCTGTTCCCTTGAATACAATATTGGTTCATTCGAAAATTTATATTGTCTGCGCCGGTGATAAGGGTTGAGTAACAAATGGCCGCAAAAAAATGCCATTTGTAAAAGTCGTACAGCGGTTCCGTTTGTTTTAGGAAGCGACCCTATTCTTCGCGCCGAGATATTATCTTAAGGTAAACGAATGAATGTCATAAAAATGCCAATACCGTTTATCTATCGATAATAAATATAGGGGAGGGATCGGGATTTATTGGCTGCGGGTGAAGCGGGTATTAACGCGATGGATAATGGGTAATTTAGGTGAAATAAGACGTCAACCATCCCTCAGGCAACGCGCTATCGGTCACTCCAGAACAGTCTCAATTCCTAGGATCTCCTGATGTAGTTTCTTGTTGTAATATTGGCTTTGTTAGACTGACATTGACTTCTACATGCAAGAATGTGAAATTTTGGTCTCGTTTGATGTATGCTCATTGTTTCCAAGTGTCCCAATCCCGCAAACTTTGGTCTACCTCATGGAATTATTCGAATTAAATGGTTTAGACGATAAAATTATTAAAGAATACATTCGCTTACTAGTATTTGTATGAATCAAAATTGTTTTCAGTATAATGGCGAATACTTTCAACAACATGAGGGAACGGCAATGGGAACTCCTTGTCACCTTTCATTGCAAATCTTCTTATGAGTAAATTTGAAACAGAAGCAAAAGATAAATTCGAGTATTTCCCTAGAGTCTGGTTCACGTACGTGGACGATATCTTCGCGGTATTTAATAGAAAAGCAATTAATTTAGATAATTTTGTTCCTAAATTAAACAACCGTTTCCCCTACCATAAAATATAGGTACATACCTATGAAATGGAACACAATGAACAGCTACCACTTTTAGATGTATTAGTTATTAGAAATAGTAAAAATAAGTTAGAATTTGATATATATATGAAAGAAACCGCGACTCTTAGATATATTCCCAACGATTCACACCACCTTTTTCAACATAAAATGGCAAGTTTTAATTTTCTAATTCACCGTTTGTTAAGTTTTCCCCTCAGTAAAGAGAGGTTTGAACATGAGAAAAATTGAATTAAGGACATAGCTAAGATTAACGGTTTCTTATTGTAACATTGGCTTCGTGGGATTGACATTGACTTTAATCAAGTTATACAGTGTTATGTTTTGGCTTTAACTACGTATTTAATTTTAAATTTTTATAATTCACAATGGCGGATTCAAGATGCCGATCGAGAATAAAAAAAATCTTGAGTACATATTTTCATCAATATTATCAGATTTTCCACTCCTTTTCGGAAACCATCACTTGTTGAGATCTATTGAAATTGCTGATCACGGAACAATACTGAAAATGTCACTAAAACGAGAAATAGTCAAGTGATAATAATACATTTTGGTTTTTAGAATTTATTTTGAAACACTATTTGGACATTTCTCAATTCGGCAACAGAATGAAAACAACGCTTTTCCCAAATAAGTAGCTCATTATATTCTTTTTATCAACTGGTACCTTGATTGAAGTTTGAATACATCCAACTGAATCAGTCATATTGAATTCCAACAATCTGATATCATATTTGTCATTAGCAACTACCAAATTCCCGGTAATTAATTATGCCGGAAACAAATGAATAGAGATTGTATTCCACAATTGATCGAATTAAACATTTTTCGATGAAATGCTGGTTCCACCATCTTGATTTTTTTAAATAAAATGTTGGTTTCATAATCAGCGATATCAAAAACCCAGGTGTACAGTTGTACACATGGGTTGTACAGTTTTCAGTCCGATTTCAAGCAAATTTGAGAATTTTATCCGCCATATTGGATCCGCCATCTTGAATTCTTAAAATCCGATTTCAGATTCATAATCAGCGACCTCCAAAAAAGCACGTATATTAATTTTAACTGAAAGTAACTAATTTTATTGTACAGGGTGTTTTTATTTACATTCACAATCGCATTTGAGGTGGGCCCAGAAAAATTGATGTCAACTTTATGGTGGTCTGATTGTTGTTCTATTCTGTTGTTCTATATATTGTTCTTGGCTGTTCTATTTTGTTAATCTAGTTTTACGCATTGTCTTTTTCTTTTTGTTAAATGATAAAACAATGTGTTTATTATTGAAAACTCTAGCATTTGTTCAACATCTTAGATAACTTAGACACGATCACTTTGAAAGAAACAATTTAGGGTTGTCACAAAAATAAAAATTACCGCCGAGCAATAGCTTGAAAACAAAAGACGATCTGGAAACTGCATTTCTTGAAAAATGTGCATGTTTGAAAAAATATATCGACACATCTGGGTATTTTTTGGTAAAAACGTTGGAACAAAAATTAAGGATAAGAATTCTCATTTATTTTAACGCCATTACGAGGAGTACCTGGCTTATCTGTTTTGGCGGAACGCCTTTGCCTAAATTCCAGTGGTGGATGGTAGAATTTAAAATTCTCATATTATGATAACGTAGCATGGGACCTACATTAGATTTTGGGGGTTATTACTAAACCCAAATGGAACGCTAGAATAGCAAAAAAGCTTCAAACTAAGCCTGGTGAAATCTGGTGCACCCCTAGAAAATCTTAGAAATGCCCTACAAAATATTAATATTTTTTTACAGTTACCTTGTGAATATAAAATATCTGTAGTTTTCGTGAAATTTTAATTTTTTTTTTTAAGTTACAGCTATTACAATGTCTGGGAAAAGAAATACTGGTATTAAATAAAAATTTCCGTAATTTTAATAGATCTCGAAATTTCGATAAAAGCAGTAGAATAAAAAAAAGTTGTATTTATTTGATAACGGAAAAATATATTTCAAAATAAACTGCTCGTCAAAATTAGCGTAACACTTTTTTAGATTAGCGCCATTCTATTTAAGTTAGTTATATCTAATTCTAGGCGTTATATTCGAGATAGAGACCTGTAGTTTTTAATTTTCGGTAGCCTATAGGGTTGGTTTTAATTCCCCCAAGTCGCTATGCCTGACGCTATGGAGGGAGTCAACCTTGAAAAAATTTTTTTTTATTTTTAGTTTTTGTGTTTATCTTGTAGAGAAATTCTTCCTCTTTAAAACGCTGGTTTATTATTTGCGATACGTGCACCCTTTCGGCTACAGCACCTTTTTTCTAAAACACTCTCAGTCCAAAAAATATTGATATTTTGTACCCGAAAGCGTTCAATCTTCGATGGCGTTGCTTGGGCAAAATCAAGTGATGAAAAGAGAATTGCCAAGTCAGATAAAAGAACCGAGGCTGCAACAAATGCAGCAAGAATTGATCAGAAAAAAGAAAAAAACAGGCAGAACATGCCTCTTTAACTGACAGACCGTAACCAAAACTTTGAAGTCATTTTTCTCAAAACTTCTTTTTTTGAGCTAGCACGCAGTGCTTTTCATAAACTACTGAATGGATTATCTTCAAATTTGCAACAATTGTTCAGAACACGTTAATCTTTAATAATACCGGTGGGTTTTCTAAAATTTTGATGTATTTTTTTTTAAATTGGTTTTTAAGTTGGAATTTCTATCAAAATATGTTGTAAAATTTTGTTATTTTGTAACTGCGCTCCTGAGGTCTTTATATTAATTCTAACCGGTATTTTTAATTATCATGATAGGCCATATAAACATGCAAAGTTATAAAGTTGTAAGTCAAACCATTCTTGAATTCAAAAACAGTTTTGAATAAGAAAAATGTGCTCTTTTTAAATGGTGTATCCTTTTTAAAATCGGATCTCTGAATCAAGAGTTGTAAGCCTGCAAAATATGGGCAATTTTGAAGGGTTTCAAGGTTGATTCCCCCCCTTAAATGGTTCGCCGTCCACACCCCAAAAACCAACCCCCACGTCGAAATTTGAATTCGCAAGATTTTGACGCCAAGCCGGTTTCCAAGATGGGGGTGCACCAGATGTTTGAAAAAAATTTTCGTTTGAATTTTTTTTGTTATTCTAGACTTCAGTTTGGGTCTAATAACCCTCTAAAATCTGGTGGATCTCACGTTTCCTTACGAAAATATGAGAATATTAGATTCCAGCTGCCAGTGCTAAATTCGGATAGCGTGGAGTCTCCGGTCGCATAGGGCGTTCTTTATTCTCGAACCGAAAGAAGCAACAAAACCGCTTTATTTACAGGGAACACGTACAGATATGAGTTAGGCAAACTGCGGAACGACGCGCCAAAACGAAGAAAAACGGCGACTGGAAAATACCCGATACCGCCACATCATTCCTCATCGGCAGACCTCGGAGAGTCGAGTGTGTTCGACTCGCGTGTTCTATGGAGACAAGAATGGCCGGTCACCAGGGCCGGAGCACAGTGATGCACAGATTCTTATTATGGAAAATAAATGTTAACTCTGTGCTTATAATACAAACGCGTATGTTAAGGTAGCGAAAGAAAAGTAGGAAAAGAGTTTGTATCTACAGAGTTCTAACACTAATTCACAATTTAATATGTGGGAAATATTAGTGGAATAAGAAATTCATAAAAATTGGCTGCTTAAAACTGCTTATTTCAGTGAAATATGCAAAAATAGAAAGGCACGTCCAATAGAGCGTTCTCGGGGCAATTCTAACTGTACCCGCGGCAAAACAGGTGTTCATCCCCGATACAATAGTAAGTCCCAACCAAGGGGGGAAATGTACATACCTGGTGTACACTATTGACCAGTGGAAGGAGAAATATTAGAGAACGAATTAGATTAGAGAATTACGAAAAAAAAAATGAATACATTTGCGGTTGTAACAAAAACGAAGCTCTCATTAGTTTTTACCAGGAAACAAAATGCAAAATTTTAATCAAAATGAAGGCATTCATTGAAAGAAGATATTAGTATTAATTAATTTCATTGAATTCAGGAAATTCACTTGGTTATCATTATTATTACTATTATGTTTTCCTATAAAAATAAATACAGCGTAACCAATTTAAAACATGGACACATTATTTGTTTGGATCTTTTATTTTGGATAGTTAGTTGTGTTCTATTATAGTTTTAATTTAATTCTGAAAATAAAAATAACTAAGTACAACAGTTCCTCAGTTTAATGTTTCAACGTGTTCTTTTTTTGCGACAATGTGGAATTCCTCACCTTATGTCTTATGAATTTTGAATAAAATATCATAATTTTAAATGATAAGATATCTAATGAAAAAATTAACGAAAAAGCTAATTCACATGATAGATTTTGAAACTATAACACACATCTTGCGTAACTACTTTGAAAGTAAATTTAATTTTGAATTGAAACAAAAGAAAATCGCAAAACACAGAATGAAAACAAAAAATGAAAACATTAAATATGACTTAAAACTTGTTAAATAGGTCCAAAGTGAAATTTTTAACAACTTTTCTAAATAAGATTTTACGAAATTTTCACAAATAAAAACATTTTTTGATTTTTTAATTTTTCATCTCTTTAACAGATACTGAGGTGGCTTGGACTGTCTATTTCAGATATATTGTTCTTTAAACAACTTTAACCTTTTTCTATGATTCAGTTTTCACCTAAATTTAAACATAACAAATATATCCATATGGTGCGTACATTTTGGGAAACACTGTATTTCAGGTCATACTCAGAAGTTCTTGTGTTTATTTCTTTGTGATTCTTTTAGGTATATTTGTTTATATACATGACACCATTTTTTCTGTACTACAATTTTGTTGTTACAATCTGTAACATACATTATCAATTCAAAAATTAAAATGCCTATTGAAAATTAGTTTTGCAATTATTTAATTAGAATTTGAAAAAAGTTTGACGCACGTTCCACATTTTCATGTTTGGAATATTCGTTAATTCCAATGATTTATTAAATTAAACTTTCTGATACCTCTAACAACAAAAAAGCAGTCGCAATCCGAAATTCTGTGCCTTTAAATCGGTACGAGGAATGGAAATAATATAACAATACGCCAAGGGTGAATAAAATAATATTTATTATGTTGGGCGTTCACGGATTTGTTTGCTTTTAATCTAGATTAAAATTATCTTCATACGTATATTCGTAATTTAAAAAAAAATGTTTTTTTTTGCGAAAATCATATGGATTGTTTACTTTATATCTTATGAATTAGGTTGGCTTACAGCGACGCGACACAGGCAATTCGTACAGTATAACTCAATTTAATCTGATTGCAGTACGCCCGTGTCAGCTGGTGCTGTTGTATTACTTTCAATGTATGCAATGCGTTGAATAGTGTGATATAATTTCATGGTAAAATATGGCAGACATGTGAAAGGCTATTAGTTATTTTGCTTTTGTACATTACACTTATGATGCGTCCGCCTCTGTGGCGCTACTGGTTTCTGCCAACTTCACTTGAATTATAAATATTATAGAATTATAAAAACAGAAACTATGGAGGGTGTTAATTGATCTAAGAACTTTTACTTTCGACGCACACTAATTTTCAGAACTTCATAAAGAAATTTTTTTGTTCTATCTTTAAAGTATGTGAAAAATGTAGGAACATTCAAAATAGCCCCTTATTTCAATTATTGTTTATAACTAATTATAAAGTAAGCCTTGTGACTTTAAAAGTATTGGAAAATGTAGGTATCGGTGTACTTAAAAAACGCTGAAAATTTCAAATAGATATATTTTTAAGTTTCTGCAAAAAAGTGAATTGTTTATTAAAAATGTGCTTTCGTAAAACAGCCCTTAATTGTTTTGTAAACATCATAGAGTGACGATTCAAAATGGATTCTCTTCTTGATGAGTTGGAAAGATAATCTGCGTGCAGGAGAACCACACTGCTGCCGCAGCCGTGCCGTCATCACTCATGCATCCACGCGCGTTACTAAAATAACGATGCACGTTATTATAATGCTGTAAACGAAACCGACTGCTACATACATTCGAAATTCTTACATAATACAGAGCAAGATTTGATCTTATTACTGTGTTAATTTAAAAAAAAAATCAAAAAATTGAATAAGATATGAGTGCAAGAAAAGCAAAAAAAAAACTCGGCTCCCAAGTTACTTGGAGCATTAATTTTTTTTAAATTCGCAGAAAAAATCGTAGCTGTAAAATGATTATAGTCTCAACATTGTACGATAAAAAACGAACGAGTTATTTCATTTGTTTATAACTTTAAAACGGACGTACTTTTCAATGTCAATTTTAAACAATTAAGTTTGTGAAACTCAATTAATTTTTCGATGTACTTGATAGTCCAACTCATCGAGAAAAGCATCCATTTTGAATCGTTACTCTATGATGTTTACAAAAAAATTAAGGGCTGTTTTACGAAAGCACCTTTTTAATAAACAATTTACTTTTTTGCAAAAAATTAAAAAAATATATGGATTTGAAATTTTCAGCGTTTTTTTAAGTACACCGATACCTACATTTTCCAATACTTTTAAAGTCACAAGGCTTACTTTATAATTAGTTATAAACAATTGAAATAAGTGGCCATTTTGACGGTTTTTTTCAATTTTGCTGATAAACAAATTAACCGATTTCCAAATTTCTTGATGGATTTTGTAGGGTTTTTTATTAGTTACAGTTTTTATCTGAAACATTTTTTGCATAGTTTACGATTCTCGTTTTATTTAAAAAAACAAACTGATTTTCGCACCTTTGCGAATTATTTAAACAATGTAGCAATAATTTTAAATTGTTGCCAAAAAACGATATTTAATATTTTCAGCCTCCTCTACAAAAAGCATTTTTTTTTTTTGTTGAAGTGGCAATTACTTTTCGGCTAAATCCTAATTCTATTATATTAAACATCATCACACATCGTTGATCAGCGTGTTAAATTTCATCAGCGTGTGAAAATTATGATTATGAGGGGCTGACTGACTTCCCCCTCCGCCCACACTTTATCGTCGTCGCGACAAAAATACAAGACGTAAAGCGTCTAGAGCTAAAAACTCCGCGTCCTAAATTCCAATCTGGCCCGATAAATCCCAAGATATTCGGGAGTTCACAATGGCTGACCTCGGTAATCCTATCAACTATCATGACATCACTTATGGCGGAGGGGCCGGTTTGTGCTTCGGCTCCCGCACATGCCGTCGCCTCCGCCGGACCGTTCCCGCCATGA
Source organism: Aromia moschata (assembly GCA_029963805.1). NCBI lineage: Eukaryota > Metazoa > Arthropoda > Insecta > Coleoptera > Cerambycidae > Aromia > Aromia moschata. The sequence goes on from JAPWTK010000001.1 coordinate 6,634,140, forward strand.
CCAGTGGCGACTCGTCAGGTGGAACACAACGCGTTCAAATAAATACTTTAACAAAGGAATATTGGACAAAATACAAGCATTAATTTTTGCCGACGTTTCGTCTAATTTACTCAGACCTCTTCAACTGGACCTCATTTTCATCAGACTCTTATTCTGGACCTCATTTTTGACATTTTTGTTCTCTAAAAGTATGCAGTAGATTAAAACAAAAATTAGTACGTTTAAATACTTTATTCTTAAACTTTATTCGCGAATTTTTATGAACATATATATTAAAAAATGGCGGAGTTATGGCCTGTCGTCGGGAGCACGTTTTCGCTCCGCGATGGACACGATTCCTCGGCAACCGGTAATCAGAAACAAACAAGCAAAGTTGCGCTTTATTCTACATCGAATCGGCTAGTGATTGAATGTTGGAAATTAATTTACCGTGATTCTATGCAAAATCGCGACCATTTGAAGAAAAGAGCTGTTTTTTGGCCTAAAATTCGACCCCTTTAACCTCAAAAAAAATATTAAGTTTGATTAGATTAATCAAGATCAATTAAAATCGTACGTTCAATCACGAGCCAATGTTATCGCCAACAATTACAAAAAAATTCATTAAAATTCGTTGAGAAGTTTGTAATCCTGTCCACCGATTTGGAAAATGTTTCGAGAAAAACGCGTTTAAAGTTCTTCTTTAAAAATTCTTTAAAGTTCTTCTTCTTCTTTAAATATTTTTTAAAATGATTTCAGATGGCGAAACGATGACACATAATACATTTTTGACTTTTTAAATAAGTTAGCAGGCTAGCACGAATAATTAGACAGCACCTGGCGGGCTGGCAGCGAGCGCCGCGCGCCGGGGTGCATCGTTCGCTTTGGCGGTCGAGAAAAATAGGTTCCTATTCTCGTACTGACTTTAAACTTTGGAATTGAATAGTCAAAAGACCATACTTTCGCACTGTGATATTTTTTAAAAACCGATTTTTTTCAAATTTTATGACTACAGATAACCCCTTAATAATTAAGGTAATTAGTGTTTTACATAATAGTCTATGTAGGCTAAATTATACTGCTCTGCATGAAAATCTTTCATCCTTCCTCATGTTGCAGCCGGAATCATGTAAGGGTTATAGTAATTCACTGTTGTGTCTTATTTTTGGTTGTCAAAAGTAATTGGATCTGTTCACTTGATCTGATCACTTCATCGATCTATTCATTTTTCTGGTAGACTGTCATTGTGTTGAATAAAATAGTATATGCAACAATAATATACAAGCCCTTATCTACTAAACCTTTGGCGTGACAAATGCCATTTTTAGACTGATCATGAGCAAAAATCAATTATAAAATAGTAACAGTTTTCATATGTTGCGCCGACACTACATTTTTATTTCAATTCGATCGCCAAAATGGTTTAAATTAGTCAATCTCATCTTTATCCATAACTGTTTCCCATCAAACAATAAGCAGTAAAGACAAAAAAGCGAATTTTTAATATTACAATCGCAAATCATTTTTTTTCCAAAAAAAGTCTCCACTGAATTTTCTGTTAAAACTCAGTTTTTTTTATTATACATTTTCACAATACTTAAGTCTGAAATAAACCTTCTAATCCTATTTGTTTCATCATTGCCTGACCAAAATGGGCAACAGAACGTATCTACCCTTAAACCGAATAAATTTTTAATTACGACGAAAATACACAAGCGATACTCTCTAATGCTGCGGCCGAGTGACAACTGGTTGAAATAATGAATAGTTGGACTTGGAAATGCAACATACTGGATGTTTATTAGCGAGGTATTTCCCAGTGGAAAACATTCACTAATGCGCAGGCGTGATATACTATATGTAAAGTGTAGATTGTTTTCCAGTGTGCAATCTTCGACACAATGTCATGTCTGTTGATTCCCAAGAGGATGGAATGATACTGTTAGTGGTGTTGCTAGTTACGATATACTGTATTCGACGCGTAACGACAAATGTCTAGATATGTTGTCACAAATGAACTATATATTTTATTACAATTGGGATTTAAAAATAAAAATGACGTTTTTTTGATGATTTTTTAAAGGTTGCTCAAACCTACAAACCTTAGCACAACCGTTACTGTTGAGTGGTAAAAAGATGAGTGTATAAATGTGAAACTTGAGTGTACAATATTTGTTTTAAGTCGGTTATATGTGCTTATGTTAAACGCTTTTGTAGTGAATTCAAGCCCTCAATTTACCACATACATATATATTCCGAAATTAATATCCAGCTAAGAAAAAATAAAGGAGGTAAGACTCTAAGTGATAGATAGAATAAGACATAAATAATTGTCACTATCAGGTACGTCCCACTCACCGGACAGGCCAGTTATTACGTGGTGGGGTGATTCACATTTGTTAGTAATTTTGAATCCTCCCTATCACAATGAGAATCGAGCCCCCGTACCGCGGAAGCCAAGAACTAGAGTGTGGCAGTTCACTCCGATTAGTGTACCGTTACTATAACATCTTCGTCTGCCTCACTGTAGACAGATATCTATAGTTTTTTTTTGTTTTTGTTTTAAAGGATGTTAAATTTCATCCGCATAAACAAACCCTTCGTCACGAGCCGCCCATGGACTGCCTATCGCTAATGTTTGTGTGGCACTTCCGGGTGAAATCTCCGCTTTCCAATATCGGGCCCTTTGTATTTGCACGCTCCTGGGGGACGGGGGTGTAGATGGGCCGCCGCAGCAGCGCCCCAAAGGTCGCGCGACGGGCCAATATAGATTTATAATAAGTTCTCTGCAGGTCGGAGCCGGATTACTCGAGACACAACCCCGGATCGCAATTGTTTCGGGGGAGGGGGTGAGAGGCAACGCCATTTACATTCATTATTCATCTGATTTGGTCATTCCTGACGTGGTTCATTTTTGATAATCTGGCACTTTCCCGAAAATCAATTTTCAGGGATTGCTTTTCATTGTCTAGTTATTTTATCTCTCACGTTTCTGTTCCGTAGGCACATATTTATTTAAATTTTTAAAATTTAGAATTGTGTCTGTGCTTACAAGAATTAAATGGGAATCTTGCTAAGCATGTTTCCTTCAAGACAATTTAATGAGTTTTTCAATGTTTTTTTTTATTCTGCTGTAGGACCGATCTTTTTTTAACACGTTGAGTGCGGATGTTAGCCGGGGCTAACAAACGTAACACTCTCTGGGGTACGTGTGTTAGCCCAAGCTAACACAGTCCTTGGCAACCCTTGCATCACAATTTCTACCTGCTAGGGACTGGTGGGGGGACGAACTCGGGGTAAGGTTGTTAGCCCGGGCTACAACCCTAATATATAATTTTTTTATATTTATCCTTCATTATTGAGGTCATCAAAACGATTTTAGAAGAGGGGAAAAAATATCCGTACCCCGAGGTTGAAATGAAGGTTGTGCTCCGCACTCAACGTGTTAATCTGCTGTAGGCGAAAAATCACGTTTTTCCGAAAAAAAAAAACAAATCCTGGTCTTTCTCTCTTTCGTGGCCAAATCTGGAAAATATGGTGAATGCAGTAGCAACTCGAAGTGCAATTCTTGGTGAAATTCCAAGTGCATTGTCTTGGTGAAAGTGCGATTTTTTCGCGATTTTATCCTTCAAACGCACTAATAATGCTATGCAATATTCGCTATAGATCTTCGTTCTCCTTCAAAATAGTCGATGAATATTATGCCAAGCGCATCCCAAAACGCACGTTGTTTTTGGTTGTACGTAAAGCCACCGAGCATAACAAGACTAGAAGGTCCACTCTAAGCTCCACCCACTAATGTACTCTCCTTGCCCCGTCCCGGATCTCAGCGGTTGTCGTCGGCCGCGCTCATACCGCCTGTCTCAGCATAAAGCTGAAGTTCATTCGATAGCCGCGGGCATTTCGCTATACAGGACGGATCCTATATTCATTGATGTTTATGTAGCTTATGGTTCACAATTTATGAATTATGATTATTTAATAAAATATGTGACTTCATAATTGGATATTTAAAGACACTATTGTGCTTAAGAGGACATATTTTTTTATTGGTCATTTATTGACATTTTGTGACTTGTGCTTTAAACTATTAGTTAGTAAAATGACGTGTTCTACCTTAGAAAAGATTACCTAGGCACTTTTTACAATAATGACAAACTGAATACCGACTTGTCCGAAATTAACCGATGAACACCTACCTATACCCGAATAATTTCCAAAAAATGAAAGTCAAGTATGCTTCACAAGTTTTTAGTCATTCAGTGGCCGTTGTTCTTTACACTTACATCGATTTTAAAGTTTTGCCCTCAGATGCAAGAATAACTGAAAAATTTATAAAAACTATGAATGTTATTTTCGATTTATTAAATTCTTGCCATCCAAATAACTTTAATGCGTTCATGGGGACGCAAAGTTCGCAAACCGTGATATTAAAAGTAAAAAAACTCAAAAAACACTACCTAAATTAACAATTTTAAAAAATTTGTCAATAAAATGTTAATTATCTGTCTGTTATAACTTATCTGTTACCTATATTAGTCTTACTCAATGTTGCAATGTTATCAGTTTAATAAACATTCTGATGTTATTCGCATTGTTTTATTTCAATAACATATTTCAATTCAATACATATCCATACTCACAACATAGCAAAGTGCATTTTTACCGTCCCCCGTAACAACGCTCGCGAATTAGAAAGTCCGCGTGCTTATCAAATACCCCCGTAAACAGTTGTACAACCGTAGAATGGCGGCTTGTTTGTAAATAAAATATAAAATGGTATTTCAAATTTTAACTCAAACAGCCCTACCGAACAACCGGATGTCTTTCATACGCCTGCGCTAGCGATTGGATTGCGATTGGTTCTCACCTCATATTTATGTCTACTCAACAAAGAAGTTAAATTATCAATTGCCCTTCATTCGGCTATGTACGCATTAGGGTGCCGCTTACTGTATAGTTTTGTGAAGGAGACATAATGAACAAGATAGAAATAAAACGTGTGGGGCGTGTCGTGAGTTTTATAGAAAGGGAAACAGTGGACATCAAAAACCTAGGTACCATCTTTAAATTGAAAAGGAATTCGCCTTCTACGCACGGTATTAAATAATTTTATATGAGATTTGAAGTTTCTTTAAAAACTGTTTCGATGAACTGTTTTTGTTTGTCTCCTTCAAGAATTTCATACGTGTGTTGCATGCGATATAAAAGAGGGTTCAAACCTGTTTTTAGAATTCATTGATATACTATACTGTAGCCTGCATTAACTTGTTGACTTAGATAGAATTGCTGTTATTGGATTCTGCGTTATGATTTGCCTCATCATTAGTTTCCTTACGTACTTACTTCGAGTTTGCCACTTTGCGTGTTCATGGCAAGCTTTAATTAGGTTTTTTTTGTATTGCTTGCTATAACCACTTACAAATGATTTAATGTGTAGAATGAATGTTTCCTGCTGGACTTTATTTCGGATTAGTGCATATTATTCTGTGAAGCGGTATTGCACGTGATGATACATTTTTCACTAACAAATAATTGTACACTGGCAGATTAACAGAAACAATTTGACTGTAAATGATTATAGTACGAAATAATATGTTAATTGATAGGTACAACTATTATCATCATATAACGGGGCAGAGATAATCCTTCTGATTTAATGACCACGTTTTGTGTATGAGGTGATTATAGATAATTATGGTTTTGGACACAATATGTATATCGGTCCTATTCCACTCTCTATTTGCAATAACAGTTGTAGATCATCTATTCAAATACGGGAAAACGGCAAAGGATCATTTTGGCAATATACAGGGTGTTTGGCTGTAAATTTTGAAATTTTTGGAAATTCAGATGATCCTGCCTTGAGTTGAAATTTTCTCTTGGAGGTTGTTTCTCGTAGAAAATTTAACGTAGAATGCAATGGTACCCTTAAGTTTATTGTAGCGTTCGGTATAACGATGTTCTAAACGTTTTTGGTCCATACGTCAAAACATTTTGAAGAATTTGAAAAAAACGAAAAGGAATCGGACATGTTGAAGAGAACCTTTTTTGTTCAGCGTCAAATTTACTGTACGATCTTAAAGTTTGTAACACGAGTAGCCAAACACCCTGTACGGTATAATTTATATTCCCTATAGTTTTTCGTATTTTAAAGCATAAGGCCCAAATAAGAGTAAATCACGAAACAATGATTTAATATTCTTTTTTACTTATTTACTTTGTAAGTTCCACAAAACAGAGTCCCAAAGCAGGCTATACTTGACGTCAACTTTCTAAGAATGCAGAGGCTCCTCTACAAAATCGTAGATTTTCCGTGCTCCATGTCCTCATTTGGTGTGAATTAACACAACCAGAGGGGTAACACCAAGTCTCGTTAACAAAAAAAGGTATGTTCAAAGACGTTTGTATTATTACGCAAGTTACACATAAACTACTCTGAAAATTGCATTCGCCCTTGTCATTTGGTAAAGTAACATTCCATCAAACGATGTGTGTGAATGCAGCAACGAGGCTGATTTTTTATTTCTTTTATTGGAATTGAATAGCAATATAGTATTGTCTCCTTCAAAATAACTTCCTTGGGAAGCCACACAGCGCTGGAGACGGTTCTTCCATTCCTCATAGCAGTTTTGGAACTATATACTGGAATAGCCTTCAACTGGTCGGTTACAGTCGTTTGAATGTTTTCTATGATCCCCAAATGACGTCCTTTTGAGGCGATTTTTGAATCTCGAGAAGAGAAAAGTCACAAGGACTCAAGTCAGGCGAATAAGGAGGCTAAGAAGCCATAGAAATGTTATTACTGGTTAAAAACTGAAATGGCTGTGTGACAAGGTGCACTGTCGTGCTGCAACATTCAGTTGTTCTTGATGTTTGGTCTCACATGCATGACCCTTTTTCGAAGTTTTTCAAGAACCTTTCTGTAAATGTGTTGATTTATTGTTTGGTCTAGAGGCGCAAACTCTTTGTAGACAATGCCCTGGCTATCAAAAAAGCAAATCAGCATGAATTTGATCTTCGACTTGTTCATTCTTGCTTTTTCGAGTCTTGGAAAGCTTGAAGTGTGCCATTCCATGCTTTGGCGCTTGGTTTCCGGGTCATACTCAAACAACCAAGTCTCATCACCAGTAATGGCACGTTCTGATGTTCTTTTGTTCCTGCGAAAGGTTTTTTGGAACCATTTTTGCGCAGATTTTTCTCATCCCCAATTCGTTAGAACAGTGGTGTGATTCAAATTTAACTCTTCCCCGATCATTCTTGTCGTCAACCGACGATCTAAACGCACAAAATCCCATATTATATCAACATTTTCATCGGTTCTTGAAGATGAAGGCCTTCCGCTGCGTGATTCATCTTCAATAGACTCTGTTCCTTCTGAGAATGCCTTAAACCACCGAAAAACTTGGGCTCTTGAAAGAACACTCTCTCCGTAGGCGTATTGAAGTTTTGTAAAGGCATGAAGCAAAACCTGATAGTACACCGTTGTTCAAAATTAATGTAACTCGTTTTTAAAACGCACCAGAAAAAAATCGGTTTATGAAAACAGTCACAAACAACAAACAAACTATTCTAACAAATTCAAACTTGTACTGAAGGTACTTTACGTGTTTACCTACCACTCTTCCAAATTCGTAGTAGATCGGGCGGTACGTTGCCAGTCTCATTACTTAACTTACACACCTCGTAAAATGTGATTTTTGACCATGATTACCATACTCATTTTTTTTTGGTAATAAAAACTTGAGAACTTGACAGTCTTAATTGTAAGAGTAATAATTCAATACATACGTGATGGATTCCACGACATATTTTGAGGCATTTTTTTTTATCTAGCGATACTTTGCGCGTCAGCTAGCAACATCATCATCCCTTATCGTCTCCTGGATGAATGGACATTCGACCGACGGCTGGGAAGCGCTCCCAGTCACAAACGGCCAATTTCCCAGAGATAAAAATAAAACCTGGCTCCGGCACGATTGTCGCACGCAATCGAATAAAAAAGCAATAAGTCCATAATAGAAACTAGTAAGTCGCCGGTCTCTCCTCGCCGCCGACAAGCAAACACTTTTGACCTTTCGTCGAGGCAGCTCTTTGTCATCTTTACGGTCAGTTCGTTTACGATGGCGGGATTACGGCCTTCGGAACGAGTCCGCTAGCATCGGCACGGCCTCCCTTATCTCTTATCGTTCCATCTGGCTGGCTTCCGCCGCATCACGGCCGGTACATGCTTGGCGGGTGGAAGGAGAATAGAAACGAGGCACCTGATCTTTGCTCTTACGGCGAAGGCAAATGGTGTCTGAAAACGGTGGTCTGTCACGCACTGCATGCTGGAGTTGATTCAAAAGATGTTCAGTTGGAGTAAAATATGGACTACATGCTGGCCAGTCCAACCACTCGATTCCAACTTGATCTAGATACTCTTCAGCAATGCCAACTGCATGAGGTGGCAGTGTCATGCATTAGAGTAGTCATTACCAGTAAATGTAGCGTTCGGAACCACATCATCATCTAAAGTGTTTGTAATATAGTGATCAGCATTAAGAGCACCTTTACCGTTGAAAAAACAACCCTGCAACAAATCCGCAACTCGTTCATTTCTCCATATCGACATCTTTTCCCTACCATCAGGAAAGTTGAAAGAGATTCTGGACTTATCTGTAAAATACGTTACTCCATTGCTGAATCGAAAAATTTTAGAGTAGACGCATACATTAAAGACGTTTTCTTCAATGCCATGGGGTCAATTTACTGCTCTGCATGGACTGAGGCGTTCGTTTGGTAACACCTACTCCTTCCTACACATTGTAAGTCATGCTGCAGATTATTGCTGTTGTTTTTGTATTGTGCAAAGGTAGTCCCAGTAAAAACAATCATCCCGATGGCTTTCATTTTTTGTTATGCCTGATCCCGGTCTTCTGGTGTAACTTCCAGTCCCAGTGGAATTAGGCCTAGGACTATTCGTAGAGCTTGTGTCTTATAATGTGGTTTGGTTTTGACAGAACCATGCCCGAGTCATAGAAAGAATTTGGTCCAACACAAAAAAAAAAAACAACCCCACCTCCCCCCCGCGGGGGGGAGGGAACCAAAAACACCACAGAAGAACAAAACAGAGGAAACATGCATGCATTAAAATGCATTGTTGTAGAAAAATATATTTAAATACCTTTATTAAATACCATAGCATAGTTACGTAGAAGACACTTCCTTTCTTTTATCGTTACAGAGTTTCACTATCTTTTTTATTTCTTTGCAGAAGCCACAACTTTCACCTCACTTAAGTCCGGTGAATGAAGAGGCTGAAGAACCAAGGTAATGTTTTTACTGGCTAAAAACTCGTTTACTGAAATGGCTGTGTAACAAGGCGCATTGTCGTGATGCAACATCCAGTTGTTCTTGATGTTTGGTCTCACACGCATGACCCATTTTCGTTTTTCAAGAACCTCTCTGTAAAAGTGTTGATTTACTCTTTGGCCTAGAAGGCACAAATTCTTCTGGACAATCCTCTGGCTATGCAAAAAAAGTAAATCAGAATGCATTTTATGTTTCGCTCATTCTTGCTTTTTTGGGTCTTGGAGAGCTGGAAGTGTGCCATTCCATGCTTTGGTGCTTGGTTTACGGATCGTACTAAACACCCAAGTCTCATCACCAGTAATGACACGTTCCATAAAATGGGGATCACTTTCAATCGATTCCAAAAAGTCAAGACACCATTCTCTCCTGATGTCCTTTTGTTCCTGCAAAAGGTTTTTTGCAATCATTTTTGCGCAGATTTTTCTCATCTCCAATTCGTTAGTCAATATCTGATGAACAGTGGTGTGATTCAAATTCAACTCTTCCCCGATCATTCTTATTAACCGACGATCTGAACGCACAAGATCCCTTATTCTATCGACAGTTTCATCGGTTCTTGAAGATGAAGGCCTTCCGCTGCGTGGTTCATCTTGTTAGGTGCATACATGTTAAACTACCGCCCGTCTAAGTCCCATCTCCGCAGTGTTGCTAGATCGGGCGCTACGTTACCAGTCTTATTACTTAATTTACACACCTCGTATATCCATTATAATAAAGTAAAGTTTTGTAATGAATGCCAAGCCAGGTTCGATGTAAGGCCAAGACGCCCTTTTAGATGGAAGGGTGGGCGGTTTATAGGACGTGACCTATCTTAGATCTTTTTGCTTAATCGAATAAAAGGGGTCTAATATTTGAGAGGCCGTTTTCGAAATATCGAAATCTTTCCAATAGGCGCTTTGGTGTAGTAAATTTACCGAAAGAAGGTATTAGATCGGAACGGCACAGTTCACGCTACATTCACCCGGAAAAAATACATTAACTGCGAGGTCACGATGCCATAGATTACTATAACGGAATGGAGAAACAAGTTTATTTCTGAAAACTGTAGTTATTGAAAAAAAAAAGAGGGAACAAAAAAAAAAAAAAAAAAAAAAAAAACAGAAGAAAGTGACAAATTGTTAAGAAATTTGTTCTGTGCCTTAAGGATTTTTCTAGCTTACTTGTTTCGTTTTTTATAAAATTTTACCTGAATTAATAAAAAAGACTCATCGTATTGAAAATTTATTTCCTGTAATTACTCTCTATGATGCCTTCCTCGTTCGGTTCCATTTTGACACACTCGTCTTTCTTGGCTTCTTTGTCAGTTTTCCATCCTGTAAGGTTGTTTGGGAAACCCGCAATTCCACCGAAGACAAATTCAACCGTCCGATTCCAGTATTTCTGGAGAGTGTGGGCCTGTTTCTCTATGTTGATAGGTGGTTTTTCGCAGTTCGCATGAGGATTGAATCTGGGAAGCTGAGAAAAGAGGGTAAATTTTACATTAAACGAGGCATATAAATTACTATATGTGAACCACCTAATTAGTGAATAAAATGAGTATCTACGTAAATTACGAGGTGTGTAAATTAAGTAATGAAACTGGCAACGTAGCGCCCGATCTAGCAAGACATCCGAGACGTGACTTGGAAGGGCGGCAGGTTAACATGTAATGCACCTTCTGTACAAGTTTGAACTTGTTAGAGTCATTTGTTTGTTCTTTGTGACTGTTTTCCTAAACTGGTTTTTCTTCTAGTGCGTTTTAAAAATGAGTGACACTAATTTTGAGTAACGGTGTGCTATCAGGTTTTGCTTCTCACTTGGATACAGTGCAACGGATACTTTTGCAAAACTTCAACACGCCTACGGAGACAATGTTTTTTTGAAGACCCCAGTGTTTTCGGTGGCTTAAGGCATTCTCAGAAGAAAGAGAGTCGATTGAAGATGAACCATGCAGCGAATGGCCTTCATCTTCAAGAACCGATGAAAATGTCCATAGATTACGAGATCTTGCTCGTTCAGACCGTCGGTTGACGACAAAAATGATCGGGGAAGAGTTAAATTTGAATCACCCCACTATTTATCAGATATTGACTAAAGAATTGGGGATGAGAGAAATTTGCGAAAAAATGGTTCCAAACAACCTTTCGCAGGAACAAAAGGACATCAGGAGAGAAAGGCGTCTTGACTTGTTGGTATCGATTGAAAATGATCTCCATTTTATGGAACGTGTCGTTACTGATTATGAGACTTGGGTGTTTGAGTATGACCCGAAACCAGGCGCCAAAGCATGAAATGGCACACTTCAAGCTCTGCAAGACCCAAAAACAAGATTAAGCAAGTCGAAGATCAAATGCATGCTGATTTGCTTTTCTGATAACCAGGGAATTGTCCATAAAGAGTTTGTGCCTCCAGGCCAAACAGTAAATCAATACTTTTACACAGAGGTTCTTCAAAAACTTCGAAAAAAGGTCATGCGTATGAGACCAAACATCAGAAACAACTGGATGTTACATCACGACAATGTGTCTTATCACACAGCCATTTCAGTAAACGAGTTTTTAGCCAGTAAAAACATTCCTGTGATTCCTTAGCCTCCATGACTTTTGGGACCTTAGAAAACATTTAAATGGCTGTAACCGACCAGCTGAAGGCTATTCCAGTATATGAGTTCCAGCACTACTATGAGGAATGAAAGAAACGTCTCCAGCGCTGTGTGGCTTCCCAAGGAAGTTATCTTAAAGGAGGCAGTACTGAATTGTAATTCTATTCGAACGGAAAGATTGAAAAAACAGTCTCGTTACTAATTTACACACGTCGTATCGCTTGTACCAATATATCAAAGAATTGACATAATAATCGAACTCATTTTACTACTATATGTACACATTTTTTCTTAGAGCAACAACTTTTTAAAGCAACAAATATACGTTCCTTTATTCACTTTATTTTTATGTAAACAAGCTGCTGTAGAAATTCCGTGTCTTCAAATAGAAGGGAGTGGAGAACCTATATAATAGATAGAACCGGTGACTGAAAACTGCCACAAGTTAACCTGAACTGCCATAATATATAAGTTAAAATGTATAATATATCCATATAAAACTCGTGCAATTCCATGAACTGAAGCCATTGGATTTTGGAAGTAGACAGCACATTGTCGGTGGTTTTTGGAAAACTTAAACAACGAGAACATTCTTGATAAATAAGTGTTTTCTGACGAGGCCTGGTCTGTACAAGAACTCTACTGTGCTGTCAAGTATCATTGTTGATTTATATTTGAAGGGTACAGGAGAAAAAGGATGAATGTCACAAAAAGGAGTTTGCCAGAAAATCGCTTTTATAAATATGAAGACTTCTACAATTTATGTCGAAGAGTAGATTTGGTTCAAATATTTTTTATTTACTGCATATTAGTGTTAATTTCTTTGTTGCCTGTTGACTGTAGATTTTTTTGAATAATTGTAAGAAAAATATTTTGATAGCAGCATTGCAAAATGTCTGCGTAAGGAAGCATAATAATATATCAAATAATGTACTAGAAAATATATTTATTTGAACTAAAACACACAACTTTAATATTAGGTATAAAAATGTGATCTGTGGATAAATGAACAAGTATACAAAAAAAACACAGGATGTTTCAAAAAATGGCCATGTACCTACTTAACAAAGAAATGTACTTAATAATTTTTTTAATGAAACAAAACAGGCAACCAATTTTAGATACAGCATATTACTTACTATATCATGTAATACGAAAATATTATGAAAAACATACCGGGCGTTTCAAAAAGTTAACTTAAAACTACAAGTCTTCATATGTAGCAGTTTAGCTATAAGGCAAGTTTTCAAAGAACAATACAATTATAAGAACAAAACATTGTTTGTTCTTATAATTGTAGCTCTGATGATTGCTGAATAAAGCCGAAACGTTAGAAAAAAACAAAAACTTTTGTTTCTATAAACTGACCGATAATCCCACAACAAGTTCATCAAGTTAATTGATCAACGGGCAAGAAATTCCAAATGTGTTATTTAGTTCTAAAGTCAGACAGCGCAATAGCAAAACAAACCATGCGCGATTGCCATATTATTTATGGACATTCATCCTTTTTGCCCAGGTCGCTGGGACGTTCATCTTTCTTCCCCAGTGTGGCATAATATACATAAATTGGCTGTATCTTGCGACTCTCATTGTTTTTGTCCAGTTTTATTATTCCATGAGGTTCTAACGGCATTTTCTAATATTTTTGCACCTTTATCTCAAAACTGACTTTTTTGGACATTCATCTTTTTTCCCCTGTACCCTTCAATTGTTTCCATTAGAAACTGGATGTTGCCAACTGCATCAAAAAATGCTGACCTGCCATAAGGGAGAATTTATATGAAGGCACGGTTTTCTCCATGAATTACCGAACACCCTGTACGCAAGCATATCAAATTTCCTTACGTTGAAGAGATCTTTCTCGGCGTCGCAAGAGGGCGGCTCCCATTTCCTGGCCCTCTCGAGATTCGGCTCGCTCAGGACGTTGCAGTAGGCCCTGTACGTCTGGTGGGTCTCCTCAGTGGTGCCCCACACTCCCAGGTCGTAGGACACGTAGACGGCGCCCGCCGCCACCGCGGTCTTCACCAGGAAACCCAGAAGGCTGAGCAGCATGCTACCCCTTCTGTCCCTGGGGCAGGGGCACACCTTCGGTGGGCACATCTTCTTCAGTTCCGCCCCCCGTGCATACCCTTATCTGTTTCGGTTTGGGGGGCGCATATCGCTGAAAAAAAAATAGAAGAGGTTAAAAGGGAGGCCTGCTAGAAAAAAAGCGTATTTTCAACAGGACGGATGCCCCGCCCATTCAATAATTCAGGTCCGCAGTTGGCTTAACAAACAATTTGGAGAGAAGTGGATCGGAATATATGGACCTATTTGTTGGCCAGCAAAGTCCTTTGATTTTTTCCTTTGGGGATTTTTAAAGGAAATAGTTTATAGACAGCCGATAGAACACAATATTGATTTACTCAAGACTCGGATCATTCAAGCAGTGGCTTGGGCATTTACTTTGGGTAAATCAAGAAATGATCCACTCAACATACACATCTTTTAGAACGAGACTGGAGAGGTGTGTTAAACTTGGAGACCTGCATGTAGAATAGTTAAGATGCGTGAATAATAATTTGGCAATTTTTTAAAAATAATTGTTGAATTTGTTTATTAAATCATAATTTCTTCAAAATAAATGTTTAAATAATATATTTGGGGTTTTTGATTTCTTATTATGTCTGCGCCTTTAGTAAATATAATGTTTTCAAAGGAAACTGTGTATACTTCAAACCTATAATGATAAAAATTGCGGAATCTCAACAAAACACTTAATATTGACTAGTAGGCCATGCGTTCATATTTGAGTTTTGAATATAATAGCAAACAATTTTTCTTCATTACTTTCTTACATAGCTTTAATATTTAAGTTACTACACTCTTCATTATCATTTAATTTTTGCTATCTTTGAACACCATGCATGTTAAATTGAACAAACAACAAACTTTCCGGACGTTTCAAGATAAGCGAAACTTTTTATGAAGAATTACTTTTTGTCGAAAAATTAAATTTTTTGTCCTTTTCACCTATAGGTAACTCAATCCGGGGACACCCTGTAGTTACATAACATAAGATTTGATCCTGTCATTTCTGTAATTGGCAGAAACTTTAATTCTACATGTCTGCGTTATGGGAAGGATACGAAAAAATTCCGCCGACGACATCAGAGAAAGTATTTTTATATTTTTACCCCGGCATAGGCTTAACGAGAACGAAATTTATTTACAGGCAACTTTTATCGACAAGCCTGCGTGTGTCGTTAAGCACCTGTTAAAATCAATTCCTCCGATGTATTTTCACGTCAGTTTTTGTTCCGCAGCAGCTTGTCGATGTAATGTTTTCGTGATGCCGCGACGCGACAATCTGTTATGGCGGAAAAAACCTGTCAGGACTAATGCCCGCAAAAATCGTTACCACTTGACCTTTTAATTTGACAGCGGGCTGCCGATTTTTCTCGCAAACCGAATGAAACGGTCCTTCTATTTATAAGTATCCGCAACGTAGTTACAGCATAACGACATGTGACGGACATCCATTGTGGAAGAGTACATTGTTTTACACAAGAGGCACAACTGTAATTGATGCATACAAACTCTCAGCAACTGCATTGTGAACCCATACTTCATACAAAATAAAAATCGACTGCTGACAACTGCATAACAACGAATATCAAGCACGAAATTAAAAAAAAAGTCCCATAAAACACTCCATTATTGTTTTTATTTCAATATAATTGAGTGGTGGTACCACTGCACTGTTTTTATTTTATATAAAGTATACAAGTAGGTAGTTGAAAATGAAGAAATACACCACACTTTATCTTTAAGGCCTCCATAAATATGTCAGAATAATTGGCTTTTGACGAAATCTATTAAGCTATTTCTTCCATATAAACAATGCTACAAAAAATTTCAATCTCGAATTATCTGTTGTAGTCAGTTTATGCCTTCCTTAAGTGTCTATTTTCAGAATGGACAGTATTCAACTTCTTTTTGGCGACAAATCCAAAACCTTTCTTTCCCAACCTTGTAACTACTCACACATGGCCACAACTTGTGAATCAAATTCGTGCTTGTGTTGACAAATTTCGTGAATCTAAATCAGCAGGCCGTAAACCAGTGGAGCAACTAACAAGATAACCACAAGAATAGCGTATTTAAATTAATAGCTGAGTTGAACATGAAACGCTGAAGTGATGTATGTATTCAAAATACATTTTAAACACTTGCTCTAAGAAGTAATAATTTCATTGCGTTCGCGTTTTCTGTACACATTTTTGTCACGATCATAATAAACACCTGTACAATGCTGGGTCGCTGAAACCGAATCTGAAGTCCAAATTGCCCATCAGATCCGGTTCTTTTCCTAACCTCAAAAAACAGGCCTAAAACCATGAACTTCAATCTTAAAATATAATTTGATAAAACCAAAACGAAATCCCATAATCATATATTTTATCAATTCCATAACCATATAATCTCAAAACTCCATAAGCTTAGGGCCCCATAACCTCAAAACCCAATAACCTTATAATTCTAAAATCCCATAACTCAGTAAAAAAGAGAGTTATACGCGCTTAAGCAGTGTAAATCGATATGTTTGAAACGGATTTGCCCTTCAATCCCAGTACCACTTAACCTCAAAACCGCGTGATCCTAAAACCCCATAACGTCAAAAATCCCATAACCTTGTGCTTGAAAAACCTTATAAACAAGTAAAAAAAGAGAATTATACGCATTCAATCAGTGTAAATCAATATGTTTGAAACGGGTGTGCCCTTCAACCACTCAACCTCAAAATCACGTGATCCTAAAACTTCATAATCTTGAAAACTTCATAATCTTAGATGAGTTCTAAATCTGATTGAGTATTAATCAATCAGATCAGATTTAGAACAGTATACTACAAAATGTGTACAATTGTACACAAATTTTGTAGTATCATTCCGTATTTTACACTACTTTTTGTGTTAAAACTCAATCAGATTTAAAACCGTATAAGATTATGAAGTTTTAGGATCACGTGATTTTGAGGTTGAGTGGTAGTGGGGTTGAAGGGCACACCCGTTTCAAACATACTGATTTACACTGCTTGAATGCGTATAAGTCTTTTTTACTGGTTTATAAGGTTTTTCAATTAAAAGGTATGGGATTTTTGGAGGTTATGAAGTTTTAGGATCACGCAGTTTTGAGGTCAAGTGGTACTGGGATTGAAGGGTAAATCCATTTCAAACAAATCGATTTACACTGCTTAAGCGCGTATAAGTCACGTTTTTACTGAGTTATGGGGTTTTAGAATCATATAGTTATTGGGTTTTGAGGTTATGAGGCCTAAGATTAAGGAGTTTTGAGATTATATGGTTACGGAATTGATGAAATATATGATTATGGGATTTCGTTTGGGTTTTTATCAAATTATATAATTTTTAGCTTGAATTTCATGGTTCTAGGCCTATTTTTTGAGGTTAGGAAAAGAACCGGATCTGATGGAGCAATTTGGACTTCGGATTCGGTTTTAGCGACCCAAAAAACATATAGTATACATAGTCAGACGCCTGCAAACGAAAAAAATCCTTTTTGTGGAACTGTGTTATGATTAATAAACTTGTTATTATGTACAGATGTTACAAAGCAATTATAATTCTATAATCTTACGTGGTTTGTATGTTTTCTTTCCACCTTTGGCACAAGGGTGTTTCCCCTCTGTACGCTGTCCACTTGGTGACTGATAAACTAGTAGATTCGTCTTTTTGCTGCACTTTTCATTAGAATTTGGAGACATTTTCTAAATTGCTAACACATATTTTCGTTCATTCCATTGTTAATCAAAAATGTTACAGGAATTTTCGGTGAAGTAATCGACTATGACAACTTCAGAATGACAGCGTCAATCAGTCTGATTAATGTGGCGCACAGCCTGCTAAATCGTCATATTTGAAACTACTACACTTCAACGTACAAAATATAGGAGTTGATGTCTAAAAACTGACACAAAAAATTCGAAATGTTATTAAGGCTATTGCAGACTTAACTGCAGTAGAATAGGTCATTAAGGCTATTGCAGACGTAACTGCAAGTTTGACAGCTTGCAAGCTTTTTCTACAAGGATACCTGAGCATCTGTATAAGAATTTTGAGCAAAGATTGTAATTATAAAGGATGTCCTCATAAGTTAGGCAAAATTTGAATTTGCCGCCATTGGACCATACTTCTTCGAAAACGAGTCAAGCAGTTACTGTTACTGGTGCTCGATACCATGATAGGGTAACCGAGTTCTTTCTGCCTACATTGGATGATATTGATGTGGACAACATGTGATTTCAACAAGAGAGTGCGACATGCCACACAGCCCGTGAAACAATCCAATTACTGCATTATACATTTCCTGGTCGTGGACTCTATCGTTTCGGTGATCAGAATTGGCCGTCTATGGATTTCTATTGGATTTCTTTCTATGGGGTTAATCGAAGTCAAAGGCCTATGTCAACAAGCTCACATCCACCCGTGTATTGAAGGAGGAGATTCAACGCTGCATCAACGAAATTCAGCCACATTAATGATAAAACCGTCATGGAAATTTTCGACAAAAAGAGGTATGTGTCAGCAAAGCTGTGGATGTCATTTGCCCAATATGCTATTCCATGCATAACCATATTCTATGAATTTTGTTTCAAAAAATAAACAATTGAAAAAACTGTGTTTTCTATTTAATTCAAATCTTGCGTAAATTCTGGAACACCATTTACAAGAATGTTGAATGTCGATTGTACAAACGGAGCGTTTGTACCAAGAATATGTAAGTTTAGCAATTACGAAAGTAACTGCCTTTATCTGTTGCTGTAGACTCCTGGTAAATAACGAGAACTGGACTGTTTAAAAATTCATGGGAATGACCCTTCGGTTTCCAGTAAGATAAAATAAAAATATTTTTATTGGTCCTTTGGATATATTTTTTCCATCGGAAAGTACACATAAATCCGACCGGCAAATTTTATGTGTGACGTTATACCATCAGGGCAGCTCACGAAGCACCACTCTCAAAATTATTCAAATAGAATGAAGGCTTTCGTCGCCTCACGTACCAAGCCGGGGATGATCCTAAGTTGAAAAGGGAAAATATTATCAGAGACGGCTCGTTGTGTAACAAGGGGAGGGTTCCAGCTTTCACAATTTTAGATATATTAAATTATTTTAATTGCTGGAGAAATATCATCATTCGACCACTAAAATTGCTTACGGTTAATCAAGGGATTGTTCAGGAGATCTAAAGAAAATCTCTAAATAGATAGGGGATAGAAAAGAAGCGATTGGTCCCCTTGAAGATGTTGCTCTAAGGTGGACCTTACACGGTCAATATTATTGAAGCAATATTATTGAGGCAATATACAGGGTTGGAACGTCCAAGATTTCAAAGCCGAGCATTAAAAGATAAGAAAAGAATAAACTCTGACAGATAGAGGAACTGACAGAGAAATATTATATCCATAGTTGCCAGACTCACATGTCATTTTAAAAGTTTTATGAGCGTTATTCTCTGTCTTTCGTGATAGGGTAGCAATAAAATAAGGCGGGACGCCCCGCCCATAAATTGTAATGCGCACGTGTGAATTGAATTATTATATCGTTATTGGTCTACGGAAAATAAGCACTTGAGTATTTCTGTGCGTATGCAGTATCCCCAGAAGTTAAATGTTTGGGTTGGTATTTTAGGCGATTCCATCGTTGGGCCATTTTTTATAAATGGTTCCTTAAATGCCAACAAATATTTAACAAATAAAACAAACTGTTTACTGACATGATCATGACCACGAAAAAAATAAATGATTTACTTATTCAATAGGCATTTTTTCTTTATTTCGTCTTATAACCGGGTTAATTTTTATTTTTATTTTTTTATTTTTTATAGAACTTCAATTTCATTTTCTTGCAGACCGGTTAGTTAAGGAATACAAAAATTTGAAAATAAATACAATTATGTTCGTACACTTCTTTTAAGAGTATGGGATAATTGTATTCAAATCGAATCCTAACAAAACCAATATTTGTTAGGACGTTCTCATCTGAATATATTGTAACGAAAGCATCTTCAGGAAATGCCAACTTGGTGGCCAATTGGCGGAAAGCGTGTCGAGAAAAGTATAGTAGTTCACTGTTCACTGTTTCGTGGAAAACGTTCAGTTTTTTGTTTCTACGCTGAAGGTTCCAGTATCCACTCCAAGACATCCTATTAATAGTAATTTTTTTAGTCTGTTTCACTACACTTTGTGAAAGCACGAAGAGTAAATTCATTATCAGTCCATTTCAATCAGAACCAATCATCCAGATTGATCATCAATCGCTTATGATACGACACCAACTTGTAACTAATCGAGCACAAGAAATACTGACTGTGAGAAAGAAAAATAAGGTAGTATTCATGTAGTGAGTTACTGCCCAAGCTTATTTTCTAAAGGTATATGTAGAATAATCTGGGATATACGAGGTGTGGCTATTAAATAACCGAACTGCTATCATAACACTTTTTATTTGTTACCAATTACAGTATCAACCTTTTCATCTTCAATGTATTCTCCTTTGGAGACCTCTTCACCGCTCCATACGACTTTGCCATTGTTGAAAGCAGTGCTGGAAGTTCGCTTCGTCAGCTGGTTCAGAACCTCAGTCGCTTTTGCTTTAACCGCTTCCACACTTTCGAATCTTGTCATCACAAGTAATCACTGTGTGTAACAAGCCTGGATCAGTATCAAAATTAATTAGTGTGTCAGCGCAAATGTTCGTTCTTGATTCTATTTGCTCGGGAGTGAGGAGTTTTGGCAGCCTTTTTGTGCAAACTTTGCGCATGCTGAACGATTCATGCAAAATCTGGCGAACACATTCTTTGTCGATTCATATATTTGTTTCATATCCCGCTTTAAACCGTTTAAACCATTCAAAAACTTGTGTGCGGGATAAATATTTATTCCCGCACACTTCTTTTAAGATTGCATAAGCTTCTGTAATATTTTTTCCCCAGTTTAACAAAGAAACTTGAGATTAATCCATTGTTCCATCTGAACACTTAACATTTTTTCGACGCGTAACTGGGGCGTAGACTAATTCAAACGACTGCTACAGTCAGACTGAGCGACACACTGGCTTGTCCAGCGAGCTCAGGGTGGGGAAAGTATCACCAGACACAGTTCTGTTCAAACTTGTGGCGATACGCTCGCAGCGCGCTGGTAGCAGCATCAGTTTGGTTATTTAATATCCACACTTCGTATTCTAGGCCACGAAACCTAATCAGGATATATACTAGGTCTGGTTTATGGAATTGTGGATGCTGAGTCATTGCTAACCCACAGCCAAATGTCGAAGACGATAAGAAGGGTCAGACGACCAAGGAATCGACATAAGTCTCCACAGACCATTGCTGGCCCACCCATTTTCTGACCTAGCTCGATCCGCCTCTGGAATTTGCCCCGGCGTACATATTCGGTGTCAGTTGCATATGCTAATTCGGAATAGTTCCATCGCTTGGGGTAAAAAAGCAGTCGGGCACGTATGACATTGCGAAACACCCGCAAATAGGGGCAACAGGAAGGGAGGTGTATCTGTTGACACACGGCCCAGTACACGTCAAAATACCTCCGTCAATATTATGCTTCAATCTTGGTCGGGCCCCTCGCCGAACAATACAAGACGTAGGTATGAGATTTTATACTTGAACACAGTCCCACTTCGTTCACGTCAGACGCAGTCAATGTCGACGGCGCACAGTGATGGAAAATGGAAACAATTCGACCTTCGCGGCTGTATTAAGCGTAACTTTTTTTTATTTATCTTAGGATTTAATGTTATTTCTTTTGGGAAGTGTGAAAAATTTGAAATTCAGTAAGGCATTTTTATAAACCAGAAAAAACCTAATAATTGAGGCATTATAGTTCATTCAAAACGCGAAGTGAAACGTTGCAATTTACGCCACAAATAGAGATTGCTGCTAATATATGTACATTTCTTGGGTCTCTGATTACGCAAATTGGTGTCCCGCAACTTTAAAATGGTAAGAACACCCCTAAAAATGCAAAAACCCCTTTTAGGGGTTATCTTATTATAAATGTTAAATAACCTTATTACATACTGTTTTGTTGGTAAGAATATATACTTTTAGTCAAATAGAATTAAATTGAGCCGAAATTTATTCGTGAGGGTTAATTACAAAGGGGTGAAAACAACCCTCTCAGCAGAAAAAAGAGGAAAATACTTGATATTTAAATAATTTTAATTTCTAATCCTAGAAAGTTTTTGATGAAAACTTATTGAAAAATTAAAACTACTACTTTCACCCCTGATTATATTATAACTACCCCTAAACTACCCCCTAACACCCCAGAATTTAAATGCACTTGAAAAATGCGTCTACATATATCATTCCTCTTCAAAAATCGATCGTGTTCGGTGCAAAAATCGCCGCCGGAGAACCGCAATGCCGTACGAGGGTCTGTCGACACTCGCGAAAACAACATCCCTCGAAAAAAAACGGGCGACATACCATTCGATTCTCCGTTTAAAGACGCATCTATCCACGTGCGGCACGGCGTCTTCCGTGTCGATGGTGGTCCGTGAGAAAATCGGAAAGAGCTGCCTGTCCGCCGACCTGACACTCGCGACGGCGGCAGACCGAAAACCGTGAGTCGCACGAGGTTGCCGACGACGCCATTGGCTTTTTCGTGACAAAATTAGGGTCGATCACAAGCGCACTGTTCCTACGTGGCCACTGTTGCAGACTCTCCCCTATATCAAAATATTGTTTTTTTTTTTTATTAAGAAACGTAAAAAAGTATTTAAAAATCAACAAGTCAATATTTTCTTATGTCAAAAGAACTGCGGTCATCTAAGGTTCTAAGGAATCTGAGGTCAAATTTTCAA
This sequence comes from Aromia moschata, assembly GCA_029963805.1. Lineage (NCBI taxonomy): Eukaryota > Metazoa > Arthropoda > Insecta > Coleoptera > Cerambycidae > Aromia > Aromia moschata. Next base: position 6,656,946 of record JAPWTK010000001.1, read on the forward strand.
AATTTTTCGAAAAAAATACAATATGGCTGAGATGTTGTATTAAAAGAAATGAAAATATAACATAAAATTTGACTTCAACTACTTCGAAAGCTACATAGAAAATGAATGGTCAATAGAATATCCATTTATGTTTTCGTAATTTTTGTCGTAATTGTTTGATGTAAGAATTTATCGACTTTTTTGTGTTTCTTAATAAAAAAAAAACAACAATTTTTTGGTTACATTTGTCCCTAATGAGTTTTCAGGTATATTGAAAATCACAAACATGAAAATTTCAAAATTCGATATCTCGGCGAAAAAAAATATTAGCGAACTCAATGACATCTGAAAGAGGAAGACTTGTATTTTGAGATCATAGTTTTTTGAGAGAGAAAAAATTCGTGGTACTACATAACCTCAAATATGTCAAAAAACAATGATTTTTGCATATTAAGGTTAGACTATCTCAAAAAACCAAACGTGATAGAACAATTCTGAATGGGAAAAATTACTTTGGAAACAGATATTCATTGTCCAGAGACAAAAGAGACAAAACCTTGCTGGGTAGAGTTGTGTTTCATTTTAGATTTAAGAATAAAGTATTTGAACTAATTAATCTCTTTCTTTGTTGTTTTACTTGGTGTTTAGAAATCCTCTAAAATGACATGCATAATGCCACTGCCACGTCCTCATCATGGTTGAGATGATTGAAACCGACAATCCATCTTATACATTGCAAAATAAAATTATACCGAGGAATGGGTGGTTTAAAAATCGCTTCTACTGAAGCGTGTTTTTTCTCAAATTACTATCTTGTTAAGGGTTGTTCCAGTGTGCAACGGTGCTTGTTCGCCGACAGACATGGCTTCCGATTTCCTGACAATATTTAATTTAAAAGAGACGCCCATCGAAATTAATTCTCGATATTTCTCGGAGGAGCCCAACTTTTGATGAGTTACGAATTAATTTGTTTGCCTGTCGCGTAGCTTAAAATGGATTTTTATCGGCGGATATGGTCTCAGAGTTCGACGAACTGCGAAATAATAGGGCAATTGACATGATTCTTCGATTAGTCTCTACAACTATGCTGCTAGGATAAATCGTAAGATAAAAAAAATGCCCTCAAAGATGAAATACTACTCCTAGATCTATTAAGTTATGAATTTTTTATTACTAAAACAATTGAATATGGTACTCCCAGCAAAACAAAAAAAGTTTATAACACAAAGTTATTTTAGAGATGTTATATAGAATGGGACGCCTTTCAGTTTGACTAGATCTGTGGCTTTGCGAAACTTTATTTGATAGTTTTTTGATAGATTTTAGATTTGATAGTAGATAAAAATATTTTTTTTGAAAAAAATACATTTTTTTTAAGTTTCAATAAATGTTGCTGTAATGCAGTTACTTGACCCATCTTTGCTTAAAATTTTCTCTGAGTTGTACTTTCCTGTGCAAATTGTGCGCGTATTGCAATCCTGGAGTGGATACTGCAACCTTCGGCGTAGAAACAAAAACTGGACATTTTCGTGGTTTCGGTTTCGGTGTTTCGTGGAAAACGTCTTTTTTTTTTTCGCGTATTGCAAGATTATTGAAAATATGCGAAAAATCTACCGAATCTTTAACTTCTTTTTTTCGGGTCGAAAAATGTAGATTTTTTCTTGTCGTTGAAATTTAATTGGAATGGCATTATTGCCATTTGAAAGTTGATATTTATTTTTTTACGAATCTGAAAAAAAAGACATATCCTACGACCAACAGGAGTCGTGAATTTTTTTTTCAAAAAATCGCTACGACCTCATTTATTACAATACAGTTCTGAAATTTATACATGCTTTAACTGAATACTTGTACTTCAATATAAAAAATAGTCCGCAATGATTGACCCCCTTTTTTTTACAGTAAATACAATTTCTTAAAGTTCATCATTTTCAGTGTCACCACCATGTGTCAAAAACGAACAACCGTTCAAAATTGAGCAGGTATTGCTCCCCCCACCACGCGCATCAACGTGTCGAGCGCAGCAAACATTTTACGAGGCCCAACAAAATTAAGTTTACTGTAAAAAAGGGGGTCAATCATTGCGGTGTATTTTGTGTATTGAAGAACAAGTACCTGTATTCAGTTAAAACGTGTCAATTTCAGAACTTAATGCTAATAAATGAGGTCGTAGCGATTTAAAAAAAAAAAGAAATCACGGCTCCTGTTCAGATTGGTAAAAAAATATCAACTCTCAAATGGCAATAATGTCATCCCGATTAAATTTCAACGACAAGAAAAAAATCTACATTTTTCGACCCGAAAAAAGAAGTTAAAGTTTCGGTAGATTTTTCGCATATTTTCAATTATTTTGCAATACGCGCACAATTTGCACAGGAAGGTACAACTCTTGAGAAAATTTTCATAAAAAAAATTTCGTTAAAGATATCGAAGTTTTTAAAAACTGCGATTTTTAACCGGTTTTATTTTTTTTTTTTTGCAAAAACTGATACTAATAATTTGTTTATCAATTGACATCGGGTTGGGCTCAAAAAAAGTTGAATAACTTTTGTCTAAAACATTTTTTTCTAAACTGTTTTTTTTTTAAATGATACAAAGCTGTTTTTTTGCGAACTTTGGACGCCATTTTGAAAATAATATTTAGAGGGGGTAAAGTAGTTAATTCAATTGTACGGAATTTTTCCTATTTGTTACATATCTTTGTTTACTGAACTAAATTTTGGCAAAAAAAAACGAGGTATTTTCAACAATTTGACTGGCCTATCACCAATATTTATTATTTTGTGAAAAGAAGAATGAGAAGCTCGAAGAGAACAAGAAGGTCGACACATTACTCATGTAGTTAATATTTATAATTTTTAGGTTCTTTGTTGTATATGTTTTTTTTTCTTTAAATTACATATGTGTTATGCAATGACAATATTATTCTAATCTAATATCCTTCTAATATTATTACTAATAAATACATTCCAATTTAATCCTACCGTAATGTAATTTTCTCAACAATAAAATTCTCATAACTGGACAGTTGTAGGAGTTGTTATTAATTAAGACATGAGGGTTTGATTCCACGGCACACTTTGAGGACGTTTCCTCTTTTTGATCCTTCCATACATTTTCGAAACAAGTGAAGTGTTGATATGAAGTACCATTACTACAGGAAACATATATATCTTTTTATAGTAACCTATATGAGTATGAATACATAGGATGTAAAACAAAAATATAAATAAGAGTACAGTAAGAAAGATGGACCTTTACCTGGCTGGAAGTTAACCTTTTAATGACGGGAGTGGTCGATATATGGACCAATCAAGGACTACGAAATATTTGATGAGTTGAATATGGAAAAAAATAATATAGAGACATCCAAAAAAAAACGTCAACAAAGTTGGCCAAGAAACAAAAGACGTATTTCTATTCTTATTCGAATTTATAACCTTATTTACTTGTCAAAACTGTCACATCATATGATAGCCATTGTTTATTTTATAAATTGTGACAGTTACTTGTCAAAAGTTTGACACAACCGAAAAGCTTAGACATGACTGCTATTTCTATCTCTCTCGTTCATAGCCAGAGTTGATGACGTTTTTTTTGGATGTCTCCATATAAAAACTCCTGGAATCAATCAGGTTGGGGACTCCACATAAAGAATTCATTAAAATCTATAAATTTCGCGACTAATAAGAAGTAAATATATGTGAATTAATAAATAATCACGCATATTTATACACTCTCGAGTTCTTAATAGTCAACAACGTACTGCAGCATCCACGGTGTTTCATCAATCTCTTCGATTTCGTTGACGATATGTTGCAGAATGTCGTGCACAGCGGCATTTCTGGAATACTTACAGGTCACCATGCTGCGTTTATACAACAGAACGGACGCTTGGACCGCACCCGCCTATTTAGCATCTCTAGTTAATAATGCCGTCCCTGCTTAAATAAGTTTCCGGTGAATTTAGTTAGCCGATCGTTTGTTTACTTCAGATGTGGAACACTGGCGCTAGTTAATTTTTGGTTGTTCCCTCTAAACTTATTCCCAACTGTGTCCCGTAAGTTATAAACTGCCCCACTGTTAAATGGCAAACGTCCACGCTGCGAGAATTTGTAATGTAGATTACCACATTTGTGAAACGTATTTTGCGGCAACGCTGCGCCTAGAATGGAACGAAGTTTGATGATTTTTGCGTACGTTTTCCAACGAAAGAAATATACTGATTTACAATATATTTGAAATTTTCCCATACGATGTACTTAAAGTTAAGATATTTCAATAAAAAATAAACCACAGTTAAAAAATGGTCAGTGTGTTTCAATAATATGTGTTCACCACTGTGATTGATAATGCAGTCGGTGAGAGACGCGCTGAATCAAACGATCAATGTTGCCTTCCGGTACCCATATAATTCCAAGCACCTTGTACGAGGTGTGTAATTAAGTAATGAGATGGGCAACGTAGCGTCCGATCTAGCAACACTGCGGAGACGGGACTTGGAAGGGCGGTTAACATGTAGTGCACCATCAGTACAAGTTTTCAAGAGTCAAGAACCCAGGGTGTTCGACGGTTTAACGCATTTTCAGAAGGAAGAGCCTCGATTGAGGATGAACCACGCAGCGGAAGGCCTTCATCCTCAAGAACCGAGAGAAATGTCGACAGAATAAGGGAAGAATAATCGGGGAAAAGTTAAATTTAAATCACAACACTGTTCATCAGAATTCATGCCTAACGAATAGGGAATGACAAAAATCTGCGCAAAAATGGTTCCAAAAAACCTTTCACAGGAACAAAACAAAAAGCAAGAATGAACAAGTCGAAGATCAAATGCATGCTGATATGCTTTTTTTGATAGCCAGGGAATTATCCACAAAGAGTTTGTGCCTCCAGGCCAGAAAGTAAATTAACACTTTTACAGAGAGGTTCTTGAAAAACTTCGAAAAAGGGTCATGCGCGTGAGGTCAAATATCAAGAACAACTGGATGTTGCATCACGACAATGCGCCTTGTCACACAACCATTTCAGTAAATGAGTTTTTAGCCAGTAAAAACATTCCTGTGGCTCCTCAGCCACCTTATTCGGCCGACTTGAGTCCTTGTGACTTTTTCTCTTCCCGAGATTGAAAAATTACCTCAAGGAACGTTCATTCAAACGGCTCTAACGTTATTCACGATTTGGATGTGCTCCTAGGATGTCCTGATCCTTGGCGACGCCTACCTTCAGACCACCTTCAGAAATACCTTCAGACCACCTGACCTGATAATATCTTAAAACATTTGCCACGATACGGTGTACGCAGTTCGCATTTTAACTAAAGTGAAAGCAGGACTGACTTAAAGTTTAGCAAAAGCCGATTCAAAGCATGTACTTTTTTACATGAAAATCACAAAAAATACCAAGACAACGTTGAAATTTATTTTTGAAATTTGCGGTTCATGAACTTTAGTCATTTTTTTTGTTATAAAATGGCTTAACTAATAGCTAATCCAAAGTAGTTAGGTTTTAAATTATTATATTCCTTGTGACTGGCGCAGGAAGCCCCACCCAATCAGTATATGATATAATTATTTCTTGATGATGCGAACATGGTTAGTGATAGAGGCAGAGCAATTTTTTTTACACCAGGAACAAACAGAATATGAGTATTTTGTATTCACATATTTCATAAACTTTCTTGTGTGACTGAAAATAGCATTTCGTAAAATTTCGATATCACTATTTCAACTTTTTACACCTGTCATTTTAATTTTCACAGAAATATATCATTTTGGATTACAAAAAGAAACGCTGATTTTTGAATGTTTGTATAAACTATACTGTACTCCAAATAATTTAATTAACATTACTAAATGTTTCAAATGTCAAATTATATATATGTATATATCCATATATAAAAAAACGAGACACGTTTGTTGGAAAAAAAACAGGTTAAAACTCGTTAAAAAATTTTCGATAGTTTTGATGAAACTGACATTATAGAACAATACCTTTAAAATCACCTCGATATATAAAGAAATACTGTATGAAAAGTGTAACTGTATAAAAGTTCGCCCAACAAACGAAGTTAATATTTTTATAGAAGTTCCCTGCGAAAACGTTGGGACATGATGGATGATGATTAGGAACAACGGTACATCTCACGCCTTTTTCGTCGATAGTTACTAAATTATTTAATTTAAAGCCATCGGTGTCATTGAGTTTTTCATTTCTTAGAGTACTGAAACGTGGCAATGAAGATGTGATGTGGAAATACATCACCCTGTTTGGCGTTATTCATAAGAAAAGTGACAGACATCTGTACAGAAATGTATTGTATCATTTTTAAAAGAATATCTCCCCATGACACTTTTATGAAGAGAGCGTGAAGCTAAAACAGAAAAATGAAACGTTTTAAGGGTACTACTCGAAAAAACAATCAAAATAGATTTTTTATATAATTAACAAAATAATTTAATAGATCCAAAACTGGCGTCAAGAAGAGACAAACAAACCACATGGCAATTACGAAAGTTAATGTTAAAATACTTTATTTTAAATAAATACCCCCTTCAAACCCTTGAACCCTCCCCCAATTAGGCTAAATATTTGTAGACTGTATGTATGCTGTACATATATCTTAAATTTGAAATGCATAAATTGCATCGTTTGAGAATTACCGATAGTCAAGGAAAAAGTGTATTACCCATTAGCCCCTAACCCTTCAGCCGATTAAGCTCAAAATCCAATCAGCTCCAGACCACGTCATGGTACATAAGTGTTCCCAATTTCAAGTTATCTTAACGCGTTCTCGAGTTATAGTGTACACAAAAAAGGTTAACCGACAGAGATATACTTTTTATAGCTTAAACTTAAAATCTTGACGTTTCAGGAATTTTTTTTTTAAAGTTTTCATGAACACTATACTTCCACTCCACTACATGGAAGTAGAAGGAATGAAACCACTTTAAACATCAAAAAAACTATTTATTATAAAACAACGACCACAAACGTCTATTTTACGGAACAAATAATATATCCCTTCGTGGATATGTTATGTTTGACGCATATTTGAAAAGATAAATAAAAACTAAAAGAGGTTTATCAATATTTTATGATAAATAGGGTTTGAAGTGTTTATTTTTTTTATGTACATAGTTTTGTAGAAAATAAAAAGTGGCAAAAGATAGATGTTTTAATAGAGCTATCAGCTTTGGCACAACAATGTAAAATCTGGAAAGAAACTACTTTTCTTTTGACATTGAAATCGCAATGACGAATTTTGAGCGATTTTTTTTAAAATGTCAAATTTAATAGCTACTGAAACTGAAGTGACCTCGTCCGGATAAGTTATTATTCATCATTTTAAACCACAAGTAAGCTCAAGAGTAATATTTGAAAAAAAGTCGTCAATACATAATATGTTTCCAATATGATGTACACTTTATGAAGAACATTCTGTGTCTAATACTTCTACATACAATTATATTTGTTGTTTTAAATTATTGCGAATTATTAATTTGCAATAAGTAAATTGGAATTACATCGCAAACTCACATGTAGTTCGATTTGGACCCCGGAACAATACCAACTAATTTTAAATTAAATCAACTTATTTGCATATTGGAGTAACAGCATGCAGTGCCCAACATGCAAACAAACAGTGTCCTCGTATTGATTCAAGTAATTAGAAACGGCAGTGTGACAAAACATCATTTGGTGGACTAATTACCAGACGATTTTTGATAGTGGTATACAGTGTGTGTTGTTACGATTAGAAATGGAAAATATTTAACTATAATCTGGCAATAAGCTGATCAAATTCTTGATTAGGAGTATTTTAGCTTGCTATTCAGAAATTAGGACACAAGAGGTAAAGTGCAAACATATCTACAACTATTAATTCTAGAAATTGTACACAAGTAAATGTCTTAAACTAAGTAGCTTAAATATCCAGCTTGTACCCAGATTTGCTTAACAAATGGGAAACATTTTTATTTTACCTTGTAGCAAAAAAAAAGTATTTATAAAAAGTTGATCTTAAAACTAAAATTTCTGTTTGAAAAAGTGTGATATGTTATACAGGAAGCAAGAAAAATGTAAATATATACAGGGCGATTCATAACTGGTGACCAAAAATGAGACCTCATGGTCCTTAGCGAATTTTAGCGAAGTGGTCTTTTTAATGAAGTGACTAAGATGCTAACTTTGTATGAAAATCCCCTTAAAATTCACCAAGGAACATAAAATAAACAAGGAGGTCTCATTTTCGGTCACCAGTTATGAATCACCCTCTACTTTATTAATTTTTTGTGCTTCATGTATAATATATCACACTTTTCCAAATGGCAATTTTAATTTTTACTTTTTATCAACAAACTTTTTATGAAATAACATTTTTTTTTTGAACAACAAAAAAAATTCCTATTTTTTAAGCAAATCTGTATAATAGCATGTAAGCTGATTTTATCCTAAACAGGCAAGACAAGTATTAGTAGATCTATTAGGAAAGAAGTTGGGGATAATATTGATTTAATTGACCTCAGTCCAATGCAACAGTTATGTCCTTGTTTCAGGTTATTACCCGTTGGATTCATAATTGAAGAATTTTATTTGTCTTTTCTTTTTTACTGCCGTAAATTATTTATAATACACTTCGGATTTCCTTCACAGATTGGGATTTTTCCTTCTTTTTCCTTCTCAGATTACCTATTTAGCCTAAAGGCAGAAAATCTATTTTCATTTCTCAACTTCGAAATTTTATTTCGTAAAATGGATTTGTTACATAAAATACACAATAATATATCAAATAAAATAACAATAACGAAACATTTGAACAATTATTTTTTCGAACGACTGCCGAAATTACAGAAAGTATGTTATTCATCTATAGCCCAACCAACAAATATAGAGACAAACTAGAGCTTCTAACTCACGGGCTGAAAACAGAAACAGAGCCGACCGTACAAGCTCACCCGAGCCCCAAACTGTTTCGCCAGCACAGTCACCGAATTGTTTTGCATTTTGTAGATTTTTGTATTGATGGATTCATTTAGTACTACTTTAGTATTGATATATTCATTATTTAGTAGTAATTATTTACTAAAATATTACATACAAAGGTATTAATTAACTATTTATTTAGTATATCGATTTCATGCTAACTTTAACATGATACCAGCAAAAAAATTCCAGACGAGACATTCCGAACATGGATTGGCAAAGATATAGCACATACATAGACCATTTGGTGATAGTCGACGTTGAAAGGGCATTTTCCTTGCGTAAAGTGTTACGGCATCACAATTTTCTACAGATACCTGAGAAATGTAAATTGTCATGTATCATTATTGGTACTGGTTTGCAGATGAGTGCAAGTGAATTTTGAATCAGTTTCAAAAGGTATCAAGTCAAAAGGTATTTTTTTTATATCAGCGGCAAAGTGTCTGTCCCTCCCCCCCCCGTGTTCGAGGATGCTGAGCACGGTGGTGGTGTTGAAGATTATTTCCGACCCTCACGAACTCCTCCACCGCTCAAAACTCACCCCCGAAGGGTTTTTTTTATATCAGCGGCAAAACGTCTGTCCTCCCCGCTTTCGAGGATGCTGAACACGATGGTGGTGCACGATTTTTTTCAAATCCCTTCAATCCCCAAATCAATAAATATATCACCCTTTTCGAGGGTGAGTTTTGGCTGGTGGAGGGGTTGGTGGGGGGTCGCAAGGGATATTGAACACCACCACCGTGTTCACCATCCTCAAAAACGTGGGGACAGACGTTCTGTCGCTGATATAAAAAAAATAAAAAAACCACCCCTTCCGGGGGTGAGTTTTAAACGGTGCGGTGGAGGGATTGGTGAGGGTCGGAAGTCATCTTCAACACCACCACCGTGCTCAGCATCCTCGAAAACGGGGAAAAAGAAATTTTTTTTACAAGGAAATGATGCAGGGGGTGGTTTTTGGCCGTTTTGGGGGGGATGCGCAATCCCAAAGAGACATTCTGACACTGGCATCGTGTTCAGCACCCTCGAAAACGGGGGGGGGAGAGGTACTATGGATCCGGGTAAATCGAGATCAATGTTCGTCCGTAACAATGTTGTAACAATGAAAATACGTCTTTTTTTGCTTGGCCAACTTTGATGACGTTTTTTTTAATGGCTCGTTATTATGTATTTCGAGTACATCACATCACTTGCAACCCCTGCCACTGATGTTGTAAACTGCTTTAAATTAAAACTGCATTTTTTACCTTCCATCACTGCTTTCATGGATTCCTGGTTGGACTATAGATAAACTGAAGCATAGACGACTAACCACGTCACCTATCACTCTACTAAATCTCCACATCGGTCTAGCGAACACCCCGTACAATACATTTATCAGAGCGAGCACATTCTGTGTTTCCCGGGAAAAGAACAACCCTGATTTATAGCATTAGGTTCTAATCACTTCCTTTCCAATACATATAAACGTCCTTTGTAAGATGAATTGAGACATTTTGCGTGTTAACGATAAGAGAGAACTGAAACGAGAAAGTTTAGGAGGGTGACTCGCCGAAGATAGAAAAGTTTGTGTCCTTTTTCCAGACGAAGTTGTAAATCTTCGAATGACACCTCTGGGTCTCGGTCCCCGACTGAGTTTATTGTAAGTTTGCCAAAACATGTGTAAATAAAAGTTTCTCCAAAGTTATATACACACTATGTATAGGTCGATACATGTGTCGTATTCTGTATTGTGATGCAATGGCGATTGGGTTGGGCACATAAAGCTACATGTCGTAAATTCGTCGTCGTATCAAAGTTATTTATTGATCTCTTTATAAGGAAAGTTTGATTTTTTGAACATTTTTTTGCTTAACAGATGGGAACATAATGATTTCGGTTTAGATAATTCCTGTGTTGTTGTGTACTTGGTAACATATTCTTCGTTTAAAGTCATTCGGACGTCAAAGAACTCAGATCTAGTCTTATTCGCCGTCAAAAATGTCATGCTGACGAACCCAATAAGGTCGAAATATGGATCTGTAATGGAGTAATTATTCTCGCTTCAACTAAGCTAACTAATGAATTTACAGTTAGAGTGCCTTAGCCAGGATATTTAGTAGTTACCGACTTTGTCGGACCTCCGAAATATGTCTGGTGCCATTAAAACCCACTAGAGGGAGGTACCGTGAAGGTCCATTCACAGTATTTATTAAGGTTATTTCATTTAAAAATAAAAATCTATTTAAAAAGATCCCTTTCTGAAGAATCATGAACGTTACTGAACCTTACTTTTTTTGAGGCAAATTGACACACCTCTCTACTAAAGTCCATACTAGATTTTTGATACCATCTAGTTTTCCAGTTACTTTTTTGAAGCAAATTGACTAGATTTTAGATACCATTTCTATTTTTTGAGTTACAGCGGATTTCTAAAAAATAACCATTTCTAACCATCTATATAGCGGCCACACTTTGAATAACTTTGATGTTGTTACAATGGTATTCCACAGACTTTATGTAGAATTCAGTTGCGTAACATGTTTTGCTGTGATTAACGACAAAACAATTAAATAGTACCAAACCAACATGTTTTAAGTAGAATCGTTTTTAAACTTTTCAAATCATATTATCTGATATATGTGATAATTAACAAGCTTGTAGGGATTTTAAATTCAACATAACATCATCAATTAATGAACAAATCATTTTTTTTGTTTTTATTTTATAAGTGCTATAAATTTGTAGTTAAATATAATGTTTAGACTGTTTTACACATACCAATTTATTGCACAATAAATTGTAGAATTTATTTTTCAATAAATTGGCCAATTTTGGTAACTGTACACTTTGTAAAATTTGTAAAAATTTATTGGCTAATTTTAACATTGCCAACTCTCAATGACTATAACCTACGAGTTATCATAGGTTTGCCCCTAAAAGAAATCTCCTTATATGTTAGGTACAATGAAATAAATATGAAAAGTTACTAAATATCCCTAAAATTAACCAAGAAATTAGAGCAAATTTTTAATTATCCAGTTGATTGTACAATTTATTGTGGACAATAAATTGGGCGCAATTTCTGTTTTACACATATCCCAATAAATTGAAGGTCAACTTGTACAATTTATTGTGTGAAAAATTGGTGTTTGTAAAACAGTCATAAGTATGAAAGTATATACAGGATGAGTCAGAATGAATGGACCAACACTAAGCTGGAGATACTAGACATCAAAATATTATGATTGAGCTCAACATGCCTCGTGTCAATGTCGGTAGTTTAAGAGATACAGCGTGTTCAAAGTTTAAATTTTATTCTGAAATTTCTCAATAATTAAGAAAGTTTTGCTAGTATAGTAAATCTGAAAATTGGTAATTTTATGTTTTTTGGTGTGAGAATTACGAATTTTAAGCTTATTTTGACGTTGCTCCTAGAGGGCGCTAGTTTCGCCGTTTTTTATCTCTTAAGCCATGCGTAAAACAAGGATTCCACAGATAAAAGGTACACTTGTTTAGGTCGTCTAAATCTATAGGTTTTAAAGTTATTTGCATTTAAAAGGTTCAATATATTTTGTTATGATTTTTTTAATCTTGAAAGATGAAAAGATACGGAGAATCAATCAAAGCAACAGTAACTAACAATAACAATTATTGGTAATAGTGATAATGACAAATTTCAAATCAAATGTTGGAAGTGCCTACCACCTACCTCAATCATTTTAAAATACACCTTCTGAATTGCGAATGTTAAACAAAATTTCCCTATTATTTTTAAATGTATTCGCGGCTTCTGGTATTCTCTGCCGCAAATCTTGAAGAAAATTAACTTCTTCCTGATAAATAAATAAATAAATAAATCACACCACAGAAATTGACATTCTCCCTCTAAGAGTCATTACGACTGTGCAGAGGGAGAATACACATGGAAAAACGTAGGACACACAACCAAACCCTGTGACAGGTGCCAATTGCCACAGGCGGGATTCGAACCCGCGCGGATAATAGCTTGGAGTAATAGCCATCTACCCACCTGGCGCTTTACCCACTGAGCTATCGCCGCGGTATCAACTAAATCCTTCAAATTTGACCATATAAAGAAGTCCAGAAGGTTTAGGTCTAAATCATGTAAATATTGGCGTACTGGCAAGGCAAAATGTGGTGGCGCTCCGTCGTGCATAAACCAGATGTGTTCTCTTAAACTGAGTGGTACGTACATCTTGAAGGAGTTCGTTATAATGATGTTGAAGAAAGTTTAAGTATTGAGGTCCCGTTAGATTGGGTGGCAATTCAAACAGTCCAATAACAAAATTAGAAATGACACCACACCAAATGTTCACCTTAAACCTTAAACTCATGCTGAAAAATGTGTTTCTTTTGGAGGAACAAATAATTGTTCCTCCAATTAAAAACTCCCCGTCTAGTAAATGTCACTTCATGAGTAAATAAAATCTTATTAAGAAAATCCGGGTGTTCGGTTTGCATATTTTGTAGAAACTGAACAAATCTTAGACGAACTGGTAAATCTTAGGGCAATAACTGCAGTATATTTTTGAAAAGCTCAAGAAATACCCTTTTCAAGCATGTCATGGTCAAATATAGTTTCTGTTTAAAAACAGGAGGAAAATGTGGGTTTGTTCTATAACTCAAAAATTGTTGATCATAGCAGAAACTAGTTACGGCACTGAATTCCATCCAGTGCCTAAAAAGAATATTAAGTTTATATAAATTGTGGCCGCTATAGAGATTAAAAATGTCTGCTTTTTTCAGAAATCCGCTGTAACTCAAAACCTAGAAGTGGTAACAAAATTTTAATTTCATAATGTGCTAAAGTTGCTAAGTTCACGAAAATGGTTTTCTTTAAATCCCCTGTAATAACCGTGATGCCCTTACAGAAACGGCGAAAATGGGACATCCGGTACATGCGAAAACTGCCGAGAAATAAGTTCGGTACTTTATAAACGCCGCTTCTTTCACGACTAAGTCCCTTCTTGTGTTCGCCGAAGCTGAAAACGGTCATCAGCGCCCTCGGCCATTGGGGACACTCCCAGATAACTTTTGAGTTCCCTTCCTCGAAGCCCCGACAATTATTCCTTTCTGAGAAATTAGACAAATTGTTACTTTTTAATTCATCGGGATCCCTTTGAATGCGTCTCCTTTCATCTTCGCGGCTTAATTGCATTCTTTTAATTAATGCCCGCGGACGAAATTCGGGAGGAGATTCGTCTCGGGTCTCTCCCCTTTATTTATGGCGGTCTGCGGTAGGGGCGGGGGTAATTTTCGGTATTGTGCTCGGCAGTTTTCATTAAACGGCGGGAGATGAAAAAATCAGGTCGCGGAAGTCATTCGGGACTGAATGCGCGATGGGTCAAATGTTTTCTCTCTGATTACCACCAACACAAAAAAAATAATGAAAATTACAGTAGACTGAACTAAACTGCTCGTCAAAATTACCAAAACAAAATTTTGATTAGCCCCATTTGCGTTCTATTCGGGTTAGACAACCCATGCACAGTTTTTTTGTTGAAACGAGTTGGTTCTAACATCCCGAAGTGCTGTGTTGTGGCTTACATGGTTCGCCGTCCTAATCACATTTCCAAAAACCAACCCATATCGAAATTAGGGATTCACAAAAGTTTGACAGAACGTTCAGAGACCCTGCGTTTATTAAAGGATACGACTTAAAATAGGTCCACCAAAACAAGCTAATTGTCACTGATCGAAAGGCCACCATCTTAGCAATCACATTAAGATCCTTCCACCAACAAGCCCTGATAGCATTTGGTCGCTGTCCCATTGACTTCAATCTGCCCTTTCCAGAATCGGATGCCAAATGCCACCCCCCTCTGCATGTACGTTGTTCTTTTCAAATCTTAACCTTCATTGGACGATTCCGTTAACCATCATGTAACCCAAAGAAATTGGTTTGGGGTGCCAAAAATCGCTTTCAGCTTTCAGTAACTCAGAGAACTCCTCAAGACAACCCAGAGCTGCACCAACAGTGCCCCCTATATCAGAAGTAGAAACAACGTATTTCGGAGCTTTTTTAGCTGAATCCCCAAATCCAATAACCCCATACTTTGAAGATCTGTGACCAAATATTCTCAATCAATAATTCTTAACGTCATTTCTTCAAACCTAATAACTCCATAATCGTGACTTAACCACTATGGATTTTTATTGGCAGAATGAAGAGCAAAGTTAGTGAGCCCGTAACTACAGAAAATAAGTCAATTTCCGCTGAATATATAATCATGAAAATGGGACATGAGCTCTGTAAAGGCGAAATTCAATACTTGAACGTCCTTCTAGAAAGCATTTCCCGGACACATGTTTATAGAACTTTTTTGCTTAGAATAACATGCCCCCTCCCCCCCCTCCTTTTTTTCCTTTTTTTTTTACTCACCCTAATCAGTAGCTCTGAAAAGCGGATCCTTCTCAAAAAACCCACGCACTTTATAACCCCCATAATATCCCTTTATAAACCTTGCGCATTGAATTCAGGCACCGTAATCTCTGTAACTCTTCAGCTCTGCAACTACAAATCCATCAACCTCATTGTTTGAGGGGTTAGTAGATCCAAGACATAGAATTCACATATCCCATGAGCAAATAACTTTACACCCTATAACTATAGTTAACTAGTGGGATGAGGTCAAATGTTTCCAGAAAAAAACTAATTTTCACTTAGTCGACGTTTCGCAAAATTTATTTGCATCCTCAGGACTCTAAAATATGACCAACATGCAATATAGAAAATAAAACAAACGTAATACCAAACAGATTAAAATAAGGAATCAGGATTACATGTTTCATATTTCATACTTACAATTGAATAAGCTTTTTGTTGTCGTTTGTAAAAATAAATATGTACCCGTACAATTCTAATCAGCTTAAGAACTACACATACATGTTATATAAGAATATAACACCCAGTATAATCAAATAAGCAACTATGTTGCATAGATAACATTCGAGGTTGAGATAAGCTTATATTTCCCTTATCTTGAAACTTAATACAAGTTTAGCTACACGTCTTATCTCAACGCTGAAACAAAAGGCCCTTTGTCTGTTAATGCAAGAACTGCCAATCTGTAAGAATACGATAAACGTCTCCAAGAAATCTATTGAAAAGATCAGCATCTAGGAAGTTATAAAAAGGCTTAAGCTTGCATCAACAAACGCCTGTACTGATAGTTTAGTTCTGAAGTCAGACCAGTTTTAGAAAAGTCGTGAGACGCGTTCGTTCGTTAGCCAGTTAGTGCTATTCGGCAACGGCTCACTCTCGGTCAAAATTAAACAACTGAAATTTGAATCAAAAATTGTAAATCAAAAATAAAAAAGTGAAACAAGAAAAAAATTGTTTTTTAAAAAATCATTATATCGAAAATCGATATAACATACATATAAATATAAGAGATAAATAAAAATATTTAACTTTTTTTTTTAAAAAAGACACTAAAAATTGTAAAAACTGCTAAAATACTTTTGTACATTGATTGTTATATGAAATGATTACTATTAAAAAGTGTAATTCAGTCAACAAACGAACTGACATTGACAATTTAAATAAGGCATATTTTAATTTAATATATTAAATTCTATATACTAGACTAAAAAAAAAAATATATTTTTATTTATTTCTTATATATATAAGTGTAGTTTTTAAGCTAATTAGAATTGTACAGTTAGATAGCCGATGCACGTCTGTGTGACAGTAAGTTGTACTTTATTGTTTATAGATATTATCAATGTTTCATTCATATTTATTTTTACAAACGACAACAAAAAAGCTTATTCAATTGTAAGTATGAAATATGAAATATGTAATCCTGATTCCTTATCTTAATCTGTGTTTGGTATTACGTTTGTTTTATTATTTACATTGCATGCCTGTCATATTTTAGAGTCCTGAGGATGCAAATAAATTTTGCGAAACGTCGACTAAGTGAAAATCATTTTTTTTTGGAAACATTTGACCTCATCCCACTAGTTAACTACATTTATATGGAAACAGGTCACTACATTACAATTTACACCCTAAGATACTTGACTTTTGCCGTATACCAATTTTTTACCTCCAGAAGTAAAAATCTAGAGAGGTCAGGAGATCTAAGTGGCCAAGAAATTAAACATTGTGGATTAAAATCTCTTTATTTATTGTTTATAATTGCATAGGCTTCTAACTTGACTTGAGTGAATAGAAGTCGACCTCTAGTTTTGTATTGTTTAGCCGAAGAATTAAGTCTACTGTAGTCTTCAAAAATTTGGACATAACGATACGGAACACCCTGTATAGTTTTTTGCAAGTATTTTCAATATTATAAGTACTTAATTTATAAGTATTTAAGGGGTAACACCACTAGGATTTTCAAAAAATCTTTTTTTTTTTTGTTTTTGGCTTAAAATGTACTTTAGGATCATAAAAATCATATGCAATTGGTTTTATAACGAAAAAAAATTAAAAGGTTTGATTCTCGATTTTGCCGCAGCACTCCTGAGCGAGCGTCGAGCTCGATGCGACTGTGTCCGTCGGATTTGCTGCTTTTATACTATTTTAACCTTTCAAAATAATAAGTGGCCCTATTACCAACAGAGTAAAAGGTCTTTCGGGTTCCTCAGAAGTCCACCAGGGTGCGCAAATACCGTAATACACATGTATGTGTAAATTACTTTAAACTTTAAACATCATCAAAATGACTTTTTTCGAACTGGGCGGACACATTGCTCAAAGACCGTTCTATCGATCGATTTGAAATTTTAACAGTAGCTTATCAATTATATTCACCATAAAAGTATGTAGCCGTTTTTTGATAGAACGTAAACTTTTTTTATAAACAATTTACTGCTGAATTTTTTAGGGCGAAAATCGATTTCTCGATTTCGTTAGTGCACAGTTTCTACAAAAATCAATTTAAAAAAAATCCCTACGTACTTCTCTAGCCAATAATATTATGTATATTGAGAAAATTTTTGTTTTTTTGTTCCAGGTCTAAAATTTTTCGAGAAATTTGTCCGCCCCACTTTTTGATAAAAGTGTTTTTAAAGATCCGCTGTATCGCCGCTATTTAATATGAAAATAGTAATAGAAATTTTGTTTTTTATAGTTCAATAACATGTTTAATTAACCCCTCAAAAATAAATCATATTCCTCTTCTTATTCTCCTACAATAAATGATCAAAATTGGGCCTTTTTTCGGCCGCTAGAGTGGTGTTACCCCTTAATAAAAGGAGAGTATAATACTCCGGCCTGTATCTGAGGCCGCCCTATTCTGTCACCGGTACTAACATTTTTTTAGATTTAGTCGGGAATGATACGGAATAGTTGAGTATGGAAGCAATCAATCCATAGACACTGCCTTTTTCTGAACTGGCGACACAAAAAAAGATTTTATTCAAGATTAATGGTCGGCAAATCCCGCTAAATCCCCCCTCGCAGTGTATTTTATCTCGGACATGTTTATGTTGCGCCCAGTCCGCAGCTATCTAGATCCGACGTCGAGCAAATCTCTTAACGATAATTATTAGGTATTCTATCGGGGCCGTCGGCGCAAAAAGGAGCTAACAAACTGCAAAACTGCGAAATCCAATTTATTTTTCCGAAGTCACACAAAGGACAACTCGGGCGACGTGACAGCTCATTCGCCTTAAAAAATATTTCAATCGGTCCGGGGCCTTCGTTACGTTTGCACACACGACCGGGCAAACTCCTTGCGGGGAAGAATGACCCCGGGGTTTCGGGAACCTTTGCCGTCGCTCTCTCGCCTCCTGATTTTGTTTAAATATTTGAATTGGGCCGGGAAGGATTTATTTTTTGGGAAGCGCACACGCATTTTCCTCTTCGACGTACCAACATCCGCACATCGGAAAAACGGATTTCACGCCAGGGGCGTCTTCAACATATTTTGAGAAGGATGCAAAAAGACGTTTTTCACGAAACACCGAACTACTTTTCTCGATGCGCGTTTCGCCAACTAAGTTGGCACCTTCAGGAAAAGATTAAGGGGGTAAATACAATTAGACGGGCTAAAATTACGCATTAAAAACATTGTTAGAAGGTTTTATTTAATCATTACAAAACTTTGTATATTTGTTAAGATGAAGAATGAAGAAGATAGATAGAATTCATTTTTTTTATTTTTCAAAACAAAATGGCGGCTGTGTGGACCCACAAAAAACAGCAACAACTCTGGACGTCGTGATTTTCATCCGTATCCATGAAATAAAATGTATGTTAAAAATAATATAATTTGTTAGTAAACCTCAAAGAATTACAAAAAAATCTACGTTTGGCAGAAGTTTTTCAATAAAATCTAGATTTTACGTATTTTTAACATGGAAACCTTTCTCCTTGTTCATCGCTTACTACGCCCAAATTTTCTGGAAAAAATTCCAAATGTGAGTGCAAAAAATGCATTTTTAGACATGCGACACCCTAATATTTCATAAGCATTCAAGAGATCACCTATGAGGTTTTTATAGTTTTCATATTTCCTGTTGCCCAAAAAATCCTCTCACTACACTTACAAAACACTTTCAAGCTGCCAAGCTTGAAAGTGTTTTGTAAGTGACCCATTCCTTTTAATTTAATTTTTCTTGAAAGTGCAAATCATGTAGAAGCTTCCTTATTTGAGGTCCAATAAATATGCCTTCTTTTAATTTTGCATCACTTAATTGTGGAAATATTTCTTTTTACTTTATTTATTTTTTATTTATTTATTTATTTATTTATTTATTTATTTATTTAATGGGCAGGAAAAACAGCTGACAGAACCTTGAGATTGACTTGAAACCAAAAGCTGACTTGAAACCATCACCTTCTTTGTCCATGGCTTTTACAAAGTTTTTCATTAATCCAAGCTTAATTAATATGTAGAGGCGGAAGAAGCACCTTTTGTGCATTAACAAGGGGGGCATATTTTATGTTTGACGTACCAGGTTCAAAAGAAGTTCTACGAGGCCAATCTTTCTTACTGAAATGTTCTTTTGTTGCCCTATTATCCCATAGACACAAAAAACAGCAATACTTTGTAAAACCAGCTTGCAATCCTAGCAATATACCTATCACTTTTAAATCTCCACAAATTTCCCACTGATACTGTTCATATTAAATGCGATTTAGTATGGTTCCTAAGTTGTCATAGGTTTCTGTCATTGTAATTGAATGGGCTAACGGAATAGATGGTTTCCTAATGGAACAGATCCGTGGCAAGTCAGGTACAAATAATAATTTCAAATACACAGCCACATACAAAAAAAAATGTTTTGGTCATGGGTCTATGTTTAAAAAACCAATATATTAATCCACATAAACCCATAACCCTATAACCCCATAACCCCATAACCACTAACCCTATAACCCCGTAACTCCATATCCCCGATACTAAAGAAAATAAATCATCAAAGTCAATCTGCATTATATAAATTAGTGGTTATGGAGTTATGGAGTTATAGGGTTATGGGTTCTTGTTTTGTAACATTGATATAATGCAGATTGATTGCTCATTTATTTTCTTTAGTATCGTGGTTATGGAATTACGGGGTTACGGGGTTATAGGGTTAGTGGTTATGGGATTATAGGGTTATAGGGTTATGGGTTTATGTGGATTAACATATTGTTTTTTTAGTTTAAAGCTTGAATAACAACGTTACAGGACTAAACAGCATTGATTATAGGGTTTTTTGAGGTTAAGGCGAAATCCTGACGTAATGGGGTCAATCTGACCTTGGATTCGGATTAAGCGACCCCGAAAACATACAATAAACATAGTCAGACCCCTGGGACAAAAAAAGAATTTTTTGTATGGCTGTGTTATTAATAGGATTACCCTGTAATATAAAAGAGAAGCAGGTAGTTGAAAGTGGGACGTGCTAGGTCATTTCTGTGAAAAGGTGATTTAATAAATACCTAGATGAAAGACAAAAAGAGTCATCAATGTTACCAAAATCATGTTGACCTGTGAAATTAGAGGGAGTAGTGACCTCTGAATGGACCCCCGTGGAATAACAAATTCGGCATTGCTTGAAAAGGATCAGATTACCAAAATAACAAACAAAATTACTTGAGTAGGGTACGAAGCCCCAGAACGGGCCCCTCTGAAATATGAGATGTATTCTCTCTGATATGCAAAGCATACGTAAAAATACTGAGTTACGAAAAGGTACCTCAAACGTATAATAATTGTTTCCTTCTAATGTTTGAGTATTTCTGACGATTCTAGTTTCTGAAAGTTTGACGTTTTGGTATTATAAAGGCCGCCCTCAACGTACACGATTATGACCCCGAACGGTTTCCGCGAGCGGGTTACGTTACGATTATTGACCCGGAGTACTTCCAGCGGATCCGTATAAATGCCCTAAGGGCCGCCTCGCATGCGACCCTCGTCGGGTTTTTTCACGCTCTCGCGCCGGCACCGAGCCCGTTTTATAGGTTATAAATTTTTCGAAATCTAATTCGCAGTCATCTCAAGGGCATAAAGAGATGATCGTAAAAGGCGAGATAAATAAAGTGGAGAACAAAGGCGAAGAGGGTGTGTACGAACCTCGGACTTGATAACATCGAGCGGCTGCGGGCGAGTCCTGCGACGCCCGATAACGGTGTCGTTCGACGGCTGTCTTGATTTAGGGCCCGGTCTGAGGCGGCGACGATTTTGCGGACACTTCCGCGTCTTTTGTTTTTAGAGACTACTCGACAAAACATCAGAAAAGGCTTTGGGAGTCATAAACGTCAAGTTTCTGGGCGACGCCTATTATACTCCGGCCTGTATTGGAGACCGCCAGGAATGTTCAAGGTCATCGGCAATGTGATGCCGTACGTTCATAGAAATTGTTTACTAAGTCGCGTTTAGTTTCAAGTTAGCTTTCACGGGTAACGCACCGTTGTTTACGTTTTCATAACATACCGGGTGGTACAAAAGAATCAAATAACGGCTTTAACTTTGTTATTTGCAAAGTTAAAAAAAAGTTCAATATAAAAGTTATTTTGTTCATTACCATGTATGTTTTAGGTTTTTTAGTTTGTTTATATCTTCTTTTGTTTTGTTCCTATGGCAACCAATTTTTTTTTAAATGGCACCCATACTTTTTTTCGTTATGAAAAAAGCATATTCTTCTCTATGCAGTCACAAAATTTTGCAATTTTTGGAAAAAAAAATAAGCGAGAAAAAATTATTTATTACTATTCACTCACAATTAATTAATTAAATTCACAAAACTTAAATTTAGCTCAAATTAAATTTAAAGAATAACAAAGGTAGAATAAATATTAAAAAAACAGCAATATTAAATCAGATGTTCAAACTGAGCTCCGTTGACGGCCAAGCAATGACCTAAACGGTATTTAAATTCTACTGTAGTAGCTCTGTGTAATACCTCTGCAGGTATTCTGCGCATTTCAGCAATTATTCGCACCTTTAAGTCTTCCAAATTACGAGGTCATTATTTGAACACACTATTTTCACCATGAACCCGGAGGAAAAAATCTAGGGGCGACAAATCCGGAGATCTGGCAGGCCACTCAATAGATCCTCTTCTGCCGATCCACCTGTACCAAAACATAATTTAAGTACTTTCTAACATGTACCGCAAAATGTGGAGGAGCTCCATCTTGTTGGAAGAAAATTCTATTGTCAATACCTCCTTTTTCACCCGGGAATAAGGCTGTGATCGCAGGTATGACCTGAGTTTGTAGCAGTTGAAGATATCGATCAGCGGTAAGGGTTTCATCAAGAAAAAATGGGCCTATGATATGTCCTCTTATAATGCCTGCCCACACATTTACTTTTTGCGGATATTGCGTGTGTGCTTCTTGCACCCAGTGTGTTCGCTCTCGCGCTAATACCGACAATTATGTCGATTTAATGTGCCGTTTAGCATAAAGGTTGCTTCATCTGAGAAAACAATATTTGAAGCAAAATTCTCATCTGCATTACATTGTTCCATCGTGTACTCACATAAATCCATCCGTCTATCAAAATCATCTTCCTATCTGGGTAATCATCCTATAGTATCTGGGTAAATTCCGTTGAATACAGTACACACTTCGCTTTGAGTCCTCTTCCTATTTCCGTACCCATAAATCATTAATATTTCAATACGTTGTCTCTCATTCAAATGCCTTCAAATTTAATAATTTGCAAGAATGTCAAACAAAAACTTTGCTTTAAACCGACAATAATTATTTATTCTTTGTTTGTATTAATTTAAATGTCAAATTTACATGGCATTCTTTAGCAAAAGTAATGTTTCTGTTTTAAAATTGCATGACTTTTTCCCTTATTAGAGTTGACGAGTGAATCGTAATAAATAATTTTTTGTCGCTTTATTTTAAAAAATTGCAAAATTTTGTGACTGAATAGAGAAAAATATGCTTTTTTCATAACGGAAAGAAAAAGTATGGGTGCCATTTAAAAAAAAAATTGGTCGCCATAGGAACAAAACAAAAGAAGATATCAACAAACTAAAAAACTTAAAACATACATGGTAATGAACAAAATAACTTTTATTTTTATTTTTTAACTTTGCAAATAACAAAGTTAAAGCCATTATTTGATACTTTTGTACCACCATGTATATATTATGTTCATGTGTTTTTACAAGGGTTTAGTTTTCATTATGACACCTATCTACAATATTTATTATA
Source organism: Aromia moschata (assembly GCA_029963805.1). Taxonomy (NCBI): domain Eukaryota; kingdom Metazoa; phylum Arthropoda; class Insecta; order Coleoptera; family Cerambycidae; genus Aromia; species Aromia moschata. The sequence continues at coordinate 6,680,524 of JAPWTK010000001.1, forward strand.
TGAAATAGAAAAAACTTCTTATATAAGAGTTTTAATGGATTATCATTTATATTATCTTTTAAGCTTATCAAAATTTAGACTGAACATCGAAAAATCAAAAGACGAGACAAACATATTTTTATTATCGCTCATGTTTTAGAAACTCCTCGACAAAACATTAGCGAGACTTTGGGATCAGTAAACGTCAATTTTCTGGGCGACACCTATTATGCTTCGGCCTGTATTGGAGACCGCCAGGAATCCAAGGTAATCATAAATGCGATGCTGTACGTTTATAGAAATTGTTTGCTTCGTTTAGTCGCGTTTAGTTTCAAATTAGCTTTCACGGGTGAAGCACCGTTGTTTGCATTTTCGTATCATACTTGTACATGTCTTTTTACAAGGTTTTCATTTACATTATCACACCTACCTGCAAGATGTATTATACGAGATAAAAAAACTTCTTATATAAGGGTTTTAGTACAATATCATCCATATTATATTTCAAGCTTATCAAAACTTAAAATGAACCTCGAAAAATCAAAAGACCAAACAAACATACTTTTATATGATGATAAAATGATTAATGATTTCAAAAATATATACTTTATTCACGTTTATTATTACAGGATCATAATTTACATCGATTTATGTATGTAATATTTCAGTAAAAAATATATATCAATAAAATATTGGGATTGACATTGGTTATAAATTATAACACATGCAATATTCAGGTCGGTATACATATCATAGATATACATACCGCGGTACATAGTATCTATTATATGTAGAAATTTATGTAATTAGGTATCTACTATATTTATGTAGAATGTTATATCTAGAAATTGATGTAAATTGTGGTAGTCCAAAGTGACTATTATTTAGATTTAAGTTTTCTTAATTCTACTGGACTATCGGACTCTAGGTTGCCATGAGATCAAATAACTACATATTATGTTGAGTTTTGACGTTTATCAATAAGTACCATTCTGTTAGTCTTGAAGACAATTTAATTCTTCTTTCGAATTTTGCCCCACGAAACAAAATATGAATATTGTCTCTATTTTATTCACATAAAAATAAAACACATCTTCCTCTTTGTTTTTAGTTATTAGTTTTGGTTTCCTCCCAGCACTTTTTGGTTCCCTAAATTAAGACTATTTTTATCTTACTTGTTGATATTTGTTCTAAACTCTTGATGTTTTTCTATTAAGTGTATAAAATAGTCGAAAATCATTCCGTCTTTTGCTTCATGCCAATTATGCCCAAATATAATAAATATCTAAACACCAATTAAACTCGTTTAAATGGACAAATGAATATTTGCATTTGAACTGAATGCATTATATTATTGCCATCATCTTAGAAATAAAGCCGACGCTTGAAATAGAAACATAAAATTGACTACCCTGCGCGTGTTAAATTATGTGTGAAGCAATCCCGGTGCATACTGGACACTTCTATAAATTTTCTGTATTTATTAGTATTTAAAGTTGAATACCCATATTCACTGAATATCCAAATTCGACCATATTATATTCATAGCATGTCGCAGACCAGTAAAATGGATTATTTTATTTTCGGCAGGATCGCTCCTTGAGATTTTATGTATATCGTTTCATCGTAGAATCCTATATCAGCGAATATAAAAGTAAGTAATTGTTTCTGTAACGAGGCATAAACTCACAGGGCATATAAGTAAATTCATAACTTAATGACATTAATTATTGAGTAAGTAGGTATCTGTTTTAAAAGCTGTATCTGACATTTCTATCTGACATATGGTTTATATATGACATACAGTGTCCCCCATAAAGTTGGAACCATCACAAATTTGACAGTTGTCAGATGGTAGCTGTCAACTTTGAATTGATGCATTTTGAGTTATTTTGGAAGCAGAAGTGATTGTCGCCAAAAGTTTGTATCAAACTCTAATCTAAATTTAAAAAAATCCCGTATGGTTTCAACTTTATGGCGGACACTGTGTAATGTAATAAGCAGTGGAAACAAAAAAAATAGCGTTTTCTTTTTTATTACAACCACAAATCCAAGCCAATCCAAATTTTTTTTCATAAAGATCTCCATTTATAAAAGTCGGCATCAGAATAGTTCTGTCTCGAATGTTCTGCACCGGATTCATTTTTATTTACGACGAAATTACGCACACACCTATAAACGATACTCTTCACACCGCGGTGGAACAATAACTGACTGAAATAAGTGGTATGTTTTTAAATAGTATAAACAGCGGTTCGAGCTAGCTACTCGAACTAACTAACAAAGCTTCTGTAGACAAAAAAGCTGTTTCAGCGGACACATCTTTGCGGAAATTTGCTCTGTATTCTTTAATACACTTTTAGTCCACTTTAGTAAGTCACTGCGTAGAGTTGGTAGATAGTTACATAACGTTCTGCGATCTGGTAACGGCATCTCTGGAATGTATTTGTTCCAGTATTCACGAAATGGTTGTTTATCGTGTTCATTCAAATGTACATCATGGTCACTTAGCATTAAAAATAAGCCAAATATAAACTAAGTTTCCAAGGGCATACCCTCTTTTTTATTTTTATGTTTCACAGCAGTTTTTCCTTACAGACTTTACACATTTGGGACGCGTCATCATATAATAAATCTTCGAAATCACCGATGAATTCATTCACTTTGTCAGCAAATTGTAGTTTTTTAGACATTTACACGTGTGACATTTTATTATTATTAAGGTAATATTAACACCGACGACATAAACACAAACCTTTAATACAACAATGCCACGTCTATTGATTCCTAAGCGGATGGAATAGCGGATGGAGTAATAGTCAGTGCTGTTAGTTAGATGTATTTACAAACATATGAAGGGTAGCCACAAATATTTGATTTGTTGTCACAAACGAACTACTTTCTACTTTTATTACGATTACGAGAATAAAAAAATATTTTTATATTTTGTCTTTATTTATATATTGACGAAGGCAGAACCTTCACAGGCAGAAACTTATCGTCAGCTGTAATTGATTTATACGACGATTTTAAAATAGGTCGTCCAATTAAATATAATGTAAAAAAATATATTATAAAAAAAGAACACGAAATAAGAAAAAAACAACCATCACTTTATTTGCTCTAGATGCCACCCATCTTCATACCATATTTTAGAAACCCCTTGTATAGTAATGAGTAAACATCAAGTCTTTTTACCTTTCTGACAAATATATTCTATGTATTTTTTTATATAATAATATGTAATCTATTTATCTTGTTGATGTATTTGTCATCCTATATTGTTCTTACTTTAAAATTAGAAAACAAACAAATTCTTGTCAATGTAGTTCTCTTCAAAGTAGTAAACGTGGAGCGCTAAGTACGAGCCTGAAATAAAAGCCGAAAAGACTTATCTATTAAGCTATTTACCAAGCTCTTGATTCTCGTCACGCACCCTCTCGCTATTTGCCTATTACCCCGTGTTGAGGCAGGGGTTGACTAGATAAAATTTAGATGCGCAACTGGGGGAACTCTTGTAATTAAACCTGGCTCTAAACCAAAGCTTAACAATCCTCCGTTAAAGCCGACTGAATACTTATTTTCTGGCGTTTTATGGAGTCGTTTCTTGCGCTCAATTGGATTCCGCTTACACTCACCGAAACCGCCGTCTTCCCTAATCTAATAAAAACTGTCCCAGAATGTCTCCTGAACAAGACGACCCGCAAGAGAGATGGAAAAACAAAATTAATTTAATTTGACGGCAATAAAACAAAAACGTGCTTGTAAAATGACTGGAAGTGTTGTGTTTCCGGATACTGGAGGAAAATCAAAATTTTTCCACTGGCGGCATTAACATTGATGTCTCATACATTATGGAACGGTTTGAAATATTTAAAGTGACTTGTTTGATTTGTTTTAACAGCAGAGTTATTTTATGTTTGTAATTTGGGTTAACAAACTTAACTTCTACATTTTAAAGAAAATAAGCTTTGGTACTCGTATTCTATAGTATATATAGAAACGGAATTTCTTAATAAAATATTTTTTTGACCTGTCAATTTTTCTCCACAACCCCTTTCACCCTCTGAGGAGTGCAATAGTCTCAAAAATAAATATAACTTATTTTTTGATTTTCGGGGTCGCTGATTGCGAATCTGATGTCAAAATTTAAATTTGACATAATTATAGTTGTCAAAATTTTTGAAAAATGTAAATAGTCGATATTTGGTGCATATTATTAAGTTCTCGGGGTCGCTGATCACGAATCTGATGTCAGAATTGAATTTTGACATAATAACAGGCTGCCAAATCCCTGCATAAGTGCAAATGAAATTCAATTTTGACATCAGATTGTCAGCATGTTCAGCAGATGATCAGCGACTCGCGACAGCGAAAATTTAATAATATATACAACGTTGACATATTTCAGGAATTTAATAATATAATAATAACTCAATAATTTAATAACAATAATAACAGCTTGTTGACAGCTGTCGTTATTGACAAGACTAAACTGGAGATACTAGACACCAAAATATTATTATTGAGCTCAACATGCCTTATTCCAATTTCGCTGGTTTAAGAGATACCTACATCTTGTTAAAAGTGTAAGTCAACAAAATATATTGAACCTTTAAATGCAAATAACTTAAAAACCGATAGATTTAGACAACCTAAAAAAGAGTACCTTTTCTCTGTAGAATTGAGCGTTCTTTTAGATTCTCAACTTGTTTTACTCATGACTCAACAGACAAAAAAAATGTTTCAATTTACCTAAATTATACGGTGAAACTAGCGCCCTTTAGGAGCAACGTCAAAATAAGCTTAAAATTCGGAATTCTCACACCAAAAAACATACAACTACCAGTTTTCAGATTTATACTATCCAAACTTTCTTAATCAACTTTCAACACGCTGTATCTATTAAACTAGCGATATTGGTATGAGGCATGTTGCACTTTATTATAATATTTTGGTGTCTAGTAACTCCAGTTTACTCCTGTCCCATTTTTTCTGACTCGCGCTATATATGTATTTTTATTCCACTCCTCAAAGGGTGACAAAAAATTACCATCAATTTTATACGTCAAAATACATATGAATGGTAGAGTCTGCACGCTAGGCCATAATGTTCATTTATTTATTTATTATTTTTTGTACACATATATAATTTTGTATATTCTCTGGTAAATAATTTTTTATATTAACGTCTCTATCTGGCTAAAAAATGTAAAAGTGCATTATCTTGTTTTATTAAGTTTTGATCAAAAATAAAACGCCCTAATGAGCTTGATGGACTATATTTGTTTTAAAAAATGGTTTCATGAGAAAATAATAATAATAAATAGAAAATAAGAAATAACCATTCAACAATGAAGCGTTTTTTATGACGACTTACCCTTGGTCCCTGATGAATCACTGGATGATTGTTCGAAGATTGCAAAGGCTCTCGGTCTGTTGAGAAGAAGCACGCACCACCAAGGAGTAGTCACAAAAAGCGGGATGGTTACACAACAGAGTTCTAAAGCGATAACGTACGACATAAAGTCAACAAAGCCGTGATATTATAGCGAAAAATAGCCGATAAAAGTGCAACTGAACACACACTCTCTAAGCGTATACTAGTTCTTCGGAACGTTAGTTTTTGTTAATGAATAGGCGACGGTTTGTCGCAAAAACCAACCTCATTGTGTTTTATATCAGATTCATAAAAAGCAGTAAATGAATAGCTCAACATATTTATTTGATGAATAATTAAATAATTATGAACATGAAAAATATACAGGGTGGTTGATCGAAACCATTCATTAAAAGTAGGAAGTTCCTAGGAATTATTGATTTTTGAAAATATGGACTTTGGCTAATAGGCTTGTGACGAATTTGAAGAAAATATTTTCAAGACGGCTGCACTTCCGGTTATACCGGACGGAACATAAACTTCCTTATTTTAATTGGAATATAATAGATTTTCATTAACTTTCCCTATAGCTATATATTTTATAGTCTTTGAGTTACTTAGAATTCTTTGAAATTTTATTCTTCAGCACCAAAAAATTTGAAACTATCTATTACGGTCATTTTACAAAATAAAGTATCCTGAAGCTTTGCAACAATGATTTTATTATTTCTCAGTTATGGACAGGGTGCTTAAAACATTTAACGCAAACCATCCAAACTCAGTTTTTTTAAATACAATGCTCTGTATTTAGCCGAAAATCTACTTAAAAAAAAAAAACATGTAGGATCGAATGTAGTAAAAAAAGGCACCATTCCATTTAAAATAAGGAAGTTGATGCTAATTTCTGGTATTATCAAAAGTGCAGCCATCTTGAAAATATTTTCGTCAAATTTGTCTATTAGCCGAGGTCCAAATTTTCAAAACTGAATAATTCCTAGGAGCCCTAATACTTTTAAAAGATTATGTCGGTCCATCACCCTATATGTTATTTTATTAAATGAGGTTTATATAAATTATTATTAATAATAATAAAAAGAGATGAAAACGCAACACATCCTACATTTGACAAATTGTAGGTAAATTCACATTGACACAATAATGTCATATTGACATTATAATGCAGCAGGACTGTCCAAGTATGTTTATAGTGATCTGACTTATTCTAATATAAGGTATTTTGACACTACATACACACAAATATAATAGTAATAAAACTACAAAAATAAAACTCCATCAGACACAAATAATGTTTTGCTTATCTAATATTGGCGATCAAATAAATATGAATATGTGGATTTTTAAATGTGTTTCACTTGTAAAACTACATACGAGGTGGTTTGATGAAGAGACTTTTTGAATTTCCCGCGCAGTAACTTTAATGGCAACACTGCTCCCGTCAACTGCCATATATCGGTAGACCAATGTACAATTTTGAGCAAGCTACGTCAATTAGTTTATGTTTGACAGCCATTGAAAGCATCTAACCTCGTTAATTTCCACAAAAATGGAAAAAAGTGAATTTCGTGTGCTGATTAAGCATTACCTTTTGCGCAAAAAAACCATTACCGAAACCAAGGAGAGGCTTGATAAATACTATGGGGACTCTGCACCGTCAATTTCAATGTTAAAAAGTGGTTTACTGAGTTCCATTGTGGCCGCACAAGTACGTACAAGTGACGCTGAACGTTCAGGTCGCCCGAAAGAAGTCATTACGCCAGAAATCGTCGATAAAATCCATGGAATGATATTGGACGATCGAATATTGAAAGTGCGTGAGTTGGCTGAGGCTGTAGGCATCTCAACTGGGCGGGTGCATCACATTTTGCATGAATATTTGGATATGAAAAAAGCTGTCCGCGCGATGGGTGCCGCGATTTCTCACGATCGACCATAAACACAACCTTGTGACCACTTCAAAGGAGTGTTTGGGGATGTTCAGCCGCAATTAAAACGAGTATTTGCACCGTTTCGTTACCGTAGATGAGATATGGATCCATCACACCACACCAGAGACCAAGCAACAATCGAAACAGTGGGTTTCTACAGGTGAACGTGCACCGAAGAAGGCTAAGATGGGTCTGTCACCCAATAATGTCATGGTTACAGTTTTCTGGGATTCGCGCGGTGTTATTCATGTCGATTACCTTGAAAAGTGTAACACGATCATCGGCGAATAATACTCACAGCTGTTGGGCAGATTTGACACTGTTTTGAAGCAGAAACGACCACATTTAGCGAAGAAGAAGGTGTTGTTTCATCAGGAAAATGCACGGGTGCATATTGGGCTACGAACTGCTACCTCATTCACCATATTCTCCAAATTTAGCCCACTCCGACTATTTCCTGTTTCCAAACCTGAAGAAATGGCTAGGTGGTAGGAGATTCGGGTAGAATGAAGAGGTCATCGCTGAAACAAACGCTTATTTTGAGGGCTTTGAGGAATCATATTATTTAGAAGGAATAAAAAAATTAGAAAACACGTTGGACTAAATATCGAGCTAAAAGGAGATTATGTAGAAAAATACAATGATGTTTTGCCGAAAAGAAAAATGTTGTCCTTTAAAAGTCAGGGACTCATCAAACCACCCTCGTATTACCCCAATTAAAGACTTAACGTTTGAAACTACTAATTAAAGTTGGTCAGTTATTTTTCCAACGCATAACGTTTTAATTCATTACACTAAATTTATTATTTATCTGCTATTGCTTTTCAGCGAATTTGTAAAGCCCGGTATAAACTTTATTTTCAAATAGAGTTAAAAGAGACTAACAGCCGGTACTTTTCCACTAGGGGATTTGACCAAACAGTCGGTTAATCAAGTATTTATTGAACTCGCGGCATTTTAGGTGTTTACAGTGGTTTGCAATGACTTTATAAAATCATTTAAAAGTTGTTTTTGAATGAATTTCAAAAAAAAGACCAGTTACCGATTGCCTCAACCACTTCACATCGCAACTAGCAAAATACGATGTTTTTGATAATTATTTGCTAGAGTATGAAACATAATCAAACAATTAAACACAATTAAACACTTGTGGTGTTACCTGCAAGGTAAGACCCTCTAGTATGTTTAAATGAAACTAGATGTGTTTCGGTGGGTCTGACAAAATCGGCAATCACTAGATGACTTTCCCAGAGCACACACTAACCACCACATCGTCACCACAGTTCCATCTCATTAGACCTCATCATTGTGGGGTACATCTGACAGAGATTGACGAAGAACGAGAATATCGGCTTATATCTTGACCAGGAAAACATACGAGTGGTGTTACCAGATCCTCTAGAACATTGTTTAGTCCCATCAGAGCACATAGAGGCGGTTCCTCCTGTGTAACACCAATCTATGCTTTCCTGGTCAGAATACAAGCTGATAATCTCGTTCTCACACTGATGAGACCTATTGATGTCGAAGTCCAAATCTGTGGTGAGTGACGATGAACGAGGAATAATTCGTGGTTTCGTAGACCAATAAATTCATAACATAAATGGGTGTATATCAGGAAATGTCAGAACACAAGATTTTTTGTTCTCGCATTATGATAAGCTAAGGGGATATATGTGAAGAAACCTTTTAAGAGCATAGGTAGCAATAGGTAAAACAACATACGCGTTGCGCTCCCTGGTGGTCGATCAACAAACTAATTAGTGGGACATCGTTTATTCAAACGTCCGTTTGAGTGCCATTGTATTGTGAAAATTTTCCATTTATATTTGTGTTGTATTCATAAAGAAATATAGAATTAGCGTTATTTTGTAAGTATTATAATTAGAATGAATCACTATTGTTGTGTACCTCGCTGTTCGTCCTGGATTAAGAGGGATCCGTAATTAACTTTTCAAATATTTCCTGAACAAAAGAAAGTATCAAGTTTCTCTTATAAATAAATTTGGACAAAAGGAACGTATAGGCAGGCGCAAGGCTTGGATATTAAAACGTAGGATAGGAAAACCCGTTAGTAAATTTATGAAAGTATGTTCTCTTCATTTTGCTGAGGAGGATTACTTCTATAAAGTTTTAGTTTACTAAGTTTTAGTATTTTAAAGTTAATGAAAATGTAAAAGTTAATGTAAAGATATTTATAATTATTGTTGTCTGTTTCAGCTAAGGATTCAAAAAAGCGGAAGATGCAGTACCTTCATATTCTTGAAGTCCTGAATGGCCTTCAAGATTCTATTCATTCCTATTCAGAAATGTTCACCCTCTTATACACACTTTAAACTTACAGTGCCATCTAAATATTCCATATATTTCAAGATATTCAGTCTATGTCTGCCATTCTATTTAAAAATGTTTTCAATTAAATTATTAAACAATTTTGTAAAAAAAAAAACACATGTATACCTTGAAGTATTTATTAACACTTTTCAAAATAAACCGATCCGACCTAAAAATGGATCTTCCATACGTATCTTCTATAAGTCAATAAAATCAAAAGAAATGATCACAAAAGGTGTTTTTAGGCAGTAAATAATCAAATACTGCACATAAATTAAAGCGACAACTTGAATATAAATCACATTAAAAGCAATGTCAAAACAAACAGCTAATGGCCCAATGATTAGTTCGCAATTTTTCCGCACTGGCGCTGGCATCTTAAATTCTGACGCCTATTTTGTCATATTTACATTCTCTAATCGAGACCTGACTGGCGAAGCAACTGAATAAGCGGTTAAAGTGCCAGTTTGGCTGCGATTTATATGGATAAAAGAAATTAATTCATTACAATTGCATCACTGGGTCCAAAGTAATGTCCAGATTTAAAAACTCAAGCTGTTTACATATTTACTCTGTCAATGTAAAGGCATATTTACTCTGTCAAGTGTATTTATGAGCATGATTTATATTGTGACAGGCCTCAGTTATTACCCAGACCTGGGAAGTAAGTATTTGTAAAATATTTGTGTCTGGTCTTTTTAACTATTCAGATGCCGTTGAATGTTTCATACCCAGTCATATACACGTACTCCAACTTTGTCTCTCCGAGTTGGTTTTCGAAATATCGATTGTATCCAATGCGAGGAAATAAACAGATTTTATGGGTTGAATTTACATAAATATGCGTCTTAACACTGTTTTGCTTTTTTCCCTTCGGAATTTTAAAGATAAGAGCGAAGTTTTCTTGTGACCAACTCTATATAATGCGTGGAAGGGAGGAGTAAGGCAAAATGGGAAGCCAGACAACGTAATAGTAAAGGGGATGTTCCGAATATGATGTGGATGTTCCGAAACTTTGGTTCTGAAGTTTATTTTCCGATCATTTTTTCGACACCTAATTTTGATAAATATTACTTTTTGGGTAAAAAGAAAAATTCTGGGTCAGTTTATATTTTTATTTCAATGCAATTAAATATGACAGTGAATGCATTGAAATAAAATTGCAAAAAAATTGCTTCTGAAAATGCTTGGAACTTGCTTCCCACTAATCAAAATTAAACTACAATAGTTTACAGTTGATTTTTTTAAACTAGGGTTCCGAACGTGTGCTGTAACTCATGGCAGGACTCGTAATCCGCCATGTTATTGACGGATGATGACATATGTATGAGAGATCAAAAAGACATGAGTAAAAATGTCTTAATAATGTATATACATAGGTACCTATTGCTTGTGTCGTTCAGAAACATCGTGTGTTCTCATTGCTGGAGCGTACTCGTTAAACACGTCTAGAGTGAATATTGTAATCCACGTTCCATGAAAAGCTACATGCACAGACCAAACCAAAATTCCTCCTTTGTAACAGTGCCAGGTAATTTTTTTTATGGATATTCGAATATAAACGTCTTTTACACTCTCGACGATTACGAAATATATATCAACGATTGCAAGGAATACCTAAAATATGTGATCCGTCTATTGTAAAATCCTTGTAATTTTCAATCATATATTTAAGTCTATTCACAAATGGTAACGACTGTGCCATTACTGCAGAAATCCACACAAAATCAGGTAATATGTAAATTAGACTGTATCAAAAAAATCGACTATTTTTTTTTTCAAAAATTACTCTGGAAATAATCTAATAATAATCTTGTTCAGGATGTCCAAAAAATGAGCCTGTGAAAATATCAGCTCTTAATTTTAATATTAAGAGGTGACTCATCGCGATTTTCCATTTCTCATTTAATTAACATGGGAAACACTTTTTTCAAGCTTTGGAATTTTGTAACTCTTCAACCGATTATCAGACTGATAAGGCAAATTCTTGTAAGGAATTGAACGCTCTACAAAAAACGTCTCTTATAATTTTTTGATAAATCTAGTCATTCAAAAGTTATTTAAGGTTAAAGTTGGACCCCAGACTTTTTGAGGTATTTTCACTTTTTTTGGTGAATCTATCAAACTAATTGCAAAATTTTTGCTTTAAATTATCTTTTTTCAGTCTTTCTGAAATTCTGAGAGTATTCTCAGTCCATTTGATCGGTAGTTTTGTCCAAAAATCCTTGATTTAGACGCTTTTCTTTGATATGAACATTTTAAATATTAATTTTTATTAGCAAACTTGATATTTCTTATCTATAATTTTATTTTCCACATTAATTATATCTAAATCTAAGTTAAAATCATAATTATAAATTGTTTTTGCTTAAAAATATTTTTTTAAACTATTTAATTATTGAAATACAATCTCACCAAAATTGATCTCATAATATTCAGTATGGATACAAAAGCGTCTAAATCAAGGATTTTTGGACAAAACTACCGATCAAATAGACTGAGGATACTCTGAGAATTTAAAAAAGACAATTTAAGGCAAACATTTTGCAATTAGTTTGATAGATTCACCAAAAAAGTGAAAATACCTCAAAAATTCTGGTGAGTCCAACTTTAACCTTAAATAAATTTTGAAAGACTAGATTTATCAAAAAAGAGGCATTTTTTTGTAGTGCGTTCACTTCCCTACAAGAATATGTCTTCGTCTTATCAGTCTGACAATCGGTTGAAGAGTTCGACAAAATTCTAAAGCTTGAAAAAAAAAATATATCCCATGTTAATTAAATGGGAAATGGAAAATCGCGATGACCTTTTCATATTAAAATTAAGAGCTGATATTTTCACAGACTCATTTTTTTCAACATACTGAACAATATTTTCAGAGTAATTTTTGAAAAAAAAAATAGTCGATTTTTTTGGTAGTCTAATGTAAATACAGTACTAAGGTTTTTCTGAAATCAGTTTTTGCCTAAATTTGGAGTTCAAAAATACATATGGTGCGTAATTTTTGAAGAGCACTTTATATATATGGCGAAAATTAGAATATAAAATAATCTTCACTAACCCGATGTGTAAAAATCCTGAACGGGTTTTACAAAAAATATTTTTTAGTTTGTTATAATCAATATTATTTTTATTTTTATCAATTTAATTAATAAAATACATTAATAATATACAATAATGTTATTAATATTAAATTAATTTAACAACTAATTTAATGAATTATTTATTTATCAAATTAATTATTTTGTTTAATTATTAATGTTTAAAAAAATAATGATTGGAACACATTAAGTAAATGTGAAACAATTTTTCAGTGTGACCAACTATTGGCATTTTTTAAATGGCAACCTTAATTTTTTATAACGGATTTGGAGGAACAATTTTTTACGTACAGTAAGAAAAATTAACAAATCTGTAACAAAATAAAATGGGGTTGCCATTAAAACTGATGTCGATGACGTCATATCTGTTCCAAAACGAACGAAAAAAATCTGGAAACCCATAACAGAATGGCAATTCATTTGACGTAAAAGTTGCTGTGACAATTGTAAAACAAATAATTGCTATCACATAATGTAACAGCCTTGACAATTAAACAAGGTTATAAATTTAAGATTAACAATAGAAATACGTATTTTTTTGCTCGAAACTTTTTTGTTTCTTTTTTTTTTTGGATGGCTTGTTATAACTAAGCCATTCCGAAGCCATACCAAATCAATTTTATGAAATAGCAATACCAAAACAATCTACTAATGTACAAAAGTAGAGACGACATATTAGTTAACAGGAAAGTACAGGAAGGTTACAGTCCTGGTTAACCGGTTATGAAAAGGTTCCGCGTAGGGTGTTTCCCTAATGGACACGCTTCCCCACCTTCTAATCATCCATTTACCGACGACCGTGGGCTTTTTAATTTCGGAACGACGCCCATTCTTTTAATATTTTAGGGATTACTTAGGGCCCTCCGTCCCTACCCGCGGCTTCCCTATCTGTCCGTCGCGTCGCCCTAATCCCCCGAACTTTCCTGCTCATCAGACGAATTGTCCTTAGCTCACCTTTAATGAGTTTTAACCTGCTCGCCGTCCGGACTTAAGACGCGCGCTTTTAATTGGACAACATGATTTTTACGGCCCCCCTCTCGGCGGTTAAGCACTCAGGTATGCCGTTTGGGAACGCGGACGTAAAACAAAATGGAGTTTCGGTTTATATGTACCACCCGAACGTAACAAACGAGAGAATAAATTGATCGTGGCGATGTTTTCTCGGTATCCTCGACTACTCTTGTGCGAGAGACAATAGAAATTGAAAAAAGGGACCTATGCCCCTTTTTCTTCACTTAAACATTACGAGGATGTAAACGCCACTGTATACTTTTGTAGGACATATACAGGGTTGGGAAGTCCAAGATTTCAAAGCCGAGCATTAAAAGATAGAAAAGAATAAACTCTTCAAGTAAAGGGAACTGACAGAGAAATATTATATCCATAGTTGCCAGACTGATATGTAATTTTAAAACTTTTATGAGCGTTATTCTCTGTCTTCCGTGATAGGGTAGCAATAAAATATGTAGGCGGGACGCCCCGGCCATAAATTATAATGCGCACGTATGAGTTGGATTATTATATCGTCATTGGTCTACGGAAAATAAGCACTTGAGTATTCCTGTGCGTACGCAGTATCCCGAGAAGTTAAATGTTTGGGTTGGTCTTTTAGGCGATTTCATCGTTGGGCCATTTTTTATAGACGGTTCCTTAAATGCCAACAAATATTTAACAAATAAAACAAACTGTTTACGGACATGAACCTCCTTCCTCGTTATCTCAATTAGTCAAACATTTCATAGTTTGCTAAATCAATATAAATAAGGTATATAAATCAGTATCGAATTGTTTATAATTTTTAAGGTTTTTAATAATTTCTGAAGACTAAAAGATGATATTTAAAATGAATTTACGTTTAAAAAATAAACAAATATTAATTCCCAAATGCTTAATAAATCTTAAGAAAAAATGGATCGATATAAACTAAGTAATATTGGATTTTAGGCTCATGTAAAATTGACAACTTTGACCCTCGATATCTCGAGAACCGAATGCAGCCTCAATCTGAAATTTTCAGGAGATTAAAATCTCATCATATACTATCATTTAGCATACATTTGAAGTTAGATTTCAAGGGCTGCCAAACAGGCGAAACATGGCTTGTATTTGCGGTCACTCTTTCTGTCCAAGAAATTAAAGATAAAATCTTTACCTTTACCTTCAGACGTGGGTTTTTTCCACACCCAACTAACGGTAAAATTTATTTGAACGTTCGTTACATCCAATAAAATTAACGAAAGCAGGCGCATTCCCAAGCTCACTCCCGAATTTCCTCACCGTTTTCCCAGCTACCTTTCCGCTCGTCGCGTTAAAGATTAGCAAAGTTTTCAATAAAACTACAGTTGTAAGAGTCTAGATACAATTCGAATGCTCTAGGCCCTAATGCTCTTAATCCGAAAACTTTAACTCCACGACTCCGCACGCAGACTGAAAAATTAATTGCTGAGAACTTTTCCGGCGAAACTCTGTTCGAGTTCAAACAACTATACTTTATTCTGGACGAATGCCTGAGAACAAACATGACACCGTCCTCTCTATTATTCGAAACTTTGTCAAGACAAATAAAAATGTCCCCGAGTTTCTTTTGTCGTCCAAATATTTTTTTTCGGCTGTTTACAGAGTGTTGTTGACAAGATAAGCTATAAGCAATTTGTTTAATGGGGTAATGATTTTCATTTAAAAAGGTAAGACATGTGCATGTGCATGTACAGTTGGCGCCATTCAAATGTGAACGGCAAAATGGTATGGTGTAATTTAAACTTTATATCATAGTCGCCGTAAATGCAATGACATGTGTCAAATACATAATCGCCATTCTGTGTCGCCGTTAATGACATATCAAAATATCAATCATTGACAATAATATCAAACATCGTAACTTTAAACATGCCAAGGCATATAAGTGAGGCGCAAAGAGCAAGGGCTATAGCTAAATTAGAAGAAAACTGGTCCTTGAGTGAAGTGGCTGCTGAATTAAATGTAAATAAAAGTTGCATATTTTACATTAAAAAACGCTGGCAAGAACAGCGACTACAAAGGCCTATCAGACAAGGTATAGGAAAGGTCTCCACTGAGAATGAAGATAATGCTCTGGTCGAATTTATCAGTCATAATCTATTCGAAACCGCTGTGAAGGCTCGAGAAGAAACATTTTTCCAGAGTCTCTCAGAACAAGATAAAGGCGTCTAAAACAATGCGGCTTTAAGAACTGCGTTGCTGCTCACAAAGTGTTTCTAACCGAAGAGCATAAACACAGGCGAGTTCAGTTTGCAAATGAATTTTTACAAGGAAATGAATTTTGGAATACTGTCGTGTTTTCCGACGAAAAGACGTTCCAATCTTCCAAAAATGGAAGACTACGTGTTTATCGACTCAGGAATACAAGATTTGAAGAAAATTACGCCTTGTGTACTACCATAGTGGCCGCTTTTTGGTCAATGTTTGGGCGTGGATAAGCGTTCACGGTCTGGAGTGTGCTGGCAAATTTAAGGCCGATTAACATCCGCACACTATACAAATATTTTTGGAGAACATGATTTTGATGAACCATCAGTGAGGCAAGGTTTTCCTGAAAATTTTGTATTTCAGCATGTGAGAAATTTTACTTAGTAGGTATACTTTAAAAATGTAATAACTACACTTTCGTTACAGGATAATTCTCCAATTCATACTGGACGACTAGTAAGAGAATGGATAAATAACCACAACATCAATGTTTTGCCTTGGCCGGCAAAATGTCCAGATTTTAACCCCATTGAAAACGTGTTTCTTAGTAAAAAAATATATAAAAGAGACTAGGTCGGCAAACCGCGACCAACTCTGGGAAAGTATTGAAAATGCTTGGGAAGAGCTGGTGGACTAATATGATATGAGAACGTTAATCACTTCCATGCCAAGAAGATTAGAGAATATTGTAGTGTCAAATGGCAGTGCAATAAACTATTAATAATTAAATCCACTTAAATATTAGATAAACTTTTTGTTTTGTTAACGTTTTAAAGAACAGAAAATCGTTTCCTTCATTTTTACCTTGTTAATATTTTTTAAAATTATACTAGTCGTATGTGAGTAATATTAGAGTTAACCTTTATATATTATTATTAGTTATGATATAATTATTATAATACTACTCATGTAATTCATCTACTCATTATTCTAATATAAAATGATCAAAGTAATATGTCTGCCATTGTATATACTAAAGTATCTGCGTTTCTGTTACGCTACTGAAACAAAGTCCGATTTACTACGATAAAATTCAGGCATTATTTTCATGACTACCAAAAACCGTTCACATTTGGATGGCGCCAACTGTACTTTAAGATGTTGTTCATAGTTTTTTGAGAAAAAAATTGCGATGCTACATAACCTCAAATATAGGCCAAACTCCCTTTTTTTGCACTTTTAGGTTAGGATATCTCGAAAACCAGAGTAAATTGAGAGATTTGGACGGATTCGGATTCAGCGCGTTAAAAAAATATATTCTGGTTTCTGGGTTAGAGGGTCGGCCTAATTTTATCGGCCTGTGTAATGCTTCTTATTATTATTATTTTTATTAAACTGACATACAATCTCCATATACCTATTATTTTACCAAATTCTAAGAAACCGGAGGTTGAAGGGTAAGAAAATTATACTTTGTCATAAGTCTGCGCCTATGGATGCACGTGTTCGAGGTCGGCGCAGCTGCCTTTCCAAAGGAAATTCAATTCATACGCTAACGCTCCTGCTCAATGTGAATCCAGGCGGACACGACAAGAGGAATTATTTCGATTCAATCACACTTAACGGGCTACATGTGTTACACCGCCGGCCGAACAATAACGGAGTTATAGCCCGGACAGGACGCACCGACAGAACACATCATCGTCGTGCAGATATCGAGGAGTGACGGCGCGTCCCAGGAGGCGCACAAACACACATAAACAGCGTCGGGACGCAAACGTACAACCCCATTAACACATCCTCCGCATTAACAGACCCTTATATTAAGTTAATTATGTGGACTCCAGGTCAGGTGACCCGGCCGGGCGCTCGGCCGCCCCGATAAGGACGTCGAATTTATGTTTGTTTCCCGCGGGCGAGCGCTAAAAGCGAAATGGGTGATTTAATGGTAAAATTTCGCGACGCGACGTCGATCGATGGATTATTTTTGTGGGGCGGGTAGGCGGATTTTGCACCGGGGGAGGAATAAAGCGTCACGTGCCGCACTTTTCCGATTTAATGGAAATAAACTGCTCTTTCCGGTACGTCGAAAAAAAATCTGGGGTCACCTCGGGGGATTCGTGTCTCTCTTGGTATTATGTTTTGCGTTAATTCGCTGTCATTCCCTTATTATCATCCTTTTTTAACATACGAGGTGTGTAAATTAAATTAAATAATGACTGATTTTTTTAATTTTTGTTTTATTCGAATAGAATTACAATTCAGTATTGTCTCCTACAAAATAACTTCCTCGGAAAGCCACACAGCGCTGGTGATGGTTCTTCCATTCCTCATAGCAGGGCTGGAACTCATATACTGGAATATCTTTCAGCTGGCCTGTTACAGCCGTTTGAATGTTTTATATGGTCCCAAAATGACGTCCCTTGAGGCGATTTTTCAATCTCGGGAGGAGCAAAAAGTCACAAAGACTCAAGTCAGGCGAATAAAGAGATTGAGGAGCCACAGGAATGTTTTTACGGTGTGACAAGGCGCATTGTCGTGATGCAATATCCAGTTGTTCTTGATGTTTGGTCTCACACGCATGACCCTTTTTCGAAATTTTTCGAGAACCTCGCTGTAAAAGAGTTGATTTACTGTTTGGGATGGAGGCACAAACTCTTTGTGGACAATTCCCTGGCTATCAAAAAAGCAAATCAGCACGCATTTGATCTTCGACTTGCTCATTCTTGCTTTTTGAAGTTCTATGCTTTGGCGCTTAGTTTCCTGGTTGTTCTCCAACGACAAAGTCTCATCACCAGTAATAACACGTTTCATAAAATGGGGATCAGTTTCAATCGATTCCAAAAAGTCAATGCACATTTTGCTCCTGATCCGAAGGCTCTTTGCAATCATTTTTGCGCAGATTTTTCTCATCCCCAACAGTGGTGTGATTCAAATTTAACTCTTGCCCGATCATTCTTGTCGTCAACCGATGATCTGAATGCACAAGATCCCGTATTCTATCGACATTTTCATCGGTTCTTGAAGATGAAGGCTTTCCGCTGCGTGGTTTATATTCAATCGACTCTTTTCCTTCTGAGAATGCTGTAAACAACCAAAAAACCTGGCCTCTTGAAAAAAACACTGTCACCGTAGGAGTGTTGCAAAAGTTGAATTTTGTTTTGTTTTGCAAATGTATCCGTTGCGCTATGTTCAAGTCTGAAGCAAAACCTAATAGCACACCATTGCTCAAAATTAATGTCACTCATATTTAAAACGCACTTGAAAAAACCTGTTTACGTAAACAGTAACAAAGAACAAAAAAATTTCTTCAACAAACAAGTTCAAACTTGTATTGAAGGTGCATTACATGTTAATCTACCGCCCTTCCAAGTCCTGTCTCCGCAGTGTTGCTAGACGGGGCCCTACGTTGCCAGTCTCATTACTTAATTTACACACCTCGTACAGTGCCACACATAAAGCCCGCATCGTATGGGGTTTTTTTTGTTAATCGGTTAAGGAAAATTTTGCACTTGAGTCGTCACGTTACTGTTTTAACTGTCAAATTTCACATTTTTCTCAAAAAAAATTAAAGGTGTACAACTCTGCATCCGCCATTTTCCTATATTCACAGACGTCGTGCAATAAACTTGAACATCGGTCAACATAACTCCATAGAAACAGTAGTCGATTTCTGACCAGCCAAATTCTCATCAGTAGGAGGTTTTAATTGTTTGCTTCAATATGAAGAAATCTGCGGTTGAGGCTCATCGAATGCTCCCAAATACTTGTGGTGTGGCCGCTGTTAGTGAAAGAACGTGTTGTGAGTGGTTTCAACGCTTCAAGAATGGTGATTTTCACGTCGAAGACCGGGATAGCGGCAGAATTGGAGGCATTATTTAAGACTCGTGTCAAAGTCAAGAAGAATTGCTACGGTAATTGGGAATGACTCAACAAGCAATTTTAAAACGCCTCAAAGCCATGGGATTGACTCAGAAGCGCTTAAGTGATTAAGTGATTTTGCAGTATGCCAATGCTCGACCCATGTTGCTAAAGTGATCAAGACATGCTTGGAAACGTTGAACTGACTATCACTTGTTGAATTAAAGATTTTTTTTACTGGGATAAGTTTGGTATAAATAAATAGTTTTGTACTGATTTGGTAAAATGTTTAAAACCAGATTGGTAAAAATGAAATTTGCACTAAAGACTTGAAAATTAATATATGGCTAGAAAATCATAAGAGAGACAATTTCTTACCTTTGTCATTTTTCAAAATTTTGAAAATAGTGCTATTTTCTAATAGTGAATATTTTGTCATTTCTTGCGAAAAATGTGAAATTTGACAGTTGAGAAAGTCACGTGATTACTCAAGTGAACATCATTTGGCATCATTCTTAAGCAAAAACTAACAGCAAAAATTTTCCTTAACCGATTAGGAAAAAAATTCCTATATGATGCGGACTCTATGTGTGACACTGTATACGCTGATTGGGCCAAGCTTTGGCGTGTTGTTGTGAAAACCTAAATTTAAAAGCGTTATAAAAAACACGTTTTTTAAAGAAGGCGCTCATTGTCTTCAGAAATCATTATTGATTAGGATTATACAGGTTGATTTCTAAGTTGAGTCATAATTTTTTACAATAACAAAAGCAAAAAAGGTTCCCTTATTATTAATTTTGAAAATAGCATTTAAGCCGGTCCTGCCTTATATTTAAAGAAAATTCTAAATAAAAATAAGTGAAGAAAGTGATAAATACTATGTATGTTTTTCTACTGTGTTTCAAATTTACTTTTTCTTTATTGTGAGACGGAAGTGGTTGGTATTTTTGCAACAGGATGCAAGTAATAACAATAAACCGACCCGATAGATCGACCCTCTGTATACGACGATTACGATATATGTAACTAAAATAATCTCCGTGCAAAACCCATTACAACATTTCTTATGCACATATAACATTCAATTTGTAATTTATTATTTCATTACACTTACTGCAGTGCCGAATTATTCTTCAGTATAATACAATACATACCGGGAGGTACAAAAATATCAAATAATGGCTTATTTAACTTTGTTATTTGCAAAGTTAAAAAAAAAGTTCAATATAAAAGTTATTTTGTTCATTACCATGTATTTAAGTTTTTTAGTTTGTTGATATCTTCTTTTGTTGTGTTCCTATGGCAACCAATTTTTTTAAATGGCACCCATACTTTTTTTTTCGTTATGAAAAAAGCATATTTTTCTCTATTAAGACAAAATTTTGCAATTTTTGGAAAAAAAAATAAGCGAGAAAAAATTATTTACTACTATTCACTCACAATTAATTAATTAATTTCACAAAACTAAAATTTGGATGAAATTCAATTCAGAGTAACAAAGGTAGACTAAATATTAAAAAAAAAAACAATACTAAATCATATGTTCAAACTGAGCTGCGTTGACGGCCAAGCAATGACCTAAACGGTATTTAAATTCTACTGTAGTAGCTCTGTGTAACACCTCTGCAGGTATTCTGCGCATTTCAGCAGTTATTCGCACCTTTAAGTCATCCAAATTACGAGGTCTTTGTTTGAACACACTATTTTTAACATGACCCCACAGGAAAAATCTAAGGGCATCAAATCCGGAGATCTGGCAGGCCACTCAATAGATCCTCTTCTGCCGATCCACCTGTTTCGAAAAACATGATTTAAGTACTCTCTAACATGTACCGCAAAATGTGGAGGAGCTCCATTTTGTTGGAAGAAAATTCTATTGTCAATACCTCCATTTTCACCCGGGAATAAGACTGTGATCGCAGGTATGACCTGAGTTTGTAGCAGTTGAAGATATCGATCAGCGGTAAGGGTTTCATCAAGAAGAAATGGGCCTATGATATGTCCTCTTATAATGCCTGCTCACACATTTACTTTTTGCGGATATTGTGTGTGTGCTTCTTGCACCCAGTGTGGGTTTGCTCTCGCCCAATACCGACAATTATGTCGATTTAATGTGCCGTTTAGCATAAAGGTCCCTTCATCTGAAAATACAATATTTGAAGCAAAATTCTCATCTGCATTACATCGTTCCATCGTGTACTCACAGAAATCCATCCGTCTATCAAAATCATCTTCATTAAATTCATGTATTAGTTGAAGCTTATAAGGATGAATTTTTTCTTTTCTTAAAATTCTAAGCACAGAAACATGGCTAATTTCTAAATTGTTTGCGACTTCCCTAGTTGACACTTGTGGCGTTTCTTCAATTGTCAACAGAACATCTAACGCTTCTTCCTCACTTGTTGCCGATTTTGGTCTGCCAGTTCTTTTCACGTTACCAGTTTCTCGAAATTTTTTAATTAGTTGACAGACTGTTCCTTGAGATACAGGAGTATCTGGGTAAATTCCGTTGAATACACTTCGCTTTGAGTCCTCTTCCTATTTCCGTACCCATAAATATTTCAATACGTTCTCTCACTCAAATGTACCATGTCTTCTAATTTAATAATTTTCAAGAATGTCAAACAAAAACTTTGCTTAAACCGACAATTTGTATTAATTTAAATGTCAAATTTACATGGCATTCTTTAGCAAAAGTAATGTTTCTGTTTTAAAACTGCATGACTTTTTTCCTTATTAGAGGTGACGAGTGAATAGTAATAAATAATTTTTTTTCTCGCTTATTTTTTTTCAAATATTGCAAAATTTTGTGACTGAATAGAGAAAAATATGCTTTTTTCATAACGAAAAAAAGTATGGGTGCCATTTAAAAAAAATGGTTGCCATAGGAACAAAACAAAAGAAGATATCAACAAACTAAAAAACTTAAAACATACATGGTAATGAACAAAATTGCTTTTGTATTGAACTTTTTTTTTTTTAACTTTGCAAATAACAAAGTTAAAGCCATTATTTGATACTTTTGTACCACCATGTATATAAACAACCATGTATATCGCAACTTGTAATTTATTATTTTATTACACTTATTGCAGTGCCGAATTATTCACCTAAATGCGGTCCTGGAATGTACCCCTGACTTCCGACCTCTATTTACGACACATTCGTATTATGTCGTTTTCTTTTCTGGCACCCCCTCGGTCGCCGGCACTAAATAAAACGATTCCTCGCGGGTAATTACCCTGCTCACCCTCGGAATGAAAACAATTAATAAAGAAAATGTGAGAAGTCTCCGCGTCCGCCGGACCTTGTAAGATACAAACGGATTCTACCGTCGATCATGAAACCGGGAGAGGGGCACTTTTAATTCGCGTAATCGGAGTTGTTACAGTGGTTAACCGCATTGTAAGTGCCGCTTAAATTCAACAGAGGAGGGACCGGCTGATTGATATCGTATTCACATTCAACCCCTTCAGTTAATTTCAGCGGCCGCGAGGATTCAATGCTACTGGGACGCAGAGGGATAGTTACATTCAATTATCTGTCGGCGTAGTACGCTGAAATTTTCGTCGTGTCGTATACAGGGTGTCGGTGAAATTGGCGCTAAAAATTGGGGGATCTGTAGAGCGAGGGAAGTAATGACAGAACGATTAGTAGCTTTTTTTCCTGGAGTGGGTACTGGAACCTTCGGCGTAGAAACAAAAAAAAAAATTGGACGTTTTCACCACGAAACACCGAACTACTACACTTTTCTCGACGCGCGTTTCGCCAACCAAGTTGGCATCTTCAGGAGAAGATTAAAACTGAACTGAACTGAAGACTGAAGAAGGAGAAGATTAAAACTGAACTGAAGTTTTAATCTTCTTGAAGATGCCAACTTGGTTGGCAAACCGCCGCGCCGGAAAAATAGGTGTACGGTTTTTTCGAATTCGGAGTTTCGTCAAACGGAAGTTTCGACTTTTTTTTATTTTGGAAAATGCTTTCTAAAGGGAGCTACAAGCCATCAAAGGGTGTATCGTCAAAAATGCCGACTTGTTTTTTCTTAGATGTATAAATAAACTGTTAGACATAAAAGTAATAGAAGTTACTTGATACAGTTCCTAGAGTAACTTCATGAGAAAGCCGACATGATATGAAATATGTATGATCTACGAAACCTCAAGAATGAAAGTTCATCATTCACGGCAATACCCGGAATCCACCAAGTCATCAGATAACGGCCATGAAAGCCTTCACAGCCTGTCAAGATAGAAATTGGAAATGAAATGTAGTAGTTGCTTAGTTTAGTAGTATGAAAATGGCGTGAAATGAAACATGCCAAATTTTAAGGGTATTCAATTTAAAAAAAAATAGTGTACAATAAAAATGAGTAGGATCCGAAAAGTGTGCCACAACGCAGGGTGGGCACTATACAACTCTATGCTAAATTAAAGAAAAACCGTGTTTTTTAAGCGTCTTGTAAATTATATACGAATGTATTTGCGCCCCCCTTTTTGTAAACAAAAAAATCCCGTGAGGGATTCGGTATACTTTTATTCAGTTTAAAAACGCTAGTTCGACGATTCCTTAGTATGTTGCGTTAACTCGATGCAAGCAGATGGACAGTAGAACGCCAAGTTAAAAATAATTGTGTGTGTCGTGAGTTACTAACTTATGAGTTCGTGTAAGAGTATATTATATAATATTACAACGATTTTTTCAATACACGGATCACATATTTTATGTTCCTTGGTAAGAACAATCGTCGATATACGTATATGTATTTCGTAGACCGCAGTGAGTGTGGCAAAAGACCTTTAGATTCGAATATCCATCAACAAAATATGACGGATTTTTGGAAAAATATTTATTTTTTTTGTGTTTTTTTTGTCAAATTTGTATCCGATTTTCATACCCATACGTAAAACATATTTACAGAACGAAGTCATACGCAATAAATTTCTGTGGCTGACAGTGGACAAGAAACAACAGATTTTTGGGGTAATGGAGGTAATTCTCACTTGTACTATACTTAAAATTTGGAGAGTTGACGAACTATATCAACGTCAGATTCGGATTCAGCGCATCGAAATACATAATAAACATACTTGATCTAGTTCGTAAAAAATTTTCTCGCTTGCATAACTGCATTTTTTTTGCTATTTTTGGCGATTTTTAGCGGTTTTTTGAAATTTACTCAAAATTTTGAGGGCGTACGGGTTAAACTGACCTCAAATTCGGATTCAGCGCATCGAAATACATAACCCTAGATGGGTCTGGTCAAAAGTAATGACCACTTTTCTTTTTTTGTGTGCTAGTGTTATCAGTGTATGCATAAAATAAAGACGACACATGACACATGCATTTATATATTTACATACATTTTTGAAATATACATGAGAAATTGAACTATACATTTGAAATATCAAAACCTATGTAACCCCATAAGGGCCTGTCCTACTTGCTCTACATCCTGTATACAAATATACCGGTCCCGACTGGATTTTCCATTCATATTTCCGGCGAAGCCAAAAAAAGAATCCGCCGAATATATCACTGGGTTCGCACTCGAGCTGTCGGATCAGCGCCGGATGGATGGGCCGGCCGTTAATCACGGCGCGTCGCTAAAAACAGTAAAAATAAGACGTCGAATTCTACGCGCCATCAATTCCAGGTGATTATGCGTACAAAACGCCGCATAAATTCGACCCGTTATACTTTGGAATCGCCCGGCCCCGAAAACAAAGCGCGCTAAATCTGCGCGGCGATAAATTAGCGGCAGTAATGCCGCAGTAATTCAGTTAGCCGATCGGGCGTCCATCTTCTCGCGTCCACATCAATCTGGATTAACTTTGCACCTATCCCTACCTTGTTCCATGGCTGCCTTGGACATACGGACCCACGAGATTATCCACGGGTTACCCGCCACCGAATTCCTGGAGGCCTCCTTTTTTGAATGCAAATGAACGTACACCACAGTGTCACCAACTTAACCCTTTAACGTCAAAACTACAGTTTTTGTGTATCCTCTCTTTAGCAACGCGCCAAATACAATAAACGATGGAAAAAAAAAATCGGGAAATGCCTTTCCGAGCATTTTGGGGTGCTCTTTCGAATGGCACCAAAAAATTCATTCTAGTTAAACCTTACCCCTGTTTTTGGTCATTTTAGTTGAAAAGAGCACGATTTTTCAGGTCATTTTTGTTTTGTAACATGATTTTTGACTGGAAAAACAATTTTCTTTCGACAGAAAACTACGATAAAAGTGCATTCGAGAGTTGTACTGAAAAGTTACGTACTTAGAAAAAATTAATTCCAACATGGGGTGTCCAATATCTCGGCCAAAAGGACACATTGTCAGGGAAACTTTCATAATGTTTTTACTCAAACCTGGAGAACTTTGGGGCAAAAGTTTAAAGAACAAAAGAGTGTTCAGATTCATCCAAGGAGCACGCCTGATTTTTTTTTTTCAGAATTTTTGCTCACGTTTTGGCCATTTTCAATTTGGCCATTTTTTCAAAAATCCGAAAATGGCTCCAAAAATTCTGAAAAAAATTACACACCTCGAAGAGTCCTAAACAAATTTCTCAGCAAAAAATTTGGCCCAGTTTGGCCATTTTCCCGTTAGAAGGTTTCAAAAAATGGTGTTTCCTAAAATTTCGCAATCATTTCCAGACATCTGTCATCATCATACTAAATAGAGTCTGCGCCAAAAGGGCTGTCCTCAAAATGTCCATTTTTTCATTTCAATGGTTCAAAAATTTACCGAAACCCAAAATTGCAGGGAAGACCGAAAATTCTGGAAAAATCTAAGCACGTCTCCCTTCTAAGGCGAATTGACAATTTTTTTACAGTTTGACTAAAAAAAAACAAATCGGAAATAGTCGCCTTAGAGCTTGTGTTCGGAAAAAAATTCAAAATCGCCCTTTTTGGTACGATTATACTTTGTAGAGTATAATTCAAGACACTCATTATTTCAGAATTTTTGAAGACGATTTGGCAATTTCACCGATTAGCCATTTTCTGAACCCTTCAAACCCAATAACGTCAACAGGTTCAGGAATTCTTTTTGCAAAACCTCTTGGATATGATTTGACAAGGGAGACGTGCTAATTTTTCCAGAATTTTCGGTCTTTCCTGTAATTTGGGTTTCGGCCAATTGGAACGTTGAAATGAAGAAATGGACAATTTAGGGAAGCCATTTTGGCGCAGACTCTATTGAGTATGAGCCAAGAACACGTGTATTTTTCCCAGATGTCTGGAAATGATTATGAAATTTTAGGAAAGACCATTTGTTGAAACCTTCTAACGGGAAAATGGGCAAACTGGGCCAAATTTTTTGTTAAGACATTTGTTTAGGACTCTTCAAGGAGGTGTTTCAGTAACTTTTGGGTTTTCAAATTTTTGGAAATGGCCAAAACGTAACCAAAAATTCTAAAAAAAAACAGACGTGCTCCTTGGATGAATCTGAACACTTTTTGTTCTTTAAACTTTTGCTCCAAAGTTCTCCAGGTTTAATAAAAAAAATTATGAAAGTTTCCCCGACAATGTGTCCTTTTGGCCGATATATTGGACACCCCATGTTGGAATCAATTTTTTCTAAGTACATAACTTTTCAGTACAACTCTCTAGTGCACTTTTCCTCGTAGTTTTCTGTCGAAAGAAAAAATTTTTTCCAGTCAAAAATCATGTTACAAAAAAAAATTGACCTGGAACATCGTGCTCTTTTCAAATTAAATGGCCAAAAACAGGGGTAAGGTTCAACTATTATGAATTTTTTTGGTGCCTTTCGAAAGAGCACCCCCTGGAAAGGCATTTCCAGATTTTTTTTCCATCGTTTATTGTATTTGGCACGTTGCTAAAGAGAGGATATACAAAAACTGTAGTTTTGAAGTTAAAGAGTTAAGACTGTTCTGCTAGTTTACTTGCTATCAATATTGGGAGCGAAATATTTGAAACACCTAAAATTCGTATCAGAACATTAACGACCCTATTACTGCAACAATATGTTGTTACGTCCACTGTCATCCACAGAAATTTATTGCGTATATCTTCTTTGACATTTCCCATGACACGTTGATATGTCTTATGTAAATATGTTTTGCGCGATGTACCTATTGCTACTAGACAATGGAAAATAGGATAAATATTTGTCAAAGAAAATGTCTAAAGTGAATATTGTTGACCACGTTCCACGAAACGCTGCATGCGTAAAATATGCACAAATAAAATCACAATTCCTTTTTTCTAACAGTACCAGTAATATTTTGTTGATGGATATTCGAACGTCTTACTGCGAAATAATAGTGTGGGGGAGCACTATCTTGCTTTAAAGCTATTTCCAGGTTGCCAAAGTCATCTGGATTGTCTTCCAGAATTTCAGTAATTAACTGCTCAATTGCGTTTTGTAACATCTCCAGATACACTTACGGTTAAGTTAGAGTTCAAAAATACAGACCCAACTATGTGATTTCCCAGAATACCTACCTGCCCAAACATTCACTTTTACCGGAAACTCTGTATGTCTTTTACGAAACGTGAGGATGTGTGTAACATTTCCATTGAGGTAGGAATTACTTTTGTCACTAAAACAAATTATTTTTGCGAAGTCGTTGCAAAAGAACAATGGTGTAAGCATATAGGCTTCTATTACTTTTGAAATGCTTGTTTACAGTGAATCTACCTGACTCCTACTTCTTGCAGTGCTTGGTAATTATAATGACGTGTCTGTTTCTTAAAAAGTGAGGAAACACTTGCGAGGGGCATGAATCCATAATTAAATCCAATCCAATTCAATACTCTTAAAAAAGAAACAAATAAATACCTAAAAAGTTTTAATCTACAAAACATGAACCCATATACTTAATGCTTAAATCCACAATTTATAAACCGATAACATGTAAACCTTTCACTCACAGTTATTAATGTTACAATCACTCAATTTAAAATATTAAATCCTGAATCCATGAAACTTTCACGCGTATCTCCAAAACCAATAAATGGTTTATGGATTATGGTTTCTTTGACTGGCATTCTTCCATTACTGTATTATTACTAGCATATCGAATCCATTATCTATTTCGTATTATCTATATGTGATTTAGTCACATTATTACTACCATTGATTGATTACAATAATTTAATAAAAAATATTAATTTAATGTTGATTATTATTTTTAGCTTTACTAATTTCCAATTAGTTTCCAGGAAACAACCAAATCCCGCGTAATTCATGCAATTTGATATTGTGTATCGTACATCAATGCCATTACATTAATTGATAATTGGACAAATATCGTAATGGCAAAATAACAGAGTTCGCTATGATAATGGTGCCCTGTAATTAGTAAACTAGACAAACAAGTATAATTACTATTTGATTTATGTGAATCCGCACATTATGTTACCTTATTTTGCAAAGGGTTTCGAAAAAACTAGAACATACTAATTATGAATGAAATAGGAGATTTGTCTACATTTGTACAACAGCATTTGTCATGAATAACACTATTCCATGTGGTAGACTATTGAAGTAAGATAAGTTCCAACCTTTTGAGTACCGGGATTTCGGGGTCAGTGATTTCCCTCAGAAAATGCAAAAAATCATCATCAACGACCTGGTTGTCAAGGTTTATAGCTCAAAAGAACCATGGGACATTGTACTGTCATCGTTTATAAGGCTCTGAGAAGAATTTCAGCCCTGTAGAACATCTGGCAGGGAGCTAAATTTAGCTCGATTTTTTGAGCCAGTATACTGGCTTTCCGATACTCTAAAGATTAATAATAATAATAATACGTCTTTATTCATCTAACAAAGCATAATACAACAGAAACAATACAGTGTACTATATGCAAATAATTTAGATGAAAAGGCGAAGTATCACCCTTGTCGGGCGCTTTTAAACTTAACCGAAAAAAATAATCACAACATATTGACATAACGTAACAATACTGGATAAATCTGTGTGCATGAAAAATAATAACATAACAACATAATAACCACTCCTGATTAGTAGTTAAACAAATATATACTCACTTATTATATTTACAACATTATAATAAACACATTTACCTACGAGTATACCAAATATGCAGTAATATATATCACACTTTTCAGGAAAATTTCAGGTCCTTTTCCATGGCCAAAGTAAATATTCTCAGAGATTACGGCGACAGATAGAGATTTTTTCTTTTCTTTTTTAAAGTTTAGGATAGTATAATTGTAGAACACGACAGGTAGAGTATTATAGGCTTTGCATGCACAATATGTAAAAGAACGTTGATATACCGAGGTTTTGTGCTTGGGTATAACTAATAGTTGCGAGTTTCTTGTTGACAAATTATTGACATCCCGAAAGTTTTTATTTAGGTAAGTTGGCTTACTATTAGTCAAAACTTTATGTGTTAAACTTAATAAGTGCACTTTGCGTAAGTCTTCTAATTTCAATCTTCGCGTTTCGTGTATTTTATGACTAACATGGTCATATTTTCGAATTCCAAAGGCAAACCGATAACAAGAATTTTGTATCTTTTGTAGCCTCAATTTGTCATATGCTTGTAGAGCAGGACCATACACACAATCACAGTAGGATATTTTTGAAATTATCAGTGTTTCACATAATTTTAATTTGAGATGCGAACTCATAACGTCTTTATGAGGATAAAGTTGTCTTAAAATATTGTACGAACTCTGACACAACTGATTCACATGTTTGGTAAAGCGGAGTTCAGAGTCAAACCAAAGTCCTAAGTTCTTAGCTTCTTCTTTGAAAGGTATGTTTTCACCACTGATATTAATGTGAATCATTTCCTTGGCATTTCCACGCTTCGTCTTAGGCCCAAAAAGTATAGCTGACTTACTGGCATTGATGTTTGATTTTTATATCCAAATTATTGTTAGTAACAAGCCGTTGAATCTAGGAATAAAGTTATTCTATCTTATCCCATAAAAATTCATTGAAAACGACGTAGTCGACTGTGGACTTTGAAAGTATTATAAACTATCAGCCACAGAATATTGACAGTGCTGAAGTTATTTCAAACATCAGCAGACACTTCGCACGCCTCCTCAACTTGTTAGAAAGTTACAATATTGATTTCAGTGTCTGAGAAGACTCAGATTGTGGGCACAAACCCACATTTCCATTCAAGCTCTCACATATGTGCAGAAAATGTTTCTATTGTAGGTGCCGATGTATACGGATTTGTAAGGAGAGAGGAGACATAATAACACTACTACATGTCAACCCACACCTGTTTTGTTGCCCAAACATGCGTGTGGGTATATTTTCTTGTTTTCATTGGATTATATACAATTATGGACTGTTGACATCAGATTGCTACGACTTAATTAAACTTGTCTTATTTTAATATTTTATGACAACTTTTGTCTACGTCAACATATCAATTGACAATCGTCTCGACACTGAAATACATTTCTCTATTAATATTTCACATCCCAAAATATTAATATTCCCTAGTATTTGTAGGCCTAGTTAAAAGTTCAGAATAAAATATCATCACTATAATCATCTCCATTATATCAAGAGAGATAAGAGATATAGTTTGATTGCATTAAAAAAAAAGATGCATAAAAACAAAATAGCCATGCATAAAAACAAGTTAAACAATTTGTCTACAAATTTATTTCAACTGAAGTAAAAAATACAAAATTACATTTAATACAACATACCAAAATTATATATCCTAGCTTCATCCGTTTTTACGTAAGTCGTTTCCTGACTTTTTAACAACCCTGTATATCGAAATTAAGTCCAATATTTTCCATATTAAAATAAATTATTTTAACTGAGCAAGTAAAATATTTCCTAATTACTACAAATTTTCCAGATCTCTGTATGTCGAAACAAATACAGGTATAAAAAGACTATATTCACTTTTTTTGCAAGCCATTTCCAAGATCGTTTTTTTTTGTGTTATTACAGCTTTCTAATTAGGTCTAATACTAGACCCGGTAAATATGATGTGGGTCCGATGCTTCCATGCGAAAATGAGATAATTTCAAATTTCACTAGCCGCCACTACAAACGACATAATTTCATACACAATTTGCTCAGTGAATATAAAACAATTTTGCTATGGTTTCGGCCACAGTTTTTTCTTCATAATGAACTAATTTCAGCATAACAATTTCGTATCAACAAAGCTAAGTACGAAATGTACAGAGCCAAAACAAATACCATTTTTTTGAAAATTTGTTTATTTTTGCTGAATACCTTGTATAAGGTATTGAAAAAAAAATGTGAACAGAAGTATTTGAGACATGGCTGAATTGAAATCGCTATTCGTTAAAAAAAAGGATCATGCCTAATAATTAAACATTGGACCACACTTTTTCTGCTTAACACGGAATCCCTTGTTTGTACTCCTGCTGTATTATTTATATAATTAAAGAGAACTTTTGGAGTATATAATTTTGTTTATAAATCCCTACAAAATAAGAGGATGGTTCCATTTGAAAGGGAACACCCTGTATATAATCACTAAAAATATTTTTTCGATAATATTCTACTTCCAGTCACTTGTGTCCAACGTGGCTCAAGCAGCATCAACGAGGTCTGTAAATTAAGTAATGAGACTGACAACGTAGCGCCCGATCTAGCAACACCGGGTAGACGGGACTTGGAAGGGCGGTAGATTAACATGCAATGCACCGTCAGTACAAGTTTGAACTTGTTAGAGTCATTTGTTTGTCCTTTGCGACTGTTTTCGTAAACCAGTTGTTTCTAGTGCGTTTTAAAAATGAGTGACATTAATTTTGAGCAACAGTATGCTATCAGGTTTTTGGTGGTTTAAGGCATTCTCAGAAGGAAAAGAGTCAATTGAAGATTAGTCACGCAGCGGAAGGTCTTCATCTTCAAGAACCGATGAAAATGTCGATAAAACACGAAATCTTGTGCGTTCAGATCGTCGGTTGACGACAAAAATGGTCGGGGAAGAGTTAAATTTGAATCCCACCACTGTTCATCAGATTTTGATTAACGAATTGGGGATGAGAAAAAGCTGCGCAAAAATGGTTCCAAAAAACCTTTCGCAGAAACAAAAGGACATCAGGAGAGAAAGATGTCTTGCCTTTTTGGAATCGATTGAAAATGATCCCCATTTTATGAAACGTGTCATTACTGGTGATGAGATTTGGGTGTTTGAGTACGACCCGGAAACCAAGCGCCAAAACATGGAATGGCACACTTTGAGCTCTCCAAGACCCAAAGAAACAAAAATGAGCAAGTCGAACACCAAATGCATGCTGATTTTCTTTTTTGATAGCCAAAGAATTGTTCACGAAGAGTTTGTGTCTCCAGGCCAAACAGTAAATCAATACTTTTAATGAGAGATTCTTGAAAAAAACTTACAACTGGATGTTGCATCACGACAATGCGCCTTGTCACACAGCCATTCCAGTAAACGAGTTTTAGCCAGGAAAAACATTCCTGTGGCTCTTCGGCCTCCGTATTCGCCTGACTTGAGTCCTTGTGACTTTTTTTCTCTTCCAGAGATAGAAAAGTCATCTCAAGAGACGTCAATTTGGGACCATAGAAGACATTCAAACGGCTGTAATCGACCAGCTGAAGGCTATTCCAGTATATGAATTCCAGCACTGCTATGAGGAATGGAAGAACCATCTCCAGCACTGTGTGACTTCCCAAAGAAGTTATTTTGAAGGAGACAATACTGAATTGTAATTCTATTCGAAAAAAATTACAAAAAATCAGTCTCATTACTTAATTTACACACCTTGTATTGTCATAATAAATATCGAAAATCAATTTCTATTCCTAATTACAATAGTTGATCAATAATTCACTGAATAACGAAAATTATACTACCAGATGTCAAGAGACACCGAAATACATTGAAGAAAACATTTCCGCTGTAACCGCAAGGTTGGCGTTTGAAACAAAAAAATGCAATAAACAAATGAGAGATCGTACGCGCCACCCTTATCAAGGCGGGCGCATGATCCGAGACTTCACCGGGTTTTCAACTCGTACTCTCTGCAGTTGCTCGTAGCTTCTCTGTCGGGGAGAATCGAGTTTCCTTCGTCGAAATTTTACGTAAACGCGAGTCTAGGTCGGTGTCGAAAGATGCTCTCGATGGAAAAACACGAAATATAAACAAGTGGTAACGCTTTCAAAATTATTTTCTCCACCAATCATGGTTGGATATTAACCAGTGCAAATATTTATACAATTTTTAACTTCCGGTTTTTTTGTGACTCTTTGAAATACTTACGAAAAGAATACAGTGCTTCTGAAGACTAAAAATAAAATCCACTAAAGTGACTGACTGTTTTTTCTTGATACAACGATTTATAAGAAACACTTTCAAGTAGTGGTGTGCTATATAGTGATCTATACTGTACTGATAGTAGAGCAAAAGTAATATAAATCCTACACGAACCGTGCTGGGTAAACAAAGTAAAGAGTGTGAAGTTCCACAAACATTGAGATGAGACCCCACGGAGTAATACTGTTTGCCCTTCTTGCGACACTGGGAGACGCCAAAATTGACACATCGGAGAAAGAAGGTTGGAACTTTATTGATGTTTTCGTTTGTGTTGCGTGGTGACCGCTCAATTTAAGAAAAAAAAACAGCAATGAAGTTGTTTCAGATATTACGTCGTTGAATGTTTATACAGATGCGATTGTTGCTTTGTTTGCAAAAATACTACACGAGACTCAAAAAGGGTCTTCAGGTTTCAAATTTTAATTTCTTTGTTTAGAAACAAATATAAATGTTTTTTACCCCTTAATATTGCTGATTTTTTTCTTGAGAGGTCACTAAAACTTCTAACAAAAAATGATGTTCTGAATATTATATTCACAAGTTAAATTTTATTGAAAACATTAAATAATACCATACTTCAAGGTTCCGTTATCTACAACATTGTTTATGTTCTATTTATAGATGAAAAGGTCGACTAAAGATACAAAAAAAAACTACTGTTTATCTTCATTTTAATTGGTCTTGTATTAGTTTCAAGTTACTGCCTCTATCGCCTAGAAATAAGTGTTAAAATATTAGGAATTTTATTGAATTCCCATGTTTGGTTAAGTTCACATTACACGATATCTTCTCCAGTGCTGTATTAGCCAATGACAGGGGTATTGTATTAGCAATCTTGTGGTTCACGGTGTTTGGAGGGTGGCCGATGACAAATAAAGAGTGTAAGAACTGCGATGACAGAACGATCAAATTTATCGGTCAGAGTTCACTAGTGTGGGTGGTAGCTATATTAAATATTTACAAACACCTGGTATGAGGTAGGCGGTTTCCACGCTGTGTTATCGAGCTATTTCGCGGTCTCTATTGATTCATGAATTATGTATTAATAATGAAGATATATGGAAATAATTTATCTTTAATAATTTATACATACTTGTTACTGACCTACAGTTATTATTAAAACTAAAAAGGATCGACGAAACTTACCTCAAAGAAAAATAGTAATAATTATCCATGACAAAACTGGCCTTGATAAAAACTATATTAATATTGAATCATTTTATTATAACATAAAATTCAATAAAAACTATGAGTATAGCAGGAAAAACACGACTGAAACAGGCCTGTATGTTTAGGACCCAATAAAGACACAGGATATTGAAAAACACTAAAATTAGTATGAGAAATAATTGTGAGTGTGATATCGGGAACGTCATCTAGTGGTTGCTGACCTTATCAGACCCAGTGGAATACGTCGATTTCCTATTTAGGCACACTAGAAAAAAAGTTGTAATTGTTAATTTCATCATTCAAAACAAGTAAATACTCTTTTACCGTTCAGATGAGATAATTAGTTACCACCAAACAAACCGCAGTTGGTAAAAAACAAAATTCTCTATCAAATTTATGATTCTCGCAATTTGTATCGGAAGAAGTTTAACTTTTAAACGAGCATAACTTTCTCAATAATGCTCCGTTTCTTGTTATCCTTACTCGGCGAAGTATTGTTGATATGTAGGACTTAAAGAAAATCTAATTAAAATTTTTTTTCCATCCCAACTGGGGGTAAATAATTTATTGAGCGCAGTGAAAATTGCTGTATGTTTTCGATATCGCGGCGAGAAGTTGCTGCATCAAATTCCACTGTCTTATTGCGTTGTGTGACGAACCTGTTTAAAAGTCGACGTCGCCACACCCCCACCCCTCTACCATGGGGATGGAAATCACCCGAACGTCCATATTAATTTACCCCGAACCTACGCAGATGAGAATCGCGTCCTGCCCCAAACGAGGTAATGGAAAAACACTGTACTGTTTCGGGGATAAATAAGAGAAACCTTAAAAACTCAGGGCGGCTCCTTAGGAAGCAGAACGCGTCCCGGCGAAATTGCAAAATCTATAGCGGCTGAGGCGCAACAAAGAGGTGCAAAAATACAATCTGCAGGGGAGGATCATTAATCACCCCAAATGCGTAAACATATTTCAACTTAAGGTAATTCCCAAACAAACGGGCCGCTATTTCGCTGCCACGTGGAAGAATATTTAGTGGCGAGCCCAAACTTTTTTAATCTCGCGTAAATTGCGTTGTAGATTCGGTATTACACTGACCGCGACAGGGTGTCCCAAATTCCAGGGTGACCACTGGAATCTCGGAAGCTATAAGATAGGTATACGAAAAAGTGTGGCAAAGAACTTGAAAATATTTTCAAGATGGCTGCGTATGGATATAGACTCAGTTATTTTAGTGTTCTCCAGATTTTACAGAATTTTTTGGTTGACGAAATTTTAGAACAAACTCATTTTTATAAACGTAAATTAAATTTTTGGTAACTGTACAAAATGCAGCAATAGTTGATAATAAAAAATGCGGTAGTTAGGAAAACTGACATTGTGTGTTAATTGATATTCAATTTGCAAACTGTTTTTTTTTTAAGCTAACGAATTTATGGTGAATTACAGTGGTGTACAGCGTGTCCCAAATTCGTGGGTGACCATTGGTATCTCGGAAACTATAAGAAATTAAAAAAAGTTTAAACTGTGGCAAGAAGTTGGTCAATTTGGTGCTCAGTCAAAATTCGTTTAAGGCATTGAGGAAATTCTGAAAACTTTCAGATATGCAGAAAAAACGAAATTTTGAAAATTGGTTTCAATTTTCTCGGCATTATTTCATAATATTTTGATATTATATGGTTTAAAACGGATTTCACTTCCTTATTAACTCATTTTCTTTTCTACAAAAAAGGCTTTATCAGTTATTGAGTCCGACGTTGCCAATATTCGAGTCAGTCATTAACCTTTGATTGAGCACAAAATTGGCCAACTTTGCCACAATTTAAACTTTTTCGTATCTCTTATGGTTTCCGAGATTCAAATGGTCACCCTCTAATTTGGGACAGGCTGAACATAATGTCGTGTTCAGTGTCACCCCAATACCATATTATGACTACTATGATGAATATCGTCGTCCCAGAGATGTATTGTAGACGTCATACTATACAATTAAATTATTTTCGATTTAAGTTGTATATAAGGTGAACTGATTTCAACATCCCAAAACCGTTCTATTGGCCTGTTAAATTGGTAGTATATTAATAACTTTAAGTGCATACAGCTATGTTTTACATCGATCATAGCAGGCAATATATTCATTATTATAATTGATGGTTACTGTTACAACTATGTCTGTATGTTTATGTTGATTGTATAGGTATTCTCTTTAATTAGTATGCTTTTAGTATCAGCGCGACTTTAATAGCAGGAAATCGAGGTGATATTTATGCAGTAATATTTTACAATGCTCAAGAATACACAAAACTATTTTTGTTTCTTTCCAATTTCTTCTTTGTAATAATTTCCACTTTGTTACAACTTGGTGTAACAAATGCTACAATCGAACTACAAATATTTTTAACACCAACATTTCGACATATTTAGGGTTATCATCAGGGTACGATTGCTAGGTTATTTCTTAAAAAATCCCACAGTATATGTATTATCGGTCCAGTTTTTTTTATCCCGATTTTATAAATCGGATTAAAATTAAAATCCCTTTCAGTAATGGAAATATTTATATTTCCGCCCATTTCAATTAATAAAATGAAAAGGGCAATAACTCTAAATACACCTATGGAAATAGTTAAACAAACATTTCCTATACCGTCATATGCTTACAATGTTTCCATTAACAATAATCATAAAAACACGCACCTACAAAATGAATGCAGCACGTTCCACACTTTTCAAATTGCTATTCATTCCGACGATTGTTGTCCTCTTTAAAATAATAATAAATAAGTACTGCTCTAATAATTCATTTCGTGATTGCTACAATTTTTTATTAGTTATTATTTCAATGTCCACGTAAAAGTATCGGTATCGATTAAAATAGTTTTAAAAAATTGTAGTTCTTCAGCAGGTCTACAATTTTGTGAAATGAAAATGTGTATGTCTGTTTGAAACCAATAATTCGAGAACGCTTTAATATACGAGGTATGTAAATTAAGTAACGAGACTGGAAACGTAACACCCGATCTAGCAATATTGCGAAGAGGGGACTTGGAAGAGCGGTAGGTTAACATGTAATGCACTTTCAGTTTGAACTTGTTAGAGTCATTTGTTTGTTTTTTCTGACTCATTTGACTGTTTTCGTAAACCGGTTTTTTCTAGTGCGTTTTAAAAATGGGTGACATTAATTTTGAGCAACGGTGTGCTATCAGGTTTTTCTTCAGACTTCAAACAGCAACGGATACTTTTGTAAAACTTCAACACTCCTACGGAGACAGTGTTTTTTCAAGAGCCCATGTTTTTCGGTGGTTTAAGGCATTCTCAGAAGGAAGAGAATCGATTGAAGATGAACCACGCAGCGGAAGGTCTTCATCTTCAAGAACTGACGAAAAAGTCGATAGAGTAAGGGAGATAGTGTGTTCAGATCATCGGTTCACGACAAGAATGGTCGGGGAAGAGTTGAATCACACAACCAGACCAGTTCATTAGACGTAGACTAACGAATGGGGATAATAAAAATCTGGGTAAAATTTTTTCCCAAAAAGACCTTTCGCAGGAACAAAATGACATCAAGAGAGAAAGGTGTCTTGACTTTCGATCAAACGATCGAATAGATTTTGACGAATCGATTTAAAATGATAACGAATTATTGAAAATGATTTATGGAACGTATCATTACTGGTGATGAGATTTGGGTGTTTGAGTACGACCCGGAAACCAAGCGCCAAAGCATAGAATGTCACACTTCAAGCTCTCCAAGACCCAAAAAATCAAAAATGACCAAGTTGAAGATCAAATGCATGCTGATTTGCATTTCTGATAGCCATAGAACTGTCCACAAAGAGTTTGTGTCTCCAGGCCAAACAGTAAATCAATACTTTTACAGACAGGTTCTTGAAAAACTTCGAAAAAGGGTCATGTGTGTGAGACCAAACATCAAGAACAGCTTGATGTTACCTCATGATAATGTGCATTGTCACACAGCCATTTCAGTAAACGAGTTTTTAGCCAGTAAAGACAGCTGAAGGCTATTCCGGTTTCAGGAGTTCCAGCACTGCTGTGAGGAATGGAAGAACCGTCCTCAGCGCTATGTGGCCTCCCAAGAAAGTTATTTTGAAGTAGACAATACTGACTTGTAATTCTATTCGAATAAAAAATCTCATTACTTAATTTACGCACGTCGTATCAACCTCAAATTCTTAAAAAAGAGCCTTATTAAAGTATTATTTTTCCAAGGTTTAACAATTTCAAGTTTTCCAGATCAAAGCTTATAACAGATGCCAACCTATTAGAGCCTAGTATTTTATTTTCCTTTTATGTTTAATGTAACGGGCGACTGACGTGAAAGTACCTGATTAATATTACATAGCAGTATTATATTTTAAACTATAATCCACATCAAAGCATTTATATAAGCTTCCATAGCCCATTTTTTATGATTTTTTATGAAAATGACGCAGGTACAAAATTTGCTACTCTAGCTATGCCTTTATCGTTTGAAAATTGTCAATGGTTTATATTTCCCTTTGATAACCACTACATCGCTGTATCTGAAAGACATGTAACCACGTAAGAAACAAAATAACCCTTTTAGTAAACTTTTTATGTATGTTACTGGATGCTACATTTGAGGGATTATATTTAATGAAATAGCTATTTTTTTTAATTCTTTGTGTGCTCTTAGTTTAGTGACAGGGATATATTTTTTCCGTATTTAATAAATGCTTTAGCCTGGGATTAAGATTGGTTAATCAAGGTAGGACAAGATAAAACACGTTTATATCAAACATGTAATGACACTGCAATGACAAATCGCTGAGTTGTAAACGTTAAAGTGAACAGATATTAAGGTTGCCTAAATCTATCTTGTCTTGACTAACCGGTGTGCACCCAGCCTTACTCTTTAAAAAACAAAACTATGCAATGGTTTGCTTCGTATTTTTGCCGCTATAAAAGTAATGTATAAAAGAAGTCGATAACAAAAAAAAAAAAACATGAAAGAAGTCGTACACATACAGATAAGCGAAAAATAAAATACGACTGCAAGTACTAGACATATTACGAAGGTAAAATCCTTTTTATTTTACTTTTTGATACGTTAGATACGTTATTTTACGTTAGATACGTTTTTTAATTTCTCTGTGTTTTCGCTGAAAATTATTTTATACCATTCAAATCACAATCATGAAACTATAGGTACTTGATACAAAATAAAAGCCGATGCACGTCATCAAACACGTGTTTAAACTTTAGAGCGCACTGTTGAGAGATTGCTATAAAATTATTCAATAAAAAAAACTGGACGTTTTCCACGAAACGAAGATGACAACTTAGTTGGTGAAACGCGCGTCGAGAAAAGTATAGCAGCTCGATGTTTCGTGGAAAACGTCCAGTTTTTTTTTTGTTTCTACGCCGAAAGTTCCAGGACCCACTCCAAAATTATTCAATGTTTGGAAATAATTTTGACTAACATATGGATGTATTCTTTGTGTTTGTTTATTATTAAATTATTTATTTTTTCGACATTAAGAAGAGAAACAATTTTAAAAATGTTTGTATTTTAAAAGATATTGGCTGGTGCATAAATCCAGTATAAATCCATAAATAAAGTACGAAAAATGGGAGGAAAAATTAGTAGAAAAAAGCACACCCGTTTTGAAATTCTTAAAAAAATATGTGACATTAATTTTGGGCAACGGTGTGCTATCAGGTTTTGCTTCAGACTTGGTCACAGCGCAACGGATACTTTTGTAAAACTTCCTCACGCCTCTGGAGACAGTGTTTTTCAAAAGCCCTGCTTTTTCGGTGGTTTAAGGCATTCTCAGAAGGAAGAGAGTCGACTGAAGATGAACCACGCAGCGGAAGGCCTTCATCTTCAAGAACCGATGAAAATGTCGATAGAATGAATACGGGATCTTGTGCATTCAGATCGTCGGTGGACGACAAGAATGATCGAGGAAGCGTTAAATTTGAATCACACCACTGTTCATTATATTTTGACTAACGAATTGGGGATGAGAAAAATCTGCGCAAAAAACCTCTAGCAGAAACAAAAGGATATCAGCAGAGAAAGGTGTGTTGACTTTTTGGAGTCGACTGAACATTATCCTCATTTTACTGAACATGTTATTACTGGTGATGGGACCGAGGGAGCCAATCAAGCACCAAAGCATGGAATGGCACACTTAAATCTCTCCAAGACCCAAAAATGCAAGAATGAGCAAGTCGAAGATCAAATCCATGCTGATTTGCTCTTTTGGTAGCCAGGGAATTGTCCACAAAGAGTTTGTGCCTCCAAGCCAATCAGTAAATCAACACTTTTACAGAGAGGTTCTTGAAAATATTCGAAAAAGGGTCATGCGTGTGAGACCAAACATCAAGAACAACTGCTCACGATAATGCCTCACGATGATGCGCCTTGTCACACAGCCATTTCAGTAAAGTTTTTAGCCAGTAAAAACATTTCTGTGACTCCTCAGCCTCCGTATTCGCCTGATATGAGTCCTTGTGACATTTTTATCTTCCCGAGATTGAAAAATCACCTCAATGGACGTCATTTTGGGACCATAGAAAACATTCAAACGGCTGTAACCGACCAGCTATCTATTCCAGTATATGAGTTCCAGCACTGCTAGGAGGAATGGAAGAATCGTCTCTAGCGTTGTGTGGCTTTCCAAGGAAGTTATTTTGATCGGTTTTAATCAGTCTCATTACTTAATTTACACACCTATGTCAATGTGCAAAGATGCAATGTGCAGTCATTGTTTCAAGTAAGATATACCATGTAAGCTCTTAGTTAAACCACTTTAGCGTCAGGAATGACTTCCTTTTCCGGAAACTAGCGTACCAAGAGGCACGTCGTCTTTATTTTCAGCAGATTCCCTTAAGAAGGTGAAAATTTGAGGCGATCAGCAGCCGCCATAAAACGTAAAACGGAATTCGTCCCAGTGAGGACTGCAATTTGCGAAGGGGACTGTTCGAAGACCGATTTAATCGACTGACAGATTGGATGGCCGAACACACACAGCGCGAGCTATACGTGACTTTCTTTAGTTGGTTCAGCGCGAGATTAGATTCCTTACTTTACTGATCGAAGGCGAAGGACCAATTCGGGGAAGTCGCTTCGTGCGTCAGAATAGGCTGTTTCAGAAATTATGACTGTTTCTAACTTAAACCAAAGAAAGAATTTCTCAATTCGAAAATTATTGCGTATGTGTAATGTAAGATAAAAAATTACTCAAAGTATACAAAGTAAAACAAATTTGTAAACGCATTAGAATGTCTTCATAAACATGCATAAAAAATGGCATTTGATAGATAACAAATATAATTAAAATAACCAGACAGCAAAAAAAAAACGACATCAAAGTTGGCTGAGCAAAAAAAAAAACCTATTTCTATCCT
The DNA here is from genome assembly GCA_029963805.1 of Aromia moschata. Classification (NCBI taxonomy): domain Eukaryota; kingdom Metazoa; phylum Arthropoda; class Insecta; order Coleoptera; family Cerambycidae; genus Aromia; species Aromia moschata. The sequence goes on from JAPWTK010000001.1 coordinate 6,723,144, forward strand.
TAATTCTTAAATTATAACCTAAAACCTCTCTAATCATTTAATAACCTCATTGAATTGTCAAGACTGCCAGACTATGTGATGGGTACTTTTAGTAACGTGCTGCAGTATCCACTGTGTTTCATTAGTTTCTTCAGTTTTATTGACAATGCGGAGCTGAAGGGCCCATGTCGCCAAGGGGCGTTTCAAAAATTGAATTTTTTATATACATACGACCAGAGAAAAAAAATAACAAGGGTTCAAATCGCAAGATCTAGGGGGGAATCTTGTCTGCGTGTTCAAAGAGGCAAACCTGCGGTTTAGAAAGATGGATAAATTTAGGAGTCGTATATACATATATTTCGATAGAGGAGGGTCCCCTGAGTATAGAGGCACATTTTTTTAGGAGACGACCCCTAAAAAAGTTATTTTTTTTATATCATAGTCATAGATGGCGCTAAAAAACTGCAATATTGACCTAGCCTAACCTAACCTAGCAAAATATATAGGAGACAGGCATGACTTACAATATCATAATATAACCTAACCTAACCTATCAAAAAAGTTATGAATTTTTTTACATCCCATGTTAAGTCTATTGGAACTTTTACTTGACAATGTATCATAGACATAGACATTTACTTGACAATGCATCATAGATGACGCCAAGAAACTGCAATATTGACCTAATCCAACCTAACAACAAGGAGATATGCATGACTTACAATAACATAATATAACCTAACCTATGGAAAAAGTTATGAATTTTTTTATATCCCATGTTAAGTGTGTTGGAACTTTTACATGGCAATATATATCATAGATGGCGTCAAGAAACTACAATATTGACCGAACCCAATATAACTTAACAAGAAATATAGGAGATATGCATGACTTACAATAACATAATATAACCTAACCTATCCTGTATAAACTCAATAAATGAGATACAACTGAAATATATCAAATATCATTATTTGGTCCAAGACAGACGCGATCTTTCACCTTCCTAATCTGCTCATGCGCAGGAATTTCTAGTATCGCCATCTATGATTACTATTGTTTATTAAAAGTTCCCAAACACTTAACATAGGATTTAAAAAAAGACTTCGTTTTTTCGTCTTTGAAAATTCGTTGACACGAATTTGACAAATTCACTTGTTGGCTCAGATGGGTAATTGATATTCTTGGATTGTCTGTTATCACTTGCCTGGCCATTTCAACGTTTTCTTCTGTCCTTACTTTGGATCTACCACTCCCTTGTTTGCGTTTGACGCTTCCAATTTGCCGGTACAGATGTAGCTCTCATCGAATATGTCCAGTTTCCATTGATTCTACTGCCATTTTTAAAATAAATTTCAGGCAACATACGCCTTTGTTCTTAATTAAATATGAAATCCATTATTTATTTTACAATTCTGACAGTCACTGTCAAAAGTTTGACAACAACAAAGTTCCGTTTCGATTTTCGACATGATCGCTATTGCTATATCTCTCAGTCAAAGCCAGAGTTTATGACTTTTTTTGGATGTCTGTTTATCAATTACAAACACGTAAACTAATGTTTAATTTAGTTAATTTAGTTAAGTTCGAAACGTTAATAAACAATCTAAAACTCAAAAAGGAAATTAAATTGCTAAAGCACGAACTAAGTTAACGACAACACAGCCGAAACTAACCTCAAAACGTCAGATCACAGCCGACGCTGGATGTGTTAGTCAACATGCGCCTCCAAACAGATGTATACCAATCTCAAGTCTTTGCAGTTGATCCACTTTAGCAGATGTATGCGGAAAATGTAAACATGCTGTATCTGCGCCCGGAAATAAATATTGAGGGAGCCACGGCACGGCCTCCTCTGCTATATTTGCATATATGCACGCAAATTAAATCTAATAACATCTTATCCTAATGATATGCCTTCCTGTGAGTTAACCCCATGTTAATTTGTGGGCTGCGGCTTCTATGCAAATCGAGGGTTTGGGTTAAATACCGAACGGATTATAAGTAAACTGGTGGGATGTTTCAATTTTAAGCCACCGGGGTATTTTCTTTCGCTTAAATAAACGAAAATTGCAGATAAACGCGAGGGGAGTTCGCGGTCGTTCCACATTTTAGGCGGGATCTAAGACGATGTTCGAGTGACGAAGTGCCTTTCGCGTTGTACCGGGCGAACTTGAACAAAGGCTGTGGGAAGGGTTGTATACAAATACGAATATATACAAGAAATGTTTCAAGGAAAGGACATCAGGAGAGGAAAGTGTCTTGACTTTGTGGAATCGATCGAAAATGATCCCCATTTTATGGAACGTGTCATTACTGGTGATGAGACTTGGGTGTTTGAGTACGACCCGGAAACCAAGCGCCAAAGCATGGAATGACACACTTCAAGTTCTCCAAGAACCAAAAAAGCAAGAATGAGCAAGTCGAAGATCAAATGCACGCTGATTTGATTTTTTGATAGCCAGGGAATTGTCCACAAAGAGTTTGTGCCTCCAGGCCACACAGTAAATCAACACATTTACACAGAGGTTCAACAATTTCAGTAAATGAGTTTTTAGCCAGTAAAAACATACCTGTGGTTCTTCAGCCTCCTTATTCGAATGATTTGAGACCTTGTGACTTTTTTCTCTTCTCGAGATTGAAAAATCACCTCAAGGGACGTTATTTTGGAACCATGGAAAACATCCAAACGGCTGTAACCGACCGTCCATTCCAGTATATGAGTTCCAGCACTGCTATAAGGAATGGAAGAACCATATCCAGCGCTGTGTAGTGAATAAAAAAAATAAAAAACCAGTCTCATTACTTAATTTTTGGCATAAAAATAAGCGTTGCCCTGACATTTCATGGTACATTTTGGTAGTAAGGGACCTTAAAGTTGCACCGGAATTGAGGCCGAAACTGGTTATGCAGACATGTTAGTGATTCCACTTAGAATGACATGACTCATTTCATGACTTTGACGATCAGTATAATTTTCCCAGTGATGAGCTATCAATAATTTCAATGTAAACAGTGTTTTATCAACTTTTCACATATTATTCCCTAGCGATACACCTAGGGAAGATACGCCTATCTTGAAAATGTTGTTTATCAATTAAATTATCACCAGCGAATTGCGTCTGCATAAGCAGTTTGAAAATTGAATCCCTTGAAAGAGAGTCTCAACCCTCTTTCACATAATCTCAGGATCTTTGGAGGGTCCTCAACAGACTTACATGAGGCGACCATGTTCTTTAAAGGACTGTAATGTATTAATATGTATTAATATAAAGTCTTTTTGGTAATCAGTAATAACGATATTTTATTGATATTTCCAAAATGGCGCATAGAAGCTAAGGAACATATGTCTACATGATTGACAAAAAGGCAAAAGAATGGTAATACGATGAATTCTTGTTTTTTTTTTCTCAATCCAAATGTTAACCAACAGAATTTTCAAGCTTTGAATGTAACCCGTGCCTAAACCATCAAATTGCAGAATTTAAGTCCAGAAGAGATTATTTTTAAGTACTTTCTAGCAAATCCCTTGTATTGATTGGTAATCATTTGTGTGAGTACCTCATACTACACTGTTTTTGCAGCAAAAACTGGGTAATCATCAAAAAAACCCTCTCTGTTGTTTTTTGTTTGTTTTTGTTTTCTCTACATTGCTTTTTCAATTCTAAAACGCCTTGTATTTCCAACCAGTATCAATTCCTCTTGCTATGCAATAAACTAGCTCCGATATCCGGGTCGGCCTCTGGGAATGCAAATTTCTGGGCGGTACTCTTTCTTTTACGCCTCCTCGACCTTTTTATCTCTGAACTGCCCACCGCTGGCCCTTTAATCGCTCTATTAGATGGCCCTTTGATCCTGCTGGCCACCGCAATCTGATATTCCTCGAAGATGGTCGATCGCATGAAATAAAAACGTTCATACAAAGCGTTTGCAAATGTTATACCAAATTATATTTGTGATCTCTCCTGAAGGTAATATTGGCTGAAAAAATAAAGTCTTTCTCCAAAAGAGTAGGCACTTAATTAGAATACTTGGCACTGCTTATGAATACCTACGACTGGGTTTCAGAGATTGTTTATAGTGGATGTTTCCAATATGTCTCCAAGCAAGTTGCACTGTTGTATAATTACGTGTTCTTTCTTTGCAGACGACTCCCGAAACTGAGGGGAGTTCTGATTTTGTAATTACATATGTAATTGGTATTCCGGTATTGCACCTCAAAGATATGCACGCGCCTTTCTGGCACATTTAGTTTAATTAAGGTAACAATGCATGCTTTCAAAACATGCTACAATTACATCCGCAAAGAGAGCAGACGTCTGCAATTCCCGGAGAAACGTTTCACCAGGTTAATTAGGAGAGCTCTAATAATGCGCTCTAAGTTTCGCATTCTAGAAACTGCGGGTACTTGTTTACACTTTTTGTAAAACTCGTTTCCTTTCTTACTTCCTTATCATTAGAGTTTCAGATTCCCATTTCACTTCCAGGGGCGTCGGCCTCGGATCGGATCGCGGGTGAGGGTTTTTCGTGTTGTCCCTGCTGGTGGTTTTAGCCGTTCCACTCGAATAAGTGCGTGCTCCTCTTTAATCTTTTTACACGCCGTGCCAGCGTTTCTCCAATTTTTTTCGTAATGGTAGCGGTGTGTAGTGTTTATCTATTGATCCATCAAAACTACCCTGAACCCAAACAAAACTAGTATCACTGAATATATCTTTTGAATACCTTTCAAAAGACGTGTACTTGCCATATGGTGAAAGTTATTGGTCATACTGGCCAGGTGACGTCATCTATGACGTCGCCTGTTACCACTAGTAGAGAAACTTACATATGTTTATATTAAATGTTCAAATATGCGTCAAAAGGTATCAAATCAAAACTATAAATGAACTTCATCTCGTGTGGAATGTAGAAAAAGATATACATACTCTGCTCAAATTTGACCCGGACTGGTTAAAAAAAACCTGGAACATTTTTATGTATTTTAATACAAATCTTTATTATCACCTTCAAAATTGGCTCCTTTTGAGCCATTTAGCGAATTACTTTTTATGGCCTCAATCGACTCATGGCGCGTTCCCCTGAGCGGATATTTGAGTTTCGGGAACAGAAAAAAATCACAGGGAGCCAAATCTGGCAAATACGGTGGATTAGCGATGACTTTTGTTTCCCGTTTGGCCACAAATTCAGTCACAATCAGACTGGAATGTGACGGCGCATTATTGTTTCCAAAAATCCAAGAATTGTCTGCCCACAAATGTGGCCGCTTATGACGAATTGCTTCACGTAGACGCCTCAAAACGGCCAAATAGTATTCCTTATTGACCGTTTGACCCTCTGGAACGAATTCATGGTGAACCACACCACGGTAATCGAAGAAAACGATGAGCATCACCTTGATTTTCGACCGACTTTGACGTGTTTTTTTCGGTTTCGGCTCATTTTTGGCACACCATTCGCTAGATTGTTGGTCAGTTTCGACGTCATATTCATAAACCCACGTCTCATCACCAGTAATGATGCGTTTGTTGAATGTAGGATCATCAGCTACGTTGGCAAGCGTCTCTTTTGCGATCTCTACTCGACGTTCTGTTTGCAAACAATTCAGGTCTTTTGGTACGAGTCTGGCAGCGACGCGCTTCATACCCAAAACATCAACCAAAATGTGTTGGGTCGATCCATAAGAGATGTTGAGCTGCTATCTGTCTAATGCCAAGGCGACGATTTTCGAGCACAATTTCTTTCACTTTTTCGATGTTATCGTCGTTAACAGAGGTGGATGGACGACTCGCATGAGGCAAGTTTTCTACGACCTCACGACCCTCATTGAATGCTTTATACCACTCAAATACTTGCGTTCTCGATAGAGTAGACTCCCCAAAACACTTCTGCAACATTTTCAATTATTCCATAGCCGTAATTCAATTGGAAACGCAAAATTTCAAGCAAACTCGTTGTTCAATTTTTTTCCATAATAAAAATGGCCAAACAAACTTTTCGCGTCGTAAACAAATTGATGCCAAACACACAATAATTGACATATCCCGCTCAAACTTCACACGAATTTCAATGAAGGTTGTACCAACCTAGGAAAAAATGTTTACCGATTCGGTTTACGCGCGCGGTTTAAATGGACCAGTCCGTGTCAACTTTGATCTGTAGGGAAATGTTAATTACTGAAATCCCAAATACATTATTAGTTTCAGATTACTATTCTGATAACTATTTTGTCCATGCATGTTAAAAGCTCTTGCCTTGTCATCTACACTGCTACGTGCTCCCTCTGCAGCCAGAAGATTGAAATACATCTGCTTACATAACTTAAATAATGCTGACAAAGCTGACAACCTGTGTATTCCACGTCAAGTCTAACTAGTCCGCGAATAAATCTATTCGGATTATCGAATATCTCTCAATGGATATCCAACAATGCTCGTCAATATACTTGTTGAAATAATGAACTAATTATGCAACATAAAGGGTACTGCAGTATACCGGATTGCATAGTTCCTGGCGAGACAATAGTCGACTCTGATTGACATGAGAATGTTGCTGTCAAGCTGTTGAGTTGATAGCATCGATTACATAAACCCTAGGAAATTGCACCTTTACATATTGGCGATGCATGTGTAGAAAAGAATAACTTAAAGACACCAGTAAGGATAGACAAAGACAGTTAGATGCCACATTGTTTCACGCTTGTGCACGTATTAGAAACGTATAGAAAGTGGAGAGGGATATTACCTACAAGCCTATCGCCGTCGCCGAATTTGATTGGGATTCAGTACTTTTTCACAGCTATGGGGGTGTACATCGACTTAACTGTATTAAATGAAATTCTTACGTAATTCTTACTTTTACAATTATCCCATACACTTAAAAGAAGTGTACGAACATAATTGTATTTATTTTCAAATATTTGTATTCCTTAACTATTCGGTCTGCGAGAAAATAAAATTGAAGTTCTATAAAAAATAAAAAAATAAAAATATAAATCAACCCGGTTATAAGACGAAAGAAAGAAAAAATGCCTATTGAATAAGTGGTTCAAAAATGTCGGCCCTTTGTGCTTCGCAAAAACCTAGTCTATCGTAAAACTCAGTTCTTACGCGTTCTAACTAGTGTTGTAAATATTCGGATGATTTTAATATTCGGATAATACGTAATAGTACTTATAGAGTATTCGGATGAATTCACTAATACGAATTAATTTTCATACGTGTTTTTCTTGGCTTACAGAATACGGATAGGACCTTCTATACGCAATGTCACCGCACACGGCACGGCATCGCATCATAATCCGTAACAATCCGTAATACCTCGTTCGTGTTCGTATCATCGTATATTACATGTTATTACCTATTATGTTTACTTCGTCCGACTCTTCGCCGGATACAATATCCCCGCTATCTTCCGGCATTTGACAGCGTTCGTAATAATTTCGATTCCGTATTGCGATTGGCAACTATTCGGATTAATACGTAATAGTTTGATATTCGGATTGAACGGAATTTTTAATACGTATTCTTACAATATTATTTAGGACTTGTACAATTCTGGCCCGTAAATCATTTAAATTTCGTGGCCTTTCATGTTCATGTCCATAAACAGTTTGTTTTATTTGTTAAATATTTGTTGGTATTTAAGGAACCGTTTATAAAAATGGCCCAACGATGGAATCGCCTAAAATACCAACCCAAATATTTAACTTTTCGGGATACTGCGTACGCACAGGCATACTCAAATGCTTATTTTCCGTAGACCAATAACCATCTAATAATTCAATTCACACGTGCGCATTATAATTTATGGGCGGGGCGTCCCGCCTACATATTTTATTGCTACCCTATCACGAAAGACAGAGAATAACGCTCATAAAAGTTTTAAAATGACATGTCAGTCTGGCAACTATGGATATAATATTTCTATGTCAGTTCCTCTATCTGCCAGAGTTTATTATTGTCTATCTTTTAATGCTCGGCTTTGAAATCTTGGACTTTCCAACCCTGTACATAGATGTTTAGTATCGAATTTATTTGGAAGTGCGTATTATCTCGTATTCCACCTTTTGTATGTATTAGTTAAGAAATTAATAAAACTGTATATCTAACGAATTTACTTGTATATCGACTGTAAAAACGTTATATTTTAATGTTATATGACATGGTACGTGTATTGGATATTGTAAAGATTTGTATGATGCGATACAAAGATTACAGAACAGTGCGTTGTTGTTGTAAGTCTATAGGTATGTCCGACTGCATATTTCGTCCAACTCTATTTGTAAATTATGAGTTTTAACTTGAATTACTCCATTAGTGGGTTATAAAGCTTTAGAAGGTGAAAGTTAATATATAGTATAATGTACAAGTACACAGTGCTACTACAAAGTGAAAATAATATGATTCAACTAAACCTTAGTCCAATAACACAGACCTGCAAAGATTTTCTTTTTGAACCTTAATAGGTGATTCTGAAGGTTTTTGACATGCTGAACATCATACCGTTGTCCGATTTACTCTATCACGTCACAATTTTCAGAAAACCTAACCTAAAACTACAAAAAAAGCTTTTTGGCATATATCGAGGCCTTGATAGCTCAGTAATGAAACGAGAATGTGTAAAATGGACTCGACCATCGTATTCAGTAAATCAAAACCTACAAAAATCAATAGTAAAAAAAACATTACTATATATGGCGCAATTATTATTTTATTTTACAAAAAAATAAAAATCAAATAAGCTACTCCAAAGGATTTTGACCTGCTAAACATTATTTCGTTACTTGTTTTTCTCCATGAAGTTAGAATTATGAAGAAACATAACCTTAAAATTGATATGAAGCAAGTATTTTCTTATTTATTGGCCATAAGTAATAATAGGCATCACTGCATAGTCCATCTTAATCCATTACATCATTTTGTTTTTTGAAAAAATTATTGAATAATGATGATAATATACATAACCTTAAAATACATAAAACACTATTTATTTAACATAAAATCTGAAAATAAAAAAAAATGTTATATTAAATAAATATTTCGCATGTAATATTTGTCTGCGACATAATAGAAATATATATTTCTAGTTTATAAGTATTTTGTTGTTGATAGTAGCCGAACAGAACAGAAAATAGATAAAAGTATTTTGTTTTATCGTTTTGATAAATCATAAACCTTTTTCACTTTATGGTTTTATTTATTTCCAAATCTTGTTCCCATCGAGTAAAAGCAGTAACCGCATGATGTTTAGCGCGTTGAAACCAATGTTTTATGTTTTGTCAATATCCTGAATTTAGTTGAATAAAACAGTTAACGCAGACGTGTTTAATATGCCAAAATCTATCGAATATGATACTTATTTGTCTTTGAGTGATTGAAAGCTGAGTATTTTACGAATTTTGCATTTTATTTTTTTTACCTATGCATTTTAAGGTTGTGTTTTATTAATTTATTCAAAAATGTTTTCAAATAAAAATGTATTTGATCAATATAGAAGTGGCAGTGATACCTAATATTACCCAATAAAAATGATAAGACTTGTTTAATATAAATTTTAAGGTTATGTTTGGCAGGTAAAATTCTTTGGATTAGCCTATTTAATTTTGAATTCTTTGTACGTTTCCGGAACATAGATTCTGGAAATTCTTGTGAAATCACTTAAATAAAATAATAATTGCGACATCTATAGTGTTTTTTTTATTTCATTTTTGCTATTCATTTTTGTAGGTTTTCATTTACTGAATACGATGGTCGAGTCCATTTTACCCAGTCTCGTTTCGCTGCCGAGCTATGAAGGCCTCAATATAGGCCAAAAAGCGTGTTGTGCAGTTTTAGGTTAGGTTTTCTGAAAATTGTGATGTGATAAGGTAAACTGGACAACGGTGTTATATTCAACATATCAAAAACCTTAGGAATCACCCATTAGGGTTAAAAAAAAAACAAAAAAGCGCTTTTTTTGCAGGTCTGTGTAATTGTTGATGATAACCAAGATACAGGGTGTCCTAAGTTCTAATTTTGTTTTCGATTTTTCCTATAACCTCTGTATAAATTGAAATAACGCCACAAAATTAGAGACTCGTTTTTATTTAAGTCATAAATTTAAATACATTCATTGTTTTTATTTCATTGGCAGAGGGTTCCACCTAAGATACATCGAGCTTCTTAAAAATGGTTTTCCCTTTTTTTATTATATTTATATTTTTCATTGCGTAAAAAATATTGATATCAATATCAAAGGCAATATTTAACTACCGCTCTAAATTCTACAATTTTAGTTTCGTGTAAACACTTTGCACACCAGTCGGGTTCCGAATTGAAATCAGAGCGGAAGCTTAAACCGCTTATAGGACTACGGAAAATCTCCTTTGAAGTTTCCTTTTCCATTTACGTCACGTAGAAGAAAGTATCAAGTCGTTAATACTGTTGGCTTTGCATTCTGGATCTTGTTTGACCTTTTCTAGCACCGGTGAAGTCAATTCCCGCATGCATAGCAGATTTCCGTCTCGATACTGTGACACGTGAAGTATTGGACTATTTAAGTTTGAGTGAAAACTTCGTTGCAGCAGCATAAAAATATAATTTTGGCCGCAAACTGAAAATAGACTAGGGGAATGTCGTCAGAGTTGGGCCACTTTTTAACTTTGCCCTGTATCTTTTGTTTATATTCGAATATTCTAAATGTTGACGTATTATTTGAAAGTTTGGACAGTCATAAGAAACTTAATTAGGGCGAATTGTTGCGCGTTATAAAAAAAAGTTATTGACAAAACGAAAAAAAAAAAAGTATAGGTTGGGCCATTGCAATCTATGTTGGGCCACTAGTGAATATCGACGAAATATGTCCTAAAATAATTTTTAATGAACAAATATTTTGCTTTTTATTGTTTTTCATTCAATTCCACATAATTTTGATGAGAAATCTTCATGAGAACATTAATCGGAATCAATATTCAATTTTGAATTAAAATTTTTATTGTTATTGTTATTTTGTTATTAATTTTTATTGTTATTATTACCTATTATTTTTATTCTATTATTGTTATTTTGCTCTTATGATTTTTATTCTGTTTTTTAATTTATTCTTAAAATGTCATATTATTTATTATTATATTAACAATTATTTATTAATATTTATTGATAAAACATTACTTTTATTGCGGCAATGAATTATTTTAATGGTCTGCGGTTCGAGACTGTTATTTTACTTGTCGACTTGTTACTGATGACATTCCCCTACATAGCAATGATTATACTCGTACAATAAAAATGTACAGGGTTGGTCATCGAAAATTGACACTCCTTTATTTTTCTTAATTGAAAGGGTTTTGCAAATTTTTTTTAATTAGCAAACCAGTAAATTTTTTACCGCTGATTTCTTTGTAGTTTAGAATATAAATAATTATGTTAACGATAGCGTTGTAGCTGTTTTTAAAGGGTTTTTGAAGATAACAATTAAAATTCAGTTATAAATGGTGCTACCCTATATCACTACAGATTCTTAACAAATTTTAAATCTGACTGCCCTCGGTTTCGACTCATTTCCTGTGCTCTGTGGTCTGGAAAGAAATAAAATAAATAAATATATAAATAAATAAATCACTGAATAAATTCATTAATTAATGACTGAATAAATGAATGATTTAATGAACGAATGAATGAATAAATGAATAAATGAATAAATTAATGAACGAACTAATGAATGAATGAATGAATGAATGAATGAATGAATGAATGAATGAATGAATGAATGAATGAATGAATGAATGAATGAATGAATGAATGAATGAATGAGTGATTGAATGAATGAATGAATAAACTAATGAATGAATGAATGAATGAGTGAATGAATGAATGACTGAATGAATGAATGAATGAATGAATGAATGAATGAATGAATGAATGAATGAATGAATGAATGAATGAATGAATGAATGAATGAATGAATGAATGAATGAATGAGTGAATGAATGAATGAATGAATGAATGAGTGATTGAATGAATGAATGAATAAACTAATGAATGAATGAATGAATGAGTGAATGAATGAATGAATGAATGAATGAATGAATGAATGAATGAATGAATGAATGAATGAATGAATGAATGAATGAATGAATGAATGAATGAATGAATGAATGAATGAATGAATGAATGAATGAATGAATGAATGAATGAATGAATGAATGAATGAGTGAATGAATGAATGAATGAATGAATGAATGAATGAATAGGTGCACTGCGCACATTAAACGCAAATATCTTAACGGAAAACGGTTCGGTTAAGGGGCACTTACATAATACAGATAACCTTTTTGAAAAAAAATTATGACCAAATATTTTTTTAAATAAACATATAGATATTGCAAAGCGCAAAAAGGTAACACCAGTTTTTAAGTATTCAGACGGTCGCAGAGTGCGCCATCTATACTATACAAGGAAATTATTGACAGACTAAACTTTCCCGTCCCAAGAAAACTCTCAATCACAAAATTTTGATTAAAAATGTTGGCCTTTAGAAAAATTATTTACAAAAAATCTAAATTATGATTATAAATTTATCACTCTGTATTTTGGTTACCAATAACTTTTGGACTAAGGTAAATTTGGTTGTGATAATAAGTATTTCTACCCAAATAATCTGCAGGGTGTTCCATTAATAATGAGGCCTTTGATCAATTTTCCCACCCTGTACTTTGCTTAAATTTCACCCATTTCTGATTGTCCTATTGATTTGAAATTTTGCATACAGTCTCACGATCCAAGACCTTTCCAAGAGATCGTCCTTTTTTGAAAAATGTACTAGTTTAAAAAATATATGTTTTATAATATATTTTTATTTATTTATTTCTACATCTAAATATAACAAAAACGTCTGCAAATTCAACTGCCTGATACGTCCAAACGAAGTAATTTATAGAATAGCGCTAATGTGCCTAATATCGCTACTAAAGCCATTGATTTATGAACTGGGGTGCCAGGTGGGAAAAAAAGCACTTAGGTATATTATCATTTACTGCTACGAATTACTTCAGCCCCGTAAGAACCTAGTTTTCTGAGAAATTAGCACATGACACGCACCCCCCAACGGTTTGGGGTACACTGCAACTAATCTATTTAAAATAAAGGGGGTAAGTTAAGGCACGGAAAACGCCGAAAACTACTTAGTAGGCGAAATTATATTAAGTATTACGCATTGCGAAACGCCGGAGGTAGTAGACGAATTAATTATTGAACTGGATCCCGAATAAGCCTCGCTGGCATTCTGTAATTATGAAGGGGTCCGCATAGAAATCCTCCCTCTCCAGAAAGAAGACACACGCGAAACTGGAAATTGGCCATGGTAATAAGAACGTAACACGTTTTAAACTCAATGTTTAAGAGTTCAAATGCTAGAAACTCTTTGTTAATATATCTGGGACGTTCCATGTCAATCGGGACACCGTTCTCTCCAAAAGTAGAAGCAAGGAAAAAATACGTTTAAGGTCTCAAAATGTTCGTATACTCAAGAGCTTTCGAATAAACGATGGCCATTTTTGGGAAAATTTCTAAATTCAAAATGGCGATTATAATTAGAAATTTAAAAAAAAAATAGTTCAGTACCTAGCTTAAAATCATCTATACATGTAAAATACCCCGATTTAATTGTAAACAATTGTTTGGCATTTTTTGGCATCAAGACCAAAACCTATCAACTTTAAACCTAACATAGCCTAAGGTGATTAGCACCAAACTTAACAACTGTAAACCTAACATATCTGGTTTTAATTGCCTAATTGCCTAATTAATCGGAACCCTAGTAATTTAAACCTACCTAATTAATTTCCTAGGTGACAAAAAATTATCAAAAAATGGCCGGTTCTAACTGCCTTAATTATTTTAGACTTCATAATCCAATAACACAAAGTCAGTACGTCAAAAAAACATAAAAGTAGCTACTTTTAGACAAAAAATCCTTTTTTCCAGAGATATATGGTCTAAAAAAAAACAAAAAAATGGTCAAAAATGGCTGATACTAATACTCCTACCACTTTTGGACTAAGAATATGAAATTCGGATTCAGCATGTCCAAAATCATAAAGTTTACTATTAGATACGGGTATTGAATTTGATTGAATTACTTTTTTTTAAATTTCTAATTATAGTCGCCTTTTTATGGCCGCCATTTTGAATTTCAAAATTTTCCCAAAAATGGCCATCGTTTATTCGAAAGCTTGAGTATACGAACATTTTGAGACCTTAAACTTATTTTTTCCTTGGTTCTGCTTTTGGAGAGAACGGTGTCCCGGTTGACATTGAACGTCCCATCTACAAATTGAAAAAATAGATGGTATTTCATTAAAACTTTATTTATGAAAACAATTTAAAGCATTTCTGAATATATCCACCACCTTGGTCCCAACAAATCTGGCATCTCTTTCTAATAGCATTAAATTATTGTGTATGATATGAGGATGATTATTTATTTCATCAATGTTTTCTGTAATCCTACCTTGGAGATAAATCAGGAATATTAATTTGAAAAATTGTGTTTTTTAAGAAAAGGCCATAAATAGAAGGCACACGGAGTAATATCACATGGTATTGGTGGAAACTCATGGTCAACATTTAAATTAATAATTAATATATCTTCTAAAATTCCCTCAAAACCTTTTGAGTTGAGTTTCTGCTGTAGTATAAGCTCTATGTGGTTGAAAATACTCTTGTTGTAGTTTTATATCATCAATCTGGTTAAAAAAAAATATGTCAACATATTCCTTTCATTGTCCAATGAGGATACCATTAAAAATATTGTTCTACTAATAGCACACCAACATCAATTTCCTGTACCATATTTTAAGATTTCACCTGCCCATTCAGGAAATTCAGAAATTTAGCTTTATTATTTTCAGCTTCATGGCCTGGTTTCAAATCCTAGCAACTTCACGTTTAACAAACATTTAATAATGAACATATGAATACAAAAATTGTTGAAAATTAATTACATTTCTGACATCTTTTTCGAATAGAAATGAACACATTTTCTAGAAGAATAGGAGTAGGGATAATATCATTAACAATTTTTTAAATTGTATTTTTTAAGTCGGTCCACAAAAAGACATCACATGGTGTTATGTCAAAGGATGTTCGTGTTCGAAATTCACTCAAGCGATTGTTCTACAACAATTAGCGATATTCTATAACAATTCAATTGTAGCAAACTCGTCATTATCCAACTGGTTTACAAAAGGTGTAATAATGATTACACCTGCAACTATTCTCCTTCGTTTGATAGCACACTAAACACCAACTGACTACCCATGAAGAGGGGCTTGACAAAAAATATATCTGGTTTCCAGGAACTCGACGTTTTAGGAGGTGAAACAATGCTTTGTCAGAGAAAAATGTCTAATTTTGACCTCAAAAATACCACCAAAAACTATATAGTGAATCTTGAAATAGTATGTATGTCCTTAGTAGCCTGATTTGTACTGTACAGGTGTTCGCTATGAAACCCTGATATAAACTACTCGTCAAAATTAGCGTAACACTTTTAGATTAGCGCCATTTGCGTTATGTTCGAGTTAGAGACTTACGGTTTTTAATTTTCGGTAGCCTATAGGGTTGGTTTGATTTCGCAAGATTTTGACGGCAATTTCAGAGACGTACAAGATGGACTAAGAAGGACCCTGTCCGGTAAAAACTCCATCCCGACACACATCCTCGATCCCCGACACAAGTTCTGTGTATTTGGTCGCAATCCCATCTCTTCAACCCATTTCCAGACCCCCTAAGCCACCCTTTTGCATTTATGCAGGGTATTGCGTGGTCTGACCTCTGTTGGACGAATCCATTGATCTAAATACTACCTAATAAATTGGTGTAGGGTGTCACAACTCGTTTTCACACTTTGACAACCCAAACACCCGTCCAAGCCATACCTACTCCGATATCCGAAAATTTTTTGGAGGTGGTCAAAGAAAGAGGGTTTGCAGGAGACGGACGACTCGGGGTGTGCCATAAAGAGTTCGTGCATCCTCAGGAAAGCTTTCTGAGTCACCCCCCGCATCAAGACCTGCTTACAACCCCTTAGGGCGGCAAATTTTCAGGTGGTGGATTGGAGTTGGAATATCACTTTTAGCGCTGAATTGGCCGTCCGCGGTGTGTTCCGCCTACTTCGAGAGCCTTCAAGTAATGTCATGACAAAAGAGCGGCATCGGACAAAATTTGTCTTAGAGATGGGCGGTGTAACAGTGTAAAATTATATGTGTACAAAATATTATAAAACATACGCACGCATCTCTATACAAGTTTCCTGTTTACCCCTAGCCGCCCATTATAAAGATCGAGCGTGATCTCGCGATGTTAATGCAACTACTTAATTGAGCAGCTGTAGAGATGGTAATAGTCCAATCAACGAGCGAAAGCCCCCATGTAAATTGGTCACTAATTGTTATCAGCAAACAAAAAATATGGTCGTATAGAGAAGAAGATTCTAAGAAAGATTTTTGCTACTCGAGTTTTAATGGCGAACATAACCAAAAAAATTCGCAAAAGTCAAAAAAACGTTTTTTTTTTTGCAAATAAAAAAAAAAGTTTCAAGTCCTCCACAAGAAAGTTAAATTAGAAAGTTGTAGGTCTTAAAAATGCGCGTTGATTGAGATGTGAACGAAAAAAATCGGTTCATAAACATTTGAGAAAAATTTAAAAAAAACGTCAAAATTCGCGTTTTCGTATTTTTGCTGTATAAATTCCCAACCAACCCATTAGAAATACAACCCATAACAAGCGGAATATGACACTTTTTTCAAAAATGCAAAAAAAAATTTCATTTCATTTCATAAAAAAAGACGTTTTTTAAAAATCAGCTTTTACAGAGGCAAAAATGATCGTACAGAAACGATCGTGGGCTCATTTTATTTGTACGAAGACTTGTACTTTCATGCTATTAAAAAACCAAATCGCTTTTATTTAATTGTACGTTTCTGTTCAAACAAATTTGGAATTTATACAGCAAAAATACGAAAACGCGAATTTTGACGTTTTTTTAAATTATTCTCAAATGTTTATGACCCGATTGTTTTCGTTCACATCTCATTCGACGCGCATTTTTAAGACCTACAACTTTCTAATTTAACTTTCTTGTATAGGACTTTTTTTTATTTGCAAAAAACCATTTTTTTGACTTTTGCGAATGTTTTTGGTTATGTTCGCCATTAAAACTAGAGTCGCAAAAAACGCTATCTTTCTTAGAAATGTTTTCTCTATACGACCATATTTTTTGTTTGCTGATAACAATTAGTGACTGGTTTTCTCCCGTTGATTGGGCTATAAGGTCAGAAACATCAGTGGCGGTTCATAAAGTATTTTGTAGACGATGTAGACGTGATGTAATTGTACATATTTATTAATTTTTGGAGAAATTAAGTGTATAATAATATCAGGTACAGGAAATTTGACCCTTTTTTAGATTAACTGTTAATAGAACAATATATCTCAGGTAATGAAATGATTTTTATTACATTACCAATAAAATTTATTCGATATTAACACAACTAAGCTAAACAGTACCTCTTAACGTTCAATTGCAACATCCTTTCAAAATTTTGGGATAAAATCCTAATATTAATATGCCTATCCTAATATTATATGTGTAAACGAAGACGAACGTATGTAAGCAAGGACAACCTTAAACAAAATGCCTCTCTTTAGACATGACATGAATTCGAGACAAATAGACATCCCACGAAACCTTATAAAGGGGCGGAACCAGAGGGGGTGGATGGGGGGTTGGAGTAGGTGTGGCCTAGAGGGGTGCTTGAGTTGTCAAATGGTGAAAATAAGTTGTGGCACCCCACAACAATTTATTAGGCAGCATTAGGATCAATGGATTCGCCCAGCAGAGGTCAAACCACGCAAAACCCTGCGTAAATGCAAAGGGGCGGCTTAGGGGAGTCTGGAAATGGGTTGAAGAGATGGGAATGCGAAGATATACATAGAACGTATTGAGGAGGTCTTAATGTGTGCCGGAATGGAGTTTTTACCCGACAGCTTCCTTCTTAGTCGATCCTGTAAGTCGATATGTTGAAATTGGCGTCAACATCTTGCGAAATCAAATTTCGACATGAGATTGTTTTTTGGGGTGTGGACGGCGAACCGTTTAAATCACAGCGTAGTTTCTTCGGTTCATTCAAACCAACCCTATAGGCTACCGAAAATTAAAAAACCCCAAGTCTCTAACTCAAATAGAACACAAATGGCGCTAATCTAAAAAGTGATACGCTAATTTTGACGAGCAGTTTATATACTACTTTTCAATTACACGCTCAACTTAAGTGGTCATTTTTTATTTATGTCAAGCACTTCGACTTCCATGACGATCGCTATTCACCGGCTAAATAAAACGGTAACATAACCCAAAACGGTTGTCGGTTAAACGTACGCAGTACGACATGCAAGCCGATAAATTTCGATGGCCGATTATAGGGATCCTCATAAACTACACGGCATTCCGAACGATTTCAATAATGCCCGTCGATTTTAATCCGAACATGCTATGGCGGTTGGGGAACGTACGTCACGCGGAGATGGCCGTTGCACCCGATGTGTTATGGGAACTTACGGTGCGAGCTCTAAAACCGGCTTTATTTCGACGTCAAACGCAGCGCGTCGTATTTTGATTGATCGAAGCGTGCGACGCGCTGTGGTCGCTGAAAATAAGTGCGAGGTGTACAGGGTGATACTCTGGTTGGGGGAGATCTCGTGTATTTATACATTGAAATGATATAATAAAGGGAACAATACAAAAGAAGATGTTTTTTCATATGGGTCCGAAAAATATCACAGATGTTGGAATTCAGACAGTAGTGGGTTTGCACCTTAAATCATGGCAAGGAACCCTCTTTACTATCTCTAAGTATGTATCAGAAAGAACTCATTTGTTCTTCACGCCGAACTCTAACCAATACTTTAGTCAGAGCATTTAACATACTAATATTTCCACATTGTATACAGGGTGTCCACGGATTGAGTTACCTATTGGTGATTTTACAAAAAAAAAAAATATTTTTCGACAGAAAGCCATTCTTCATAAAATGTTTTGCTTGTCTCGAAACCGCAACTGCCCAGAAAGTTTGCTGTTTGTTCAATTTAACATACAGGATGTTCAAAAATAGCAAAAATTAAATAATAACGAAGAGTAAAGTACCTTAAATTTTAACGCTATAAAACAGTTATTAAGAAAAATTGTTTGCAATTACATTTAATACTCAAATCTGAAAGCATCGCCTACTAGTCAATATTAAGTATTTTGAAGAGATTCCGCAATTTTTATCATTGTTATCGTATGATGTATAGCCAGTTTCCTTTAAAAAAGATTATGTTTACTAAAGACGCAGACATAATAAGAAATCATAAACCACAAAAATATTATTTAAACATTTATTTTGAAGAAACAGCACGTCCAGATACTTATTTAGTCACTGTAGTCAATAGGTTGTCTTTACACTATTTCTTCTCAAAGTCCCCAATTAGAATATTTGAAATTCTAGTAAGCCATCGATAAGGCAATTGTTATTGTTTGGCATTGTGTTTGACAAAGCGCTTGAAATTTCGATTATTGATTTTTAATTCCAAATAATGCTTACTTCACAGCATAAAATTTATCTTATTAAAAGTTATGGTATCGGTAATATTTCTTATCAAACGAAAAATAATACACACGTTGAAAGTTGGTGATGATGCCCGTCGATTGGATTTCTGTTTAGAAACAGGAGCGAGGCTTACTGTAGATATGCATTTTCACAAGAGTAGGTATATTTTTTTCCGATGAAAGCACTTTTTCTACCAATGGAGTGGTATCGTCGCAGAATTGTCGTTTTTGTTCACAAGAAAATCCATCTTTTTGAGTTACTTCTAAGTCAAAATGTCAAAAAAGTGAATGTTTGGTATGCAATTACTTTCAATCGAATAATTTGTCCGTATTTTTTTTATAGAAAATTTAAATGAAAATTCATACTTGGAGATGCTAAACATATTTTTCTGGCCAGAATTAGACGAAGAGAATTAAAAACATAGAAAAAAAAAAGCGTATTTTCAACAGGACGGATGCCCCGCCCATACAACAATGCAGGTCCGCAGTTGGCTTAACAAAAAATTTGGAGAGAAGTAGATCGGAAGATATGGACCTATTTGTTGGCCAGCAAGGTCCCCTGACGTGTCGCCACTTGAATTTTTCCTTTGGGGATTTTTGAAGGAAATAGTTTATAGACAGCCAATAGAACACAATATTGATTTACTCAAGACTCGGATCATTCAAACAGTGGCCCAAGTAAATCAAAAAATGATCAACTCAACATACACACATTTTAGAACGAGGCTGGAGAGGTGTGTTGAACTTGGAGGCCTGCATGTAGAATAGTTATGGTGCGTGAATAATAATTTTGCTGTTTTTTCAAAGTACCTAATGTTTAAATAATATTTTTTTTTATGATTTCTTATTATGTCTGCGCCTTCACTTAACATAATTTTTTTTAAAGGAAAATGGATATACTTCAAACGTATAACAAAGATAAAAATTGCGGAATCTCTTCAAAATACTTAATATTGACTAGTAGGCCATGATTTCATATTTGTGTATTAAATTTAATTGCAAACAATTTTTCTTAATAACTTTTTTTACATAGCGCTAATATTTAAGGTAATTTACTCTTCATTATTTTACTTTTTGTCGAAAAATTAATTTTTTTGTCCATTTCACCTATAGGTAACTTCGGGGACACCCTGTATGTCACTAGCCTTAAAATATTTAGTAAAGTCAAAGTAAAAAAGACTGACGATGTCATAACTTGTTCTCAAAAAACTCACATCGATATTCAAATGTATTATCAAATACAATATTCTGCCATTCTGTGAAATTCTGCAAACTTCTATGGAAGCAATTACAAACATAACAACTACACTGTATACAAACACCTCAACATTATGTGTTTATATTATCCATATTAGAAGGCAATCATACTTCTAGGCAATTATGTTAAGTAATGCGATGGTATTGATTGGGTTGATGTACTCGAATGGAAATTTTTCATTTTTATAAGTGCTCTGTTGTCAACGAAACATGTTTTATTTTTTCAGCGATTGTGAGCTATAACAATTCGTAATTATCGTATAATACTATTGTGACTGTTATTAAATCGGCGACAAGTGCACTTGCTTTGTCATTGTTTGTGCAGTATGCATTATACTGTTTAATTAAAATTAATCCCCAACACAGGTATTGCAGTATTTTAGTTTTACTATAGCTTATTTCAGTTGAAAATCTTTTACGCAGTATCGTTTTTTTTATTCCTTTACAAACAACAGACATTTTAACGGAATTTTTATAAAAGTGTTATCAAAAGAAGACTGTACTGCACTATCATATCTACATGATTTTACGGTCGCTGACTCCGAACCCACGGTCGATTTAAACCCATCACGTCATAGTTCGACCATAACCTCAAAAAATAGTCTAAAATCGACAATTTTGCCATCACCATAAAATGGAGATCATTTTCAATCGATTCCAAAAAGTCAAGACACCTTTCTCTGCTGATCCTGCGAAATGTTTTTTGGAACCATTTTTGCGCCGATTTTTCTCATCCTCAATTCGTTAGTCAAAATCTAATGAACAGTGGTGTGATTCAAATTTAACACTTCCCTGATCATTCTTGTTGTGAACCGACGATTGAACCTACAAAATACCGTATTCTACCGACATTTTCATCGGTTCTGGAAGATTGAAGGCCTCCCGCTGCGTAATTCATCTTCAATCGACTCTCTTTCTTTTGATAATGCCTTAAACTACCGAAAAACCTGGGCTCTTGAAAAAACACTGTCTCCTTAGGCGGGTTGAAGTTTTTCAAAAGTATCCGTTGCTCTGTGTCCAAGTGTGTAGCACCACTGTTGCTCAAAATTAATGTCCCTCATTTTTAAAACGCACTAGAAAAAACTAGTTTACGAAAACAGCCACAAAGAACAAACTAGTGACTCTATCAAGTTTAAACTTGTACTGAAGGTGCATTACATGTTAACCTACCGCCCTTACAAATCCTCTCCGCAGTGTTGCTAGATCGGGAGCTACGTTGCGAGTCTCTTAATTTAAACACCTCGTATATTTCGGGTATGGTCGTACAACCTCGTACGACGTTCATTGTGCGCATTTTGCGCGCAAAGTTATTCTTGGTGTACTGTATTTTTTTAATGGTCGAACAACTGAATATGTTTTTCTATCCTACTTGTGATTGATTATGGATTGACCCGGTAACGTTTTATTTAGGTCTAATAGTAACCCCCTGCTGTACGATGTGGCTGTCATCTCCTTTACAAGAGACGGGAATTTCGAATAACACCGACCACCGTACAGTCAGATTGTAACGCGGAACACGCTAAACTGTATTGTTGCACTAGGACACTATCTCTGCTCTATTAATTAACTTTATAACGGTGTACACAAAACGACGTTGTAATTATAAAGCGCGGTTGCGGCTGGGCACACCGCAAATTAGTATGAAGTATACTGATGGCCTGGACCGAAGTGTTGACCTTATTTAATTCCGCTAATTGGCAACGGTTTGCGCCTCAAAGCAAAACGTGGGTGTAGAGTACATCGAATCGCAAAAAAAAGGAAATGTACACATTATATTCTGTTTTGAACAGCTGTCTGTTTGTATAATGGAATCCGTTAATCGATGCTTAGTTTATTTTTCAGTAAGTTGTACTCTAAACAGAGCATCATTATCGAGTACAAGGTATTTATTTATATTTCAATACCTCCCTATAATAGGATTTATAATACAAGACAACACAAAACTGTTTTGT
This sequence comes from Aromia moschata, assembly GCA_029963805.1. Classification (NCBI taxonomy): domain Eukaryota; kingdom Metazoa; phylum Arthropoda; class Insecta; order Coleoptera; family Cerambycidae; genus Aromia; species Aromia moschata. The sequence goes on from JAPWTK010000001.1 coordinate 6,745,958, forward strand.
GTTCTCTTAGTAAACTTTCTGTGTTATCTTTTAACTCATTTATTTTCGCAATATTTAACTAATTACAATAATATAATTTATATATTTATATTTCGGACTATAGATTGTCTGTTTCAAATTACGGAAGCGCCAATGGTAATATATTTTTTAATGACAGAGGCGCCACGACGATGGGAGATTTTATTAAAAATTACTTTGGCGCCAATTCATCATTGGCGCCATGTATAGAAATCAATTTACTAACGGTGTAAGTCCAGTCTAAATACTAATCTGTTGTTTCTATTTACTGTAAATGTTTTTATTTCATTAGTGGCATTATATACATGTTTCTCAACGCGATGGTAAATTTTATTAAACATTACTTTGGCGGCAACGATAAAAGTGATAGCAATAAATTTACCAACGACGTCGTCTGTAATATTTCTTTTTAAGTCCATTCTAAATAGCAATCTGTTGTTTTTAATTACTGTAAATGCTTTTATTCCATTCATGGCATTCCGAATTTCTTATGGGTGTTATAGAATGGTAACAAAATATCGTTCACAAATAAGTCAACAAACTGTTTAATTACTCACTTAATCAGATGGCTCGATGGTTTTCAACGCGATGATAAATGTTACTAAAAATTATTTAGGCGCCAATGGTAAAAGTAATAGTAGTAAATTTAACATCGGTGCCGTCTGTGGTATTTCTTTTTAAGCTCATTCGAAATACCAATATGTTGTTTCTATTCCCTGTAAATGTTTTTATTCCATTCACGGCGTTCTTAATTTCCCATGGTTCTTATAAAATGGTGACAACTGTCGTGCGAAAAAATTAACGCTTTAATTATTCACTTAATCGCCTTTCTGAAGGTTTCTCAACGCGATAATATTAAAAATTACCTAGGCACCAATGGTAAAATTAACAGTTATAAATTTACCATCGGCGCCATCTGTGACATTTCCTTTTAAGTCCATTCTAAATAGCAATCTGTTGTTTCTATTTATGATACACGTTTATATTCCATTCATGGGAATCTTCATTCGTGATGGGTGTTATAAAAAAAACAGAATGTCGTGTGATAAGTCCACACAAGTAGTTATCCACTTAATTAACTGGCAATGGTAAATTTTACTAACAATTTCTTAGGCACCAATAGTAAAAGTATTAGTAGCAAATTTGGCATTGCCGTCGTCTGTGATATTTTTTAAATCCATTTTAAATGGTAATCTGTTGTTTCTAATTATTGTAAATGTTTTTATTCCATTTGTCGCAATCCTAATTCCTCATGGGCGTAAAAAAGGTGAGAAAATATCGTGCGACAAGTCCGCGCACTGTTTAATTATACACTTAATCAAGTGGCTGGAGGTTTTTCAACGCGAAAACGAATATTCAGCATTACTAAACGAATGTTAATACTCGTATTTGTGTAATTTAACCAAATCAAGAGCCGCTTATCGTCCAATTGAAATCAGTTAGGTCTCTGACACGTACGTATAATTTTAAACACAGAAAGAAACGTGTTCGTGTCGTGTACGCGGCACATTTGCCTGGGGTGTATAATAATAGGAAAGCACGAATTACCGCGATACGTAAAAAAAGTTAGAGTAATTTTTAGGAATAATCAATTTGTAAGCGGTATCTTAATAACATCTGATACCGTTAATTGTGCGAATTTTTTCCATAAATAATGTATTTTTAAGTTGTTGCTCGGCCACACCCTGGCAAATTTCACTGTTTAGGCATTTCGTTATCTATGTCTTTATCTCGAACGTACTTCAGAAATCGTATCGTCGCAGATTTAGTCACGACATATTAACCTAACCTAATAAATTAATTAAAATCCTTTTGGCACGCATAGAGAATAAATTGTTTTTGAGAGGTTGTGACAGAAATGCATTTAATATTGGAATATACCATGCTTCTCAAAAAATACGCAGCACACAGGAGCTATTTTTATTTTTAAACTACTGATTTCAGAACAACGTTAAGACATTTTGGAATAGTTAGTCCAAGCCGGTCTCGGAAAACAGGGAAATAGGTTAATTTTTTTAAAATTCTCAAAACATCTTACTGAGAAAAGTTGTTTACAATTTAATTTTGCACCGATGGACTTTTTTCTTTAAGGGAACTCTGTAAAAAAAAATGTCAGTTTTGAATTGTTTTTCTCAATTGAAATGACTTTATTAACTCATTTCGTCCTTCAATCAGCCTATATTAAAGGCACAAAATAAAATAAAAAGTTACTGCAAAAAAAACTATACCAAATTGCCTGTGGCTCAAACTGCCAATTTGTCAAACTCAAAATTTGTTTACTTGTCAAACATAAAGAAATAAAATTGGTTAAGATATACCTACCGCTTCTTTTCCACAGTCAACTTAATGTCAAATTTATTTGAACGCTCGGTATTAATTTAACACAAATGATCCATTAAATTAATATTTGGTTCATTATTTCATGCCTCTAAAAAAATGCAAAACCCGACAAGTCACCACGCCTTTTTGAAAATAGAGCTTTATAACTATACCATTTTTTCATTCTGTATTTGCTTGGAAATATTGATAATACCTGTGAGATATTTGGTATCGAATATCATGCTTATCAATGGTAATGACAATCAGAGGCAGGTTGTAAGAAGTAAAGTTTTTTTCTGTTTTATCTCCTTTTAAAAATGCTTTTGAAGATAATTCTGAAGCATCTTCCTCAACAGAAATTAGCAGTACGTTACAATAAATTGAAACTGAAGAAGAAGACGACGAGAAGAAAAACTTATATAACATGTGTGGAATACAGGGTCTCGCGGAATTACTCGCGACCACGGAATTATTTTTGCTGCAATACTTTCAGATTCCGAGCGGTTTTAATCTGTCCCACTATGATAATATGGATTCATTGATTCATTCAAATAGGGAGTCTTTAATTTAGACATACAACAGTACAAATGCCGCCATGACCAACCCGCGGTCACACGTCTTATATCTGACGATAACTAATTAATTCTTGAGTCGCTTTGATCGACACAACAGAAGAAACCATGTAAGTAACCATCGAACGGAAGAACTCCCTATTGTGTATATTGAACTCTGTATATTTCCTAAATGACCCTTAATATTACCCCAATAGCGCAACGAACCTTTTCGGAGTAAGTGGTTAGGCTTTTCATCGGTCCCGAGCTGACCATTTGTTAACTAATTTTGTCATTCCACGATATATGGTGTGACCAAGGATTATACATATCTTTATAGACTTGTATAACCCGATCTCTCAATGAAATCTGCATACGGGCAGGGCCGTGATTCCACTATTCACTATGTGGTGTACACGTCATTGTGTCAACCTGTAGAGGGAAACCCCTTCAAAAACCTTTGTGTACGAACCACGATAGATTTCCCTCGCATTTCCATCTCATTTTACAATAACAGATTCACTAAATCATTTTCTAGATATAACTCGTCTCACCTGCCGTGATTGCCTCTGAAATTTATTCAGAGTTAGACTCTGGCCCCGGTCTGGTCTACAAAACATCGCTGTCCACTCGCCTATTAGTCCAATTAAATTAATAAATTAGTAAATTAGTTAAAATTACTTTTTCAGGTGCCAAAAAATAGTTCAGTAATTGAAGATATGTAAAAATTAGAAAAAATTCCATAGAATTCAATGAACCACTTTACACCACCTGAATTTTTGGGCTTCATTTTCAAAATGGCGTCCAAAGTTCGCAAAAAAGAGTTTTTTTCATTTATAAAAAAAAACTAAACATTTTAGAAAAAAATTTCAAATAAAAGTTGTAGGAATTTTTAATACGGATCGAATAAGCCCAAGCCGGTTTTGATCGATAAATAAGTAAATTAGTTATTGCGAAAAAACACTAAAAATCGCAATTTTTTCAAATAGCTGTCTCTCAAAAATAAATATTTTTTTGAAATTTTGTAAAAGGATATCTCTTGGTGAGCAAAATAAAATGATTTTTTTTAAAATTAAAAAATATTTTATAGTTTTTTGCAAAAATCGAGTTATTCGAAAAAAAGCGTTTTTGTAAAATCCCCATAATTCATAGGCTGCCACATCTTTAGGAACGGGGTTAGGCTTAAAATTTTCTTCCATAATTACACTATTATGTGCAAATATTGCGCGAGATTCAAATCGTTTTCAAATATCGCAAAAAACAATCGAAAAATCGTTTTTTTTCCGGGGCCTTCAAGCTTAGATTAACTTTTTTGATTTCAATTCGTATCAAAATGTCGATACTGCCATTCGAAAGCTAATATTTTTTGACGAATTTAAAAAAAAAAGCCTGTCTTATGACCAACAGGGGCCAAGAATTTTTTTTTTCCAAAAATCGCCACGACCTTAAGTATTTATTTTATTCACTTTATTATTATCAAAATCACATTACAAAATCAATTTAGTTTTCTCACCAAGAGCTATCCTTTCACCAAGATTCATAAAAAAATATTTATTTTTGAAAGATACCTAAATTTATTTATCGATCAAAACAGGTTTGGGCTTATTCGATTCGTATTAAAAATTTGTACAACTTTTGTTTGAAACATTGTTAAAATGTTTTTTTTTTTTAGTTCCACGGGCATCCAAAAACAGTTTTTGGATGCCCGTTTGAAAATGAAGCCCAAAAATTCAGGTGGGGTAAAGTAGTTCATTGAATTCTACGGAATTTTTCCTAAGTTTTACATATTTTCAATTACTGAACAATTTTTTGGCAAAAAAATTAGGTATTTTCGACAATTTGATTGGACTATTACCCCTTATGCTTGCCAGATGTGGCATAGTTCAAACTATGGACTATTCTCGAAATGAAACACTTTTTACGAAACGACATAAATATATTTACTTCAAGGCGGCAAAAGACATTTTAAGTACCAGACGAACCAAATTTATGACATGCTCGGTATAAAGAAATTTTGTGTGGTCCTTCAGATACGTTTTCCACCCTCTTAATAAATAATTTTCGGACAGCTATTCCGTCGTTCTGTTGCAAACCCATATTTTCTAAAAGACTATGAATAAATAAATATTGTTGGCATCAACAAACGTCTTTCTTTACATCTTCCACAAACCAAGGGTTTCTAAGTTAATTTACTCCTCCCTTGTCCCGCATTTGGCCGAAAATAGCACCCGCTCCGCTACACTTATTAAATACTAATTAAAGACGTCGACATAACTCACGCTAATGCAAAAATTTAGCGACCCCAATATATCTGGCAGCGCTCGGGTGAGGTCGAGGAACGCCATTTTTCCCCCAGCACACGTCGGCCGTAGCCCCGTGGAAATGACTGAGAGGCCGCTGCGAGCATACACGCGATTTCCCAGGGGGTAGGGCATTAGCGCTCCTAACGCAATATTAGAGCTAACCGCCCCGCTTTACAAACCACTGCTCCCCGATTGCAGTCGGAGGAGGCAGGGGCTTCGATTAAATTTGCCAAGTCGAAACAACACTAGGGCCAATTTGTACACTTTACGCCCCGATGGGGTTGTTTCGAGGGGTGGCAAGTTGCCCGAATCTAGTATTTGGCTTGAAGAAATGAAAAGCGCACTGAAATATATTTTTGTGACAAAGTTTAGGCGAATATACTTACATGAATTGAAACAAAATTTTGAAGTTGGCATGAATTAATTAATTCAATCAGTTTCTTCATTTTTCAAATATTTTGTGATAGATATAATAATTACGTATACGAATCATTAGTTCAAGCTTTTGGAACTCTCAGTTACACTTGTGACTCCCTTAACGCAACACACTGGTATGATTGAATTAATTAATTCATTGCTTCGTAAAATTTTAGTTTAAGTCACATATACCCATCGAAATTCTGGTACAGCAAAACATTGTCTTCCTTTCATTGTTCTACTGTCGAACAAGTTATAAATATAATTAAATAGAAGTAAATATCTTGTTTTATTTTTATTGTTTCCGTCATTTGAGTCATAATTATAACTAGCATTTTAACTATCACAGTTTCGAAGGTTATACATGAATTTAAATAAAAAAGTCGTGAGGCGTCCTTGAATTAATTCAAACAATTTTTTTGATATTTCAAATCATTTGTCAGAGAAGTAGTCATAGAGGATATAGGTTTTATTCAATATTTATTAGCTTAAGCTCACGGAATTCTCAGTTAACTCTTGTGCCTCCCTTAATATAACGCAACACACTGGTATGATTGAATTAATTAATTCATTGCGTCCTAAAAAAATATTCATCACATATGTAACCATCGAAGTTGTGGTAGAGAAAAATATTTCTTTTCTTTCATTGTTCCACCGTTGAACAAGTTATAAATTTAATTCAACGGAAGAACATGTCTCGTTTTATTTTATGAAACTGCACCTAAATTGTCCGGGAAGAGTTCCGAATGAGTAAAGAAAATACAGTTAAGTGTAAGATACAGCTTACGAGGTTACGGTGTTACAGATAATACAGCTTACGATGTTGCAACCGATTATGTTGTAAGATTGAATAATTTCTTCAACTAGATCTTTGTAGTTTTCCGATTTCTTGTTACCTAGTACGTCGCTATATAAATTTTTTGAAGGCAGTCCACGCCCTATTTTCTTTTCTAGAAAGTGTAGCTTCAAAATTTCGTCTTTAAAAAGTTCTCGTATTTGCAATCTAACCAACATACCATCTTTAAGCTTTGCCTCACTTATACGCGCGAATTTCCGCCTCGAATAAAGAAAAGTATCTCCTTCTGTATTTAAGGATTTAACAAAAATTTAATAATTTAATAAGCCCTAGTTTTGATGTTCTTTAGATTTTGCTGCATGATACGACAATTCACAGGTCAATATATATAGGCAGAAATTATCGAAATAACATTATAATAATAGTTATTTCTAAAAAAAAAATATTTCTTAAAAAAACTTTCCTCCTTTCAATACATTAATGAACGCTTTAAATGGCACCACCCAATTTGTTTTTTTGTTTAAAATCTCGTTTTATTATTTTTATTCTGTCTTTTGCGTTGTTATTATAACGAGCTTTGTAATTGCTGTGTTCTTGTTCTTAAGCACCCTATAAAAAGTATTGTTCCATTACCGGCAATAAATGGGAGCATGTGTTGTCGACGTTCAGACTCTCAAAAATTAATTAGGCGCCTCGCGAAAATTAATTTAAATAATTAAACGCCCATTCGACAGATTTTAGGCCTATAAATAATTTATTATGCTTCCAGATGAAGATAAATTTACACTTGTAACGACCCCTCGATTATTTAATGAATCTTCCACAAACATTATCCGAGCTGATTAGCAACCGATTCCCGTTGACTTACGCCCTATCTCCACACAATAAATTAATTACGTCGACTAACTAATGGCGGCAACCAATTTGTTGGAAAATTGAGGCTTTTATTTATTGGCGATAATTACAGGTGGAATTTAGTGCGTCAACTCAAGCCGAAATTTAGAAGTTTGAACAGAGAGAATTGCAGATTTCGTTACACACTCGTTTAACGTTAACAGGTACTATACTAAAAAAAGTGTCTACGAAAATTCGTGGAATTGTTTTCGTAGAGATAATAAGAATTCGAAAGGATCTCACCGGGTTTCCATATGAAATCTGCACTGGCGTCTTTATTGACATTGGCGCCTTTATTATATTGCTAGTTGTTGAAAATAATTTTTGGCCAATTATCAAACCCCTAACTTCATTCGTTTTTGGAAAATGGGGGTTGAAACCCCTAACTTCAAAATTATTTTTCTATGAAATTATGATAGATATTTGAATGAAACCAAAGCGACATGAAACCTCCTAATTAGCTTTACATTACATATTTTTCTTATAATTTTCCAAATAATTATAAGGCTGCAAAAAATATTGAAAAAATAGGGGTGGTTTTTAGTGGCTATTTCTTGAGGTACATCGACCAAAACACGTATAATCAATACGTATTCAACCATCATACGTAGCAATTACATAGATGTGTGATGGGTGGAACATATTAAAAAAAAAATCTATGTAAGCGGGTACATAGTATATTGTAGCTAATCCAATAAAAGTCACAAATTAAAATAAAAATAACATTTTTTCATAAAATATTAATATCTTTTATTTTCTATATAAAAAAAAAATATTGAAATAATTTAATCTTCGTCACTATTTTCTTCTATAGTTGTAGTAATATTTGTGTTAATTTTTCAGCGGGCTTGATGATTTTCGATTCGTAACGGCCATATGACAAATAACAAATTATTGATGCTACTTGTGAGCAACAACCTATAGTCCTACGTATTTCCATTAGCACAATCATAGGTGCATCTCTTTATGTCCTTATAATTGTTCATATTTGGTTACTTAAAAGAAAATTATTCTCTTTTCGAATAGAATTACAATTCAATATTGTGTCCTTCAAAATAACTTCCTTGGGAAGCCACACAACGCTGGAAATGGTTCTTCCATTCCTCATAGCAGTGCTGGAACTGATATACTGGAATACGTAACCTTCAGCTGGTCGGTTACGGCCGTTTGAAAGTTTTCTATGATCCCAAAATGACGTCTCTTGAGGTGAAGAGAAAAAAGTCACAAGGACTCAAGTCAGGCGAATACGGAGGCTGAGGAGCCACAGGAATGTTTTTACTGGCTAAAAACTCGTTTATTGAAATGGCTGTGTGGCAAGACGCATTGTCGTGATGCAACATCCAGTTGTTCTTGATGTTTGGTCTCACACGCATGACCCTTTTTCGAAGTTTTTCAAGATTCTCTCTGTAAAAGTGTTGATTTACTGTTTGGCCTGGAGGCATAAACTCTTTGTGGACAATTCTCTGGCTATCAAAAAAGCCGATCAGCATGCATTGCTCATTCTTGCCTTTTTTGGGTCTTGGAGAGTGAACAGCACACCACTATGCTGTCAGGAACGACATCTAGTGGTTGCCGACCTTTGTCAGAGCCACTGGAACATGTCGAGTCCTAATATGCACCGCTGACATCATATATGTTTTTTTTACGTAGAATCCATATGAGACAGCTAACTTTCTACTTTACTAAAGCTCCTTATGTATACCGGGAGTATACATAAGCAGAAAAAAAGTAAATATAGATTCAAGCAAGTGATTTTGTTAGTTTTTGCGTAGACGTCGGTTATGTAGAAAATTGCTGCATTTAAGGAATTCATATTTTGCAACAGAAAGTAACATTTATCGAAGTAACGACATTGACATTACTTTAATTTGGTTTCGAAACTTGCTTTCAATAGCTATTCTAAATTGAAGTGTTTTTTTTTACAGTTTCTCAAAATATAATTTATTTCATTGAGAGGTCTATAAAAAATTAGCAATCATTCCATTTTATTTTACCATCAACATAGGCGGATCCAGAAGGCTTCTCGGGGGGGGGGGGGGGCATTCTAGTGATGATTCTTCAGAATTTCAATGAAAAATCCATTTATACAAAAATACTGACTATCACAAGAACCCTGGATCCGCCAGTGACCATCAAAATTGATGATAAATTAAATGTCACAGTTGACAAGGCAAGACACTGTTTCATTGATTGTACTTACAACATTTTTGTGAAACCAACTAGCTAAGGCCGCCCCTGGTAAACCATGAAATCAAACTTCCGACGTCTAACTTTTATAGCATCATTAGTTAAATGAGTGCTATATCGTGGTACGCTCTCCAACCGCGGCGTCTTCACTAACGGGAACCAAAAAGAAAGTATTCTCACATAAAGTTAGTTAACCACACCACCTTGCAGCTTCTTATTTAAACCTGAATCGAATTTCAATGAGCATTAGTTCGTGTCGATGGAACGTCGAGATATGTTCTCGGTTTCGCGAAGTTGGCTCCCGTACAGTCATCAATTTTACGTATTTACAAGGAAAAAAAATAGTTAATGCCCTATTTTCAAGGACTAGCGCACAGTTTAATAAATAACTTGTTTTTTTTGCAACTATACGTAATGTACACTACTGTACATCATTTACGGGTATTGCTTCCTTTATTATTCGTTATACAGGGCTTCCTAAACTTTGTATCACTTACAACATATAAGGCGTGCAAATTAACTAATGAGAGGACACCTTCAGTACAAGATTTTAACTTGTTAGTCATTTGTTTGTTATTTGTGACTGTTTTCGTAAACAGTTTTTTTCTAGTTAAAAATGAGTGACATTAATTTTGAGCAACGGTGCCTATCAGGTTTTGCTTCAGACTTGGACACTGCGCAACGGATACTTATGCAAAACTTTTAAGGAGAGAGTGTTTCTTCAAGAGCCGAGGTTTTTCGGTGGTTGAAGGCATTCTGAGAGAAGGAAGAGAGTCGATTGAAGATGAACCACGTAGCGGAAGGCCTTCATCTTCAAGAACCAATTAAAATGTCGACAGTTAAATAAGACTTAATTAATAAGTTTTAATCTTGTCCTGAAGATGCCAACTTCGTATTCGTAAATTTCGTCATTTATGAACTCTATCATGTCATACATAATATGGAGAAGATAACTATATATAATATAATAGTTTCGCTAAAAAAATCACAATAAACGCTTTTCTTCCATTCCATGACGAGGTGTAATCCCTTAACTGCAATAGCATCTGTCTTTCGTAACCATTGAGTGTACAGTGTCAAGTTTTGCCATTTAACGACTTTCAGATTAACCATTTTTTTTTTCAACTATTGAAACTAATTACTGTGCTCTGCTTCTACAGTTTTCGTTTTCTATTATTGAATGAGGAGAGGAAGACGAGAGACAAACAGAGACCCAGAGTGAGAAATCAGCATAAACCTGGGGAACTCAGCAACCGTATTTCAGGCAGAAATAACTGCAATATCCGCTTGTGCGCAGGAGATGATCAAGTGGTCGTACACAAATAAGAGGATCCAGATTATCTCTGATATCCAAGCAGTACTCAAAGCCCTGGAGCAGTAGAAATACATTCCCAGACAGTTAAAGACTGTATGGATTTGCCAATACAACTAGCGGAACACAACAGTATCACTCTCAACTGAGAGAGAGGACACCAAGGCCACGAAAGGACCGAAAGAACAGACTTTCTCGCAAACAAAGGGGCCGGGATTGCACTGAGAGGGTCTGAATCCACCTGTGGTCTGGCCTGTCGGCCAGCCAGGTGGGCCATAAAGGACCTATTAAAGAGAAAAACATATTTCTCACTGGGCAGAAAGTCCCAGGGTTGAGACAGTAGCGGATGTTCATTGGCGGACCATCCTGGTACAAGTCAATAAACCTTATAAAACTGGGTAGAAATCAGCTGAGATGGATTGTAGGACTGTCCACAGGACACTGCCCACTCATGCGACATCTCACCACAATTGAGGTGAAAAATGGTCCCGATTGTAGGAGGAGGAAGAAACCTCCTTCCACATATTATGTAAATGGAAGCTGTTAGTGGCAGCAATTCGAACTTTGGGGCTACAACAATAGAACCAAAAGAAGTATCAGACGCTCCACTAGAAACTGTCCTTAAATTTCAGGAAACAGGACTAATTGAATGACTATGTGGAGGCAAAATAAGCATCGGCTTAAGTGCACAGGGTTCGTACCTACCCCATACGTAATTGTAATTGTATTATTGAACATAATATATTCCATCGTCCTTATGCGAGCAAGTAGGTACGTCATAAAGCTAATTACACGTATGGTAATCAATCATTTACGGTAATGACGACCTTATTTTTTCGGGACATTTTTCATGGTAAATTGCTATATAAGTACCAAATTAGAGATGTATCGTTGGATATAACAATAATATATTACGGAATGTTATACTCGTATTTGATTTGGAAAAAAATGTAATTTCCGGCTAAACAATATGGGGTTATTCTGTTATATAAGAAACGCTAAGTGCTATTTCGATTTTCAATACTGATCTGTTAAAGATACGAGTTGTAACAATGTTTTTCGTTCACTGGCTTTTAAAATGACATGAGATAATAACTAGAAATATTTCACAATGCTGAAACCAAACAATCGTATAAATGAAACCTACCTATTAGTTTGGTTCGTGTTGTATGTCCTGTTGATTTAACACCATTGAGCCAAGATAACGACTTAATTCATAGGTGTTTTATGAATAACAGGAATTTCATTCATAGAACTAAACGTTATTGAGGAGTGAAAATAGAAAAAGCCACAAAAGTCACAAGATCTACGAAAAAACAAGGTCTGCGTAATAATAAGGAGTGTTAAAATTAATTTGACCCCAAAATTGGCTGTGAAAAAAGCCGTATGTGTCCAAATCATTTTTTTCCAATACGGCTGTCATGTAAAGAAATTTTTGACATCTTGCTCTAGCAATATAGAGAAATCGTTCAAATCCAAGCAACATCATCGTTTTCTTCTTTTTTGCGTTTAGTTTTAATTAAAAAATCATTTCAACATAAACATTTTATTACAAAGATTGTTGAAAGTAACGTGGGGGGGCACGTTATTTTAAATATTTTTGACACCTCTTCTGAAATAGAACCGAAAACATTTTCTAGAAGACCGACTCAGAAACTCATTGCTTGAGCGTACGTTGTCACGACCAGTAGTCTTTCTGCATTTATCCTCGTTAAAAGTGAGCGATTTGGTCTGTACATATGGTTGTAGAAGGAAAATGATAAATGATCGTTCTACATCTACTGAAGTTTTGAAAGACGACATACCACGCACATTATTTTCACGAATTTCGCACAGTTGTTTGTATTACTAACATTTTTTTGTTGTCACTAACATCAGTACATTATTATTTTTTACGTCTACAGAGGACAATACATGTGCTACTACTGTATCTATATTTTTAACCATTGTTTGCAAAACTCGTTTATTAGCTATCAATTCCGGAGGGCATTAACGACGTTATTACCGCAAAAACTGTTGTTTTGTCCTTTGTCAGCCACAGTAATGTATTACGTATGTCTTCTTAGATATTTTCCATGACACGTTAATATATCTTCTGTAAATATGTTTGGCTACTATGCAATGGAAAATGAGATACATATTAGGCAAAAAAATGTCTAAAGTAAATATTGTGGACCACGTTCAAGGCTACATTCGCAAAACATTATGCATGAAATGTATATCGATGATTGCAAGGAATATATAAAATATGTGATCCGTCTATTGTAAAATCCTTGTAATTTTCCATCTTTTTAAGTCTATTCACAAATGATAACGACTATGCCATTATTGCGAAATCCACACAAAATCAGGTAATATGTAAATACAGTACACGAATTCACGAGTGACTAACTCGCGACAAAAAAATGTTTTCAATGCGGCGGTCGACCCGTTTACAATGCCGAAGGCGGCAGGTTGCTATCGGAATAGATCGCTGTCTTAGAGAGAAAGTATATTACACAGTCTTGGGTTTCCCCGAAGCATTCGTTCGGCATAATATTTTACGCACGGACAGTGGCGTGGGGATACAGGGGCTAAGAAATATGCGCTTAAGAAAAACTGTTCCGGACCTTAACAATCATATAATGTGACAGTTATTCACACGTGACACAGATTCAGTAAAGCTATAAACTTACGATTAAGAACAGAAATACGTATTTTTTTGCTCGGCCCACTTTGATGATGTTTTTTTGTACTGGCTCGTTATAAATGGTGTTAAAAAGCCTTGGGATAATCAAACGGCGCAGTTCCACAAGATGTCAAAATCTTTGGAAGCTTCAAAATAATGAAAGTTTGTCATTGAGGCGATTACTACGATTTCTCGCTCTCATGGCCAGCTTCGATTAGGTATTTTTAATCACTCATTCGTTTGGCGCATGCTCAATAAATCGGGTATCGCCTGTAAGTCAGACAGCCGTGGAAGCAGCCCAACTTCGTCCGATTGCCCATTATGCCGATTCATTTAACGCAAAAATCCTTTTTTCCGTCCCCAATAAAGGCCGAAAGCTAAATTTTTATTTCGTTGCGCCGTTTTCCTCGCCGGGTTTATTTACGGTTATTTACATAACGTCGAGTGCCCTTTTAAGCGATAAAAGGGTACGTCTCCGCTCGAAGCGGCGGCTGTCTTTCCGAGTTCGGCCATTCCCGATTTTTGTAAAGATTGATGCGTACGGACGTACACTTTCATGGTACAGCACAATGGATTAGGGCGCTCCCTTTATATATACGTATATACGCGCCTTATGCTGGTCGGGAAAAGCTAAGTGGATTTACAGTAAATACGGCTATTTTGCCCTTTTAGGGCTCAAGCTTTGTTTTGCCTGAACGTTTGATTCGATTGTCTTGGCGCAATGTACGAGGTGTGGCTATTAAATAACCGAACTCATGCTGCTACCGCCGAGCGTGTCGCGACAAGTTTGGAGAGAACTGTGTCTGGTGATACTTTCCCCACCCCGAGCTTGCTGGACAAACCAGTGGGTCGCTCAGTTTGACTGTAGAAGTCGTTTGAATTAGTCTACGCACCAGTGACGCGTGGAAGAAATGTTAAGTGTTCAGATGGAGCAACGGGTTAATCACAAGTTTCTTGTTAAACTGGGGAAAACTTGTACAGAAGCTTATGCAATGTTAAAGAAGTGTACGGGAATGAATTTTTATCTCGTACACAAGGTTTTGAATGGTTTAAAGGGTTTAAAGAGGGTTTAAAGAGGGAAAAACATTGAAAATTAATCCGCGAAGATCCTCGTCTAAGCATCCGAGGGCTTGCTAAAATAACAGGAATCGACAAAGGATGTGTTCGCCAGATTTTGCACGAATCGTTCAACATAAGCAAAGTTTACGTAAAAATGGTGCCAAAACTCCCCACTCTTGAGCAAAGGACACAAGAATGAACATTTGCGCTGACACTCCAAACAACATTGACACTGATCCAGGCTTGTTAGACACGGTGACACTGAATGGGAGAAGATTCGAAAGGGTGGAAGCGGTTAAAAGCAACGGAGGTTCTGAACCAGCTGACAGAAGCGGACTTCCAGCACTGCTTTCAACAATGGAAAAGTCTTGTAAAGATCGCCAAGGGGAATACATTGAAAACGAAAAAGTTGCTACTGTAATTGGTAACGAATAAAAAGTGTTATGACAGCAGTTCGGTTATTTAATAGTCACACCTCGTATAAGTCAGGCAATCAGCCATGCTGCCGATTTGATTTCATTAGGAACATTTTGTTTTTGGTCATCAAATAAGCAAAAAAAAAATGGATTTTTGTTAGTAACTGAAATTAATATCAGATTTTAAAGCAACGAAACACGAACTGCCTAATCTTCCAGTGGCGAAGCGTCCATTGCCAGTTGCCAGACTGCTTAACACATACATACTTTCTATTCAAATTTCTTGTTGACTTTTCAAAAATACAAAGAAAGTTTTCTGCTCTTCAACTGTCATGATATCTATTGCATTAAAAATGGGCAGCCCCCTTGCTAATCTAATTTAAGACAACCCACCATCTGCATTAATCCAACCTTCCCTAGTGTAATCTACGAACAAAGAACAATTGAGGAAGCAAGACGTATGCATATGGGGCATTTCACGCCAACTAAGTGAGGTCAAAAAAAAATTCTGTTTGAAATATATCAGAATCGATAGTACTTGCTAAAAAACTAACTTGCCTAAAATTTTAGATTTTTAGAGCCACAAGGAGAGGGATGGTGAGAAAATTCAAATTTTCGTTTCGACTCTAAACTTTCAATTTTTCTCGGTAAAAATGAAAAACATTAAAAAAGGGTTGCAATGGCTTTCGATGTGATTTTTTTGCGTAGAATACGATAAAAATATTTTCAAAATTATTGGGGGTAGTTTTCACCCTTATTTTGAGGATTGAAAGTTTAAAATCGAAATTTCGAAAAGTAGGACACACTTTATTTCATTTTTTTTTTCCTTTTTTTTGCACTTTCGATTAATTTTTTATTCATAATGGGCGTCGACCAGGAACTGGCCAAAGAACGGCCCAAACGTTTTAGCGTATTTTCTCATCCTGTGAGAGTAAATGGTAAGTGAATAATATAGGTATTCCAAGGTTTTTGGGGTCGCTGGTTACGAATCTAACGTCAGATTTTCAAAAAACAAAATAGCGGATCCAGTATGGCAGTCAAATTTTAAAAAATGGCTAAATTTTGAAATTTAAAAAATACCATCGTATTCTACGAGAAATTTTAAGACGTTAGATTCGTAATCAGCGACCCCAAAAACTTTGGAATATATTATTCACTTGCCATACTATCTCACAGGATGAGAAAATACGCTAAAACCACGTTTTTTCACCTTTGGGCCATTTTTTGGGCCAGTTTCTGGTCGACGCCCATTACGAATTAAAAATTAATCGAAAGTACAAAAAAAAGAAAGATATTTAAAAATAAATCGATTTTAAACTTTCCAATCCCCAAAATAAGGGTAAAAACTACCCCAATAATTTTGAAAATATTTTTATCGTATTCTACGCAAAAAAAACACATTGAAAACCATTGCAGCCTTCTTTTTAATTTTTTTTCATTTTTTTATTGAGAAAGATTGAAATTTTAGAATCGAAACGAAAATTTGTATTTTCTCACCCTCACCATCCCTCTCCTTCCCTAAAATCTAAAATTTTAGGGAAGTTAGTTTAGCAAGTATTTGATTGTGATATGTTTCAAACAGGATTTTTTTTTTTGACATCACTTAGTTGGCGTGAAATGCCCCATATACATTTTTGAAATGAATACTCCCAAATGAATACTCCGTGCATTCGTGTGACAAAAAACATAAGACTTACGCGTAACCTAACTCCAGTGGCGGTGCGTGATATTTCGAGTTAGCCATATCTTGAAAACGACGCATGGGACCCACTTCACTTTTTAGGTGATGACTATACACCTCTTACAAAAATGTTTTGTTAAAAAGAAAAAAAAAAAAAAAAAAGGGGGGTAGTTCAAAAAGTTATGGCCATTTTAATTTTTGGGAAACAAAATGTTCCTATAAATAAAATTAAAATGGCCATAACTTTTTGAAAAAAAAAATATTTTGCAACAAATCGAAAAACGTCTCCTTATATTTGTTTCTAGATTATGAAAAAAAAAATATTGCAAATATCCCACAGATCGTTACTGAGAACCCAGGGAGTGCTGCAGTGTTTTTTGAAAATTTTTTCGCAAACTTTGCTGACGATTTTTTCACTATAAATCCTTTCTGTAAGAGGTGTATAGTCATCACCTAAAAAGTGAAGTGGGTCCCATGCGTCGTTTTCAAGATATGGCTAACTGAAATATCACCAACCGCCACTGCCTAACTCTCGCATCGCGTGATAACTGAAATCTGAATGTTGAACATTACCATCTATTCGTCATAAGTCCTGTGTGGATATTGTGTACGAAAGAAATGCGGGTAACTACGCCCGTTATAAACAGCTAATCAGCAATATGAGTTAACATTATATAGAACAGCAATTTCGGAACGTTTTATTCACTAACGAAGAAATAATGTAAATACTACTATAATAATGATGGATTACAATGTTATTGCGACCAAATTGCCGTATATTTATACAAGACATAATTTACTCAACGACTGACTCATCGCGGGATCTTTTCATAACAGACTTAACGATACTAAATTACTTTTTTGCTTTAAACATAATTTGATGAAAATCCGTTGCTCCTCAGCGTCAGCCATTTGGAAGTTCACAGAAGTACAAGGAAATGTTTCAAACCCAGAAGACTAGAACTAAGCGGCTTTTCGCTGTGCAATGCGAGGGTCTCGAATATGTCCGCCTCCAGAGGCGCTGTAAGCAGTGTCGTTCTGTACTAATCTGTGTGCGTTAAGGCGGGTCCAGACGTGCGTAACGTGAAATGTAATGTAACGTGAATAGTGTGTGTGGACGGCACTACGAGAATTACATGTAACGCTCGCGCTGGCGCTCTCGCTGATCCATCCAGATGTCGGTTTTTAGCGCGAACATAAAGGCGCTCGCCGTACTCGTTTGGACGGCGCACGAAAACGGCAAAATTTTTCTCAAAATAAGATAACTCCCCACAGAAGACTCCAATCATTGTGATTTTTTATTGTACAGGTTTTTGACAGTAGATTAAAGGAAAATTGGTCCAACACGCGGTTGAGGTTCAAGAGGGAGGGAGACACCCCATAAGGGACCCCACATCCCAGTAACTTTACAATTAAAGATTTTAAGCTCCAATAACCGCGTACCTCCAACTTTTAAACCCCCTGACCTTATAACATAAGCTTTCAAAACCCCATGACCCCATAACTTGAAAGTGTATACCCCCATAACCCCATAACCTCAACTTTCAGACCCCCATATACGTAAAACTCAATTTTTCGAACCCGACAACCATAAATCTGAAGGTCTTATGCCCCAATATCTATATAACCTAAGTTTTTAATTCCCATGACCCCATAACGTAAGCGGTTAAACCCTTATAACCCCATAACTTCAGTTTTGAACCTTTAGATTTGATCTAGGAGGTGTTCTTTGTAGGGGTATAAAGCCATTGGTTGTAGGGTCCTAAAGTTTGAAAACTGAGGTTATGGGGTTATAGGGGTTTAACAGCTTAAGTTATGTGGTCATGGGGATTAGCTTAGGTTATAGAGATATTAGGCATAAGAGCTTCAGTTTTAGGGTTTTAGAGAAATTGATTTTTGTGTAGATGGGGTCTAAAAGTAGAGGTTATGGGGTTATGGGGTTTTGAAAGCTTATGTTATAAGGTCAGAAGGGTTTAAAAGTTGGAGGTATGCGGTTATGGGAGCTTAAAAGCTTTAATTGTAAAGTTACTGGGATATAGGGTCCCTTATGGGGTGTCTCTCCCCCATCTTTAAACCTCAAACGTGTGTCGGACCAATTTTCCTTTAATCTACTGTCCAAAACCTGTAAAATAAAAAAAATCACAATGATCGGAGTTTTCTGTGGGGAGTTATCTTATTTTGAGAAAAAATTTTGCCGTTTTCGCCCACTGTGCGGCGTTCGTGACGATTGTGTCTTGTGGACGTTCATGATGTGGAGTGACGTAAAATCGCTTGAACTTATCAGTTTATATCAAGAAAAACCTATTATTTGGAATCCAAAAAAAAACCCTGAATACTTAAAAAAAATCTGAAAAACGATGCTTGGCGTGATACTTTCATTGAGAAGAAATGTAGAAGAATGCAAGAACAAAATAGTCCAGTCGACGTAGATTTTTTTAACATAATTAGTTGCGGCACTTTCTCAAAGTGATAATTAGGAGAAAAATCGTATGAATCGAATTAAAATGTTTTGGACAAAATCCGATTGTAGGATCATTGCGACAAAATTGCAAAAAGGTGCGAAAAAAGTTTTTTTTTTTACTTTTAGGCACGAAAAAAATTGTTGAGTAAAAAAACAAAAAATATCATGTTATAGCGCTTGAAAAGAGGAATAAAACTGTTTTTGGATCATTAAAATCGGTTGATAATTTTTTGCACAAAAAAATAAAAATCCAGAAAATAAGCGATTTTTTTATGTTCAATTGCTCGGTCTGTAATTGTCTTAGAAATGTCTTCCGGGGCTCAAATTTTAGGGTTTCCAACACCTATCAGAAGTTAGAGAGCGGCCGCGTGGACGCACGACCGAAGGGGAAGTGGCGCGGTGGTGTGGGAACTTTCTCTTCCGTGGGCGGAGCGGGCGCTAAGAAAACGATCGTGCGCGTTCCCCCACCCACTCAAACGCGTCCATGGTTGTAGAGGATGTCCTCAAGAACACGTAGCTTTTTGCAAAATTGCTCTACGACAATTATTGTAGAAATAGGGGGCCGTTTTACTAAAGTACCTGTTTTTTACTTTTTCGCAATTTGAGCGAAAACTGATGAATATTTTTTGACAAAAATTTAACTGTAGATAGGTGTTGGAAAACCCCTACAATTTAATCCCCGGAAGACGTTTCTAGGATAATTATAGACCGAGTAATTGAACATTGAAAAATCGCTAATTTTCGCGGTTTTTTATTTTTTTTGTGCAAAAAGTTATCAACCGATTTTAATGATTCAAAAACCATTTTATTCGTCTTCAAAAAACTGATCCTTTTTTTTGCTCCATATTTTTTGCCTAAAAGTCGAAAAACCCTGTTTTTCAATTTTTTCGCAATGATCCTACATTCGGATTTTGTCCAAAACATTTCCATTCGATTCTTACTATTTTTCTCCTAATTTCACGTTGAGAAAGTACCGCAACTAATTATTTTAAAAAAATCACTTGTTTTTTGCTACCTCGCCTGGACTAAAATGATTAGTTTGCTTGCTTCACATCGAAGGGAAAGAAGAAAACTAAAGAAGAGTCAAAGTTCGGAAAAGGTATTTCTTGACGCACTGAATGTTTTTTTCCGGTCATCAGTTAATAAATACATAGAAATAAAAGCAGCACCGGCTATCACCACCTTCCCATTCGCCATGTTCGTAGCAACTGAGTGGAACAGCTCTTTGAACAAGATTCGCGTTACATGATTCGCGTTGAGTTCGTGTACCGTCCACACTATTCGTGAGTTCGTGTGCTCCCGCATTACATTTCACGTTACATTACATTACACGTTACGCACGTCTGGACCCGCCTTTAGAGTCCGTGTGAATATCCGTGGTGCGAATACAGTGTAGCAGTATCAGTAATTTGAAATAATGTCCTTTTATTCTGACGCTTCGGGACGCTTCTTTTATCACACAATGCAACAGAGCACTTTTTCGAACCATATTTATTTAACATTCGGATTGAATTTTTATTAAAGCCAAACAGCATGTAAGTACACGCATTGACAGCCTACATTCATAAACAGTCACATGTGGTCCGCTGCTCATCACGTGACTTTCGAAGATCACGTGACGTCGAGCACAGCACTGCATACAGCGCCTTCTGGAGGCGGACAGATATGAGACCATGATACCGAACGACTTCGGTCATCTTAGTTCTAGTCTTCTTGATTTCAACTACTCGTAGGTAACTCATAAAGAAATGCGTTTAACGTGACGAAATTTGGCAGAGTTGCAACTGACAGGTGCACCAAGAGGCATCTAGCGGCAAAACTCAGTACTGCTATTGGTTTGGTTGAAATATTCAAATTATCTTACATTCTGTGACAAAATAAAGTTAAAAAAAAAATAAAAAAGCAAAGAGCGTCTCTTCTACTTCTTTTATGTTTTTATCATCTTCTACTTCTTTTATTTTTTTTATCAAGCGCATGTTGGAGCTCCGACTTCCCCTATAGCCTACGGGATCTTGCGGCGTATTCTTTCGCAGTCAGGACACAAGTACCCACTCGTGACCGAACTGTAACGATGAAATATGGGCTTCCCAACTTGTCCCCTAGCCATCAAGTCAAAGGAAATGGCCCTAATTTAAACATGTGCTACAAGTAGTCAACTTCGACGGTCGAACATGAGTATAATCGAAGGATAAGGGTGAGTTGGGGGGGGGGGTGGAGGTTGGACCCACTTACTTATTCGAAATTCCTCTCAGACCCCAAAGGCACGGAGAGGCCCTTTAGGTGGGAGTCCAGCGGGGCAGGTTCAATTACATACAAAGGGACCCGAAATCGTAATGTGGCACGACAGGAGATCCATTTCCAAACTATGTTGTACACGTGTTACCTACCTAACAAAGTGATAATGAGGATGTTCAAAGGAGTTAAGTTTTAATACAGTTACGGGGCGATATTGATTTTGCGTAGAGGCTTCTTGCTCGAGGGGTAAATCGATATTGCTCCGGTACGGCAAGTCTGTGGATAGCGAATATTGATTTGGTTATTAAGAACGTTCATCGTTAAGTATGAATATACGTATCATTAAAAAAATTAGCTTTTTGTAAGTGGATTGGTTTGGAAAGTATTGAATTGACTTTTTAAATATTAAATATCCTTACAGTAGCAAGAGTACTTAAGTACTAAGAATATCACAGTCTAGAACAAGTAAAATGATGTATTAAGTAAAAACCTTGATCACGATGCAGTTCATAGAAAGATAAATCAATGCACTATGATATTGCACTATGATGATATTGTATAATATAGGGTGGGCTAACTACACCGTTGAATATTTTTGCATAGTTGTTCCATGACTTGTTACGACTGTTATGATTGTTAATTTTAGTATACCTTCCGATGCATTATGGGAAATAATTCTGTTAAATTCAGTTCAAAACTTCACCCGATTTTTTGGTTAAACAGAACTGTAGGATTTGGGGTTCCAAAAAATGCACACGTAGTCGTAAAAAAGCCATTGCACCTGAAAGAGTGACTGTCTGGTGTGAGTTCTAGAGTGGTGTCGTATCATTTGCCCCTACTTTTTCAAAACGAAGATGGTGACAACGTTACAGTAAAGGAAGTGCGTTGCAAAATACTAATTGATTTTTGTGGCTACAATTGATTTGGACTGGGCCTAGCTTTTGTTCAAGCAGGATGGGCGATACCTGCCATACCAGCTGTGCATTATGCAACAATCGATCTTTTAGGCACTAAATTTGGTAATCATGTTATTGGCCGTTTCGGAGACATGTCTTGGCCATTGTGCAGCTGCGATTTGACATCGTTGGATTATTTTCTTATGGGGAAATGTTAACGACTCCATGTCATTGCAACGATCTACAAACAGTTGATGCACTTCAGTAAAACATCCATCAAACTATTCCTGAAATAGAACCCCAAACAATCACCATTGTTCTGCAAAATTGGTCTGAAGAGAATCAACTGCTGTAAAACTAAATTTTTGTTTTGAATAATGCGAAATTTAAAAATAAAAGTTAAAAAAATTTTTTTTCATTTTGAGGAAAGATTACACAATGCTCAGAAACAATACACTTGTTCCTATAATTATTTTGTGAAACTTTGGTCAATCGGTCCGAGAAAACGATTCGATGGATAGATTTAAAAATGTACAGGGCTGTTGGGGTACACTTAGCCGTAAAAATAGATGGAAACAGTCTCCCCATCAGTATTTGTGAATACACGATAAATTTACTAAAACAATGAAAAAAGTTAATTTTTACCATTTTCTTTAAATCAAAGGGTGAGGGTGAAAAAATTGTTTTTAAACAAATCGTAAAAAGAATCTTGTAGGAGTTTATTAGGCTTTTTAAAACTGTCCTTACATTCTTTGTGCGATCATTGGGTTGCTGAGATATCGATGATCAAAGACGAAAGGATCCTTTTTCATTAAAAGTCAGATATATCAGCGACAAATTGACGTAAAGAGAATATAAAAAAAGTTTATTGAAGTTGAATAAACAAGCTATCCGACATATGCATTGATTTAATAAAAACATCCATCCAAGTCCGTGAACCAAATAAAATCCAGAAAAAAAAAATAAAACAAATAAAAAACTTTTCTCGCGCTTTTTTATGATTGGGTGCTAACCGTAGCCTACAAAATTTTTTTGACAAAATATTGACTTTTTTGGAGTAGTGTATATTTTTATAGAAAAAGAGTATTTATCAATATAAAATCATTAGTGTCTATCCAAAGATAATATATGTCAACATATACGCATTTGATGTACCTACGCATTTTACGTGGTGCAGGTTACTTGTGACCAGTTCGACCCTGTAACCCCCTGTTTCGTCACTATTTATGAGCGTTCCAACTGCATGTCGCAATCCATAGAATGTCACAATCTGGCCTGTATTTTACAAATTCGCGGCCGATAAAATTTAGTATTATGCACGGCAGAACAAACGAAACGCTGTAATTCGAGTATCGCCTGTTTCGCTGTTATAATGTTAAAAACTGGCATATTTTATTGGAAAACAATGACAAACGGCCCGCCTATAGATTGCCGCGACGCATGCTAGCCTCAACCTGAATTTACAACGACGCCCGACGTCGCGGCATGCAAGAAAAGCTTTACCTGTTACGTCCCCAAATCGCATCGGATCTGAGCTTACTTGAATTTTGTTCTAATTCAACATTATCAAAAAAAAAAAACAACATCAAACTCTGTGTTGAGACGAGAATATTTGGTCAGGTTGTACACGAATCAGGAAAAAATTCAAGAGTAGTTATAGGGCTAGTTTGACGGTTTCCTATGTATTTTTTGCGTAGAATACAATGCGCGTGGTCCGTAGAGCTGAAACCGTCCGCTATTTTTGTTTTAATTAACAATTTGTGGAAAAAACGTCTTTTTTTCACATTTCCGCTTATATCTCCGTTCCTTGGCATATTTTATATGGCATATACATATAAGAAGTTGTAGCCTATTGAATTTTCTAAATTTTATATCCAACCAATTTTAAATCTCCAAGTGCTATTGTTAACTTGCAAATGACTGCCGAAGTTGGAAAGTGCTTTATTTTCACCATTTTTTTATTTACCAAAAGTAGGGCAACTACGATCATGAAATTTGTTTGAGGGACTGCTGTTTGTAGTATGAAGTTCTAAAGTATAGTAAAGAAGTAAAGTATAAAGTTCTCAAAAATAATTTCAGCTCGATCCGTTAATAACTTTTGGAGTATAATTAACGATCGAATTTTTTTGCAAGCCTTAATTAACAATGACGCCATTTCTTCGTTTATTGTACGATATTGGGCTAGAAAAATCATAAATCTCTTCCAGTTTGTGAGACTTTTTGAGATTTTGAAAAATATTAGTTTGGGCTAGTTTTATAACGTTTTCTACGCGAGTACCTTTTTTGACGTTTTTTGTATAATATCCTGAAAGTGCGCTTCTAGACGCGTAATTTAAACAAAAAATGGCCGTCAAGATATTATAGTCACAATTCCGAGAATTTCGAAGCGGCATTAGCGGCAACGCTAAAACAATATATAAGTCTCGAAGAGAGGAGAAAAGCTTGAAGAGATTTATGATTTTTCTAGCCCAATCCGGTCAATATCGTACAATAAACAAAGAAATGGCGTCATTGGTAATTAATGGTTGCAAAAAATGCGATCGTTAATTACTCCAAAAGTTATTAACGGATCGAGATAATTTTTTTTTGTAACTTCATACCACAAACAGCAGTCCCTCCAAGAAATTTCGTGATCATAGTCGCTCTACTTTCGAAGTGAGAAAAATTGTGAAAACAAAGCACTTTTCAACTTCAACAGTCATTTTGCAAGTTAACAATAACACTTGGAGACTTCGGGTTAGCTAAAAATTTTGAAAATTCAATAGGCTACAACTTCTTATATGCATTTGCCATATAAAATATGCCAAGGAACCGAGATATAAGCGGAAATGTGAAAAAAATATTTTTTTTTCACAAATTGTGTTCTACGCAAAAAATAAATAGGAAACCATCAAAACTTGCCCTATATGTTTCAAGAACACATAAAAATCTCTGCCTACTAATTGACAGCCCATTTACACTATGAACAGTTAAATACAATTACGAAAGCTTTAATAAAAACATAATTAATAGTATCATACGTAGGTTTTTCATTCGAGGATTTTGTTTCACAACGGTGTATTTACTTTTGTACATCGTTTCGGCATGGGATCAAAATAGCGTTATATATCTAAAATAGTTGAAATTATAATGAAAAAAATTATAAATTTATAACGAATAGCGTCGAGCGGGTTATTGTTCCTTTTGTGTATCTGTTTGTAGAACAGTCAATGGCAATTTTAATTTAAAATCCGTTTGATTTTGTGTATCTGTGAATTTTCATTCCATTAATTGTGCCTGTGTAACGGGTAACAATGGCTAATGAAATTTTTTATAACCACATTGTTGGTAGCAAAATATAAAATACTCTATCATTATTTTTTTATATCAATACGAGGAAGAGGCTTATGAAAACGAGTTTTTCAAATGCCGTCCACGATAAATAAGCAATGACGTATGACGTATGTTATCTAGTTTTAACAAATTTCGGATACTTCAAGCAAAGTCTGCAAACCTCTGAAATGGTGGAATTTGAGATTCTCGTATTTTCGTAACGAAACGTGGGACCCACGCCATATTTTACGGGGAGGTTTTAAATCTAGAGTGGAAGGCTATAATATAAAAAAAAACTTCTGATGAAACTTAAATGAAATATATTTCAAAAAACGTTTACCTTACCAGATTATCTTGGAAACGGCTGACAAAATATTTGTGGAATATTAAAGTAAATAGCTTCTATACACAGATCTCATGTTAAAAATAAACTGAATTATCAGCTGTACGTATAATTTGATATACACTGAGGGCCAAAAGTCCGTCCCCCCTATTATTTTTTGAAATAATTATCGGATTAATTGAAACTTGGTGTGGTTACATAAGGCATGAAATACTATCTCATGGAGTAACTCTTAGACAATTTACCATTAAAACAGGGGTGGGGGTGCAAAGGGGGAAAAATCTTAAATTGGAAGGGGTGGCATGCGGCACCTCGTTTGAAAGGGATTTTTATGGGGACTATCACGGTGTATGATTTTTTTATTATTACGCTAATGTTTTGTGAAATAATGTACTTCGAAGTTTTATTTTCCCCTAAAAATACTCACCGTTTACAATAAAGTTAAAACTAAAGATTACTCACCTTTTGTATCGAAATTCCCACTTCTGCTTTATTATTAATGCAGCAGTTGTTCGAAATGTTCGCCTCGTACCTCCTGACAAATGTAGAAACGATGTTTAAAACTTGAAAAAATTTACCAAAAAATATTCAGTCTGCAAGTAACAGAAATAGTCCCAGAACGTTTAAAAGATATTCCAAGCGGTCAACAGTGGTAATGACCACAATTTAATGAATTATGGTTTAGATTTTGGTTTAGGTTTCTACACCTCACCTTTTTGGTTTCTTTTATAAGGCATATACCCTCTTAGAGAGATCGCAGAAACCCATCCTAATGAGTTCACAGAAGACATTGTGTTTCAACAAGATGGTGCACCACCACATTACGCACGGCCGGTGAGAGCGTTTCTGGACCATCATTATCGGAATAAATGGATAGGATGAAGAGGCCCAACAGAGTGGCCCGCACGGTCTCCGGACCTCATCCCCTTAGATTTTTTTATGGGGGTACCTAAAATCTAATGGTGTACAGTACGCCACCGCAAAATTTAGCCGATCTCCGCCAAAACATAATAGATGGCTGTAAAAGCATGTCCATGGAAACCTTTGGTAGGGTAAGGGAGGCGATTAAACATCGACTTACATTTGTCAGGAGGTACAAGGGGAACATTTCGAACAACTGCTGCATTAATATTAAAGCAGAAGTGGGAATTTCGATACAAAAGGTGAGTAATCTTTAATTTTAAGTTTCTTGTAAACGGTGAGTATTGTTAGGGGAAAATAAAACTTCGAAGTACACCGTGAATAAAAATCATACACCGTGATACTCCCCATAAATCCCTTTCAAATGATGTGCCGCATGCCACCCCTTCCAATTTAAGATTTTTCCCCTTCTGCACCCCCACCCTTGTTTTAAGGGTAAATTGTCTAAGAGTTACTCCATGAGATAGTATTTTATGCCTTATGTAACCACACCAAGTTTCAAGTGAATCCGACAATTAGTTCAAAAAATAATAGGGTGGGGGGGACTTCTGACCCTCACTGTATACATATGTGTCTATATTTCATATACATAATGACTCGTTGCTTTTGTTTCCTTCGAGAGTTTAAATTTTACTTTCAGAATTTGCGACAACAACGCGAAATTTAGAAACGTCAAAACTGTACACACATATAACACATCCAATCTTAACATGAATGTCATAGCTAGAGAATCAGTTTCTCATTTCACTTCCAGCGGCGTCGACCAGCTTGCCCGTCATCTATTGTTCATGATCGCTGGGCCTGGAGTCGGATCACGGGCGAGGATTTCTTCCTGTTGTGCCCGCAGGTAGCTGTTCCGCTTGCATATATAAATGTATTTTATTTATTCATTTACTATACGTGCGTTCATTTTATTTTTAATCTAATATAGGCGACGCCTATGGAATTTAATCAAAATTTGTTGCCCGCGTCATTTACCCTCGAATACTCGCCGATACAAAAGTTCGTTTCCTTTTTTAATGATTTCCTTTTTCCGTCGCATATTGTTTTGCTAACAGGCATTTTAACGAAAACCTCGTGACCTCGTTTTTGGCTTATCGAAGGCGGCGGCGTCGCTGGTATTCGAAACAGGGTCTTTTCTTGTCGGTCCCGAAAAAAGTAATCACGCATTATACAGCCTTATTTCTCTAACAAGTTGTGATGGAGAAAATCCCCATAAATTCGAACGCGAATGGAAGCGTCGAATTTTTCCGGTCCTATAGGCGGCTTTAAGCTGGCATCGCATGTTTATTCCGCGTTCTATACTTGATATACATATATACATACATACCTACCCAATCACATAATTAAATTTATATTTAAACTATAATTCTGGACAGAAAGATATTTTATTTAAAATAATGCTCTTGCTAATAAAACAGTAAACTAAAAAAATACTAATTCAATATATACAATGTGATTTATAATAACGGCAAACTTAATCAGAATAACGCAGTTGTTGCTTAAATAAGATGGGGTCTAAGCTATATTTATGCGATTGGAACACAAACACATTGAAAATAAAAGGCAGGCAAAAGGAAATACAAGGTGTGAAAATTATGTAATGAGACTGATTTTTTTAAGTTATTTATTCGAATAGAATTACAATTCAGTATTGTCTCCTTCAAATAACTTCCTTGGGAAGTCACACAGCGCTGGAGACGGTTCTTACATTCCTCATAGCAGTGCTGGAACTCATATACTGGAATAGCCTTCAGCTGGTCGGTTACAGCCGTTTGAATGTTTTCTATGGTCCCAAAATGACATACCTACCTTGAGGTGATCTTTCAATCTCGAGAAGAGAAAAACGTCGCCAGGACTCAAGTCAGGCGAATAAGGAGGCTGAGGAGCCACAGAAATGTTTTTGCTAGCTAAAAACTTTTTTACTGAAATGGCTGTGTGAGAAGTGTGCATTGTCGTGATGCAACATCCAGTTGTTATTGATGTTTGGTCTCACATGCATGACACTTTTTCGAAGTTTTTCAAGAACCTCTCTGTAAAAGTGTTGATTTACTCTTTGGCCTGGAGGCAAAAACTCTTTGTGGACAATTCCCTGGCTATCAAAAAAGCAAATCAGCATGTATTTGATCTTCGACTTGCTCATTCTTGCTTTTTGGGTCTTGAAGAGCTAGAAATGTGCTATTCCATGCTTTGGCGCTTGGTTTCGGGGTCGTACTCAAACACCCAAGTATCATTACCAGTAATGACACGTTCAATAAAATGGGGATGATTTTCAATCGATTCTGAAAAGTCAAGACACCTTTCTCTCCCGCTGTCCTTTTGTTCCTACAAGAGGTTTTTTGTAAATATTTTTGCACAGATTTTTCTCGTCCCCAATGCGTTAGTCATAATCAGATGAACAATGGTGTGATTCAAATTTAACTCTTCCTTGATCATTATAATCATCAACCGACGATGTGAACGCCTTTCGCTGCGTGGTTCATCTTCAATCGACTCTCTTCCTTCTGAGAATGCTTTTAAACCACCAAAAAACCTGGGCTCTTGAAAAAACACTGTCTCCGTAGACATGTTGAAGTTTTGCAATGTATCCGTTGTCCTGTGTCCAAGTCTGAAGCAAAACCTGATAGCACACCGTTGCTCAAAATTAATCTCTCATTTTTAAAACGCACTAGAAAAAAAAAACGGTTTATGAAAACAGTTACAAAGAACAAACATATGACTCTAACACGTTCAAACTTTTACTGAAGGTGCATTGCTAACCTACCGCCCTTCTCATTACTTAATTTACACAACTCATATATAGGTAATAAAATCTTTGAGAACGTTTCAGAAAACTGATCATCAGCATATATTGAAAAATATCATATATTGTCAGAGATTCAATATGGATTTAAACGTAAAGAGAAAATGCTGCTATTCCAGATATTGAGAGAAAAGGTACGTTTTGTCATTAAAAAAAAAAATAAAGTTGGTCTCCATAACAACCAAATGCGGAAAGACAAAATAATTTCATGTTGACAAAAACTTGGCGAATAAACTGATCAAAAACTCTTTCATATATATTTATTTTTCAAAATAAAACGTTAAATTCAATAGTGTAAAATCTGGAGAATGCGGTGGCCACTTCATGAGAAAATCCCGGTAAAGTTAAATATGTCGTACTCGCAAGTAGCACGTTGGAAAGTCGTGTATTAATTGTAATCAATCGTGTAGCTCTTGTTGCTCTGTCGGTTCGAGAAATACTGAAAATCCACATGAAAAAAGTAAAACTTGTTCTAGTGTATGAACATCCTGGTGAAGTTTTTATAGAATTTGCATGTGTAATGAGCTTTTATTACTCTTCCTCGTTAACTAAAGTTACGTATTGAGTTAGCTAACAAAGTGGGTTAGCTAACAAACTAATATCTTCATATATGTATGTACACTCCATCAAAGCTATAGTAGGTATACGTGAGTCAAAAAGTACCTAACTGCATTTAAGGACATTGCAATTACACTCTGTAAGTTAGCAAGAAAAAATTGCACTCAAAGCATTTTTTCTTTATTTTAACTGTTCCATTTTATATCACACAATATACCGCGTGGATTAGAGACAAAAAAAAGACTATCAGCACTAACATTAAGCTTTATCTAACTTAATATTTCTGAAAATGAAATAAAATAACTTCAGCAACTAATGACAATTCATGCATTGAGGTCTAGGTAATTCATCCGCATACTTAGTCCTCATTCATGATCTTGGTATTTCACTTAATAATAATAATAGATTACCCCTAGGTATGATTATATCAAATCCTCGGCATTTGGCCCTCCATTCTCCGGACAATATCCCAATTACAGGGATTCAATTATGTTTACAGTATGGACGATCGATAATTTCAAAGATGATGACCTCTCAGTTACCTGTGCTATATTTGAGTATGTCTCTATCGTTTTCAGACGAGATTGCTGAAACAATTTAGCAGCAAAATTGGAATTAGCTAAGGGGTTAACACTGTAGCTATAATACAGTGATTTGAATAAAATGTAAATGTTCACACACGATGCATTTTTTTAGCAAAGAAGGGGCCTTAGTTTCAACAGAAAAGTTAAATGTCATCTTGCGATTTTCATGTAAAAATTACATAGCCTACGTTTTAGAAATTGTTGCAGTGAGTCAATTGTTGATTGAATCAATTTTTATTGAACAAGTTCTTATTCAAATTAAGTATATTTCAAATTCAGATCAGTTTTGAATCTGAAAATTGTAGAATAGTTTACAGAAATTCCATGTGAAAATAGTGGTCCTTTAGATGGTTCTTTTAAAATATCAGTGATCTCTTCTACACACATGTCCTTTTTGGTATTTGATGTCTTTGGATTTTTGAAGTGTTTTCTTCTTTGTCGGTTATATTCGTTTATCTGCTCTTAATACTGTCATGATCTGTGAAGAAATATATAAATAGGGAGATAGAGTAGATCCTTCAATATAGGAGAGATCATTGCTGATATGTTAATCCAATAAGAAGGTTTACTGTCGTTTCAAAGATACAGGGAAGCCTGTGGAGTTTTCTAGGCATCACTTCATTATTAATCTCTTCTAATACTGCTTCAATAGCAATTGAGGAGCTTGCTGCAAAAACGGTGCAGCTCCATTTTCAACGCGTGACGAGGTTATCTGCTTATGATTTCGATAAAAATATTAGACATTATTTAACGCAAGTTCTACGCATGTCAGTATGTATACTCCATGCACTCCATGTGTGGAATTTGCGTTAAATAACGCCTAATATTTTTATCGAAATTATAAGCAGCTAACCTCATCACGCGTTGAAAATGGAGCTGCATTGTTGTTGCAGCAGGCTCCTCAATTGGTTTAATAAAAAAGACAATATCCCATGTATATGATCAATAATAAGGGATATCGGTAATATCCTAATTGGATACCAATTTGTTTACCAATTAAAATATAATTTGAAACAAATAATGACAGCTGAGATTATCGTCGTATTTCTAAAGAAAAAAATGCAAATATTGGTTGACTTTGCATATTCAATAGTCTTCCTGACAACACGTACAGCTAAAATACAAATTAAACGATAACTGGTTATCATATGGTGTCGGGTGGCAGTAATATAGGTTGAACAATGTTGAGGCGTGACCAGATCGTGACTAGATTTCACATTAACATGGGTAAATAATGTTATCTACAACACAATGAGTAATTTTCTACATCTAGATATGTATATTCATATCCTCGTACAATGTGCTATATACCCATAACTATGATATATTCATTAAATGGGGGCTAATTCCATAAATCTCTTTTTCTTTTCTAAATCGTAGATGAGTACGATATCAGTGACGGCCGGTAGAATTTGACATGCTTGTATTTCCGTAAGGAGGAATGGGACCCACGCCATATTTTAGGGGGTTGTTACTAGACCTGAGTAGAAGGATATTATGGCAAAAAATCTTCAGGGAAAACTTGCGAAAATGTTTTTCCAAAAATGGCTGCCTCCGGGCAGATCTTGGAAACGGCTTGCAAAATACTTGCGAAATATTTTTTTCATAATCACCGAAATAAATTTGTTTTTACTTGGATTTTCCCAATAGAAAAGAATTGAATTTTTATTACATCCCAACATTTTGTCTGTGAGATTTTACAATAGTTGTATCTTTAAGCAAAATATAAAAATTAAAAGTATAAAAAAAATGTATTTACTCGATGATTATGAAAAAAATATGTTTCGCAAATATTTTGCAAGCCGTTTCCAAGATCTGCCCGGAGGCAGCCATTTTTGGAAAAACATTTTCGCAAGTTTTCCCTGAAGATTTTTTGCCATTATAACCTTCTATTTAGGTCTAGTAATGAAAATTTTTAAAATTTTCAAGGTCGTGCGTTTTACTGACACTTCAGAATTTCAATGAAAAATATTTTTATACACAAATATATATGCTTTCACAAGAACAATTTTTGGGATTTGGTAGCTTTTTCAAATATTTAGTCACGAATATTGAGGGCTTAAATATATTAAAATAATGGGTGTGAAAATGGGCAACATGTGAAAAAAAAATTGATACAGGTATCTTATTGTTCACAAAAATGTTAATCGCCTTTTCATTAAAGTCCCGGATTTGTTTCACAAAATTTAATACAATTAATTATTTGGTTTAAAATATGTCTGTTTTTTTATCGACATTTTCATTGTGATGTCTTATATTTTCACGATAAGCACTATCAAGTTGTTGCCTTATGTCTACCTTCCCCAACACACTAAAATCTAAAATGTTATGTAAATGTTTTTCATTGTACGTAGCTAGCATATTTCTAAGCTCGTTCATTTAAATGTTTTAAATCACTCACCCCTTCTTGAGTCCATGCATTTCGGTTGCCACCCATCATTAAACAAATAAAACAGAACAGTTTGTTTCTTTTAGGACACCCACATAACCACTTAAATCTGTCGTAGACACTGCTATTAAAATTTCGTGAATAATTTCGCGATTTTCCTACGTCTGTTTTGGAAATAATCAAATCGGGTATCGGCCTCCCTAACCGTTTAATTTCCGTTCGGATCTCGTATGTAATATCTTTATTAGTCAATAAAAAGTCCACCGAATTCATTTTGAAACGTTTCACAATCAAAAACAGTAAAAACACACTTCTCAGCGAAGAAAATAAACAATCACTAAAAAAGGTCACTCAACAAGTGTGACCCGTTCAGCTGATTTTCGAACGATTTAACGGCGTCTGTCTGCTGCAATCGTCTGCAAACATACTAGTCACCGAAAAAGTCCGATTAAAAACGAGGGCTGGGAAACTGTGTGCCCTCGCCCACGCGGGCGAAATGCGAGAATTCAGACTACGGTGGCTCGGTGCTCGATCGATAGTCTGTCATATATATGTGATAAAAATCATTATTTGTGGTATAAAAGGAATAATAATTAGAATATGAATAGTTTGTCGTATACAATTAATTGATATTATTGTAACAGTAATTTATAGTAAATTAACAAAAACGAAATATTTTCTATTGAAATTTGGGCTGGGCACGTGCCCCTGTGCCCTTTATCACCATCAGCCACTGCGCAACCAACTCAACACTTCAATCCATCGATATTCCATTTCGAATCAATAATGTAATTTGCACCAAATTAAAGTTACGTGAGAACATCTACTTCAAGATATTTCTGTTCCATCGTCTATTTCCTCATCGATATAACAAAATACTGAAAGGCTCCATATGTTGAAGTATGTTGAATAAATCCAATTGCCACCAACCCTTCTACTTTTCTGTTCTGCCGCGATTGCCATAATTTACATTAATAATTTATATTAAATTCTTATTGATAAAGACTTAAAAAGGACTTGACAGTTCTAAGAGTAATAATTCAAGACATGTTGGATCGATTTCCCGGCATACTTTGATTAATTTTTTTATCCTACCATATTTTCTACTTGAACGAAATTTGAAATTTGGGAACAGTGCACATCAAGACTGTCACATAGGGGGTGTTCTTTAACTCAACGTTTTGGTGTGGTGGATTCCACCACTAGATTCTGATTGGTCGATGTAATAAATTCCTGCCCTCTGATTGGCTTGATGGATTCCACCACATCAAAACGTTGAATAAAGAACAGGCACATACTTTTTGCCCCCAAACCGTCCTGTATATTTCCTGTCTTCATGGAATTTGCCAGTCGATCCTGTGATATTGATATTTACTATTTCAAACGTATTTACCTCATATAGAGACATCCAAAAAAAAAACGTCATCAAAGTTGGCCGAGAAAAAAAAGACGTATTTCTATTCTTAATCGAATTTATAACCTTATTTATTTGTCAAGACTGTCACATCATATGACAGCCATTGTTTATTTTACAAATTGTAACAGTCACTTGTCAAAAGTTTGACATAAACGAAAAGCTTAGACATGACCGCTATTTCTATCTCTCTCGTTCATAGCCAGAGTTGATGACGTTTTTTTTGGATGTCTCTATATATCCAGTACGTCGTCGTGGGTATTTTATACCTACAGAAGTAGGGAGCACGTACCGACCACATAATAATCTTGAAAAGTGCACTCGATAAACTGCAATATTGCAATGCAACTTTTCAACTTTTCAAAACTATACTTCAACTACGAAATTGGAAAACTTGCAGCAAAGAACAGGGAAACACTTCTAATAAATATATAACAATTATAATAGGCGGAAAAGGTACAGCACCATTGTGTATGGTAAACTCTAGTTGAGATTAAAACAAAATTATGTCGAAATACAGTAGTTGTTTAAATAGTTTCCTCAGATTTTCGAATAAAATAAAAATATTGTTTTTATCATGTTCATTATTATATGATATGTTTCCAGAAATACATTTTAATCCTAGTGAACGAACATGGAATATTTGGGCATCATTGAAATTAAGAATAAAAAGCTTATTTTATGTGTGATATTTTGTTCATTTACATACCTACTACAAAATATAATAGGACATTAAAATTTAAAAAACAGCCGCTTCAGCAACTATCAGTTAAACATCCTGTTAAAGTCCATGTTTGGGGATGTATTAATATGGGAGGATTTGAAACATTACTTGTATATACCGGGCATCTAAAGAATAAACATGTACCAGAAGGGCCTTGACATCAACAAAGGTTTAGAGAAGCAATGACGATGGATCATTGGAAGAAAACATCGTATAGACTTTGCCTTAGGGAAAGCTAAACGGCATCAACAGATTAGCCTGCCTGACAATCATCAGAGCCAACCCAATAGAAAAAATGCACCTACCATACAAATACGTAAGATATAGCGATCATTTCCAAAGGAATAGCCATAAATTAAAATGTATGCCGCAACGGACATTAAAATGTATGGCAACATAGGTGCCATAGGTTGGATAATACCTATAAAAATATAATAGGACATTAAAATTGCAAAACAAAAAATCACATTTATTTGAGATTTTATTTTTAACCCGTTTCGGCCGAAAACGCCACTCCCGGTACATCGCTCTTCAGCACCTCATAACTAATACTATCTGCGACAGAAAAAAATGACAGGGGTTTGAAGTTTAAGATGTGCCCTTTCCGATGGTGTCCATGAAATTCCTCCAAAAAATTATTAATTATGAAAAAAAGCAGTTTTAAAAAAAAACATGATTCTTTTACACATTTTTTTAAATCAAATTTTCAAGGGGTTTCTGGTCTGCAATGGACCTAGAACCTCACTAACCAGCGGAATAAATGTTTGAACTTTCAGTATACGTGGTTTAAAGATCGATTTTTTCCCTTATGCGTTCAAAATGACGCCTGAACTGCAAAATATTTGCGTAAAAATTCAAGAATTTTTTATTAGAAAATGATGCACTTTTACAAAAAAATTGTCAAGAATAAAAGTTCTTAAAATCATCCAAAGAATGCACTAAATTTTGTAAGCAATTTTTTAAATTTTGCAAAAATTGACTATTTGCAAAATCCAAAAAATTTAAAAAAAATTTCTGAAAGAAGAAATTCCAGTGCATTCATTGAGTGATTTTAAGAACTTTTTTATTCTTGACAATTTTTTGTAAGAGTGTATCATTTTGCAATAAAAAATTCTTGAATTTTTACGCAAAAAAATTTTGTAGTCCAGGCGCCATTTTGGACGCATAAGGCAAAAAATCGATCTTTCAACCACGTATACTTAAATTACCTAAAGTTCAAACATTTATTCCACCGGTTAGTGGGGTTCCAGGTCCATTGCAGACCGGAAACCCCTTGAAAATTAGATTTAAAAAAGATGTGCAAAAAAAATCGTGTTTTTTTTAAACTGTTTTTTTTTTATAATTAATAATTTTTTGGAGGAATTTCATGGATACCATCGGAAAGAGCACGTCTTAAACTACAAAAATATGTCCCTCTCAAATTTTTCTGTCGCAAATAGTATTAGTTATGAGGCGCTGAAGAGCTATATACCGGAGTGGCGTTTTCGGCCGAAACGGGTTAATATGTTGAGCTGTAGAAGGCGATTTGAAATATCTTTTAAACAAAGTGTCTTCACACTTAAAAAAATGCTATGACAGCGCCCTCTGTGTGGTGGATCAAATGACGTATGTCATTTTTGTGATAGAAAGGTGTAAAAGTAGAAGAATCTCAACTGTCAACGGTTTTTGCGCGGCGTCAGTATATTGCACGTTCAAAAGTTAGAGAATGGGGGTTAGACACTTTTGAAACGCACTGTATAACGAAGTGACATAAACGTTTAGACTGTGTCTGGTTCCTGGCACTTTTTGTCGTCCTTTTCGCCCAAATTCTCCCTGAAAAATATACCAAGCGTAACCGAACGGAGCGTACGAAGTCGATAAAATGCGCCCTTAGTTTTTCCTCTGCAATCCGGGAATTCCAGTTCGTTCGGTAACAGCCACCGCCTCCGCCGCGTCATAAGCGAACTTTCCGCTCCGGTCCCGGAGCGAACGCCCGCGTCGCGCCCCGGAACAATAATAAAACCGGAATGAAACACGTCACATCCGAATTCGCGGAATAAATTTTCAAATTACGAATTAGACTGACAAAAATTGGGGGGATTTAGGGAGCAAACGTCACGTATCTCATCCCGAATATTTACGTACACATCTGTCGTCTCTTTTGCCGAGAATGTGACTTTTTATTTTAAAAATCCCACGCGCCTTTATAAAGGGTAACGACATGGCGCACCGTTGTTGTTTTATCGAAAGTATGCACACAAACTTTTCAAAATGAAATTAAAATTAAATCCTGGTGGCGCTGGGAAACCTAAAAATAACATCAGAAAATTACAAGGGAACATTGGCAGCCCAAGAATAATAGTGTAAGAAAAATTAACAATGACGCCATTTCCTTGTTTATTGTACGATGTTGACCGGGTTGGGCTAGAAAAATCATAAATATTTTCAAGTTTGCGAGACTTTTTGATATTTTGAAAAAATATTTATTTGGGCCAGTTTTTTAACGTTTTCTACGCGACTACTACCTTTTTGACACGACGTATATATTGTTTTAGCGTTGCCGCTAATGCCGCTTCGGAATTCTCGGAATTGTGACTAAGTATAACATTTTGACGCCCATTATTTGTTTAAAATACGCGTCTTGAAGCGTACTATCAAGATATTATAAAAAAAAAAAGCGTCAAAAAAGTAGTCATGTAGAAAACGTTATAAAACCGGCCCAAATTAATATTTTTCAAAATCTCAAAAAGTCTCGAAAACTTGAAGAGATTTATGATTTTTCTAGCCCAACCCGGTCAATATCGCACAATAAATAAAGAAATTTCATGATCATAGTCGGTCTACTTTCGATGTAAAAAAATGGTGAAAAAAAAGCACTTTTTCAACTTCAGCAGTCATTTGCAAGTTAACAATAGCACTTGGAGACTTCGGATTGGGCTTAAAATTTTGGAAAATCCAATAGGCTACAACTTATTATATGCATATGCTATATAAAATATGCCAAGGAACGGCATACAAGAATATATAGATAAGGTAAGATGAAAAGAAAGATATAAGCGGAAATGTGAAAAAAAAGACGTTTATTTTTCACAAATTATTAATTTAAAGAATTGGCGGACGGTTTCATTTCTATGGACACCGCGCATTGTGTTCTACGAAAAAAAAATACATAGGAAACCGTCAAAACTAGCCATATATGTTTCAAGAACACATAAAAATCTCTGCCTACTGGACTGGGTGTGGCATTCCTAAAACGAAAATATACTTTTCATTATTTCACCCAATATCTCGAACACCGTCAGAAATTAAAAAAAATATATTTTACAAAACTTTAACAACATTAAGAGCACTAAAATGGAGCAGTGGATAATGACGACAACTTAAAAAAATTATGTTACCCCCGCTACTACAATTTTTGTAAGATCTTGAAAAAAGTCCTGATTTTCATAATATGAAAATTAAATATATCCATGTGTGTAAACATATTTTTGGATTTTTATATCTTAAAAAATAATTTCTAAAATAAGTTTCATAAAAATTGGCTTACAATTGATGGAGTTACGCCACTTGTCACCACTCAAAGTGTGCTGTCGAATAGTCCCACCCTTAATCTAAATAAGGGTGAGTCAACAAATAACATTAAGTAGTTATGTTGGCTGCTAAATTTTTTTTAGAACATTTTAAAGAATTTTTTTACCAAACCCGGTCTTCCATTTGTGTTTATGTATACTAATAGTACAATGACTATATGTAGACTGTCACTTCTTCTAACAGAATTCAGCCTGACTCAAAATCAAGCACATACTCCGTGGTCCTTGTCTAACGACAGTGTACGTATTTATGCATCGTTTTTTCTGTCATTGCACTGGCTAATAGCTTTCACTAGCCACTTCCACTGTTCAACAAAATAACAATTCCTTTAGGTTTTTTTTACATAGTATAACTCTGACAAAATCCATATTCTCAGTGTCATAGACTATAAGTACTCTAGGAAAACAAAATTACAATTTGTCATAACCTAACTTGAAATCAAACTGTAACATTATTTTTGCCACGTCATTCTTGAGACATGCTGTAGACATGCGACAAAATCACCGTTATTCATGTTTGGATTTATACGTCCCCAAATAACACGTACGAGAAAAAGTGTGCCATCACAACGCCAGGAAACACTCTCTATTTGATTAATATTTGCATATTTGCCCGCTCCCCTGACAGGGCAAAGCGTGCTCTCGACATGATAGATTAAAAATGCTTTAAATACTTTTACCTTGCCGCCGGTCCATAAAACGCGTCGCTTCAGTTTAGATTACATTCTTGCTTTATCAACGGCAATCGGAAAACATCGCCTGGTGTCCGTTTAAAAATGTACATGTACACAGATTCAACTAAAGCACCCCGATCAGTTAAAAGAGCTTCGTCGGATGCCATTTTTTATTGTAATTTAATTTAATAAGTGGTATTTTATTTAGTTGTGTTATTTTACTCACTAACACAACATGTACATATGTTTTTAATTAATGACCGATTATATAAGATATATGTCTAGTATTGTATACATACGAGGTTACACACCTCGTAGCGCTGGAGACGGTTCTTCCATTCCTCGTAGCAGTGCTGGAACTCATATACTGGAATAACCTTTAGCTAGTCGGTTACAGCCGTTTGAAAGTTTTCTATGGTCGCAAAATGACATCCCTTGAGGTGATTTTTCAATCTCGGGAAGAGAAAAAAGTCACAAGGATACACGTCAGGCGAATAAGTAGGCTGAGGAACCACAGGAATGTTTTTACTGGCTAAAAACTCGTTTAATGAAATGGCTTGGGTGACAAGGAGCATTGTCGTGATGCAACAGCCAGTTATTCTTGATGTTCGGTCTCACATGCATGACTCTTGAAGTTTTTCAAGAACCTCTCAAGAACTTTGGTGCTTGGTTTCCGGGTCGTCCTCAAACACCTAAGTCTCATCACCAGTAATGACACATTCCATACAATGGGGATCATTTTCAATCGATTACAAAAAAGTCAAGACACCTTTTTGTTCCTGCGAAAGGTTTTTTGGAACCATTTTTGTGCAGATTTTTCTCTCTCCAATTCGTTAGTCAAAATCTGATGAACAGTGGTGTGATTCAAATTTAACTCTTCCCCGATCATTCTTGTTGTCAACCTGAACCGACGATCTGAACGCACAAGATCCCGTATTCCATCGACATTTTCATCGGTTCTTGAAGGTGAAGGCCTTCCGCTGCGTGGTTCATCTTCAATCGACTCTCTTCCTTCTAAGAATGTCTGAAACCACCGAAAAACCTTTTGCAATAGTATCCGTTGCGCTGTGTCCAAGTCTGAAGCAACACCTGATAGCACACCGTTGCTCAAAATTAATGTCACTAATTTTTAAAACGCACTAAAAAAAAACAGTTTACGAAAACAGTTCATCATCAACAGTTCATCATTCAAGTTACATCTTCGGTTCTATTAATAGAACCCTCCATTTTCTTTATCTAGAAATATAAGGTACTGATTTTAGTCAATATTAGTCATGAACCATTTGCGCAGTCTTAGTAGATCTGCAAAAAAAAAATCAATATTGTATTACAAAAGTTATCAAAACATAAGCTACCTCCAAAAAGTGGATGTATCATTACTTTCGTTGCTGACTCCATGTATGTATTAGGGTGGCCCAAAAAAAATTGTTCTTCCGGTCCTAGGCTTAAATCATTCATTCAAATTACGTTCAACGCTGCCATTAGGATAAAAAATTCCAATAGAATACAAAAAGACATGCATTATCGACACTGAAAATGTTTTATACGATCCCCGACTACCAGAAAATAATATGAGCTGCCATAAATTTCTTTAATTGTTCGCGAAATGGCACCACGAACGAATAATGACGCATTTCCCATGTAATTTGAATGGGAAAATAAAACACCAATGAGCGACCTCTAAAACCTAATTAAATGAGCTAATCCTCTGGAATTAGTAATAACTAATCAAATACTATGATTTAAGCCTAGGTCCGGAAGAACATTTTTTTTTGACCACCCTAGTATGTATGTATGTAATATCAAAAACAACACATCTTGACTATTCATTGTTTACACTGAGAATTGAAATGAAAATAAATCACTAGACGTTTAGGTACTCGAATTATGTGCTATCAAATGTGTACCCAGCTTAATGTTCAGTTTGTTAAATATTATTTTATTATAACGATTACTGTGAAATTACAATATTCATTTAAATACGGTCCTGGAGTGTACCCTTGATTTTCGCCCTCCAGTATTAACAGTTAGAGATATCTGGAACCTGTTTAATCTACACCAAAAATTGTAAATTAAGAAACTTTTGTACTGCGTTTATACAAAAGGAAAAAGTACACATGAACAATAGGAAATTCATATGAGGGTGAATGCATGAATTAATTAAAAATTGACGTGGAAGCAGCCCTTAACGAAAATTCATTAAATTAAGATTTAATACTAAACAAAACTTTACCTATTATTATA
Organism: Aromia moschata; assembly: GCA_029963805.1. NCBI lineage: Eukaryota > Metazoa > Arthropoda > Insecta > Coleoptera > Cerambycidae > Aromia > Aromia moschata. The sequence continues at coordinate 6,787,706 of JAPWTK010000001.1, forward strand.
CATGACATCACACGAATTTAAAGTTAACTAAAAAATGTACTGCCATGGCAAAATTTACGTCAAATCACTTCAAAGAGAGAATACGAAAATACAATCAAAGCTTCTTGTACGATAGCACTCGACTATAAACTTTCGTTCTGTATTATTCGGAAGTTTTTTGTTGTTAGAAAGCTCTCTTATTACAAAGACATGCTTTCGACATCACTGAATACAGTCCCGCGATTTGTTTGTCTCGTTAGTGAATACTAAAGTACCCATTATCTAGTTTACCGTTATTATAAAAACATTGTAAATCGTCGAGTTTACGGTAAAGAAAAAGAACTTTTAGTAGTCGCGCCATATAATGATTTCCCAATGATCGCTCTCGAGGATTTGCTCACGTAGGTACTTATAGCGAACGCCTGGATTCCGAGATCATTACTCTGGAGGAAATTCCGTTCCTGACGTTAGATTCGCGAAATACCGCACTAGGGCTAACGAGTACAAGTACAAAGAGGCTGCTTACAGTCGACAATATGTCATTTGCATTCGTTTTCTTTAATTTTTCAAACGTGGCGAGGTTTTGATCAAAGCAGTAAAGAAGTTCTAAAATAACCTAATCTCTTGCAGAATCAACGTCAGTAGATTTGGTAAAATATGGTAATATAATTGATACAAATTCAGTATTTGTTTATATCAATCATCAATTATTTGTATAACGTTTTCGAAAGCTGAAACTTATAAATGTTGTAAATGTATCTTATCTAACTAATCAAATCTACACAAAAAATGGTTCCAAAAAACCTTTCGCAGGAACAAAAGGACATCAAGAGAGGAAGGTGTCTTGACTTTTTGGAATTGATTGAAAATGATCCCCATTTTCGATGGTGATGAGATTTGGGTCAGAGTGCGACCCGGAAACCAAGCGCCAAAGCATCAAATGGCACACTTCAAGCCCTCCAAGACCCAAAAAAGGAATAACGAACAAGTCGAAGGCCTTTGTGCTCCTAGGCCAAACAATAAATCAACACTTTTATAGAGAGGTTCTTGAAAAAACTTTGAAAAAACGTCATGCGTGTGAGACTAAACATCAAGAACAACTGGATGTTGCATCACGACAATACGTTTTGTCACATAGCCATTTAAGTAAACGAGTTTTCTCAGCCAGTAAAAACATTCTTGTGGATCCTCAGCCTCCATATCCGCCTGACCCTTGTAACTTTTTTCCCTTCCCGAGATTGAAAAAATCACCTCAAGGGACGTCATTTTGTGACCATAGAAAACATTCCAACGGCTGTAACCGACCAGCTGAAGGCTACCCGTATATGAGTTCCAGCACTGCTATGAGGAATGAAAGAACCGGCCACAGTACTGTGTGGCTTCCTAAGGAGTATTTGAAAAATAAAAATCAGTCTCTTACACCTCGTCTACCCCTGTGATTAATGTTGGGGGGGTTAAAAAAACGTTTTCCACTTCCATTTTAAACCTCAAAAAAGAAAAAAAATCCCCCCCCCAATGTCCCTATACCCCTCAAAACATACAAAACCCTCAAAACCCAACCTCCTTCCCCCCCTTCTCCCCCCCTTCGGCCAATCCCCCGGGAGAGCAAGAATGGTTAAAGAGTGAAATTGAAGATTTAATCGAAAAGTATCGGGATAAACCTGAATTATGGGTTGTAAAAAGCAAAGTATATAAAGATGGAGTAAAAAAGCGGGACGCTTTAACACAATTAACACAATTAACACAATCCTTGCTTTAACACAATTAACACAACCCTTGCTGCACAATTTTCCACAACAACAGAAGAAATCATGAGAAAAAATTCACGACTTGAGAAATCAATTTAATAGCGAGTTTATCAATTTAATAGCGAAATAAACTGATAGTACATTTTGGTATTCTGAATAACTAAATAACTTAGGCTGGCATAGGAATCACCTGTAAAAAAATGGTTCTGTATTGGTTACCATGTCGCCTTTGATCGTACTAGCGTCAGTCAGAATAATTTTGTTTAGTTGAAACAAAGTATAGTAATACTATCTAAAAAAGTTCTTATTCACTCTTCTTACCTGATGCCAAAAATCTTAGCGTTACGGCCAGTCGTTCTTGTACACTATTAGCTTTTCTGAATTTGGTATCTTGTTTTGCCAAAAAGGGCCAATTTTACAAGCTAGTTTTTCAAATTCAACAGCAAAATTTGAAAATTGTGCTGGATCTTCAGTCCGGAGTTCAGACATTAATTGGCTATAACTTGTTCTACAAGTCGTACAATCCAGTCTCGAATCCACACAGAACGTTTTTTTTAAACCTTCCAAAATAATCACACAAGCAGCAATTTTTTGTTTAGATGTTTTCATAGTGGAATGAAGGCAACAGATAAAAGCATTTTGTTTGAAGCATTTGTTTGCATTTGAAGCAGAACGAGATGTGTACGACATAAGTATACGTGTTTAAATGTAAACGGTTTAAAAAACTTATCGAACAATTTGCAAAAATTCGGTATGTCCACATGTTTGTTGGCGAAACATTTAACGCATCTACTTACGGACTTATGATTTGCGATGTCCTGGATGACCCTGGTCGTATTTTCTGTCTCTAGGTGTCTTCAGCAGATATGGAAACACCGCTTGTTGATTCTCGAAAATGTACTTTGTCGTCGCGGCGAAAAGACGAATTGGAGATGGGGGAACACCACGTGATTATTGAAAGGTTTTACTAGGTGATACGCCGCAACAGACGCGAAATAGTTACTCGAATTATGCGTTGTGCCGAGATGAGAGCGACTTTGTAACGTTCGCTACAAACGGAAACAAAAGGAAAGGATATTGGGTCGGAAGGAAGGGGGAATGGTGGGCCCTTTATTTCCGTATGTCAATTTTAAGGCGAATATTTGATTTAAAAGTACAATGAGGCGTCGTCTACTAAGAGTAGGTTTAATTTAGTTAGAAAGAAATAAAACAACGAACAGGGGAATACAAACGCGAACATTCCCCGCCTAAAATACGAAGTATTTTAAGTTTAAAGAGAATAGGGGAGAGGACATAGTTTAACCACGGGTCTTTAAGAGTTCCTAACGCGGTTTTCAAAGTAACGACTCGTACTACATTATCTGAGCCTGGGTGAGTTTCGAGGACCCGACCCACGCGCCAGTGTAACGGGGGAGATGAATCGTCTTTAATCAAGACAACAGAACCTACTTTAATAGGAGTCGAAGGGTCGGTCCATTTAGACCTTTGTTGTAACGTATGTAGGAATTCGAGATTCCAACGTTTCCAGAAATGTTGGTGCATTTGCCGGATCAATTGCCATCGTGTGAGCCGGTTTAATTTGATGTTAGTTAAATCAGGTTCGTGGAATGAAGTTAGTGGAGTTAGAGTCAGAAAGTGTCCCGGGTCAAAACATTCAAATCGTTCGGACAGAACTGTGGGAGTCAACGACGCGAATTTAGCAATGCTTCGATCTGCACGAAAAACCGTATACAATTCTTCAAAAGTCAAGATCTGATCTCCAATAACGCGAGTAAATGGGTCTTTACGGATTTAACCCCTGCTTCCCAGATCCCTCCAAAATGAGCGGCAGAAGGAGGATTAAATTTCCATTGAATATGTTCAATAGAGGCCGCACTTTGAGCAAAGTTCAGTAATTGTCGAGAAGCGCCTACGAAATTAGTGCCACAGTCAGAATGAATTTCAGAGCAGCATCCACGTCGAGCAATGAAGCGGCGAAAATGCTGCTAGGAATGGTCAGTTGATAAGTCGGAGATTTCCAAGTGAACAGCACGAGGGATAAACAGACGAATAGGCAGAGATATGCCTGAGAGTTTTAGCACCTCGAACACGATTCATTGTTATAGTGAAAGGGCCTGCGAAGTCAACACCAACTATTTGAAAAGCTCTTAGTGCTTGTAAACGACATGGGGTAGATCACCCATTGGTGGTGTAACGCTTGAGGTTTAGCTCGAAAACATCTATAGCAATTGGATAGACATTTTCTTATAGCTCTATGAGCGGATAGAATCCAAAATTTCTTGCAGTATTAAATAATGAAGGGTTTTTGCTCCAGGATGGAGATTCCTTTATGCACATCCTCAATGATGAGGTTGGTCAAACGATGTTTTTGTGGTAGCAACGCGGGAAATTTATGTTCAAATGACAATTTGGAATGTCGAAGACGACCACCTACCGGAGGATGCCCTGGTCATCAAGAAACAGATTCAGCTTACGTAAAGGCCTTGAACGAGTTGATTGGTTTTTAACTTGTGAATTTCAGATTGAAATACTTGACCTTGAACCAGTTTCACCAACCTCAGAAGAGTGTCATGGTATTCAACGTTATTTATGGGTCCCACCTTATGGTCAAGGGGGTTTTGCTATTATGATGGAAGGAACAACATATGCCAGCACATGACATATCGTTTGAAGTGAAGAAGAACCATGTAATAACTGCATGAGAACAGATGGTTCAATCTGAACGACAAACACTTTAACAGTTTTTTCCTCTTCGCAAAGTGATTCCATTTGACTGAGGGAGGAAGCTAATTTATCAGATTGAGGCCACTGTTCGAATGGTAGCGATAACCATGGTGGTCCGACCACCAAAGCTGATGATTCACGAGTTGAGATGGAAGGGATACCTCTTGATGCACAATCTGCTGGATTGTCGATAGATGAGACATGATGCCAGTTAATAGAAGGCACCGTTTTGTATATAGGCTACTCGGTTCATAACGAATGTTTTCCAACGATGAGGAGATGAATGGATCCACGACAAGACGATAGACGAATCAGTCCAGGCAACGACATCTGATATACTCAAAACACCAGAGTATGTTTGCACAACCATGTGTAGTAATTTAGACAAAAGCAGCTCCGCACAACCTAACCGAGGAATAGTTAATTTATTTGACCTTGTAGGTGCTACCTTTGATTTGGATATAATTAAACGGGTTATGTAAGACTCCCATGCTTAAACCGACCAAAACCGTTGCTGCATATCCAGCCAGTGATGCATCGCAAAATCCATGGATTTGACATGGACTGTTCCGTCGAAAATTAATTGACGATCCACACTGATGTCTGAGAGAAAATAAATTTCTGATTTGTACTTTAACCCATTGACGAGTAAGAGGTTCAGGAGAGAATCGTCCCAGTCACAGCTGGAATGCCATATCTGTTGGAGTAAGTGTTTATGTAGAAGGTGACAGGAGTGAGATATCCCAATGGATCATATACACGTGCTAATTCTGACAGAATTCCGCGTTTTGTACATGGACGGTCGAAGGACATTAGTCTAAACGTGAACGTGTTGTCATTGGGGACCACTGAGGCCTAAAACTTTAAGAGTGAGTGTGGGTACTGAGTCGAAAGAAAATGGGGCTTGACAATGTTCGGCCGGAAGTGTTTCTAATAGATCTGAATGGTTACTCGACCACTTTCGTAAAGGAAACCCTCCAGATTCACACAGTTGAATAAGCTCAGATTGTAGATTCTGTGCTGCAGCTAATGAGTACCGTGATGATGTCATCCACGTAGATATCAGTTTGCAGGACCTTTGAGGCTGCGGGATATTTAGTCTGTCCATCAAGAGCCAGCTGTTGCATTGTTCGCAAAGCAAGAAAGGTGCAGAAGACACACCGTAAGTAACAGTTTTAAGCTTATATTCAGTCAGGAGTTATCGGGATTGAATCGCCAAATGATACGCTGATAATCCCAGTATTGAGGTGAACTTGGATTTGGCGATACATCTGTTTGATGTCAGTTATAAAAACGACCGAGTGGAACGAAATCTAAGCAAAACCGACAATGTCTTGTTGTAATTTTGATCCCACGAGCAGATTATCATTCAATGATTGGTTGTTGGGGCTTGGCCGATGTCAAAGACTACCCCAATTTTGTTGATGAAGAACAGACTCATACCGGAGATGAGGAATGTAGTAGGAATCGAGTTCATCGATGGGGGAGCTAATTCCATGTGATCAGAATTCAGATAATCACGCATGAAATCAACATATGATTGTTTAAGAACAGGATCCTTTTTCAAACGATGCTCCAAAGCGAAAAAACGTCGAATTGCAATATCTTTAGATTCAGGAAAACAGGTTTAGAATCTCGAAAAGGCAAGGGAACGACGAATCGACCAGATGGGAGTTTGCTATACCCTTCAACGTACAATTTCTCACATAGCTCATCGTTGGGCTAGTCGAGATCATGGGGACCCTTCAACCTGCCAAAATTGTTCATAGTGGACTCAAGGTCATTCTCTGGGCAATCTTCCATGATTTTGACATGAAAGGAATTGATGACGCGTTCATTAGTTTGTTCAGGTTGAACGAGCCAGATAATACCCATCCGAAAATGGTATTGAACGCTGAGGGCAACGAGGACAGGGGCAAGGACAAGGCCCGGGGAATAAGTTGAGCATAAACGTCAGCACCCAGCAAGAGATCAACGTGGCGAGAAATGTAGAAATTTGGATCAGCTAATTTCAGATTATTAATATGATCCCACGAATAAAACTGTAATGATTGAGAAGGTATTACCGAAGCAACATGAGGATGAGTGAGCTTAGATGTATCGCGGGTTGACATGATCCATGAGGACTTATCTTGCAATGGATTGAACCCGATGAAAATATACTAGAATTTGCACCAATACCTTGTATTTGAATTTTGTCATGCTGTCCTTTCAAGTTAAGATTACGAGCAGCCTTTACTGTAATGAAACTAGCCTCACTACCATTATCTATTAAAACCCGTAAGGTGTGCGGGTGTCCTTGCGAGTCATGAACGTCAACAAGGGCTGGATAACAGAGCTACCTGACGAGAAAGTGAACTAGCCAATGCATTGACAGTGGGCACAACTATTTCAGCTGGTGCTGTATTACCACTATCACTGGTTTCATTTATAGCTCCTGAGTGCCCGAAAAACCTATCGAAGTGTAGCAAAGTATGATGATTCTTATGACAGGACGACAAGGGATGTAGAAGAGCAATTCTTGACTTGGTGCGGCCTCAAACAATTGATACAGAGCCCTTTCTTTAACTACCGAAGGATCTGCGGGAGACTTGGCTTTCAACACGGACACCGGTAAATTATATGATCTTTTTCACAAACTAAACACTTTGTTCCGAAGTATTAGCTACCAGAGACGATACCAATTTTGGACGCGATGTAAATGTATTATTGTTTTTTGAAGTATAAGTATTGCTTTTAAGGGAGGTCGAATGCTCTGCAGCAAGAACATGACACTGACTCTCTACAAAGGTATTTAATGTATCGAATAGGTATTTCACCTTTCAAATTCCTAATTTCTGCTTCAAAGTATCGACGAGTTTTAGAATCAAGTTTTTCTAAAAGAATGTTAAGCAACATAAAATCCTCTAATGAATCTGCAATTTTTAATGCCCGAAAGTGATAAGTTTTCATTAAAATTATAAATAAGACTTCGTAAACCACTAGGGGTTTCATCTTTTAATTTCTGCAATGATCGTAAACGATCCCAATAATGAGTTGCTAGCTCTCTTTTATTGTCATATCTATCTAATAATGTTTTGTATGCAATGGGGTAATTATCGTCTGATAGCACAATAGTTTTAATTAGGTTGAGAGGCTCTCGATAGACAACCCAACAAATACTCAAACCTTTCGACATTTGCTAACGTGTTGTTATCATGAATACTTCTATTAAAGACTTGAATGAATGCGCTCCAATTTTCTAATTTTCCATCAAATGTTTGTAAGTTCAGTTTTGGCAAACGCGTTTTCGACGTTTGGACAATTGAAGTTTTATCGGCAACTGGCGACTGGGCCGAGGACCGAAACGAACCGCAACTCGCGAACTATGGATTGAATAGTAAAATAAGTCTCGTCTACTCTTTTCAAAAAAGCATGTTCCTCATCCAGGTTAGAATCCGGTAAAGTCGCAACCTTCATGACTATGTCCCCGTGAATTTTTAAAATATCATCATAAATGTTTTTTACAGACTGCTTCTTACTTCAAGCATACGACGCACGGTATGATTTTCGGGTTCTGTTTGAAAGGAAGCCGCAACGGTAGCTATATCTTCTAATCGTAAATACAAACTCACGGAGAGCACGTTGTTCCCGAATATGTTTATTTTGAGCCATGTTTTCTCCAAATCCGGATTTAACAGAGAAAATTGGCAAAATACAAAACGACAATAAGCAACTAAAATACGAAAAGAAAACGACAATATGTGTATCTTAACGCGGTATTAAATCGGTCGACGTGACCAAAACAACCGGTTAGAAAACGACGCCGAAAAAAATGTGACCGCGGGAAAAACAGCACGCTAACCTCAAAAAATTAACGAATTACGTACGTATATTAAAATGCGACGGTCGGGCCACAGGAAATGGGTTTTAACAGGATTAATCCGACGATGAAGGACCAAGGAATGTTTGTTGGCGAAACATTTAACGCATCTACTTACGGACTGTATGATTTGCGATGTCCTGGATGACCCTGGGTGCCGTATTTTCTGTCTCTAGGTGTCTTCAGCAGATATGGAAACACCGCTTGTTGATTCTCGAAAATGTTAATTTGTCGCGTCGCGGGAAAAGACGAATTGTTCCAGGAGATGGGGGAACACCACCGTGGATTATTGAAAGGTTTTACTAGGTGATACGCCGCAACAAGAGCGAAATAGTTACTCGAATTATGCGTTGTGCCGAGATGAGATGCGACTTTGTAACTGTTCGCTACAAACGGAAACAAAAGGAAAGGATATTGGGTCGGAAGGAAGGGGAATGGAGGGCCCTTTATTTCCGTATGTCAATTTTAAGGCGAATATTTGATTTAAAAGTACAATGAGCGCGTCGTCTACTAAGAGTAGGTTTAATTTAGTTAGAAAGAAGATAAAACGAACGAACAGGGGAAATACAAACGCGAACACTACAGTTATCCCGGATATATAACTCGAGGAACTTGTATCAGATGTAAACAAATAAAGCGATATTATGTCCGACAGTAGACACTAAACTTATATCCGGACACAAATGTCAGACGTAAACGTACCTTAAGAGTGGTACACTTAGGCCGTATTCTCACCGGATGGGACCGACCAAAATCGTCCTGACCAGGATTGCGATCGGTCCGACCGAAATGGCGTTACTTACTAGTCTCCTCTAAAGCCGGTCCCAGACACTGCGTGTATGGCAGTGGCGGTGGGCTATAAGGTGCGCTGGTGCGCGCGCACTACCGACAATTTAGAATTAATAATTTTATTTAGATTAATGGATGCATTCTTAATTTATCGCCTTTCCGCATCCCTAGCGTTAATACAATCTCAATATTATTTGGCCGCAGCGTTACGAATCCACTAGACGCTAGGTCTCTATCTCCAACGCTACTGGTTTCCGATCGCGGCACGAGAATCGACAATACGATTGTGCTTCCGTGCAATACGAAAAAGCGAACGCGTATTGTTACTGCTTGCCCCTCCACAATTATGAAAAGTAGTGGGCGAATCCTATAGATATGATGTGCGGAGTTTAAGAGCGCACTAGAGTGACAGAAGTCAGAATCGGTTAGTTTGTGAATTGTTTTCGTACATCGCTGTTTTATCGCTCACGTTTTATAAATATAAACTCGGGTTTTCGGTTAGAATCTAGTTTGGAATAATGAATTCTATTCAAGAATTATTAAAAACTCCATTCTTTAGCTTGAGTTTGGAGGAAAAAGTGCAAATTGAAACTCTAGGTAGGCCCACTCCACAAATTAATTTAAAATTAGCCGTGAAGAAAAAAGTATACAATTTGTAAGAACATTTAATAATGACTTATTTAAAAAACATTTGTGGTTAAGTGGATGCGATGCATTGAACGCAGTGTTTTGTTTTCCGTGTGTTTTGTTTGGCGGAGAAACACCTTGGACCAAAACTAGAGTAACGGATTTAAATCACATAAACGAGAAAATAAAAAAACATGCAAATTCTGCTGGACACATGAATAATGTTTTGAATTTAGCCATGCTAGGCACTGCAAATATTACGACAATGCTCGATTCTGCTCATCGACGAGCAGTGACAACACACAATGAAGCGGTTTCAAAAAACAGGTATGTTTTAAACATTATTATTAACTGTATTCGTTTTTGTGGAAAATTTGAACTCTAAGAGGACACGATGAATCGGAAACATCATCCAATCCAGGCATTTTTCGTGGGTTGATTGATTTCAGTGCCGAATTAGACGAGGCTATGAAGTATAATTTACAAAACGCGGCGGCTTTTAAAGGAACTTCTAATACTATACAAAACGAGCTACTTCAGTGCATGCTTGAAGTTTTGTCACGATGAAATAACCATTGAAATTAAAAAAATCCAAATTATACAAAGAAAATCAGGTAAGTTTTCAAATTAATAAAGTTAATAAGAATAACCTTAATATGAGATAAATATTTATCTCATAATCGAAATCTGGACGATTGTGGTCGGTCCGATCCGGTGAGAATGCGGCCTTACCTTACGAGATATTAGAATGAAGATGTCTAACTGACATCTTTATTGCGGTAGGTTGTGACATTGTGGCCGTTCATTGTAGCTCTCTAAACAGAAAGTAACAAGATAATCCTAACGTTGATTCAGCGTTATCCGAGTTTTTAACTCGCCCGTATCCTCGCTTAATTGAAGCCGGTTGGGGCCGAACCGCGCTATTATTAGTTTATTCGGCAATTTCGGCGTCGCCTTCTCGTTATGCTTTATAAATTGCAAGCGAAATTACCGCCGTTTTCCTTAATCACCTACGTGTTGTGCGGTAAAATTGTTCCAACCTCCAACTTAATTTCTTCGTACGGATGCAGATGGGGACGCGGAAAATGCTCGCGCGCATAAGTTTGGAGAGAGGATTAGCCGAGCTCCGTTCACGACGAACGCTGCAAGGCCGAGGAGTTTTCCAGATTCTTGCAGGGACTTAGTCAGCGAATTTTTCCATATTCCTCTTGGAGTGGTGCAAAATTCATTTTTTTGAGTAGTTAACCTTGGTTCTAAATACACTATTAAGACGATTGAACTAGTTAACAAACTATACTTAATAACGATCCATCCAAAAAAAAAACGTCATCAAAGTTGGCCACGCAAAAAAAGACCCTAGTTAGGTATCTATCGACAGCTATCTTTACGACATTAAAGAAAACTGTATTTAAAATTTAATTTGAACACCCTGTGTCTCGAAAAGTAAGCGTTTGAAGACATATGTTTATATAAACTTTTTGTTTTAATTTCTATAGTACAACAAAAAATTTAAATGTCTATAAAACGTTACTATTTTACACAAAACATTATTTTATACAAAAAAAAAAAAAACGTTTATTTTAAACAAAAAAATCGGGATGGTATTATGCTGATGATCTGTTCGGTACTTTAGCTCTAGTTCGTTCAACCGACGAGGCCTCAGACAACCTTCTGAGAGAATTAAAATTACTCACCGTCTAATTGTTTAAGTATTAGCGAGCGAACTCCATCGTTCCACCCTTTAAATTTCAAATTGCCTACTTTATATGTAAAACTTATTAATTTTAAGTTATCCATCAAGATATCGTCCGACGAGGAACCTTAAGAATGGCGAAGGAAAATGAATCACGTTCTCATATTCGGAATTTCGCCTCGGTGAGCTCGCAAAAATAAATATTTGCGCAGTTTTACGTTTATTTTCCGTCAAGCAGATTGATTGGGATACAATGAAGGATCAGTATATACAGTTAGCTACGAAGGTATTCATAGACCTACTTTTTGGACGTTGCCCATATTCTGATAACACAGACCTACAAAACAAAACCTTTTTTGAACCCTAATAGGTGGTTCCGAAGGTTTTTGAAATGCTGAATACAATACCGTCGTTCAATTTACCTTATCACGTCACAATTTTCAGAAAACCTAACCTAAAACTGCAAAAAAAAAATGTTTTTTTCGCGTATATTGCCATTGGCTTTCATAGCTCGATAACGAAACGAGATTGGGTAAAATAAACTCGACCATCGTAATCAGTAAATCGAAACCCACGGATAACCATTGTAGTGTACCTTGATATAACGGAGTACTTGATGTATGATGAAAACAATTGTGAACGATTTGGATAAAGAAGAAAAATGCTTTCAATATCTGCAAGGCAACTTTGGAAACCTATCAGCGGCAAAGACCAAGGATGAAGTTTTTAACCATTCAGGCCTATGATGTATCATGCGATGTTATAAAAATTCCGTGTTATGTTAAAATAACAATGAAAATTAACAACAGGATGTTTAATTTCATATGATGTATCTGGTTTTCTTAACATCCATGTTATAATTTTGGTTTAACGCTGGTATAACAACAAGGATTATAAAAGTGAAACAGATATACAGAATTTACATTAGGCGAAATAAGATAGGAGGATATATATGGCGATTGCGCATTCTAACGCCGTGTTGAAAATGGATTTGAAGGTTATGCTGTTGACATTTGGGTCATTTCATTCGACTATTGAAGTACCAGTGCCGCTATTTTTGTGATTGTGCTCTTTTTAAGACATAAAATGGAGCACAGGTTAACAAAAGCCACAAAAAGGCAATACGAAGAACTTCTAAACTTTGTCACGAGAAGCAAAATTGTGTTAACTGGCAAAACAAAGCTCCTAGAAGCAAAAAAATTAACTTTTTAAGGCAACAATTTATTGAAGACATAAACGCAAACAAATTTGGAAGCCCAAAAACGGTGGAACAGTGGCGTAATGTAAGTTGTTATAAGTAGTTATCAGTGATCACGGCTTTAATTTAGTGAGATCAGATGGAAAATGTATGTACGTGGTCGTACTGTATGTGCGACGTCCACAAAATAAAGAATGGGATCCTAAATTTACTAAAGGCACCGTAAAGCATGGAGGAGGGAGGATTAAGCTATGGGGCTGTTTTGATGGAGAGGTGTCGGTCCGATATGTGAAATGAAAAAAAGGAATTATGGATAAGCATAAATACCTCAGTATTTTAGAAAATTATTTGGCTTCTTATGCTAATGAAAATTTGCTTGTAACGTGGTTGTTCCAGCAGGATAACGACCCTAAACATACGGCGAAAATCGTTAAGAAATAGCTGGAGGACAACAACGTTACCATTTTAAAATGGCCTGCGGTCAGTCCGGATCTGAATCCCATTGATAATTTGTGGATGGAATTAAAAAACAAATAAAGAAAGTAAACTGTGAGAATCTGCAAGATTTGCCTGCGAGAAGCATGGAAGTGTGGAAATCTAATCCTGTGGAAAAATGTCAGAAGCTCGTGGAATCAATGCGAGGAAGATGCCAAACAGTATTGAAATCTAAAGGATATGCTACAAAATATTAGTTTGTAGTAATGTAGCCCCTGTACTGTTTAACATGACACTTGACCACATGTTTCTAATTAGGTGTCCACTGTTTTATACACAGTAAATACATAAGTTAATTTTTGTGGAAGTTATTTCTTTTAATAATTTTTATTATTATCTCTCTCCATTTTTGATACTTTTATAATCTATAATTTAAGTTGTTAGATTGGCGTAAACTCTGAAATATTGGTTCCATTACATTAAAACATAAATGTTATTAAAATTAACCCAATAATGTAAATAGGCACACTATTTGTATATTATTCCTAACGGCTGTTAAAGCATTTTTTAAATAAATTTACCTCTCATCAACATTTTCCAATGCTTGTAACAGTGCTAAATTTATTAAACCATCCATTTTATTTCTTTAAACTTTTAGGTTATAACCTATCTTTCATCACACGTATGTATGGAGGTATGTAGGTAAAAGTCTCAGAAACACAGATGTTATTTCATAAATCCACGTAATTCGTGGCTGCTATTTTATGGTGTTGTTTTTCTATTTAACAATCTGTCATAACAGCCAAATGTTATGTTTAGAAGATACATCATACCAATATCTAAAATATAGCGGCACAGTGGTCAAAATCGTCATAACACCGATGATATTTTAACATCACATGATACATCATAGGCCTGATTGTATTCAGAGACCCAAAGAATATGGGAATAGTGTTCCTAGACTTAGTTGAGCCATTTAGGGTACTCTGTGGCCAGAAAATGGGCCCATTTTCCGGACAATCGGAACACCTTCACGTGTATAGAGAAAACTAATCTCACCATAGTATTCAGCATCGCAGAAAACATGAGACTAGAGTACCTAGACATAGATGAGCCATTCGGAGAACCTTACGGCCCGAAAGTGAGGGGATTTTCCGGAAAATCTGAAAATCCTGACGTACAGGAAAACCAAACCCAAAAACAACAAGCCGGATTCAAACAACTTTTTTTTGAGTAGCTGTGTTATCGTAAAGTTGTAATTATTTGAAATACCGTAATTATTTCAGACAATCTGGAGGATTAATACTCGACTAATGGCTTTCTAAGAAAGGGCAGATATGGCTCTTCGAAATTGGTTTCGGAGGGCTTTCCGCAGCTGTAAAGACTCCCCCGACCACCCGCAGCTTAAACCTGTGCCCATATATTCGCAACCTTAGCACGTATTACTCAATAGAATAGTAAATTATGTGCAAAATTTAATTTAATCCCACCGCTGGTGTTGCAGAGATACGCTCTGTGTTTATTCGATCCCTGAGGAATAACGTGTATCGAACGTCCGAGCAAGAACAACCACTATGCCACCCCCTCACCCCCGGCAAGCGGCTTTCTTATTTATGGGTGTCTACCACAAACTATATTCCGATTTGAGGGAGGCGGTTAAGACAGTCAACAGTAAACGGTCTTAAATTGTTCATCGGAGGGCAGAACGGAAATTACAGCGGGTCAAGAGGACAAAGTCACGACGTGCAGTGTACCGCTAGCGATACCGTACAAAGTTACATAAATGGTGGGCCATCGATTGGTTTCTTTTTAAACTGAGTGTTATTTCTACATTGCCGACACTGACGCGCTTGACATTTGACATATGTGTATGTGGTATCTAACCTCCACTGTAAGAAATGGATCGTTTTACGCTTGAACGACGTTGGGAAATATTGAAAAATCATTTCCAAAGTGAATTATTTCCACATTGAGAAAATTGAGAACAATTTTTGGTCGAAATGAAGCTCCGTCAGAGCCTGGTGTAAGAAAGTTCTTAAGGAAAGTTCGTGAAACTGGCGTGCTTATGGATAACAGAAGTCATCCACGTGCTCGTCCGGTGCGCACAGCTGAAAGAATTGCTGCTGTTGCCCAAAGTGTGCGTGAAAACCCAAGAACCTCAACTCGTCACAGAGCACAACAACTTATTGTCAGTCGCACTTCTCTGAGGAGAATTTTGCATAAAGACCTCGGATTATTTGCTTACAAGTTGCAAGGTACTCAAGACGTAAAGGAAAGTGGCCACCCACTTTGTTATCGCTTCTCCGTGTGGGCTTTAAATGAGTTGAAAATAATGCCGATTTCAATCGAAAAATAATTTTTTCGGACTAAGCTCATTTTCATCTTGGAGGACATGTTAATAAACAGAACTATATGATTCGGGGTTCCGAAAATCCACACGTTGTCATAGAAAGCCAATGAATCCTGCAAGAGTGACTGTTTGGTGTGGGTTTTGGAGTGGTGGCATCATTGGTCCGTACTTCGTTCAAAATGAAGATGGTAACAGCGTTACAGTAAACGGAATGCGTTACAGGCACATGTTAACTGATTTTTTTGTGGCCGCGGTTGGACGATTTGGACTTGGACGAGCTTTGGTTCCAGCAGGATGGAGCAACGTGTCACACAAGCCGTGAAACAATCGATCTTTTGCACACTAAATTCGGTAACCGTATTATTAGCCGTTTTGGAGCCATTCATTGACCATCGCGCAGTTGCGATTTAACACCGTTGGACTATTTTTTATGGGGACATATTAAGGACAGTTGTTACTCCAACGATCCACAAACAATTGAAGCACTGAAGGAAAACATCAATCGAGTTATTCGTGAAATAGAGCAAATAATCGAAAATGTACTGCAAAATTGGGTGAAAAGAAAGAACTACTGCCAAGCCAGCCGCGGCGGCCATTTAACTGAAATTGTTTTTCAGTTAAATGGCCACAAATAATGGGAAGGCATACTTTCTTGAATAACGCAACAATCATTTAAAAATATTCAACGATGTAGTTTTAATAGCAATTTTAAAAAGAAACCTCACGACATCCTATACATATACTACATCTCAAAAAAAATACGCATCATCTAAAATGTGCTTGCTATACTTATAATGAGTATTGGTAAAGCCTTTACTACTTTTGCATCAAATGTAATGCATCAAACGTTATTTGATGCAATGATATTTGTATCACCTGTTAAGCGTGCTTGTAATGAGTATATGTAAGCACATGATAGACGAGGATGATCATTCACTCATGAAGTAGAATTTACACCAAACAACTTACACCAATACAGCTTTGGTCAATTGACTGTTGAAATAACATGCCAACTTAACAATCTATCCTGGAGGGTATTGAAACAGTAACGTCTTGAGGAAATTATAAATTATAATATAGCCATTATTTGGATGGGGATTGTCTTATTGATTCACGATTTTTTTAGCCCTCTTTATGTTTGATAAAGCAACAAGTTCTGAATCGCATTAATACCCCTTTGAATATCTAAATAGTCTCAGTGAAACACTAGACATAATTATACTCCCTGCGCTGATTCTTCGATAGGTGTTGTCTCACATCCTGTATCACTCTCCAAAACTGCCTTTTGCCTCTTCCAGATCTAACTCGTCAACAAGAGAGTTGTTGCGACTCTACTTCGTAGAGTCACAAGAGATTTGTCTGCTTGGTTCGGTTGCACTCGCCATCCCAATCTGTCCGTACATTGTATCTTGCCGATCCAAGAGGATACAATTCCGATTGATAAAATTCTTGATGATATATCTCTGGAACCATTTCATTGTACGCTGCTCCATGTAAAAATATACCCGCTGTCATGATTCTAATGTGATGGAGAACTGATCCTAAGCAATTTGCAGTTCATCATGCAGCTTTGGTCAATCCATTAGATGATTAAGAAACACGTTAACTCATTGACATATCCTAAAGAATATTTAAATACTAGCGTATTGTGGAAATCATGATATACCCATTATATTGACGGGCGTTACCTTATTGATACACGAATTTAATTAGGCCTTGAATACATGATAAAGCAACTTATTTCAGAGCTTCATTGTAACTTTTGATCATCTAAATAGTCTCGATGGAACACTAGCAGAGTTCTCCTTCCTATTACTTATTTATGACTCTTAATTTGCCGCAATTGAGATTCAGCTAGGACTACTTCAGCCTCGGCGATTAACACTAAATGCTTTTAAACTGTTCATCGCTGATAGCCAAAGCCAAAATTGCAGCGTGTCAGGAATATCAAATTCGGACCCGCTTGCATAAGGCCACAACGTGCTGCAAACTTCGTAATCGCCTATAAAGCCAACAAAAGTGTTCCTTACAACGTCCAATAAATAGACGCTTTGTTGATTAAATGTGGAAATATTGAATAAAAACTGTTGCCAGACAAATGTGTTTTTTTATGGTAAATTATTAGATCAAATTTTACTCAACCAAAGACAAGGCTATTTCAGTATATGAGTTCCATCACTGCTATGAGGAATGGAAGAACCGTCTCCAACGCTGTGTGGCTTCCAAAGGAAGTTATTTTGAAGGAGACAATACTGAATTGTAATTCAATTCGAATAAAATAATTTATCATTACTCATTATTTTACACACCTCGTATGTTGTATGTATAAAATAATAGCATTTTTTAGCAGATATCTGTATTTAAAATAATTTTCAAAATCTATCTGTATTGTGTAATACAGATGAATGGTGTTTGAAGATTCATTTTGGGTAATTTTACTACTAATTTACAACAGGCAGTAGACTGTTCCATGCTTTGATTTGCTCCAAACGGATTTCTTTTGTTATAATAAAATTTACCTCAACAATTCTATAATCTGTTTTTAAAAATTGAAACATTTCATTGCACATTGCATCGGAATTAATAAGCTAATACACCAAATAATATTGTTACATTTGAGCGTACTTTATTTGTTTTTAAGGACAGTAGGACATAATTTCTGTGGTATTTTATTGTCAGCATATATCGCTACATAAATTAACATTTTTTACTGATGTAAGTTATATAAAACATTTCTTACTGATAAATAAACGTACAGGCTATAAAATTGTAAGTTTGAAAACAGCTGTTCTAACAAAGGAGCGTTGGATTATTTATATCGGAAGCTAAATCACGGACGGTATTAGTCCCAAAAACAGGCCATAAAACTTTCAAGGACAAGTTCTTATCTAAACCGAATCGCTACTCCGTTATAGCCCTTTTAAGTTTATTCGTAGTCCTATCACGAATTAATCGTTACGAACAAATTGATCTTGGCCGGAAAATTCGCATTTTATGTCTCTCTTTCGTCGCTCGTAGACCATTTTTTTTATCATCAACTGTAAATACCTATTGAAGTAAATTAAAGAAAATATTTAATCAACTTTCTTGTGGCGATCGGATTTGATCATTTATTTGACGTTTCTGTTATACCATATAACATCTTCACGTTCAGCACATTCTGTTCTGTATGTTATGAATAGGGTCCAGAATGTGTGCAACACTGCTATAGAATAATTAAAATATAAACCGTATGTACATATAAGCGCCATGTAAATCTACGCGTGTATTTTTTTTCCCGTACGTCACTAATAGTGCGTGGTAACAACCGTTGGGATTAGTATTTTATGTTAGCTCGATGCGAGTGGATCGACGCCAGAACATCGAGTTTAAAACAATTTTATATCGTGAGTTATCTATATAAAATCATGAAAATTATGTGCGTGGTGTGTCGTCCTCTGTCCATGTGAACTATTTTGAATTTGCACCTTTAACTTCAGTTGATGTGGAACGATCATTTTCCTTCTACAACCGTATTTTCTAAATACCACAAGCGATAGGTATGTACATTATTATTAACACATTTTTACTCCTGTCTTTTTGGTTTCTCATAATATGTCCTTCCGTCAATGACATGGCGGATTACGAGTCCGACCCTGCATTACAGTACATTTTCCACACTCTATTCTATGATTCCTAGTTATGATTATAAGAGTTTCACAGCATTTCGTACTTCAGTTGTTTTGATTTTATTTCCTGCTAATTGTGGGTATTGTATTAAACATATTAAAAAACAATTTTTATATTTATCGCCGTTTCGTTGAAATTATAAACATCTTCAGGAAATTAGGAGATAAAAGGAAGAGAGAGCAGCTTGCAGGGTGAAGGAGAAACGCAGATGGAATATCGCCCGTGTAAAAACGGAGGTGTTAAAGAATTATTGATTTTTGTTCTTGACTTTTCCGATACTCTTTATCAGCGGTGTGATCGTATCACAACTTTTACGCTATACTATTCCTGTGCATACCCTTAAAATACCTAATTTACATGCCGAGCGGCTTTCCTGAACATAAGTAATTTTCATAAATTTATTTTACGATAGCGAAAATGTAAAGCGGTACTCGGTTTACATAAGTTCCAAACTACTTATTACTACAAAATAGCAGATATTGAGAATAACATACAGATACCAATAACCGTTTTTCTTGCGTCAGGTTTTTAATCAACGATACACCGAAATAATCTTGTCCATTTTTTTTAGTGTTGAAAATACTTGTGGCGCGTTTATATGGAGACCTCGGTTATCAGTTGGGTGGCTCGCAAAAGATTGTAAATAAATATGTGGTGATAAATAAATGCTAATACTGTGTAAAATAGAAATATAGCGCATTTAACCCAGTTGATGCGTAGCCTCAGAAAAGTTCAGCTTGCATTAATTAGGGCAAATGATTTTTTTTCTAGGACTGTTTGGTATAAGGTGAGAACTATGAAACTGAGTTTTCGACCTCGAAAACCGAGAACTTTTGGCAGGCGAAAAACAACGAAATTTTCGCACTTATTCTAGTTTTTTGTTTATATCTCCTAAAAGAATCATGCTACAGAAAATTGTATACGTTGCAAAATTAAACTAGATAAAATTACCTATAAAATTAATTGGCCAAAGCTAATTATGGCATGTGGTTCGTATTTTACGGAAATTAGAAAATCGACGAATTTAGATGAGACTTTGATTTTTAAATTAATTTTGAATTTACAAATTAAATTTCTATCATCAAAAATTAGCAATTATTTTTTATGCACTAAAATAAGTTAGTAGCTGTGTAGTTATTTCAAAAAAACAATTTAAAAATAACTATTCAACTGCAAGCATTTTAGTGTAAATGTTAAATTAAAATATAATTTTTAATTGCATAGATACTTGTATGGTTAAATTTGAATTCAAATTTAATTTTTGAATAGAGGATAGACGGATTACCCAAGCGCTATGGATCCGCCACATTGAATTTTATGACCTCGGATTCGTGATCAGCGACACCAAAAAACCCCCGTTTACCAAATTTGGTGCAAATCGGTAGATTCTCAAAGAAGAACGTCCGCCATCTTGAATTTTGAAAATCGAACTTTAGATTTGTAATCAGTAACCCCAAGATCCGCCGTCAGGGGCATCTATCACCTACAATTTGAGCCAAAAAACCACCCAATCGGTTAAGAATTTTTATTTTTACAAGGTTTTTTTGCTGGACACTCGATTTGTCTCCGGCTTCCGGCCGCCATATTGAATTTTTCAAAGGCGCACTCGGCATTTGAAAGTAGGCGCTCTAAGCTTTAAAATAAGCCCTTTGCCGATTTTTTTGGTCGCTTCTAATTTTGGTCGTGGCTCTGATCCGGTTGACGCGGATTGTCCAGTATATACACCACACCTGTTAATAAGATTTGTTTAAAATATTTTTCATTTCACAATTTTAAAACTTCCGTAGAATGCGAACCAGACGAAATATAATTACCTATGACCAATGGATTTTGTAGTTTTGTATCTACTTTAATTTCGGAATGTATAAAATTTTCTGTAGCATGAATTGTTTAAGAGATATAAGCAAAAAACTAAAAAAAGCGCGGAAATTTTGTGGTTTTTCGCCTGGAAAAAGTTCTCCCCCAGGATTTCGAGGTCGAAAACTTAGTTTCACACTTCCTACCTTATACCAAACAGTCATAGAAAAAAAAATCATTTGCCCTAATTAATGCAAGGTGGAGTTGTTTTTATCAAATGAACTATTTCACGATAATCCGAAACAGGCTATTTATAACAAAAACAGCCTTACTTTATTTATAATTTATATATTATTTATATATGACACAATACAGCCATAATTATACCGCTCATGGTAACGCCCCGTCGTCGTGCTTTGGTTTGGCACATTGTTGTTATACACGGTGGAGACTTTAACTGGAATATATTCGCTAGCGGGGTGGTGAATGATTTTTCGAAAAATTCCCGAGACACGTCAACTTTTAAATGTATTTACCTACATTTTGCAAGTAATGTGAAAAATATAGCCCTTCAGGGGTGGCTGAAACCACCCTCGACATGATTTTTTCAAATGCAACCCTATGGCTTGTGAAGCTCCCCTCATTGTAAAGCTGGTCGAAAGAGGAATCCAACGCACTAATCAAATTTTAATTTTTAGTATGTTTGTAGGGTTGCATACAATTTAAACGTAATTTTATAGTTTAATTTATTTTTAACGCAACAATTTCGTACTCAAAATGTGTGTTGTTTAGTTTTGGAATGTAAACCTTACTTTTCATATGTCTCCACAAAAAATTCCAAGCAATTTTTTGCCACAACTGATATTTGTTATTTTTTGCTAGTGTTTTTACACGGCCGCAAAGAGTAATTTAGTTTGTATGCTGTATTCAGAGTTTGAAACGAAGTGTTATTTCAAATTGGTGAAAATGTCTTATTTAACTGAATCACTAAACATCGAAATTTTGATGATGATTGGATATGGTGATAGGGCGCGAACTCAATGCGAAGTTGTTCGCTTGTTTCGAGAAACGCATCCTGACTTGCCACCACTAAATCAAGGTACCATTAGTAAAATTGAGGCACAATGTCAGGAAAGTACCGAGTAAGAGGCAGCCTGTTGTTGATGACGACACGAAGTTGAATTTGTTGCTTGCTCTAGAAGAAAATCCAATCACTCCAGCCCGTCAACTGGCCCGTGATAGTAATCTTAATCACAAAACAGTTTTAAAAATACTTAAATATGAGAAAAAACGCCTATATAAAATGCAAGCTGTTCAAGAGCTACTTGAAGATGATCCAGATCGACGAGTGGAATTTTGCGATTTATTGATGACTTGTATTGATCAAAACCAGTTATCTTTAGAGTGGATAGTTTTCTCTGACGAGGCTACTTTTACATTAAATGGGCACGTAAAGCGCCAAAATTGTCGTTACTGGGCTGAAGAGAACCCCCATTGGATGAGGGAACTTCATACTCAGCGCCCACAGAAAACTAATGTGTGGGCCGGAATAATACAAGATAGAATTGTAGGACCATTTTTCTTTGATGACACTCTTAATGGAGCAAGATACTTGCGTTTACTCCAGCACGAACTAATGCCAGTGCTATGTCATTTATTTCCAAACCCCTTAAACCCTAACTTGACCGACGAGAGGTTATGGTTTCAGCAAGATGGGGCCCCACCACACTATGCTGCCATTGTTCGTCAGTATCTGGACAGAATTTTTCCCGGTAGGTGGATTGGGAGGCGAGGTAATATTGAGTGGCCAGCAAGATCTCCAGATCTTACACCACTGGATTTCTTTTGTGGGGACATCTTAAAAGTAGGGTTTACATTCAGAAACCCAACAACTTAGCAGATCTGCAGGAAAGGATAAGAGAGGAAATCGGAAAATAACACCGCAAATGTTGCATAATGTAAGGGACGAAACATACCACAGACTGGGATGCTGCCAACAAGTGAATGGTGCACATTTTGAACAATTGTTATGTTGAAAATAAATTTAATTTTTAAATTGTTTTAATTGTGTGCAAACCTACAAACATACTAAAAATTAAAATTTGATCAGTGCGTTGGATTCCTCTTTCCACCAGCTTTACAATGAGGGGTCACAAGCCATAGGGTTGCATTTGAAAAAAATCATGTCGAGGGTGGTTTCAGCCACCCCTGAAGGGCTATATTTTTCATATTACTTGCAAAATGTAGGTAAATACATTTAAAAGTTGACGTGTCTCGGGAATTTTTTTAAAAAATCATTCACCACCCCGCTAGCGAATATATTCCAGTTAAAGTCTCCACCGTGTAGAATTTGCACTGCGTAATCCGGACTTCGACGAGGTGTTATTCGTATCCATTTTTGACGCGTTTTAGGGAGGGATTTTTATACATACTCTAAGTTTAAGGTTTAGTATAATCAAAATTATATGTGGAATTAACATAAATGTTGATTTTATGGTAATGGAATATTTCCATACTTTGTAGAAAATATAAACCGATGATGCTACTAAATGTGTGCAGTGACACCATCACTCAATACTATTGAAATAGAAAATATAATGGAATGTTTTATTGAATTTTAAATTTCGCGCTTGATATTCGTTGTTATCCAGTTGACAGCAGATCCGAAGTTGCTGTATTACTTGACATTTATTGACAGTTTGAAATTATTTGAACTTTACATTGGCTTTAATAGTGGTTTGTGTCTTTTTTGAGCTTCAAACTTTTATCTTGCATTGAGAAACTGATATTTTCAGGACAATAAATGTGTTGTAGTTGTCAGACTTTCGTTTGCCGAATGTCAAAACATTTAAACAGCTGCTGCCGAGAGTTAGTAGCATCTCTGATATGCTATTCTAGAAAAGAACAAGGCAATAATGGTCCATTGCTACCCTTAACAGCTGTTAGAAAGCTAATTTAAATAATCTACTCACAAAAATTAAGGGAGAAAAAAAAGCATCTAAATTTTTCCCCGATTATTGACGGGCTGTATCTAAGTGAAAAATTGTAGTATCGCGAATTTAAAAAAGTTTTTTTAAGCTCCATGACTCTAGTTTTAGGATCTGTAGGCCAACATTTTTTAGAAGCCACGGTTTTCACTCAATCCGAAGAAATAGCGCGAAATTTTTTTTTCCAAATTTTTAATCTTTTTTTTGCTCCACGGGCCCGTAAGATTTTTTTTTTGTTAAACGAACATATGGACGAGAGAGCCTGTTTATTCACTTCTTTTTTAATTTTTGCACGTTCAATTTTCAGGAGATTGAAATTGAAAAAGAACCCTTTTGTCTTCAACCATCGATATATCAGCAATCAATGATGTACAGAAAATTGAACAGCAGTTTCGGAAACTGGAATACATTTGCTATAAAAAACCTGTCAAGACATTTCCAGAACAAAAATTTACGCCATCAACATCGACTTGAAAAAAATTGAGAAAAGTGACTTTTTTCCCTTGTTTTGATAAATCGACTGCATATTAGCAAATATTGATGGGGAGGCTAGGACTTTTAGGAATACTTACACCTCAATGCACCCCCAATAGTTCTGTAAATCTGAAGATCGATCCATCGAGCCTTTTTTTCCGGGCCGATTATTCAAAGTTTTTGAAAAAAAGGAGCAAGATTTTTATTCTTAAACATTGTGTAATCTTCATAAAAATGTAAAAACCAATGCAGTTGATTTACCAAAACGATTTTGTTAACTCGATGCAGTCGATTTACCAACACAAGGGAAAAAGTCACTTTTTTCTGTTTTCAAGTCGATATTAAGGGTGGATTTTTTTTTGTAAATGTCTTGACCGGATTTTATAGCAGGTTTATTCCAGTTTCCGAAATTGCCCTTCAATTTCCTGTACGATCATTGGCTGCTGAGATGGTTGAAAACAAAAGGGTCCACCAGCAATAAACTTAAATATTTTTACGAGTTTATATTATATTTCATGGAAATAAAAAAACAGTGAACTTTAAAAAGCGTAATCCTACCAAGAGGGTTACAAATACTGTAGCACTGGATACAAGTGCTATTCGTAACATTTAGTATTATAATTGATATTTATGCACAAAAAATTAAACTGTACTATTTGTAATCCCGTGACGTTTGTGAGAAAATCTTTAATTTTTTTATGCTTTTCAAAGATTTCAAAATTTTACTCCTATTAAAAAAAAAAAACATTTTTACTAACTTTTACTATGTACCAATTTTTGTTGCTCATTTTATACTTGCATATTTTTACACCAACCAATGCATTTCAAATATAAATTCAAATTATTTATTTTTTTTAGTGTTGAAAAAAGTTATTTAATAATAAACAAACACACAAAACTTGTCCATATACTATTCAAAATTGTTTCTAAATACGGAATAAGTTTTTTTTTTATTTTCTACGTAGTAAGTAGTCATCCAAACACAACGTCATCAAATCTGGATATGAACGAAAGAGATGGAAATAGCGCTTATGTCGAAGTTCGAGGCGAAACTTTGTTCTCAAACTTTTCCCAAATTACTGTCATAACTAAAATAAATAATGGCTGTCACATAATGTGACAGCCTTGAGAATTATATTAGGTTATAGATTTAAGATTAAGATCAGATACTTCTTTCTTTGCTCGATCAACTTTAGTGACTCTGATGGAGTTATAACAAATGTTTATTTCTCGTTACAATAAATATTTAATTCTCTCGTTATAATAAATATTTATTTTTCTATAATAAAAAAAAACGAATATTCTACGTAAAAAAACAATTTAGATCCACGTAACGCCTTGTATTTTTTTATATTTTTACTCTTATGTCATTCCTTAATGTAAGTCTGTGATTATTCCGTCCGCTGAATTTCTTTACAGTTCTCAACGCTGTCAGGGATTTAAAAGAGATTAGGACCGACCGAAAACTTTCGGCAATATTCCGGCAGTTCCTGAATACATACTGAACATCACGGAAGTTCAATAAAAAAAAATCCAAAGGACTGGTGACCAAAATAAGATATAAAGAATTTTATTCAAAACGGATTAAAAAGTTTTTTAAAACTTCCTCCAAATAAGTTTCCCGGGCCTGTTTAATACAATTTAGCGAAAAACTCGGAAGCTCATAGACTTTTACAAGCGCCCGAGGACCGAGTGGGTGCAGATGCTATTTTCCGACTTTCCAGCTTCCCCTTTCTTCGGTTGAATTGCCAAGTTTTGCAACAACAATAAGCCGCACAAAGATTAAAACCGTGGGATGTGTTAAGGTGTGGCGCGGAGTGTATGCGCGCCTCACGTTCGACAAACATTAAGACAGACGTACGCAAAATGATTTCCGCGAGTTGGCGCGTCGGTTGCTCGAACAGTGGCGTGTACACAACGTGTGTAAATTAAGTAATGAGACTGGCAACGTAGCGCCCGATCTAGCAACACTGCGGAGACGGGACTTGGAAGGGCGGTAGGCTAACATGTAATACACCTTCATTATAAGTTTGAACTTGTTAGTGTCATTTGTTTGTTCGTTGTGGCTGTTTTCGTAAACCGGGTTTTTTCTAGTGCGTTTAAAAATGAGTGACATTAATTTTGAGCAACGGTGTGCTATCAGGTTTTGCTTCAGACACAATGCAACGGATACTGTTGTAAAACTTCAACACGCCTATGGAGACAGCGTTTTTTCAAGAGCTCAGGTTTTCGGTGGTTTAAGGTGTTCTCAGAAGGAAGGGAGTTTGAAGGGGGACTGAAGATGAACCACGTAGCGGCAGGCTTTCAACAAGGTCTTCAAGAACCGATGAAAACGTCGATAGAATATGGGATCTTGTTCATTCAGATCGTCGGTTGACGACAAGTATGATCGGGGTAGAGTTAAATTTGAATCACACCACTGCTCATCAGATTTTGGCAAACGAATTGGGGAGGAGAAAAATCTGCGCAAAAATGGTTCCAAAAAACCTATCGCAGGATCAAAAGGACATCAGGAGAGAAATACGTTTTGACTTTTTGGAATTGATTGAAAATGATCCCTATTTTATGGAACGTGTCATTACTGATGATGAGACTTGGGTGTTTGAATACAACCCGGAAACCAAGCGCCAAAACATGGAATGGCACACTCAAGCTCTCCAAACACGCGAATGAGAAGTCGATGAAATGCATACTGATTTCCTTTTTTGATAGCCAGGGAATTGTCCACCAAGAGTTTGTGCCTTCAGGCCAAACAGTAAATCAACACTTTTACAGTTCTTGAAAAAACTTCGAAAAAGGGTCATGCGTGTGAGACCAAACATCAAGAACAACTGGAAGACCGACTGGATTCCTGTGGCTTCTCAGCCACCTTATTCGCCTGACTTGAGCTCTTGTGACTTTTTTCTCTTCCCGATATTGAAAAATCACCTCAAGGGACGTCATTTTGACACCATAGAAAACATTCAAACGGCTGTAACCGACCATCTGAGGCTTTTCCAGAGCTCCAGCACTGCTATGAGGAATAGAAGAACCGTCTCCAGCGCTGTGTGGCTTCCCAAGGAAGTTATTTTAAAGGAGACAATACTGAATCAGTCTCATTATTAAATTTACACACCTCGTATAACAGAGGCAAAAAGACGTTGTCTACCTTAGAAAATCATAAGAAACGAAAATAATAATACGGGTCGTTGAAATTATATATTTTTACGGTACTTTATACCAGAAAATCAAACGTAGATGACGTCACGGCAATTTATATTGACTCAAAAAGAAAAATGTCATCAAAGTCGTCTGTGCAAAAAAAATACTTGTTTCTATACCCTGACATGTCTTATAATGCACGCCACTGTGCTCTAGCACCTGCACGGAGACGTGAAGTTGGCAACGAGGAAACGAACGTGCTGTAAATGCAAATTGCGCATTCAATACCGCGTGTGTTCACTACAGTTTGCCCTAGAGTATTAACTATTTGTTGTGCGACAGGAACGTACTTAGGTTCGGTTACGTCATTTATTTTTTAACTGTTTCATAAGTAGATAGAGGATAATTTTGTGCATAGGAATTTAAAAACAATATCTCTACAACTAACGAACAAGTTTATCACTCATTGCGGATACCTTGCTTTTGAGTTTTTTTTTACTAAAGTGAGTAGTACCGTTTGGCCCACTATAGGAGTCGGAACGCCTGCTGTTTTTAGAAGTAGACCTGGCTCGGAATCGTTTCCGAAATACTTCATCATTTAACAGAACTTAGAAATACGTATTTTTAAACAAAGAACAATTTCAAATCAAATTAACTTATTTGATTTTAATAGACCTAGTATTTTTTCACTTTAAGTTATCGAACCTTCAGTTCTTTTTTTAATCACATGGATATCATAGACATTATGGGGGACTTTCTTCAGCTTTTAACGAATTTATCAGTGTTATTAGTATTTTAAGTGTATCAAGTCTTCATATACTTTTAAATCTGAGTTGTCATGGATATTTTATGTAATTTATCAGCAAACATTACTATGCGCTGCATTTTAGTCATATACACGAAAATGTATGTCGTAAAAACACAAACAACGGTGCGTCACCCGAGCTAATCTCCACCTAGCGAACGAGTTTAACCAAACGTACAGGATCGGATTCCGATTATCTTAGACATACCTTGACGGTTTCTGATAGAGCCCGGAGCATATTACTTTTAGCGGTGGTTTGTTAAACATGCGTTAACAACGAGTTTCGTCAATCCCAATGTCATAGCACCAGAGCTGCATAAAGCCTGATATGAAAGTATATTCCAACAGCATTCTATTAACATCACTTTTTTTTCTTAAATTATTTAATAGGTTTAATCCTCTTAACAGCTGAAAAGAAGGGGAATAGTCACTTCAGAAGACATAATTTACGCCATTGAATACACGACACGTTATAACTTTTCACGGAACAACTCTGTTTGAACAAATATTCATATTTGATCGCAACTCATATACTTATTCGGATGGCCAATAAATAATATACGAAGTTATTTATTATTTATTTGGAACTAATGGATTATCCTCTATATTTCATGGTTTTTTTAAGCTTTATCGGTGTTCCACCCTTGATTGACCTCAGTTTTCAATATGTAATCGATAAAATATTTACGTTTAAATTAATAAATTTAATAAATAACTCAAACCACTGTTATCTGCGCCACGCCAGTTATTTTAATACTGTACGATGGGTTTTACAATCGTGCATAAATTCTAAAATCCGCGTATTAATCCCAGATTAAAATGTCACCAGTTTCATTATAATTATTAGTTATATATAGGAATTTCGCCGCAAATATCCGCACTACTTTGACCGATGCTACCGCAAATTGCGTAGCAATAAAATATAACTGACGCTAATTGAGGTTTAATTTGAAATAAAAATGACAGATACGCAAATTGTTTTCGCCGCCTCTATATCGTTTTAGGTAATTTATGTAACAAATCCGTTTGCCTCTAACCGAATGGCTGGTGCTGATAATGACAGTAAATGTAATTATAAAGATAAGTGGTTAATCAGATTGTGTATCAACCTAACGCTTATTTAGTTATAGGAAGAAAAAGAAATAACTGTGTCCCAAACCGGACCATATACGAGTAGTGTGTACGATTTCTATATACGAGATGTGTAAATTAAGTAATAAGACAACGTAGCGCCCGATCTAGCAATACTGCGGATACGGGACTTGGAACCTATGCACCTTCAGTACAAGTTTGAACTTGTCACGAGTCATATGTTTGTTCTTTGTGACTGTTTTCGTAGACCGTTTATTTTTGCGTTTTAAAAATGAGTGACATTAATTTTGAGCATCGGTGTGCTATCAGGTTTTGCTTCACACTTGGACACAGCGCAACGGATACTTTTGCAAAACTTCAGCACGCCTACAGAGACAGTGTTTTTTCAAGAACAAGTTTTTTCGGTAGTTTAAGGCATTCTCAGAATGAAGAGAACCTATTGAAGACGAACTACGCAGCGGAAGGCCTTAATCTTCAAGAACCGATGAAAATGTCGATAGAATACTGGTGATAAGACTTGTTTGAGTACAGCCCGGAAACCAAGCGCCAAAGGGGATGGAATTGCACACTTCAAGCTCTCCAAGACCTGAAAAAAAGCAAGAATGAGCAAGTCGAAGATCAAATACATGCTGATTTGCATTTTTGGAAATTTGCTGGTCGCTGCCGCCGCTTCCCTCGCTCCCCCGCCACCTCTACCTCGCTCGGCTCTCAGCGCGCCGCCGAACATTTTGCGCGGTGTTCATAGGCGTTTTACACCAATTTAATGGCATTTAAATGAA
This sequence comes from Aromia moschata, assembly GCA_029963805.1. Taxonomy (NCBI): domain Eukaryota; kingdom Metazoa; phylum Arthropoda; class Insecta; order Coleoptera; family Cerambycidae; genus Aromia; species Aromia moschata. The sequence continues at coordinate 6,817,855 of JAPWTK010000001.1, forward strand.
ACAAAGTAAATGGACGAATTGTAGTTTACACTCTGTAGTTTCCGAATTCGTCGAGAAAATGTTTTGGAATATTCAATGCTCAATCGCTCGACGTGTTATGGAATATTCAAAATACGATGTAAAAAAACTTCGACTATTCGACTATTGTGCAAAAACTATTCATCGGACATAATCCAGTTTTTGCACGCTCATTCTTCGTGATATTACCTACATTTTCCCACAAGATTGACTCTTCTAATGCAAAAATACTCGAATTACGAATTTATTAAGAAAAGGTAATTTTTTGCGTTTTGCTGAGTTTTCTCAGCGAAAAATGTACCGTTTGACTTGATTTTTTTTTCATTTTAAAGGTTTTTGAATTCTCTACAACTTTCCTCTTGGATACGATGTGATTGCTTCAATAGCTTTTCTTCTATAAGCAAAAAACTGAAAAAACTCCATTTTTTTTTACTAATTCGTTATTAAAAAAAAAGTGCAACTATTTCCTATATCCAATTCATATACGTTTTCATCTAAGGACTGAACTTAATAGTATCCCGTAGTCGGATTTCAGGTATCAATCGTGTCATGTCAAAAAGCTCTATTGACTGGGCCTCTGTCAATTTATGGCGACCTCCGTGATCAACTAATTTGGCTATGCCAGTTTTGTAATCCTTTTGAACCGTCTCTTGTTGTCTCTGTGAAACCTTGATTTTTGAGGGCACTTTGACCTGTACAGAACCTGTCAGACTTGTACATAATTATCTCAATCAGATTTTTCCCAACAGATGGAGCGGTAGACGAGAACCTGTTGAGTGGCTTCCAAAACTCTCACTCAGATATTTCTTGTGAAGATCGCTTAAAAAATGTGTAAAAAAAGTAAGACAAATACCATTCAATATTTAAAAGAGCGAATTGCATCGAGAATTAACAAAATTACGGATTACAAAGATATATTTTTAGAATTCTTATCAATATACAAACAAAAAATTCAGGGTATTCTAGTATAGTGATAACGGACTCAGAGGACTGTTGAAAAATAAAGATCTCCTTTCAGGATTTTTTCAAATGCTTTTAATTTTGTAAATAACGAATTTATTCTATTTAACCAAGTAAAGTTTAATATAATACCGCCAGTAATAGCAAAACAATGATAAAAATGAAAACAAATAAATGATGATTTCGTCGATGACGCCTTCGCCAGAGGTATTGAACCCTATAATAATAATTGGGAATTAGACGAACCCGTGTAAATTAGTGTATTTGGTTTAAAAGTTTCTGTAAATTACAAGTGATGAACCTTGAGACGGTGGGCATTTGGGGCTTATGATCCCTCTAAGGAAATGTATAAAAAAGTACCTTGTATCACAGATTGATCATGGATTTGATCCTTTGATTCGCCCATTTATGACAGTATTTACAAATAACACAGCCACACAAAAAAAGAGTTTCTGACCTGGGGGTCTCACTATGTGTACCATATGTTTTTGGGGTCACTGAATCTGAATCCGGGGTTAGTTTCATCCCAGCATGTCTGGGTTCGGCCATAACCTCAAAAAAAAACCTCAAATTTGCTATATCCGTTAAAACCACAAACCCTATGGCTCCCAAACCTCATAATCCTATAATACAATCACCAAATTACCCCACAGACTAATAACTCCATAACCCCATGGCCACATAACCACATAACCCCATAATCACATAACCCCTAAAACCCGATAAAAAAGTTTCTGACGTGGAGGTCTGACTATGTGTACTGTTTTGGGGTCGTTGAATCTGCATCCGGGGTCAGTTTTATCCCAGCACGTTAGAGTTCGGCCATAACCTCAAAAAACACTCTGAAATTCACCATATCCGTAAAACCACAAACCCTATGGCTCTTAATCCTCATGTCATGCTATATTAATACAAAAACCCAATAACCCCACAGCCACATAACCACATAGCTACATAACCCGATGCTGTAATCATTTAACGCAATCTCTCACAATGAAACTGATTTTACAGTTCTCAAGCAAATATACACCATAAAGAAATCTATAAATAAATAAATCTGTAAATGAATCTCTGAAGAAATAAATAAATATGTTAATGAATGAAGGATTATGAGGTTTCGGAGCCATAGTATTTGTGGTTTTAACGGATATAGCAAATCTGAGGGGTGGTTTTTTGAGGTTATGGCAGAACCCAGACGTGCTTGGATGAAACTGATTCGGATTCAGCGACCCCAAAAACATATAGTACACAGAGTGAGACCCCCAGGTCAGAAACTGTTCTTTTTTTTGTGGCTGTGTTATTTGTAAATACTGTCATAAATGGGCGAAGCTACCTGAGTACGGACCTGAAATGTCTCCAAAAAATCCGACCTCTCGGCCGGTCTCCGCCGCTACTCCACAGGTAGCGCGGCTGCACTCCCTGTACTTATATAAGTGACACTTTGTAAGTGCACTGCACACACAATTATTCCTAGCGGGCGAGAACAGAAGAAATTAATTATGGCTCTAATGAATATTCACCGGCGACGGCGCATCCCCCATCCGAGTGCCGCCCCCGCAGTTTTCGTACGACGTACAGGTGGTTTACGAGCTGACGGGTAATGAACGCGCGCTCCAGAATTTAATTAAACGTACCGACACATAACGCCGTTAGACGAACGATTAGGCGATTCGCACGTCGCCGTTTTGCGGACGGATTATTTTTACGATCCCCCGTCGAACGTCGTACGCATACAGGGTGTTTACGGACTTCGTAAAAAGGAATTAACATACGTAAAATGTAAAACTATATAGGCCAGGCCCGTTGTCAAAAATGCCTCGTTTTTTTGGCAAAAATTAGTTACAGCACGAAAATAAAAAATCGGAAAAAAATTCCGTAGAATAAAATAAACTACTTTTCCCGAGCTGAATTTCGCCGGGTCATATTCAAAATGGCGTCCAAAGTTGGCCAAAAAACACTTTTTTTGTTTAAAAAAAAACTATGCGTCGTACAAAAAAAGTTTCTAACAAAAAGTTAACAAACAATATAAGCCTAATACGACTTTAATAAATAAATTTTTTATTGCCCAAAAAAACAGCTAAAAAATCGCGATTTTTTTCAATTGCTTATATCTTTGAAAAAGTTATTTTCATTCAGTTATTAAATATTTTTTTGAAACTTGGGGAATTTATAGACCTGGATAAGTAGAATAAGCTGATATTTTGAGCATTGCAAAATTCCTGATGGTTTTTCCAATAATTCATACACAAATGCACTTAGAGAGTTCAGTTAGGGCTTAAAGGTTTCTTCAAGACTAATACTTTCGTGTCCAAATAAAGCGCCAATCGTAATATGATTGTCAATATGTTAAAATAACCGCCATTTTTTTTACCGAAAATTTTTTTTCAAAAAGTTTAAATTATATCGAAATAACATTATCGCCATTCGATAGCTGCTATTTTCTCGTATATTAAAAAAAAAAAACAAATTTTATCCTACGACCTTCTGGAGCCGAGAAATATTTTTTTTTTTTCGAAAAATCGCCACTGCCTCATTTCTTAATATTAAGGGCTGAAATTTGCACAGATCGTAGTTAGATACTTGTACTTTCATATAAATATTACTTTATGGAAGTCAATGTCATTTCCTGATCTGTAGACTACATGGTATTGACCCCTATACAAAATGCTGCCTCCGCCTCGATGTTCGTTTATGCGTGGTGGTCGGAGAGTGAGACGCCGTTAGTTAGCCGCAAGTTAGTGAGTCGGTTTCTCTCTCTCCGTTTTGTAAAAAAAGTTTGAAGCTCAGGGATACTACCCGTTAAGGGGTTACATGGGTTTCTGAGGCCAAAAAAGCTCATTTTCTCGATTTCTTTTTACATATAAGGAATACAATTTACCTATTACATTTTTTGTTACATATAAAGTAAATTTTAAACTATGTTTTGTCAAATTTAGATGATAAAATTCCGAGAATTAAGCCGGTTATAGCCATTTTTCGGACACATCTTGAAAAAAAGGTGATATGCGGAGGATTACTGACGACTGCTTCATCTGAAAAAAATACCTTCTTTTTAGTATGAAGGTAAAAACTCGTCCTTGGACGAAGGATTTTTAAAAACAATTTAAAATGGGATTTTTGGCAGGGTTTTAGCACAAAATGCATTTTTCGGGTAACATTTTCTGTATTTATTACCTTATAAAAAAAATTTTGTAGTTGAAGGAAAAAAAATCCTTCGTTAAAGGGCTAAAAAATGTTATTATAAAGAAGTATGCAAAATTTGAGCGAGATCGGTGTATTAGTTTTCGAGAAATCTTGTCCACCGATTTTGAAAAATGTGTTTCGAGAAAAACGCATTTAAAGTTTTGTGTAGCTAAAAAATGACGAAAAATTATTTTCTTCAAACTCACATAGAATTGTCGATTACAGCTCCACAAACCAAAGGTCCTGCTGCACTTATAATGTCCAGGGCGTCCTTTTCCTCCTGTCTGAGACGAATTCTTCCTTTTCGAGTCGCATTATCAACTTTTTTCCTCGGCTATTTATTTATTTTAACACACGACGCTCACCTTTACGCATATACACTATTTCGACCAAGCTCCTACAATTTTACTCGGATCGACTTGAGATTTTGGGAAAATATTTTTAAAGAGTTGTACTATCGAATCAAGAAATTAAAAGAACATCGATTTTTTGAAAATCTGAAATCCATGTAACCCCTTAATATTCATAGGATGGTACTTGGACTCCACTGCAGTGGGTGGCAGCCACTACTTTTTATAAATAAAAATATAGCACAAAATAATAAAGTGACCACTGTTCTTGCGTGGCCACTGTTGCAGACTCTCCTCTACCCTGAACACATTGTCACAGCTGTATGCGAGGTGTGTAAATTAAGTAATGAGACTGGGAACGCAGCGCCTGATCTAGCAACACTGCGTAGACGGGACTTGGAAGGGCGGTAGGTTAACATGTAATGCACCTTCATTACAAGTTTGAACGTGTTAGAGTCATTTGTTTGTTCTTTGTGACTGTTGTCGTAAACCGGTTTATCTAGTGCGTTTTTAAAGTGAATGATATTAATTTTGAGCAACGGTGTTCTATCAGATTTTGCTATAAACTTGGACACAACGCAACGGATACTTTTGTAAAAATGTTTTTCAAGAGCCCAGATTTTCAGTGGTTTAAAGTATTCTCAGAAGGAAGAGACGAGAAACTGAAGATGAACCACGCAACGGAAGGCCTTCATCTTCAAGAACCGATGAAAATGTCGATAGAATACGGAATCTTGTGCTTTCAGATTGTCGGTTGACGACAAGAATGATCGGGAAGAGTTAAATTTAAATCACATCACTGTTCATCAAATTTTGCCTAACGAACTGGTGATGAGAAAAGTCTGCTCAAAAAATGGTTCCAAAAACCATTCGCAGGAATAAGAGGACATCAGGGCAGAAGGGTGTTTTTGACTTTTTAGAATCCATTGAATCAACATGTTCATCTTGATTTTTCATGACGAGTAATTTGGTATCTGCCAAATATTTTTAGCATTTTTCTACGATTCTCTAGCAAGGTCCAGAAAACGGGTTAAAACTAGAAATTAATTTTTACTTTTTCCATTACAGTGTGCTAAAAACAGTGGCATTTCAAGACATACATTGGTGTAAATATTCAAAGGGTATCATAATATTTTATATTACACTCTTCATCCGTTCGTGAAGTAATTGTGAGCGAAGTCGTGAATACTACCATGTGGTATAGAATACAAACATAAAAGAGTGATCCGCAATTTTAAGATATTTCATCCTCCAGCACACTCTCCAATGAAAAGTCCCATACATACCTCATACTTCTGTAGCGATACTCTCAAGTGGGAGTCCAACGACAAAGGCATCCAAGTGGGAGTTTCAGGAGTTATATATCTTAAACACAATAAACAGATATTAACTTCTCGTAACGAGTATTCCATGTAAGAAGACGACGCGGAAGGAACCAAATAAAAGGATCTCTTTGTTGCCGGCCAATAGGGGCACTTTGACCGGAACTATATAAATGAAAATGTATATAGCGGGCCGCAGAAACACACAAATTCAGACGTGACAGTTTTACAAGATGATTGTATAAGGCGGCACTATTTTATCCACATAAATAGGAATCTAAAGAATGGCGAGTTGACCGCCTTTTTCTCCTTTATTACTTATTTGTGGAAAAGCGTTCTTATTTAGAGAAAGCGCAGTTCTTATTTATTTTCCTGTCCCATTACAGCGATTTGGAATTTAACGAGGTAAACTGCCGATGTGATTTAAATGTACCGGGTGATTGGTTGAGCATTGACGCTTCCCACTTTATCGCCGTTAATATTTTAGATAAAAAATGTTTGCAAAAAAATGAAGCCGTTATATTTTTTCCACGGTTTAGTGGTCTGCCCAAAAATAAATGCTGCGGAAAGATGTTTTAAGGTCTCAAAATATTCGAATGCTCAAGAGCTTTCGATTCCGCTGAACTGAAATTTCGGGGTTTCAAAGTAATCGGTAAATGAGTAACGGCAATTTTTTGACCATTTCTTTTATCTCAGAGTAACCATTTTGATGTTTATGGACATGATGGGTCGATAACCGCACCAATAAAATTAAACCTTACATAACCCAAGGCTTCTAGGCCCAAACCCAACAAGCTCTAGCTGTAGGTTTCTGGCTAGATACCTTAGATTTTATTAGGTTAAAGGTTGTTAAGTTTGGTATAGCGTTATATTAGGTTAAAAGTTGTTATTTTTAAGATTAGAAGCGTTAGAGAAACAAGTCACAAGGGCTCAATTCAGGAGAATAAGGAGGCTGAGAAGTCACAGGAATGTTTTTACTGGCTAAAAACTCTGCTTCTTAAAGGGATGGGTGTCTAGGCCCCCCCATTTTAGTGTTGTTTACCCCACTCCCCTTTTTTTCAGAACCTCCTTCAAAACTTTTCTTTAAATGTTGGTCTGGAGATTTGCCCCGCCGCCCAACCCTTTCGTCGCCTCCCCAAAAAACAAAAAAAAACCCATTTCCCCCCCCTTTTTTTTCTTCCTTCCTTTTTTTTTTTTTTGGTTTTTGTGTGCTTTCGGTGCGCTTTTTCGCCCCTTTTTGTCCCTCCCTTTCCCCCCCCCCTCCCTCCTTCCCCCTTCCTCTTTTGTCTCTTACTTTTCTTTTTTTTTTTTCTTTTTTTTTTTTTTTTTTTTTTTTTTTTTTTTTCTTTTTTTTTTTTTTTTTTTCTTTTTTTTTTTTTTTTTTTTTTTTTTTTTTTTTCTTCCCCGATCATTCTTGTCGTCAACCGACGATCTGAATGCACAAAGTCCCATATTAAATCGACATTTTCATTGGTTCTTGAAGATGAAAGCGCGAAAGTGTTGTTAGATCGGACACTACGTTGCCAATCTCATTATTTAATTTACACAGCTCGTACAATGATGGGAAAACTATGGAACCACGTAAATATCTCGAAGTTAATAGAGATATTGATACCAAATTTTTAAGGTGAAAATTGGCATTAAAAGCCATAACTGAAACTTAGCTTGAAAAGTGTTCCAGAAAACGGTAACGCACTATAGTTTTTTTTAATGGAATCCTCCTTAATGGGCTAATTTTAACGAACTAGTTTATTTGGTATCTGAATTCGCGGGTTGGATCACGGGCGAGGGTTTTTACTTGTTGTGCCCGCAGATAGCCTTAGACGTTCCGTGCCGTATCTATATATGTTTATGCATATGTTTATTTAACCCTTTGAGGAGCACATTTTTTTGTAGTACCTACTAGAGATATGAAAGTGACTATCAGGGTTTTTTTGGGTCGCTGATTACGAATCTAGAGCCAGATTTTCAAAATTCAAAATGGCAGAAATTTAGCAGATAAATGCTAAATTTTATATGTAAGGGTTTTCGGAATCGCTAATTATGATTTCAGCGCCAAAATCACATAAACCTGGAAAGAGTCTACTAAAAAGAGCACTAGTGCGTGTAACAAGGCACTTTGGGCACATTGGCCATCTAACATAAAGAAAGTTACTACGACCTCAATGATAATATAACATTTTAGAGGTATGTAGTTAAATCTACTCATGAAAGCAGCCATAACAAATAATAATACATGAATAATAAACAGTCCAAAAAGTAAAAACATTTTCCGATATTTCAATTTTTTTTTAAAGTAACCTACGAAAAATTCTGAGAAAAATATACCTATATTATATTTCAAAACTATGTATGAAGAGTACGTAGAAAAAATTTCGTCTCAGACGTCTCATTTGTCTACGTTACAGAAAAAACGATTTTGTTCTAAAATAAAAGCGGTGTTTCACGTTAATTGTTTATAACAAATATATAGATTATTGCAATTTTGCACAAAATTCTAAATAACTTAGCTTCCAAGAGTCAAGAAAGTATTTATGTACATGTATAATACGCAAAAATATACAGGATATATGAAAAAAACTGAGACAAAAAAGGTGGTATGATTCAAGGGGTTAAATTGAATGTAGGCGACGCCTCTGGAAATGAATTACAATTTGTTACTCTACTGCACTTGCGAAGATGTAGCCGTGGCGCAATTGGACCACGTATTTTTTTAATTAACGGATGTTTAGGGTTCCACAAAATCCGAATTAACGCCGCGTTATTAGCTGATTGAAAGCTTTAAACCGACTAATCAATTAATCAATTGTTGAAATGACACATGAAAGGGTATTTTGCATATTCAATCATTTGTAGAAATTCGAAAGCTGGAATCTCGTCAATTTATTAATTAAACGGAGGGCGTAATTCCATTTGAGCTACAGAATCGCGGCATGAATTGTAAAAAGTTGCGCAGAAGAGGTACTGGGAAGTGTTTTTTGCTCGTACATTTAACGCTATTGATTAGTCGAATTTTTAGAGTTTCAAACGGGTCAGTTTTAGAAAGCCTTTTCCCTGTCATTTAAATGAAAAATTGTTTAGAGTTTAGACTGCAGTGATACACTCGGACTCAAAATTTAGGAGTCATAATTACTACATGCACCTAAAACTATTTTAAATTTTCAAAATTTTGTAATTCTAAAAAAACCTTTTGGATATGTTTAGTAGACCTTAAACTTATAGTCACCGACTTTTATTTTTAAGTTACAATGGTAATAAATGTGAAAACACACGGCACATATTTCAGCCAGTTGTCGTTCGGACACGGTGTAGCGAGTATCGCCTGTGTTACTTCATCGTGAATAAAAATGAAACCGGGTCAAAGTTTAATAGCAGAGCCATTATGTAGCCGATCTTTGTCACATAAAGCTGAAACGAAAAGGTTTAGGAGACTTATTCCAGACAAATATTATGCAGATAGTGGTTTTGTGTGTATTATAACGAAGTTTTAATAGAAAATCAAATCGAAACACTGATGGAAAAATGTGATTTTGGTCGTATGGATTTTCTGTGAGTTTTACGTTTAGATATCAGTGTCTAATTAGCAAATTTAATTTGTAAAATGAAAATGTTGGCTATCCTGCAATTTGCCAATATATAAAAATTTCTTGGCTATTTGAACTACAAGACCAACTTATGTGAAGAAAAATATAATGTCCTGTGGTGTGCTTGTAAACATAATCTATATTTAGTAGCAATATCCTTATTTTTGTGTAATTGTGGAATTCATTCTGCATTATAGTTCCCTTTTTTGTTGCGTGTCTTGTGTGTAATAACATTAATACCAATCGTAATAATAGTAGAAATGTAGATTATCACATATGGAATATAATGTGTATAATGACACAAAAACATGATAAAAACTTTGTTAAAAGATTTTTTTTGTTAAAATTGTTATACTGCAGTTGGCTCCTGATTTCAAGTCCAAAAAAGTAGTTCCGACTGCTACAACACTTATTTTTCAAAATCCCAAATAACGTTCTTTCAGTTCTGCAATACTTTATCAAAAGTCATCATGGTCTCATAGCCAAATCAAAATGTACTGCCAGTAGGGAACGTGATAGAGACCACAAAATACTTAAAATCTCTAACCCAGAATATTCTCCGCTCTTCTTAGATATAAAAAAGAAAGGAACAAATTTTTTTTTATCAAAATATTTAAAGTATTCTGGTTAAAATCTAATTAGGGCTTCCACTCATTTCTCAGTACTTGAATATGCGTTTATATCGCAATACATTCGAATTTAAATAGTGTGTATGTGAACATTAGTATTAAATGCTATACTTCCTGTGGGTTCCAGATTCAAAATTGTGTCAATCAGAAGTTAATTCAACTCTTATTCACCAATTAAGATAACTGATGATTAACTACAACAATGAAATTAACCAACCATTGTAAAACACTCATTTTACCTTAATTGTTGATTAATCCTTAATTTGGAGTTAACTAAGTATTGTAAAACTGGGCCTTAGGGCGACCAAGTTAAAATATGTTTACTGACACATGAAAATTGTTATGCAATTTACGCTTTTTGTTTTCAATTTCATGTCAGTTAGACACTGAATCGAAGAAACATCGAATAGTCGAGGAAATTCAGCATTCCACCTCCAAAATTTCCGCAATAAGATGGATTTTTTAGAAAAATTTTACCTATTTTTGTCATATACAAATCAAAAACTGCATTACTGCACCTAAAAAAAGCATTTTTAGGGTGCAATTTTTCCAGCCAATTAAAGAAAAAAATCATAATTCGAGAACTTGTCGAAACGGTCTGAATTTGGTTCCTCGGAGAATTTTGGGGTCGCTGATCACGAATCTGATGTCAAAAATTGACCCCGATGAACCTGGGGACCCGGAACCCTGGTCACCAGGCCCATCCCCGAGGTTTTCCCTCGAATTCTGCCTGAAACTAAACGAAAATGGTTTCTCGGGGGGTTTTGGGGTCGCTGATCATGAATATGTTGTTAGTTTTGTTGTCCGTTACACCTGGAGGAACCAGGAACCTTGATCGCCAGCCCCATCCCCGAGGTTTTCCCTCGAATTCGGCCTGAACTAAACGAAAATGGTCACTCGGGGGTGTTTGTGGTCGCTGATCATGAATATGACATCAGTGTGGTGCCTTGTCACATTACTTACTTATCTCTTTCTAAACTTATCTAAGTTTAGCCATTAATTTTGTAAAGTCACGAATTATAATTAATTTTCAACGAGATTTGAAGGATTTTGGAAAGATATCAATGATATCAACATTAAAATAAAAAAAACGTACTTACATTTGATTTCTTTCCAAAATCCTTCAAATGTCGTTGAAAATTAATTCTAGTACGTGACTGTACAAAATTAATGGCTAAACTTTGGAGATAAGTAAGGAATGTAGCAAGGCACTACACTGATGTCATATTCATGATCCCAAAAAACCCTCGAGTAACCAAATTCAGTCCGTTTCGACAATGTATTCCCGAATTATGATATTTTCTTTAATTGGCTGGAAAAATTGCACCCCAAAAATACATTTTTTAGGTGCAATGATGCAGTTTCTGATTTGTATATGACAAAAATAGGTAACATTTTTTCTAAATTTTGCAAGGAATCCAACGAGCCTAATTACGTCAAAATCCACCTTTACCGCGGAAATTTTGGAGATTTTCGCAATGAAAAAGTGAGACATATTCGCTAAATTTTACATATTACGGCCCCAAATAAGGAAGAAAAAAAGTGGTCTTTCGCCAAGACAACGCACCTTGTCACAATTCGATTGGAACAATGGCAAAATTACACGAATTGCACTTCGAATTGCTTCCGCATCCACGGTATTCTCCACATTTAGTCCCCAGCGACTATTACTTGTTCGTAAATCACAAAAAAAATGCTCGCCGGAAAGAAATATGGCTCCAATGAGGAGGTGATCGCCGAAACTGAAGCGTATTTTGAAGGGTTGTACAAATCGTTCTATAAGGAAGGCATTGAAATGTTAAAGAAGCGTTGGAATGAATGTATCACTCTTCAAGGAGATTATATTGATGAATAAATTCAAATTTTGCCTAAAAGTTGTTTTATTAATCATCCTACGAACTTATCGAGTAATGTTACAGCCTACAACATTCATCCCTTTATATGTAAACTAAACAATTTATTTAGAACTTATTTTAATTAAATGCAAAAAATTCTGATATATCTTTTATAAATACTGATATGTTTGTTTCTTGTTTCAGGTAAGAAACTCGCAGACAACTTTAGTCGTAAGTAACGCATAAATATCCCACGAAGTTGTTA